>CM030029.1:5248544-5931565 GCA_017639485.1 Pluvialis apricaria | reverse complement strand
GGGTTATTGTATGGAAATTAATGGGAGGCTAGAAACATTTCTTTTGCAGCTGCAGTAGCAGAAGTCAGTTTTGATTAAGCACTCGAAACCCAGCAGACTGGGGTGATCTCTTTGCTTTAGTTCCCTCTTTTATTATCACTGGTGTCAAGTTTTGTTACTTTAGCCATTCCCCTGGTACTCCCACTGCATCCTCGTGTAATAATAGGGGTTATTTTTTTATGTGCGCGTCTATTTATTTTAAATACGTTCAGACCGATCCTCACTGGTGCAAAGTCCCCTTACACCACCCTTAGCGCAGCCGCAGGAATCGCCGGCGCTGGTTCCCGTGCCCGGTTTGCGCTGGCCGAGTGGAGTAAGGAAGCACTGATGTAAATGCCTATCAGGAGTGCGGCTGTATCTCTGCGCAATTACCCGAGCAGCAGTTATATCTGATGTCACATTTAATGTGTACCTGCTCTGTCTCTTATTCATCTTGCTGTTTCCCACCTGCCCAGTTTGATCCAGTTCCCATTGTCAGCTGGCAAATAACAGACATACAAAGTGGCTCTTATGAAAAGAGCCCGTATTTTTTAAAAGCCAGTTATTAATCAAAGCCATGATGGAAGAGAGGTCGTAAGATACTTGTAAAACGCATGACCAGATACAATGCTCAGAGGACAGCATTCCACTTCTTCTATTGTCCCGACAGTTTTTCTTGCAAACAATGAATTCGGTGGGTATAAAAACATAGGGAGGAAAGTGCCTTTTAAACTGATCCTACTGCAAATCATGCAATAATTGAAAAAAGATGAAACTTCACACTGTGTCAGCTAGAATGACAGTCTTGGAGTTCGAAAAGGAAACTGGAGTCATTTCGAGTGTCGGCTGCACCGAGCCGCAGAGTGCAGCACTGAGCAGGAGCGGGGACAGCCCCAGTGCTCGCATGTCCCTGGTCCCTTCCTTGCAGCTCCCTGCGTGTGGCCTCGGGCAGCGCAGTGACGTTTGCCCCTGCATGTAGCACACATGCCTGTAAAATGTGGGTTTACACCCCGCCTGCAGGAGGCACAACAGCTGTTGCAGGTTCCTCTTGACTTTGCTGCTGTTTAAAACCCAGAGAGACCTCGGGTTCGGGGAGGGTTCACGCGGTGCATCACTTACTGCAACACGAGAACACTTTTGGTTTAGCAAAATGTGGCACTTTCTTGATCAAGAGGCATGGATGGCTCTGGAAGTTGGAAATGTCTCTGGATGTTTTCAAGCATACACAAAAAGCTTATTGACCAGACTGCCTACCTGCTGTTCACAATTCAGTTTTCTCTTCAATTATAATTTATAACAAGTTTCAGGGTAGGAAATTTGTCTTCATCCTCCTCCCCTCCCTCAACACAAAGTACCTATGTTATGTGCCAACAACCACTGATGAAAAAAAGCCAAGTTAGGTTTTTGGGAACAAAACAGAAAGCGATGCCCAGCAAGGCGAATCCCGCAGGGCGGTACAGCAGCCGTCCCCGCAGCCACGGCCGAGGGCCGGAGGGTTCAGACACAGCCGACACTGCTCCAACAGCGAGCAAGCCAAAAGGTGTGGCAAGGACCAGCGCTTGGAGAACTGATTAAGTGGCACCTTTGGGGGAAAGAAGAAAAGAAAAACCTTTAAGGGATTATTTATAGGGCTCGTAAAGGTGCCTTTTGAATATCCATCAATCAAACAGTCAGTTAAAAAGTCTGCTCAGCACACAGGAGAGTAGAAGGAGTAAAGAAAATTGGATAGAGCGTACATCTGAGATGTACAAGCTATCATCCATAATCTTCAGCGCTCTGCTTCGTATGTAAAGCACGGCAGTTTGGTGAACGTGATGTGAGCATGATGGGGAAGCACTGAACAAACAGGTGCTTGGCTCAAAACTGATGTGACGGTTTCGGTGCCTGCCAGAGCCAGGAAATGTCAGTAGTAAGTTTTAACAACTTTGGTAGGAATAATGGAAGACAGGAAATAATCTACACAAGAAGGGAATTGAAGATATTTGGGTGCCAGCCAAAGGGCTGTAACCTGCCTTTAAGGAGCAAATAAAACCAGGAAGACAATAATAGCAAAGCAGTGGCTGACTGCAGACAGAATGAAGGGTAATCGCTGGCTGAGCATATGGCCCGCTAAGGGAACAGGCAGCGAGGGCGGAGGAGATTCACGGGCTGTTACGGAGCTTACACAAGCTGTAGGTCAAGAACAACGGGCTCACGATGATCACCGATTTTATGGCTGGTTCCTTTGCATCCTCGCGACTGCAGGAATAAACTACTGATCCATGGCAAATATTTTTTCTAGGACTTCATCTCTTTCTTTGCGCTGGTTTTGTAGTGGCATTTTTAAGTGTAGTGTTTCAACAAACTGCAGTACCACGGCAAGGCCCTTCCCAGCTTCCCTTGTCACGGGGAGCCTTGCTTGGTCTGATTTAGAAAATAGAGGGGGTTTTTCTTTTTTGATAAGCAGAACCAAGAGGCAGCAGTTGATGTCTGAAACACGGGTTCCACCACTGCAGCACCCCCTGCTCTGGCAGCCGTTGCGTGGCTCATTCCAGCACGGCTTTACATTCTTTCTGATGTGACTTACACATTTAATGACAAAGTACTGTACTACAACTCCCCATTTATCTTATTAAATGGTCCCAGAACAGCTCTGAGAAATGTATTTAACATGAAGACATCTATTAATTAATAAGCACATTAGTCAGCAATCAATACTCAGTTGATGATATTGTTTAAATTATACATGTATAATAGGGATATGTTTCTGCCTTCCTCATCTGTTCTAAGGCATACATTGAAAATGAGTAGTGCAGAACGGCTTTGCATTTAAAAAAGTTTGATTAAAATTATTTTTAAATAGACTAATCCTACGAACATATTATATTGCATAAAATTAGCCCTGAGCATAGTCAGTTTATCACCACAGTCTCTTCACAGTCCATTGATTAACCAGACACCGGGAGCAGTCTGTTCTCTTTACTGCGTTTGTATTTTATTGTAGTGATATTGTTATCTGTTTCAAAATCCTGAGTGAGGCATTCCCAGCAATTACTTCCTCTTGGTCTGCATAAAATGTGCAGATAATTCTCAGGCTGATCCCCTGTTGCCACTTGTATTACTTCAAGATAACAGCAGCAACCTTAACGTGCAGATCCCCACCCTCAGAAATGCTCTTGGACAACGCACACACTCGTGTGAGCGACTGCACGACAGCCTCCGCTCCGCGTCTTATATACGGACTGTTTCTACAGGGTGCAGTGCACATTCTCCCTGGCACGCGGGGCTGGACTGACACGCTCCCAGACACGGAGTCATTTTGCACGACGAGACCCCCGTGGGCCTTTGGGCCACTGCTGCTCACACAGGCAACCGCCCGTCTGCCCGAGGAGCTGCGGGTTTGCTCCTCCTCCTGTCCCGGAGGTACATCCCCCATGCCCACGTTCCTCCGTCAGCGACGACCAGAGAGCGGCTCTGGCCTGGCAGTGAACCCCGATTTCTTTGTCACACACACACACACATTTAGGTGTGCCTTCCTTCAGAAAATCCAATTACAAGATACATTTTGTTCTTGCATTTACCTTGAAATCAGATTTTTCTTTTTTGCGCAGGTTGAATAAGCCCAACTAAAACCCCAGGAGAGCATCCGTGCGGGCAATGCTCCTCTGTGCGTTTTCTCCCCGCGCTGCCTGCTCAGCTCCTCCCGCTCCCGGCTGGCGGCGCATCCCACCCCGTCCCTTCCCAAACCAATCCGCCGGGCCCGGTGTCGTGGTCCTCAAACCAGGACACCCAGTCGGGGATGCGGGTCGGGTGCAGGCAGAGGTCCCAGGGGATCCCCGCTCAGCAAACCTCCTCCCCACCCACAGGTTTCACAAACCGCCGCCGCTGCCACCGGTTTTGCTTGGCCAGATGACACCAGCCTAAATTTTCTCCCAAGCAGGGCTGCCGTAAACGGGAATAACTTATTAGAAGTGAAGAAAGTCAATGGAATTATTCTGGGGTTTTGTCAATATGGGGATTTGCTTCGGTCCCACTACTGTGGTCTAATAGAGCTTAAGTTCTCAGCTTGGACATTCTCAAAGTGGATTAAAATTATTTATTTTATGTTAAGAAGCAGTCTGCTTAGGTGTAAAGTTAATATAATATTTAATGCATTAATATTTATATTAATATGTTTAAGTTATATTAAATTAATATAAGCCATTTACACAAGTAGTTTTACCTGGAAAGTTTAAACTAAATTGGCTGAAGCTGGCTTACATGAGTGTACACAAGCCCTAGAGCCAATGGGTTTACTTTTACATTATCACTCTGGGTAAGAACAGTGTACATCCTCTCTTCCTATACATGCAACTTTAAGTCACTATTTTTACTGGTGTATCAGTCAAAGAAAACTTTTGCCTGCTTTGCTTTCAGACACTGAGCATTGATACATGGCCATTTTTCCTCTCAATTTTGGCATCCTATAGCTACGTGACCTCCTGAATTATAGCAGTATTTTTTTTTGTTTTCTCAGAAAGCCAATGGCATTTGTGTGTTGGCATCCTAGCACCCCCCTCCAGAGCAGAAAACTATCTGAAACCCAAGACCTTTACCAGCTGCTGGAAATACAAATTACATGAGCGCTCAGGACTTACTGTACATGAATAAAAGTCATAGCAGGGGCACGGGCTGATCTGGCAGACCAAATTAAAGGTGTTTCCTTGATCCACCCGGGCAGAGACAGCAGAGAGAAGGGGATGCCGGAGACAGGGGCGTCCCGTCAGACAGCCCTCGGCACTCTCCTACCAGCGCCGTGCGTGAGAGGGTGCTCTGCTCTCACCTATCCCCTGCGCTCTCTGGCAGCCACGTCCCTGGATTTCCACCTTCCCTCGCCCTCAGCCGCCTGGCGAAATGCAGAGTGAAACTGAGGGAGCCCAGAGCCTGAAGCGGGGCGCAGGGCAGGCGGCCGAGGGGGCGCGGGAACTGCTGGGCGGCAGAGGTGGCCCGGGCAGGGAAATGCATTTTAGAAACAATCGCTGGACAAAAAAAAAAAGGATGCTCTTCATCAGCCAGTGTAGTGCCTGTGTCAGAAAACGACTCTGAATTACTGGGCTGAGCAACGAGCTCCGAGTGTTTGCAGTTCATGTGCTGCCCCTTACACTGTGTATACGTACAGATGTGTATACTGAATCCGAGATTCCCGGTGATGTGTATCCAGAGCCCGTGAGTCTCACTCAAATCCTGAGATTTTGGTGGGAATATTTACAATTATAAATTCCAGATTCATGTCCTATGAACGTGTTCCAGTGTTTATCTAAAGTGTGCCCTTTCAGAAAAGGCTTTTGCCAGTAAACACCTTTGCTGTGATATTCTTGGCACGTGGACGTGAGCAGGGACACTGCCCCAGCCAAACAGCTTAAAGGCTAAAATGAGCGTTCACAGAAGTATTCATCCAACTCTGCAATGAGGAGTAACCTTTGCGAGTATGACTGCCCAAGAGCTACGGGGACCAAGTGAAGCTCCTGGCTGGAGGAAGCCAGGC
This sequence comes from Pluvialis apricaria, assembly GCA_017639485.1. NCBI lineage: Eukaryota > Metazoa > Chordata > Aves > Charadriiformes > Charadriidae > Pluvialis > Pluvialis apricaria. The sequence continues at coordinate 5,926,044 of CM030029.1, read as the reverse complement.
GAAGCTTGCCTGGTTCCAGGAGGTTCTGCACACCCACAAACACATGGCTTGGAAAGTTTTCACACTGCTCGATACGAAGGAGCACACGTTCACCTGGGACCAGTCTGGAACTGATGGGTTTGGCTCTGCCTGAACCCAAAATGCAAAGCAAAAAAACAGCCTGTGTCAGATGACGGACACATACAAACCCACAGTAACTCAGAACAGAAATGGACCTTCTCCGCCACGCTGCACGTGTCTGAATTACTGATGAATACAGGTGGGATTCTTCTCCCAGTCATTCAGTCACTGCGTTAAAGTGGTTAGAGAGGACAGCTCAGCAGAGATTGCACATCCAGGCCCAGGATCATGGCTCTAATCCACAAAACAGACTTCTTACCTGGACACCAGGGCTGAAGCCGAACCAGGAGCCGAAGCGCACGCAGGGCGCAGGATCAGGCGGTGAGCGCAGGCTGGTGTTACCTCCTCTTCTCTGAAACAGCACGCATCAAACATTTCTGGAGGTCAGCACATGCAGCCGCAGAGGATGTTGCAATACCTGTGATAAAAATAAAAACATAATGTGTTCGGATAGTTGGATTGAAAATTAGCTTTAGGGTCTCCACGCATTGCTTCCTTAATGATGTGAAACATAATAGCCTCAATTGTAATAAAGATGAATTACTTTTTAATAAAATAATGAAACTCCGGTAAACACTCAAGGTTTATCACTTAATTTATCCCCAGTGCTCACACAGAATTTTTTTTTTTTTCTACCCCATTTTTAATATTCTCAGTGATTAGATTTCAATAACCCGCTCCATAGTAATGTGTGTCTCATTTCCCTGGACAGACAAAATAGGCCATAACTTCCTCTCCGTTACAGCACTAATGCTGTAATTTAGAACTTCTGTCAAGATGAAAGATCTTCCCAGGGAGTTGCAGCAGGCCCATGGCAACACTTCGGCACAGGGCTGGATAATGAAGTTTTCATTATTAAATAAAGATATTTTAGGAATGTCATAACCCATAAATCCATTCTTCTACAATGCATCAGCGCATTATTTTGTTTATTTCTCATCCACTGATTCCATCCTGCCCCTCCCCGCTCCCCTATTTTTTGGCTACCTTGTGAGCTCTCCTAAGTTGCCACAGAGATAAATTCAAGTATCTCTCGGGGCGGTGCTGGGGCAGGGGGGATTGGATGCAAAGGCCGGAGTGCCGAGGGGAGGGCAGGGGCTCACCCCCCTCTGCTGGCAATAGTCCGAGCCCCGCAATTTGATGTTACCTGAAGGAAATGCTAATGGGGATCATCAAGCTCAGGAGCTTCGAGAATTGTGGAAAACAGGTGTTTTTCTGGAGGAAATTTATTACTGCTGAATGATGCCACGTTGGCTTTTAGGTAAAGGCAGCAACCAAAAGCAAAGGCAGATTTGCAATAAAAAAGTTTGCCAGCACTTACGGCTCATTGAGATAAATCAATAGATAGCAGCAGGGTAACTTGTTGCCTTCCAAAGACACGAGGAAGAAAATTATGAATTGCACAAAGACAGGCCCACTCACCTATCAGAAAATTATATTTATTTTTGGAATTTAAAAACAAACTGTAAACCCTATCAGCACTTGAAGTAATTTAAAATCATTTTCCCCTCCCAGTGTTAAGCAAACACGAAAGTTCTGTGCAACAGCATGAATGCTATCTGTAATGGTTTGCTAAGATCCCACTAATTAAAAAAAAAAAAAACCTCATTTGAAGATAGGTAATGGATTCTGCATTTCTACGAAGCATTAGGAGGGTAACATTTATCTGAACTTGGGGCCTGCGCTGATTACTACTCAATTAGTTGTGATTCAGTTCACTGAAGAAAGATGCCCCTTTCATTAGCAAAAAGAAATAACCACTGTCCACAACATAAATTTTCTGGAATTGCTCTACCAACTGGTTTGATACTGTGTTAAGTTTAGCATTTTCATGCTGCCACGATGCTTTAATTGTAGCCCTGATTTCACGTCACTGGGCTCAATTCATCCTATTAAAGCTTTTCTCCCTTTCTTTGAGACAACCTCCGTGAGTACCGCCAAATCAGGGAGCTTTTACTATTCACATTGGATGCCAGCTTAGAAGAACATTCTACTGCATGGGGGTAAAAGTATTTGGGATTTTGATCTGCTACATTTTGATGATGGAGCACCCTTTGCCAAATTCAGTTGTTGCCTTCAGCACTGTTAACAAAGGATTCTGCAGAGCCAATGCGTCCTCCACTGCTGCCAAAGACAGCCAGTATGGTCGCACAGGTAGCAGAGACAGCACGCTTTAATTTTGCAACTTGAAAGTAGCAAAGGATCCTGTGCTGGCTGCCAAAATAAAACCCCGTCACCACATTAGGACTTCAGAGCTTACAGCAATCAATGAGAAAATCATATTTTTTCCACTTATGAGAACATATAAATCTTGGTGCCCATTCTTGGGGGGCAGGCGTGCTGGGTAGGACAAAGGTAGATGCAACCGAACTGAGCAAGAAGCTTCCTGCCTTGCTTTTTGCTGGTGCTATTGGGGCAATCCTTGATGAGCGCTCTCTAGTATTTTCTCATCGTTTGTGCTGTCTCACAACTTATCCCATTCATCTTTGGGGGTCCCCCTCTTTTAGCAGTTTTGGTTTCAGCAATTTTTAACCTCACTTCTTCAGCACAGAGAAAATTGTTAGTTTGCATAAATTGATTTCAGTGGCAATGCTGAGATATGTTAAGTTTCCAGAAGGGAATCTATATTCCTATGAAAATAGCCTTGAATTGTCAGTGTGCTGTTCCCACGATAAAGCTCAAGAACAGCTCGAGGCAAATCAGGACCAAAGGAAACGCAGCACGCAGATAAGTATCAGCATTAAGATCTTGCTTTCGTCTTCCCTAAAATAAACAAATAAATAAATATGCAGAAAAAGGAAAGGAAGATAGTGCAAGGAGAGAATCCCCCCAAGGAACAAAGCTTGGGGAAATTCCAGCTCCCTGGCCACTAGGTGTCTGTCGTGACTCAAAATCATGACCTGGCCGAAGCTCTCCCGTCCCCAGAAGCTGGGTAGATGAAAGAAGTGCTTTCCATCCTCCCTGGTCTTTATCCTATTGACAGGGCTCTCAAGTCTCTCCTTACCGTATCAGCAGCATCTCTGGGGGTACGGCTGAAGCCCCCCTTGCTCCCCGCCGGGAGCGCCGATCTGGCCGAGGTGGTTCTCACCGTGCACCTCGGGGGTGGGTGGGCTGGAGCCCTGTGCTGTTCTTGGAAGCTCTTCCATTTATGGAAATTAACGTCTTTCATTTCACCTAATTAAAGCACCCAGGAGCTATCAGGCTCATGTTTTTTCAGGAGATTAAAGTGTGCTTTTAGAAGGCAGAGAATGGCCAAAGCCTGAAGCTTAAAACTGAACCAACTATTTAGTGGGATGAGAAGACATGAGATTCAAATCCACGCTGCTGGGATACTGCTGAATACGAGAAGTTTAAACTGGACAAAATAACACAGGAAATACGTGCTGGGAGATACATGTGTTTTTATTACTGGCCAAAACCATAAGCATTCAGGAAAAAGACAAATATAAATTCCACAAACAACATTCCCTTTTTCTGATTTTTCCGGTTCTAGACCAATTCAAATATTCACCTGAGATATATGTTTTCATTTCATAGAAAAATTGTATGATGAAATTCTACTGACATCACAGAAGTACTACTCCTAGCAGTAAAAACATATAAAGATTGAACAGATCAACCCCACTTCTCCACCACTGGAGTGACTTACAGAGGATCCCCTTGTGTAGAGGAATTTAGCAAAGGTACATGCTGGGAGTTACGCGGGTGAGCCCATCCATCACAACCTGAGGACAGTTCAGTTTCCACTGCATACCATTATCTAGTCTAGCATCGGGCATATATTCTGATCTCATTCACAGCACGGTAAAACCAAAACCAGTATTAACACTGCAGGAGACAGTGGACTTTTGCCAGTGCCACTGTGGTGAGATCAGCTTCAAGCTCTAGGCCATTCTGCGTTGCAAGTGGCCATCCCCGGCAAGCACCTAAAGCCATTTTAAAATGGCAAAAAGCAGCAACATGGATGATTACCCGTTTGTGTTTTCCAGCTAGCATCAGAAATATCTAAATCTGACACATACGCAATGTGGGGTGAAGAACTCATCGCTATTTAATTCACCTGAACTTTATGGGTCCGGAGGGTGCACACTAATGACCCGTTCAGGTGCAATAGCTGTTTTCTATCCTTCCAAGTTGCACAGAAAAACACATTTGTCATTTTGACATTTTCAGTGTCTATCTGATCACACTGCTGTCACTCCAAGACTGTTATGCTACCGGTAATAGACTGTATGTACAATAAAATCTATATATACCTACAAAAGTTGACTTAGTTTTGTAACTTCGAACTGCATTTTAAAAGCGAGCAAAACTGCTCTTGGCAGCAGTACCATGAGAAGTCATCCTTTCAGATGGGGCATCATCAGCAGAGACACCACCACCAGACACATACTTTACCACTCTGTATCTCTCATCAGCGAGTAGCTGATTTTCCCCAGGGTTCCCCTTGGAAATGCCACATGAAAATATTCCGTGGTTCCAGCTGGCCAGCTAGGTACTGGAGCAGAGAAATGAATCTGCTGAGCTAATGAAGCTTAGGTCAGAACTGTGTAAATACTGTAGAAAAGAATTTGCAAACATTTGTTCAAATGAAGGCTTGGAATTAGTTTCAATAGCACCCACGAGTCATAATGTCTCTTGTAGGCTCTCCTGGAGCACTTGCACAAATGAACTGTTGTTTAAAAGAATATTCAGACAAAGCACCATAAAAACACAGGCAAATACATGCTCAAATCTGAGCAGTTACGCAAATATTTCCTCTGATGACTAATGACACCAATGACTTTTCATGCTATTTGTGAACCTGGGAGTCATCTGCCTAGGAGTCTAGAATGTACCATGTGGAAAATAACACAGATCAGGAAAAAGCACTGTAGTTTGAGAGAGGACTTCTTGTAGGATTTATTAGTACTTCTACTAAGATTCAACCCAAGATCTTTCACCTGATTAGAAAGTCACTTTAATATCTTTGGAAACTATTCCTCATATCGCCCAATTTATCTAATATCTCTGAATTCCTCTCTGCGGGAATCTGTATATCCCAAGGCTGTTGAAAACATCTGCCTTCTTAGCACCTGTCAGTAATTTCCTAATATCGCGGCTTTAACAATGCCAATATTCCTCTAACAAGTAAACTACCTACTTGAGCACTGGACGGACCAAAATGTTGTAAAATCAAAGCAGGGCAGCTGTTACTACATAACAGACACCGTGTGGGAACAACATGGGACTTTTAAGGAGCAGGAGGAGGTGAGAAGGGGAAGTCGAGGATGTCAGCAGAGCACAGATGAGAAGTCAGTAGCAAAGATATATGGGTGGAGAGTCCGGAGGCCCCACAGATCGCTGAGGTCGGAGATGGGAAGAAGATGCACCGGAGGAGAGTTTCTGCGGGGTTCTGGCAATTGCCCACCCTAAATCAAGCTCCTACTAGCTCAGTTGAGCTCAATAAACCTGACACTTAGCCAAAAGTCTTTGACAAGCTGGATCTTGAAGAATAAAAAAACAACGCCCTGACAACATTTGTATTTGCATAAACATTATTTAATCAGTTCTGTGCCATCTCATTTCTACAGTAGGCTGTGCCCAGACAATTTCCAAAAATGAGTTTAAATGCATTTAATTCTGGTGGGAATAGTTTTCATTGTGACAGTTCCTGAAGGCAAAGCGCGTTCGAGCAGAGGCTAAGCAGGGACAAGCAGCACAAACATCCTCCTGCCGTGCTGCCATTTCAGACGTGCCTTGGAGAGATGCTTGCATTCAGATGCGAGTTCAGCCTACTCGGGCCACTGAATTTAGCAAAGAGGCTAGCTGGGGGATACTTTCACAGCAACTTCTTTTCCAGGATTTTGAGACGAATAATTCATTTCTAAGAAGCTATTCAACAGACATTAAAATTACGCATTGTGAGTAGCATTGACCATAGCTTCTGAGCTAGCAAATAATCCCGGTGCTTTCTCTGGGGCTTCTGCTGATTGTGTTTCCAGAACATTCATGCACATTCCACCTATGATATTTTGCTTCTTTCCGTGAAAGAACAGACCTTCCTGGCTTCCTTTGACTCGGTAGCTGGAGTGGGAAAGCTTGCTAAGAGGAACTCAAAGCCTTTGAAGATAATTCACACATTGGTCAACAACTGTAATAACGTAGCTAAAATTACAATGTGCTCCAAGCACTAAACATTAAAGACCTTGCATTTTATAAAACTAATAAATCAAACATGGTAAGCGCTCGACTTCTGGCTAAATCTAGATAATAGGGGCAGCTTCACTTCCCCGAATCGCAGAGAGGTTACGCACTTGAAATAACTCTGCCTCCAAAAATCATTGAATCAGCAGTAGATTTTGCAATGTCTGGTCAGACTATTTGACGTTCAAAGATTCACAGAAAACAGTTTATCATGAGAAGCCAATCAAGAGTGGCCTCTTTTCCTTTCTTTCTCTCTCTCTTGCTCCGAGTGCGTTATTTTGTTGATACAGAGAGGAGCAACTTCTTCTGAAGCCATGGTGGTGATACATTTTTGAAAAACAAACTGTGTGTATGTCCTCATATATGAAATAAGAGGTTTTTCCTGACTTTAGCTAAATTAGCTAATCTGTCTGCAAAGACACTAATTGACTTACAGATAAAAAGTAAGCCTTTTAAGGACAGGAAGCTGATGCTTACATTTTCATGGTGTTATCTAGCCTGTTCTCATGAGAATGCATGAGCAGGCTCTCCCACCGCCCTGAAGAAGTCCTGGAAAAGCAACACAAGCTAGGGCTAGTTTCTCCCTTTTTCCCTTTGCAACAGTAGTAACATTATACATATAAAATGAAGGAGGACGTAGTCTTTTTCCTTGAACAAAGGACAAGCCCTTTGCCTAAGGTCAGTACAGCTGATTTAGCTCTAACGGCAACCAGAGAGAGTTTAGCTGGTTCATGTTACTGACGGGACTCAGCGGTACACGTGTGACTTCTCCAGTTCATCTTGAACATCTTTTTCACTTTCTTTTACCCTCAGCTTCCATATCAGCACAAGAGCTGCTCTAGTAATGGATGATTTGTGCAGTTTAGTTCAACTTTTTGAAGTGGCCTGAGATCCTCAGCTCAACGGCACCGGAGAAGGCAGTGACAAACGCATAAGCAGTCAAAGGCAGTCAAGAGGCACAAGGACTGCCACTGCAGTTCTCCCAACCTGGCCGTCTTTACCTACTGTCCTGTGTATCCTCCTGAGGTTGTGGATCCACTTTGTTGAAAGCAGAAGTTCAAAACAAAGGGAATGGGGAATGGAAATTTACTTCCATTTAGCTGCGACTGGGTTTTATGTGGAAAATGCACCCCACCCTCTCTATCTGAGAATCAGCAGGAGTGTAACTCCCAGTGCCGTTGCTCAAGGGGAGATCTCCACTGTCAAGTTGATTTGTGATGCTTTTGAGCTGACAGATTGCCTTGGGCAAGGGAGGAGGTGGGTTTGCAAAGGAAGGAAGAAAGGAGATTAAACCTCCATCAAAATGTGTGGTTACCTGCGCTAGGGAAGGGGAGAGGCAGTGGGGGAGGGCGGAAAGTCAAAAGGCATATGAGAAAACTGCATTACCAAATAGGGAAAAGGTGAAAAGACTTTAAGATTTTACACAAGATCTCTGGGTTCTCAGCACTTATAGCACAAAGCTTCTCTAGGGCTCCACAAGGTGTCAAAGACTTCCTTCCAAATCAAAGTCAAGCACCTTAAGAAAAGTTTTAGCAAGAACAGAGTCAGGAAGCGCCAGACATCTTTATTTTAAACAGCAGTGTGCTGATCAGGCAGAAAAGCAAGTATGTCCTAATTTTCAAATATGCTGAGAATGTGCAACTCCATTTGCTGCTGCTGGAAGCTCAGACTGTTCAGTACCCCCTGAAAATAAGATTCCAAGTGATTCTAATGCTGTCCTCACGCTCGGAGAAGGGTAATGCTCTGTACGTGTTGGAGGCACGTTTCCCTGTTCTGGAAAACATGTAGTTACTGTTGAGATAACTCTGTATGACTCTTTCTGGTTGAAGGGACATCTAAAACTAATACCTTGAATGACACTGAAATTGCAAGGAAAAAAAAAATCAGTTTTTTTTTTTTTACTGTTGTGCCTGCAGAAAAGTGCAGGAGCATGATCTCAGGGGAGAAAAATTACAGCTCCTCCTCCATGGCCACACACTTGCGTATCCCTAAATTTGGCTTATCAGACTTGATCTGTGATTGAACCAAGTAAAAAGTCAGTGTTAGGTGTTTCCATCAGGCGGTTAAAATGCAAACACCACACAGCTTTGTTCTTCCTCACTTCATTCGTGCATTATTTCAGATGTGACATCTGTCACCATCTTTGAAAATGGCACAGATGAACAAGGACCCTGAAAAGGACCGTGAAGCTGCCGGGTTCCTTCTTCTGTTGGGGCAGTGCCCTGTCTCTCAACGGAAGCAGGTTACTACTGGATGTTAAACAGTGTTTGGTTTTCAACATTTCCGTGGGAATTACCTTCACTTCTCTGGGTACATTTCTACACCCACAATGTTGAAACGCAGCTGAGCCTTCTCTGGTTCGTTCCTCATGAGTGGCACTTCCACTCACCACAACATGATGAACATATGCAGGGTATAGCGCCGACAGAGCAGCAGATTGGCAAGAAGACATGGTGTAGCATTACAAACCATGAAGCCAAACAAAAAATACCTATAGCATGGATTGGAAAAATCTGTGAACCTTATGGATCCACCTCACACCTTCTCTTAATGCAGCTGCTAAGGGGTTTCACACATAAGGTATTGCCAAAGACCGATAAATATCTGGAAAGAAACAGGCCTCCCTTCTGCAATGAAGTCAATAAATTTAAGTCCCAATTTCAAAATATATACGTTTCAATAACTTTGTTCCTCCTCCTAACTTCACAAGCTGGGAGAGAGGATTAAGACCTACGGTTTCCATTCTGACTCCATCCTAACGATGCGTCCAAACGTGAATATAATAGCTCGTGGGAGTCTGGATTACAGGTACCTCTTGGGTTTTGTTATGTGCTTACTGGAAAGAGAGCAAGGAGAGGGATTGTAATTGTCTAATGGAAATACACCGTATATTAAGCTTGGAATGTCCTACTTCAGTAACTCAGCTTAGTATGTAGCCCTAGCTAAAGCATAATCATCCTGAAGGGAAAACATAAATCATGGCATTAAATAACAACAGAGGAAGATCATTTACAGACTCAAATTATCTATTTTTCTTTTATTTCCATTATATATCTATGTAATAATTTCATATTGGAAAATACAAAAATATGTTACCCAACTGCTATTTTTCCATAATAATTAACTACTTCCAGTTCTTATTCTATTGTACATGCACTAATTCAGTTATATTCCAGCTCAGCTCTTGTTGAAAATATGAATTCTGTGCTAGTCTGAGGTTTTAGTGCTCCAACGTATTTATTTTATGTGGCTGTCCACTGATGTCCTTCAATTCCCTATTAGATCATTCCCATAAATCGTTTCTCTATTGCTTATTCTAGAATCCATCCAGTAATTTACTTTTAAGATAACTGTTTGTATTTTTTTTTTCATATAAAATGCTAGACTTTGTAACAGCCCTATATAGCAACCATCTTTTCCAGTAGCTAAACAGTCTCGGCCAGAGACATAACAGACATTCCTACGCTCTCGCCATGCCTTAGCTTCTTTCCTCAGCAAGTTATTATTAGTAATTAATGTTTCACATATTTAAACTGCCAGATATGTTGACATCTATTGCTATCAACAGCCAGATAAACTTGTCCAAGATCTTATTGACATTTTACGGCTGTGTATTTGGTATTATCTTTACTGATCTTAAATTCATTTTTTTGTTACTTCCTCCACTGTTTCAAACACCTTGCTGCTCTCTGACAATAACAGCACAACCAAAAAGTTGCTACAGACTATTTAAACTTACTTCATCCTGACGCTTTCACAATCTCTGCTTGTTTCTTTTCCCCAGTGGGATGCAAAGAAAAGCAGAGATGGGGTCTATAAATCCTATTACAAGCTCTGCCTTTTCAGCATTAAACAGCAAGCTAATAATTTTACTGGGATTCTAAATTGTTGTACAGCCCAGAGATATCTTGAAGAATAGATATGTATTTTCTTAAAAAGTCTATAAAATAATATGTATTTTTCTGACCATATTTTCAAATTACATTAAGCAGTTGAGAAACAAAAAATTCTCTGAAAATAAATTAAAGTATCTATTTTTCTGGAACTCATACCAATAATGTCTTCCCATACCCTTTGTGCAAACAATCAACATATCAAAGACAATAATGAAGGAAGGAAAATTGGGATTCTATAGATCAACACAAGAAGGAAGCACCAATATGCCCACCATGACTACAAGAAACCATCCCAGTCTGTATTTTGAACTATTACTATTTAAATATCATGAAGATGACAACAAGGGCACAGTTTTAGAAAGCTGTCGTGTCTACTGAATAAGCTGCACTGAAAGTACACCATTGCTAACCACGACCAAATTTAAACTTTCCATCAGTGAAACTTTGGCGTACTTCCTTAGACTTAGTCCTGCAGCGGAGACGTGGGTTTCACTCCTCCGTACTCTACTGAAGAGACAACCCAGATGTGGGTCAGGGGCTGGTGACACACGGCTCGTTGGGAGGGAGCGTCCCAGGGGCTGTTCCTCAGCGAGGTGCCAGGACAACTCTGACCATCAGTTTGTTCCTATCGATCACCGTTTCAGTGGTGGCTTATGAGAGAAGTCGTTAAGAACTGGTAATGATTGCACACTGAAGGATTACCTCCTAAAACCATGAGGATCAATAGAAAAATCTTTCTGCTAAAAGTTCCATTGATAACTTAAGACCCCAAACACACAGCGGCACTGTTCTGTCTCAACACCCAACATTTTTCTTTTTAATTGCCCAGTGAATTAAAACTTTTGAAACTACTTAATTACTGGATTTATACTTCATGAAAAGATCAGTTGTAATTATAGGCTGTTTGGGGAAGGGGGTTTCTCTTTTAATTCTAATTGCAAAAAATTGACTGTAAAACATTTTTGAGCATTACATTTAGAACAAAGATGTATCCTTTGAAGTCAGTATTTGGTTTATACCTTTCTGCAAAAGGGATGCACAAGAAAATACGTCTTGCTTCTAGTAATATTATTATTATGGCAGCCATTGCAGCACTCAATCAGAGAGTTAGACCTTTCCGTGCAAAATGCTCCACAAAAATAAAATGGATAGTCCCTGCTCAGAAAGATCACGCGGCATTTAGAGGGTGATTCAGTAATAGGCATCAAGCAAAGAAATAAACAAAGAGGAAATGATAAGCGCTAAATCAATCCTGACCAGTTCACAAAGTATCATTTTCCATACCCTCATTTTCTAGTCTCCTTACCCCGTTTCTAAATGACCTGTCACCACCACGAATTACTTTTAAGAAGGGATGTGGAAGGAGGCAGTCTATCACCGTGGATTTTAGTTCCCATGGGACAACACACTTAAGCTGGTCTCCTGAAGAATGAAGCTTTCTACCATCATTATATTACCTACTTATACAGGGAGAAGAGTTTTCTGGGCAAGAACTTCACACTTGAACACATGCATTTCAAAGGACAGAAGAACTTGAAACAACCCACTGAAGGCCTGAGAAACATCAGCGCAGTTTGGAAACCTTGACATGAAGTACAGAAACCGGACGGTTTAAAAGTGAGTCTGATCCGCTAATCTCCAGAGGAAGGCATGAGGAGCTCTGGAGGCTGCACACAGAGATAAATTATGTGTTTATTTAGAAAAGAAAGGGGCCAACTGAAGAAAGTACATACTGAAGGGAACACCGTTGCCTATGCTGTCTCAGGAAAAAGAAAAAACGTAAGCTGTTTTTGTTCTGGGAGATAATTTATTTATCTTCATTTTCTACCAGCAAAGCACGAAGCTATTTAAAGATATTTGATCGTTCTATTCAGTAAAATAGTAAAATTATTCAAGATGACTAGAAAGATTTGGGCCTAGGCTTGCAAATTTTCATTATTTTCTCCATGGCCTTGAGGATGTGATTCATCTGTCTAAACGTCTGGATCTAAACTAGTCACCTTAGGCTCCCTTGAGAGATAAGAGAGAGAAATCAGCACTTGCAACGCGTGATTCATCTCATCCTAAGGCAGACATCTGAAACGGTCCCACCAAGGGCCCTTTGGAAGTGTCTCGGTCTCGGTTGAGCACCAGCAGCGCCGGGGCTGCCCAGCCCTGCCAGGCCACTACGGACACCTCGGGGAAGGGTTTTAACTTGAGGTGTTTTGAGGGGTCAGACTTTTTCCTGACTTAATATCTGTGTTTAGAAGAGGAAATATATATATATGCCTGTGGCAAGTACAGAGACAGCCTAAAAAATATCCTCAAACCTGTTAATTTACTTCTGAAAAAGAAAAAGAAAGTCAGTTAGCCTCCTTTTGTCTCCTCTGTTTGATTGTACTCCTTGAAATCTCTGGAAAACCAAGTTTTATCCCAACTATTGAATAAAATATCTTTCCTCTTCTGGGTTGCTTAAATTTCAGTAGCCAGTCATCATCCTTCTACTTTATTAGCTCTCCAATAAAAAAGAAAGTCAAGGTTTTCTGGAGCCGATTCCCCCCCTATATCCTAGATTAATGTATCCTAGATTAAGTTTGACAGAACTAATATTAGTTCGATTGTTCCTGGAATATCTCATCTGTAAAATGAGAGGAGAAATCAATTCAACAGAATACCTAGGGGAACAGAACAGGAGAAAAGGACTCCTTTGTAAAAGAAGGTTTTGCCACAATGAGGAAACAAGAAAAAATACAAATATGGGGTTGTTTTGACAAAATGCTTTTGCCTGTAGGAATGCTGGTTTCAGGAAGCCTGACAGTTATGATATAGGCAAGTGGCTGTAGGGAAGTAGCAGGAAAAAAAAAAAGGAAAAAAAAAAACACAGCAGAGAGAAAAGAAGGCCAGCGTGAAATAATAATAATGAGAAAAATGTCACATTAAACTTTGAGAGCAGCATCAGCAGCTGCCTACACCTGGAGGGCGAATGAATGCAGACGGCGGCCAGGGCAGCATGCTGCGTCTTGCGAGCATTCCTGCGGCGAAGGCAAGTCCCTGCAGCCCGGGAACATTCCTCCGCCCGCCCGCCCCACACACCGCGCTTCCAGCTCTGCCGCTTTTCAAAAAGAACTAAAATACACATATGCTGCTAACACGGCCCCAACCCTGCACTTTATGGTTAGCTTAAAAATCCTGGAGAAGCAACGCAGCATCTTCTGAACTCCAGGAAAGGTGGGAGCTGCAGAGAGCAAGCCAGAGCCCTTGCAGGACAGCGAGGTGGGACAGTGTCCTGGCCCCCAGGTAACCTCACCTTCTGCCAGCGCTCACGTTGACTTCGGATACTCATCTGTGGGAGACAGAATGACGTGCATGTGCAATGGTTTGCTCAGTCTACGCTTCACCTCTGCACACAGATAAGGAAGCAGAGGAGAGGAGTTGTAAACAAACACAGGACGCAAACATTAAAAGATAAAATGAGTCTTTATTTCCTACCCCATGCTTTACAGCCCCCTCTGCTCCTCTGCTGTGAGAAACTTTGCTCGATTTTTCATCAGGTACTGACCTAGATATGGGTTGCACCTCAAAAAAAAGGTTAATTAGCACTTCGTTATTCTGATGCTTACTGTTCTGTGTCTGTTCCTGAGAATACAACATGTTCACTCTCCTGTACATTATCTATACCATAAGGGGTCTAAACACACACATAAGCAAATCTGATTAATCTCAGGATTCCACCAGCTACAGTTCAATGGGGCCAGAGCATCAACCTGGAGCGTTGTCTCCTCCAACTGCCACAGTCTGCGAATTTCTGGGACGCGACTTCCAGAACTGACCTGGTGCAGAGTTAACCGGGCAAATTTGTCTTCGTGTATTCTGTTAGGCTCGTACTAAAAAGAAGCTGGAAAGAGGAGATGGGTGGAAACAGAAAGCAGGCGGCTAAAGGCTCAGTTCAGCAGATCTGTCTTTGTGCTACCTCCTTCCAATTCTCATATGCTGCCTGCTGAGCTGACAAGAGGTGTACTGGAGCTAGATTTTTTTTTTCTTTTGCCTCCTGTTGTCTTCACAGAATTTCAGAATATGCTGCCAGATGCTCATTCATGCCAGAGCAGGATGAGTAATAGTTTCTTCATTCCTAAATGAGCCCCTCTGATTCATGGTATGTGCTAGTCATTTTCTCCAAACGCCGAGGGAATCAAAGTTTCTCATGGGCCCCCTGTAGAAAGATTAACATGCTAGCAAAAGCCTGATTGGGAATGTGGGTAAATAATGCTGTTTTGTGTATTTGTTCTTTGCCTGCAGTTCTTCCTCTCTAAGCAAAGCCCATCAGCATTTCCATGGATATTACATCCATTATCATAATGAGTATGAGGTAAATCTTGCTCACCATCTTCTTGCTAATTCTGCCCTGACTGTGCTTCTGTAATCTCCATCAGATCGCATCTTCTGTAAAGCTGCAATAGCCATAGATATGAGATCATGTCCAAAGAAGCCTTAGGTTTGTATGCATTGCTTTATACATTTTTCCAAAGAAAACATGCACAGAGGAAACTCATAAAATGTCTGCTCTTTCTTGTGTTGCTTCAGAACTAAGAGACTTGTAAATCATTGCTGAATGGGATGCTATATGCTTTTCTGCCTCCATTATGTATTATGGGGAAATTAATAAGTAATGGGATTTGCAAGATGAAAAGCAAGGAAACCCATAGGGTAGGTGATGGAGAGGCATAATTTAAAAAGTCAATGAAAGGTTCTGTTAAATCACAGTTAAATTATGCTGATATTCACCAAAGTCCTGCGGTAAAATGCTTTTTTCATAAAATATTGAGACTCCTTTCTGCAGTGACAAATGAAGGTTCCCACAGTCCTGGAGGACTGACGGCGCTGGAGACGGGCCCTTTTTATACCACGTGAGCAAGACAGCACGCCGTACCCTCAGAGCACCGTCTTGTGCCCCAAAGCTCCTTTTGGATACGCTGATCCTCAGGACATTCGGGGAACATGCAGCATGGGTTCAAACTTCCCAGCATGTGTCCTCTCCCTTCTCACCCCTTGCTCCTGACAAACGCAGTCACCACGTTAATTCGAATATCCACACAACTTGCCTTTAGGCTCTCCTAAAGCCAGGCCTGTTCCACTCCCTCGGGTCCTGCCCTCGCTCTGCATTTTCGAGGGAAAGGGAAGCTCTCGGGGCGACCTTCCCCATACTCCGCAGACTCTGCGGGGCCGTCTGCCCGCCCATCTCCGTTTGCTCTGCGCACTGCTCAGGGCAGGGAGCGATCTCTTGTTGCAGCATGTGCCCCATCGCGCAGCCCTGGTCTGGCACAGAGCTTGTCAGCGCAGGTAAAATGTAAATAACCCTCCAGGCAATTCCCCTGCAGTCCTTCCAGTTCCTGCAGATACATCGGCCTCGCGCTCCGGCATCGTGTCTGCACAGCAACTTACTGTGTGCATGAAGCACTGTGTCAGAAAGTGGAGTTACCGTAATTTTACATTTAACCATATTGCTGCTCTATACAGTATGGGATAAACCCATTGATTTTTACAAGTTGTGCCATGTCATCAGTACAGATTGGTACACAAGCTTTCTCTTTCTTTTCTCATGGAAAAGAAATTCCTTTCACTAAAACTTCAGAAGTTTTGCACTTGGAAAACCATTTTATCAATTCGGTAGATAAGGCAACGGAACGGAAGGGAATTGAAGAAGGTCTGCGCAACATTATTGAACACTAGCTTTCTGATTGGTGAAAATGGGGCAATTCCTGGTCCCAACGACAAACATACCAGGGGAAAAGTATGTCAGGCGAGCAAGTGTTTCAACAGATAAAACACAAATGCCTCTTTCTGACACCTATAGATTCAGAACCCCATTGGGCTTGATCTTCTCATTGACACTGGGATACGGCTCTTATAGTACGGTCCTCAGATCG
This sequence comes from Pluvialis apricaria, assembly GCA_017639485.1. Lineage (NCBI taxonomy): Eukaryota > Metazoa > Chordata > Aves > Charadriiformes > Charadriidae > Pluvialis > Pluvialis apricaria. The sequence goes on along the minus strand of CM030029.1, from coordinate 5,909,939 downwards.
CATAGGTTACGCTGAATTCAGTGAAATAACATCAGTTTGCATCTTCCATGGCCTTGCCCTGTTGATGTCAAAGGCAATTTGGCACTGGCATAAGCAAGGACAGACTCAAACCCTCTCTTACGTGCAGTCACGTAATATCTGCTATCTGCTAAATGAAGTCTTGTAGAAAATGGTTCAGCAGTGAAACTCTACCTTAGATCACATCATTTTAATGCCTTTTTTTTTTTTTCCTCCTGTTAAAGCTTGTAAAAAGTAATCTCTGTCTTGCAAAGAATTGTTTTGCATTTTGGGACCTTAGGGAATGAGATGGGGCTAAGTAATTATCAGGAAACTTCTATGAGTTGAATAGAAATGGACTAAATGGGCAGAAAGCTATACAATGCATTAAGATAAGGCAACTAAAATTCAGGAAACGGCTAAAAAAGATAGTCTAACCTTTCTGTGGGCTTTAGCCCATTTAGAATTGATTTGAATATCAATTCTAAAGGCTGTTTAAAACTGTCTGCTCAAAAGTGCCAAAACACCTTTGTACATCAACACTGCCTTTGACCCAAAGGGGAACAAACCTGCCTCATCTCAGATCTCTTCAAATATTTATAGACTTTTTTTCCATTTTGACCCTAATTTGAAAGTCACATTTATTTCTAATAAAATTCCAACATCTCCATTGTTGGCCAAATCTACTGAAATACCCACTGGAATAGGAGGCAGGGAATGAATATTGAGCCAAGAATGAAAATTTGGAAGGAAATTTTGGCTTCGTGTGAAGGGATGAGCAGAGACAAAGAACCTCTGGAATACGGGAAAATGGTACAGTAAAGCACACGGATCCACCAGAAGTCAAACCTGGCAGGGTGAGAGCTCGCAGGATGGAAGTCAACCAGAGGAAATTCAGGGACAGAATTAGCGCTGCCCCATAGGAGTGAGCACGTGCCGTCAGAGTAAGTACAAGACTGCAAAGAAAGTGAAGAAAAACCACATCTAGAAAAACAAAGATTCAGTGGATAGAGGCACAGAGTCTTCCGAGCAGTCTCAAGAAGTCGCATCCCCTACTCTCAGCTTCATATTTAGAACAAAAAAAAACAATATTCCTTTCTCTTCCAGTTTGACCATTTGTTGTTCAGATTCAGCCTGCGACTCCTGCACCCACCGCACAGCCGCCTCGCTGGCTCTGACCTGTGCCCGGGTGATGGCACGGAGAAGGCCACCACCTCCAAGTTCCTCCAATGCAAGCAATAGATAATTATATGCCATCAGAGTCCTACACATGGGGTACCTGCGGCAATTTAGTGGGGGTTAACAATTACACGGGTACAAAAGCACAGCACCACCAGTGACGTTGGCCGCCCTCCCTCCAGCGAGCAGTGCAGCCGATGCCAGGCGGAGCATGGCTCTGGGAGATGAGAGGAATCAAGCTAAAATTTTATGAATACAACTACTTGAAAAGTCATCACCTATAGATATAAAGAGAGTTGCCTTCAGCAGTTCACACAAGCATTTATTACTACTTGTCACATCTTTTTTAATAAAAAAAAAGAAATAATTTTTTTTCTCCTTATTTGAGGAGAGACAGAAGCTGTGCCCTTCGGGCAGACTGTGTGGAGGAGTGTCCATCTCCACATCAAAATGCTGCAGTGACTTATTGCTGTTGCCACTGCTTTTCCGCCGAGGTCCTGCACAGGCAGAGGCTGCTTGAGAGCCCCTCGTCCCCACGAAAGGCAGCAGTGTGGGCCCGGGGGTGGACGCACAGGGAAGCGGGAGGCGAGGAGGGAGAGGCACCGTCCCGCTCACCACGCCGCTGGGCACAGCCGTGCACGAACAGCGCTGCGAACGGAAGGCACAGCAGCTCAACGCCGCGATCTTTTGTAGAGCCTTACGTCGGTAGCATTGCAAGACAACCGGTGCCTATATTGAAGAAAGGTGATCACCTCCACTAGCTCCTCCCAAGCGACAGCCCTTGTAAATAGTGTGCTCCAGCTGAAATTCGCTCTTATGGCAAGGGCTAACACACCTACACCTCCTCTCAGCCTGCTCCGAGAGGTTCAGGTCCTGTTCAACACCCTCCATATGCTTCCCACCACTGCCCAGCAGGCTCTGGGGGCATTCAGCATCCTTCACCGCAGGCTCCTCAAGATGCAGCTGAAATAAAGTCCCCTTACTCGAGGGCACAAGAAAGCTCACAGGGATTTCATTTTAAAGCAAGTTATTTGTAAAGAGAGATCATCTGTTACTGAGGGTGAAATGCCAGGAGCGGAGCATAAAATGGCAACAGGGATTTTAATTCTTATTAAGTTCTGTAGTTTCATTACTTTTTGCATTGAATATTTATGCAGTAATATGGCATTAGTGGCTGCATCTCCAGTTTCTTCTCAATACTGCTATACTCTTTCCAAAGAATTCCCCCCGTGTTAAAGGTGAAACCTGAAAAAAAAATGACCCTAATTTCCTCCCAGAAACCTCAGCATATCTAACACCTCCTCTCACCCTCCATTTGGGTCAACAGGTATCACACACGCAAGGCACAGATGAGGAAACTACACAAAATTTAAGCAAGCAAACCCTGATGCAGATTTAAAAATAAATAGGGATTTTGGTGCTCCTGGAGCCGCAGAACTGATACGATGGAGCCCAGCGAGGAGGCGCACGTCGCCTGGTGCATCCCCTGGGCTCTGCGGGGACACTCATCCCACCCCGCAGGACAGCCTGCGCCCACGGGGACCCGCCGTGCCCCCCAGGAGCCGCCTCCGCTCGTCACCCTCACGCTCAGCCCCACGCCTCCCGGTTTCATTGCGTCCCGTAGCTTATACATAAACACAGTCAGACTCTAATAAGGTCCTTGAGAGAAAAATAATTCTTTGATTAAATATAAATTAAATATTTTTCCTGTAATTAACCAGAGCATATTCACTATAACTACAGTAAAAAAACAGAAATGAGATTATGATACCGTTTAAATACTTTCCTCTAGTTTGTTTTATCACTTATACAAGCACAGTGCATGATCTTACACGTTGTTATTATTGTACTTATTAAAATTTACACCAATATTAATTTTAGAGAAGACTGAAAGGGATTAAAGCAGTAATTGTCTTACTTTCTAAAAATAACTGCCTTTCCAAAAGAAACCACCACCCCCCCAAAAAAAATCTCTAAGATTCAGGATAAAATTTCTGTCTTGCAGAGTTACTTTCATATTTTTGCATCAAAAGCCAGCGTCTACCACTTGAGTTTTACAGTCCAACAGAGAGCAAATTTGCTTAGAGATAGCATGACAAGCGAGGCTGAAATTTAGGAGCTTTACGACACATTTTTACTGGGTGATTCCACTTTTATCACACTGGCATTTTCCTAAGATGCTGTTACAATTACCCATTGTTCTTTCTTCAGTTTTCATTGGGGCAAATCCCAGTGAATTAGCAACTTTATATTACCCTTGTCACCACGAGAGACGTGCCGCATACCCCCGAGATGTAAATTTATAGCGCCACCGGCAGCATCTCAAAACAATATAAAGGCCCTATTCTTCTCTGCATCTCAAATGGCTCGCAATCACGGGAGCACACAGATAACTGGGGGGAAGACTAACTACACCCAGGTTAGCGCTGCCTCATGAAGACACCTCTTGCTGTTCTTACCATTCTCCCAACTCTACAGCTCACGCCTCTGCCCCTCGTTAGAAAACCACCGTCTCCCACAACCACAGCGGAGCCTCATCAGCGCAGGACAGGATCCGGCCTCATGTTTTCATAATTGCTGTGTGAGGTGTAACATTAAGGTCTAATCCTGCTTTAATTTTGAGACCCAAACACGCATCCAGGATAGCTGTAGGCAGCCTTTCCGTTTCAAGGGAGAAATGCGCAATTGTTTTCAACTTCGTTTTCTAACAAAGACGACAAGTCTCCTTGCAACGCGCACTGAAGGGGATGGGGCATTTTCCAGTCCCCACGCAGCGCTTGCCGGCAGCTTCTCCGGGGTGATGCTCTCTTTGCATTGGCCCCGGATCTCCTGCACTCAACCCCCAGCGACAGGCGTCAACTTGATTAGAGGGGCTGTTATGTGCATGTGTGCTTAAAGGGGGCTTTGAATTAAAACTATAAGAAAACATCGGCCAGGAGAGAGGTTTTTATTAGATTTAGCTATTCTCTTATGTGTGTGCACACCTGATCCGGGGGGAGGAGGAGCTGGCTGTTGTTTTAAGTCTCCCTTTTCTTTTGTGCTGTGTCTGGGCAGGACCCATATGTCTGGAATGCACCTTAAAACAGCCTTATCTCCAGAACCGATCATTACATGGCAGGTGGTGGAGCCTACTTTATTTTCTCATTTCTCTTCTTTTTCTTCTCTTCCCTCTAACTTCCCCCTCCACCCCAGGGTAGGAATTTCTGAACCTCAACCAGTAAATGTCGCATGGCTCACACACCTGGAATCCACTCCTCTCCATCACTGCTCCGACGCGGAAAAAGAAAAATAGCAGGAGGAAGAATATGAAAAGCCGTGACAGAAAGACCATAGGCTACTCCGTACCGCGGAAGATGAATGCCCATAATATTTTAAACTTGCACAGAAATGTAAAAGTTAATGTTAACTTGTCTTCCTCTTTAGTTGCCATAGTCCACAGCAAACACAAATTGTTTCCCCTTCTAAAAATCAGTGGAGGCTCCAGTGACACTCCAGAAGTGGTGGCGGCACTCAGCTGGAGAGACAATCGCGCAATGCTGCGTGTACCCCGTGCAAAAATGAGCATTTACTGCCCACCCCTCCCAGCAAGCGCTGCTCGCAGAGAGCTGCAGAGCACCCCAAGGGTACCGCTCGTTACGCCAGCAAGTGCTGCCCACCCCCTGAGCCAACCAAGGCCATGGGGCTTAAGTAGGACAACATCATTTTTACCCGGACAAGAGAACACGTAAAATGACCTTCCACCTGCTCACAATGCCCTGGCACTATAATCCTTTTAAAACATGAACACGTTTTGGTCCGGGGCTCTGTAATTGCAAGGGTTGGTTTAGGGTCATTTACACATCATTGTAAATGGTGCGTTTCTGCCGCGTAGGCAGCCTTCCCCACGTCTCTGTGCCGCAGCAGAGCCATCCGTAGCCGTGGTTTTCACATTTGTGTTCCAGCAGAGCCCGGTGCTTCATCTATTGATGCACAAATTTGCGTGTCTGGAATGAAGGAGGAGTGAGCGCTGCAAAGCCTGGACTAGTCTGACTATTAAGAACTTTTCAGATCTAAGATTGGGGTGCAAAACGGGCATTTGAGTGTGATATCCTCCAATGTGTGATCGGCCAACACTAACTGTACCGTATCTTCTCTGAATTAACTGCGAAGGCGATGCCATGAGTAGTTTCATGTCACTGCCAAATTGGCCATAGGGAGCTGATAAGCAAAAGAAAATCTGTTGAAGTCACTGATAGCTATTTCTGGTTATTTTCTGTTTCGAACTCTGCTTGTGGCACGCCTGGATTTTGAGACAGCTTCTGCAAAGACAGTCCATAGCGGTGGGAGGGCAGGAGCCAGCCGGAGCCCCACACCCGGCACCCCCACGGCCGCAGCACCTTCCCTCCAACTCGGCAGCTCCCGGGGTGGATTTGGGCAGAGGAGAGCCCGGCATTGTTGTAACTTGTGCAGAAACAAACCGGCGCAGAAAAGTCTGAGGATCAGAAGTATGCAAAAAGACTGCAACTGTACCGCCTTTGCTCTGCCATCCCTGAAAACATAGCCCACAGTGATACTTTCTGCGCTGGAAAACCCCAGAAACCACAGCACACGAGTAGCAGCGGAGCTGGAGGTTCTGGTTTAATTAAAGGAAGGTTTTATCACTCACAGACTTCTCTGGGCTGGAGGAGCAGGGGCGGCACAGAGCTCACTTTTGGAAGAGTTCAAGCACCTCCCGACCCAAAGCCCGGGGCCCGCCAGGGTCTCTGCTCCTGCCAACGGGACGCGGCTGCCCTAGAGGGAGAAGGGCGATGATGCTCTCAGCCTTCGCCCCTGTCTACTTTTTTTAGCAGAAGGGCATCAGACCTCATTTTCTCAATACAGTTTAAAGAAAATCATGTCTAATTTAGAGGATTAAGAAATTAAAAGTCTGCAGGAATCCTTCCACTGTGTCCCATTTGTCTCGTTCCCCCTGAAGAGCAGGAAGAAGACAGACCGGGGTGATGGGAATGTACACCCAAACACAGGAGAAACTCGACAGCATTACGGCCTGGCACTGCGTTATCTTAATTATCTCAATTTACACCCTTGTAAGAGGGGAGGGCACCAGGCTCTGGAGTGACCTTCACCCAGACAGCATCTGACAGTGCGGGCGTTTGTCCCCATTTGCCTGCAGAGGTGAATAAATCTATCCCCCCGCGCAGAGCCCGCTGTGGGAGAAGGAGAATCCCCGTCCCAAGGAGGCGCATCTGCTCATGCGCTGCTCTGAGACCACGATCATGGCTTTGGAAAGGAGAGCTCAGGAGAGCCATGCGTGCCCAAGCCCAGCCTTTCTTATTTTTGTATTTTATGTTGCAGTCTGCCAAGGCTAAGGTCCTCCATGGCCCTATTTCCTACTATTTGCAGGACGATAACTTTGACATATTTCCTATCGATTCAGCTTTGCCCACCCGGCGCAGGAATCGCTGGACGCGTGCGGAGCATCTCACAACATCCCACCCAATAGAGACCGTGGGTCTCCGTGAGTCGCCCCCCCCAGGCAGGTGCCCGCCGACCCCCTGAAAGGGTCACTCTCCAGAAATCATTAGGGGACAGGATGTAAAGGGGCTGTTTCCAAAGCCTCCTGAACAGCTCAGGTTGATTTGTCTTGCTTGTTCGCTTTTGAAAAAAATCTGGCTCATAAAGTTACTTCAGGTCTGCGTTTGAAACGCTCCCAGGAATAAATGAATCAATATAAGAAGCTAAACATAGAGAGGCATTTGGCTTTGTTTGATTCTTCAAACTTGGAACAATTCAGAGGCAGGAAATCTGCATAAATTATTTGAATAAAATTAACACTCAGCAAATCCCTGGAATTTAACCTTTGTCTTTTTTTTCTGGGGCTAGAGATACAGCCTATTTACTTCTGTGCTAAGGAAGAGATTGTGTAATTTTAACCAAAGCTGTTCCCAGTATAATTTAATAGCATCAAAAGGTTTGCAAATTAATTTCAACATTGCTGAACTGATTTTGTAATAAAACCAAATAGAAACCTGCAAAAATTTCTGGACAAGATTTTAGAAATCAAATTAATGATTTTTTAAAAAAAAAAAAATTAGAAAATTACTTTATTTTGAAAAGCTCTCATTTTTTTAAAGGAAAATGTATGAAATATAATGAAATATTTTGCTAAGAGACAAAGAAACCGCTTAATTCCACCCAAAGTCTGTAGCTTTGCGTGTCAGTGGATGCACTGAGGGCAATGAGAGCAGCCTGAGCCTGGAGCCCCCAGGGATCCGACCCTCTTCGCCGCCTTTGCGTCCGTAAGAGCTCTTCAGCTCATCAACCTGGACGTTCCCCTATCGGGGGAAAGGGCCCTCAGCTGAAAACTTTGTGGAGTGGTCCCTGCTCCCCTCTCCTCCGGCTGGCGGGTGACCCGGGGAAGCAGCGCGTCCTCCTCGCTGCCCGGATCGCGCTTCTGCCCCGCAGCCCCAGGGCTGGAGACCAGCTCTGCCAGCAGCCCGCACATTAAAGACAGAACGTACCCCACCACAGCTTCTTCGTGTCCCTGGTGTGCCACCACTCTGAGACGCTCCCTGGCCATCGCAGCCCGAAGCTGTGTCCCGCAGTTGGGATATAAAGCACCATAAATCCCAGGGGACGTTACAACGGCCGGAGCAATATCAGCCGTGGTGTAACAGCTAAGCCATGACACCGTCCTACCCAAGGGCTCGCTCTGATTTTGCTGCAGGATTAGCACTTTGCTGCAGGTGAAAGAATTCTAAACCTGGGGGGGGGGGGGGGGAGAAAAAGAAAATAGATACAGACTTCAATTATCCCACAAAACCAAAGTGAGTGCTGGCGAGCAGCTGTGTGTGCCTGTGCATGTATTTCTGCGCACACAGCCAGTGGCCACAGAAATATTTCTCTGCTGCACGTCACTGTGCCTTGTCCTTATTTCCTTTACGAGCACTTCCGCTAAAGGCATTAATTGTTTGTGACGGGGAAGATCCTCAGCTCTCAGAATGCCATTAACTTTGGTGAAAGTTGTGGACCTGGACCTCTGCCTCTCTTCTTTCCTGCATTGTACGTTCAAGAATAGAATCTGTTCCTTACGCTGAGCTGCACAACAGCCACGCATCCGCTTACACTGAGCATCAATTTCAGCCCAGCAGTGGTAGCAAAACCATGTTTGTGCTGCACGTGCAGAGTCTTTGGGGATTTTTACTTAGCTTTATTGTTACATCTGAAATGCAGAAAGAGAAATTCAAATCAGGGATATGCAATAAACTCTGAGCCTGCTGTTCATCAGCTCATCACCCATTAAAGAGCAGAGTCCTTTATTAAAAAGGACACGTCTTATTAAAAAGATATGAAACAAAAGTGATTTTTAATTTTATTGGGGAGACAGAGTCATTGCCAGAGACAGCCCGTGGCTACGTGTGATGATCAAGTCAAGAGGGAGGGCAGTGAAGCACTAACACAAATATGAAGCTAATAACTTTTTTACTCTTAGGGAAAGTGCCGCTCAATTTCTGGTGCTCCAGGCGTGTGCAGCTTGAGTGGAAATTTAGAGAAATTACATCCACCTGCTTCCATTTCTTACATCCAGGGCCAGATCTTCAGCCAGCGTAAATCAGTTTATCTCCATGCAGCCAGGCAGATTTATGCCAGCTGAAGATGTAGCCCCTGGTCTTGCACTTCAGAATAAGAAGCTTTAAAATACAAATGAGCATGAACCCCTTAAAACATTCCCCACTCGCAGAACTCAGAAGGAAAAACAGACCTCGCGGACCACCTCCTATCCCCCCACAGGCTGTGCCGTCTTTGGGGCAATGGATGATACTGTCCATCGGGGGCGGGTTAAAGTATATCTCTAAAGCTGAAAATACTGGTCAATTTTTTTTTGTTTGGTGGGGTTTTAAGTATTGATTTTTGCTCTTTCGCTAACACCTATTGGACCAATGTTTTATTTATGTACCCGGATATATACAAAATTACACGGGATTGTTTCCCTCAGGTCTGTGCGCCTGCCCTTAGTCTTAGGAGCCCCCCGGCTGCCCACTATCTCCAGAGACATCTGCACATACTGAATGCTTTTGTGCACTGTACTCCAGACCTCTGCATGAACAAATGAACAGCAGAGACACAAACAGCGGTATCTCTTATTCCCTTACCAGACTTTTCTCGGAACAGACACAGAGCAAAAGTGAGACCGTACCACTGCTCCTCAACAACTCCGGTCATACGCCTACGAGAGTCACCGGATCGCAAACAAGGCCAGCCATGGGCAGAGACCGTCCCCTAAGGAAGAGTCGTTGCTTATCTGTAATGTGTCGCCTACACACCACCACGTACACCCTCCCCGCCATGTCAGCGAGACCCGAGCGTGAGGCGCGTGGGCGCTGAGCTCTGTCCTTCAGATGAGCCCCCTGAGCCCGGGCGCTGCCGCCCGCCGTGGCTCCACCGTCCCACGCCAGCCTGGCGTCTCCCCAGCACGGAGCAGCCCGCTGCGCGCCTCTGCGCAGATACAGCACGACACAGAGAAGGAAAATACTGTAAATAACACCAGTGGGGGATCTGGTGGGTCTAGTTTATTTTAGCTTTGCCGCAGGAGGGAAGACCACCTTCTCAAAGCCAGTGGCTTCGTGAGGCTTTGCAAGTACAGACAAAGAACGGTTTGCATGTGATTGAGAAACTGAATATACCTGTGAGGCAGTGACTGATGTCAGACTCCCCCGGCTGCTTGATGCCTCTGCCGCAGTAATTCCAGAGCAATACATTGATGAAGCAAGTTGCTTCATGTTTGCTGCCTCGAAAAAAAAAAAGAAATTAATTCAAAGCGGATGAGAGTTTAGCTGTGGCGCTGAGTGTTGCTGGATGCCGAGTGAAGCACAGTTGCTGCAAAGTGCGAGTTGTGGACCTGCAGCACTTGTATTCAGATTTGTTTGAAACGGGGAAGTCTTGTGACATCGGTGGCAGATGCTTTAATACTGTAACAAAGTCAAGGACCGGCCAAGGACAACAGTACGTCACCTTCAGATCCAGGCGTGCAGCAGGTCGTCTCGAGTCACTGACCTGGCTCGGGGGCGGGTGACAGACTGCCTGGTGCCAGGGCGGGAGGCACTGATGTGGCACTAAGGAGGTTTTTTATCTGAGCCCGGGCAGACAGACAGGCAGACACCTCCTGACGCAAGAACGTCACTTGTTCAAGTCAGGCGAGATGAGCAGCGATGGAGCCACTGCTTCCACCCGAGAGCTGGTGGGCGACACGGCGCGATCCGGGGGGGGCACACAGCCGGGTCCCGCTCCAAACATCCTCCTTGGTCAGGTCTAAGCCCTTGCCAAGAGCCTGACAGCCCCGAGCAGGGACCATGTCCCATCCTGATCCCGCCTCAACTCTCTCCAGTTTCAGTGAAAGATGCTTCTTGACATACCCCCAGCTAACGCCAGGTTCAGCCATGAAAGGCCTCAGGTAGAGGCAGGGTATGGAAATACTTGCAGAGTTTCAGCTTGACTTTCGACTTCCTTGTTCTGGCAGAGATCTGGAATAACTCCCCCCGAATGTGTTCAGAGAGAGGAGCTTAAACGGCGCAGAGCGGTGTCGGATAGAACTGCAGCCACGCCAGCGCTGGCACACACAGACAAGGAGATAACTTGTGCCCGTCCTGCCACAACAGCCTCTTACAGCCACACCATGTGGGTCGGCTCTGGACTCTCCACTCCGAGAGGTGCCTTGAGGACACCCATAAAAGCAGGTTATCCCCCAGTGCAGCCACCGGTGCCAGGGCACGGGCAGGCGCAGCGTTCCCAGTTTATCAGGATACGGCCGGGCACGTGCGGACGGGCTGTCAGGAGCATGGCCGGGACGGAGCAGGAGCAAACCTTGCTCCCAAGTCCCCGACTATTCTTTAAGAGCCACGTGGGCAACCTTAGGCATGAAAAGGAAACAGAGCACATAAGACTTTCCATCCGTGGCGGAGTCTCCCGTGTCAGTGTCTCGCCTACACAGCCCTCCTGAGGAAAAGCCTCGCTAACACCGGGGAAGCACGGCTCAGGTGTGAATTCTCTTGACAGCTTTTAAGCTCAGCCCCTGGGTGCTCTGGCTCGGCTTCGCAGGGGCAAAGGAAGAATTGTGCATTTTTCTCAATGGGATGGAGGGGAGCGAGTGTCATTTTTTTCTGGGAACACCTTTAATGTCTGCAAAATTACCTTCCGTCCATCCCCAGTCAAGATAAATCCCTTGTATCTTTACAGCAGTTAACGCAGACTTTTTCACTGTTCATCAAATGAAGTCAACCAAAACCAAAAAAAAGACTTTCTATCTGTCAAACGGCTTTCGTTCTTGGCAGAATAAGACAGATTCCCTAAAGTAGCATCTATGTTTATAGTTAACATTAGTTTATTACACATCCAAAAATGCCCGCTCAGAACATGAAAATACAAGATAGCATCAGTAGGCAAGCTAACGCCTCACTCAGTCATTAATAGAACAATGACATACTGGGATTATGCATAAAGCCCCTATGTATCAGGTCTGCAAACAGGCAGAATGTAAAACATGGTCTCACGTGGTGGGGATTTTGCTGAGAGTTAGAAATCTTCAATTTTTAAAAAGGCAAAGGGATCCACATCAAACCTGAGCTGCCTCTCTTCCTTTGTCTCATTATAATTGTCGTCATCAAAAATCCAGAGCTGAGATGTCACCTTAGACAGGGGAGCATGGGAATACACATTGCAACAGTAAATAATGCAAGAGAAGAATATTAGTACATAGCATCCGGTTCATGTCTTTTGCTTGTGTGATGCTGGAAGGTAATAACAGCCCATCATTTGCAAGTAGAGTACCTTGCAGTTCTTAATTTTTTTTTTTTCCCAAGGTGTGGTCAAAGTTATTGAGGTAGACATTGTTCAGCGAGTGAATATGCCCTGAAGCTATGCATCCCACACTGGGAGAGGCAGAAGGCAGAGGGGAAAACTAAAACGGGAGCCACAAGCCCCCAGAGGTGGCAGCCAGCACGTCGGCACTTTGGCTATCACTAACGCACACGGGCTGTCCTGGTCCCGGGGCAGCAAAGCGCTCTAAGACATGCGCGACCGAAACCACGTGCATCACACCTTGCCAACAGTTTCTTTATCGCCCCAGCTGCCCCCGCCCGAGCCCAGCAAAGCCCACGCAGGGGTTTGGTGTTACAGCAGTCCTAGTTCGAACACGACCCGTTTTCGGCACCCCAGAGCTCCACTGGAGCGGTGAGGCAGGGCTGCGACGCGCCACCCGTGGGGATGTGTCTAAATAACTGCCCCGGTAAAAACACCACGCTTCTAACCAAAATAATTAAATTAGCGTTATTAGTGTTGGCGAGGCCTCAGTCCCTGTGACTTCCAGCAAAGCGGAGGCATATACTTTAAATACTTCTCTGAACGCTTTCATCTCCCGCTCAACTAAAGCCACACATATACGAATACTCCTCTGTTCCCCCCAATCTACATAAAGATCAGAACACCAGCTATTATGCAGAATTATTAAAATTACCTGTCTCTTATTTTAATACACGGCTCTGAACAGAAAGGCGCGACCGTTCCCACAGCGGGAGGTCAGGAGGGAGCTGCAGGGGCTCCCAGCGGCCGCCCCGACCCGCGAGTCCATCCCCGCGCCCGCCCTGAGCCGCGCTGCCCGTGTCCCCGCAGCACCGCGCGGCGCGCCGTCCCCTCTGCCTCGCGCCTCCAGGCGGGACACGGCACGGGGTTTGCATGGGGCCTCCCTTCGACCAGCGGTTCAAAGAACAACCTCCCTCCCCCCAAAGATGGTGATTGTGTTTTTGGAGATGTCACTTACAGCCACGGAAATGGGAACGATTGGGTTTTTTCCCTTCAACACAGCAAGCTTCACACTTCAGACTGTGTTAAACAGCCGCCGGTCTCCGTGCGCACGTTCCTAAACGCTGCCAGTACTCGACTCGGCCAGAAGAACAAAGCCTCAAATTAAAAATTATTTATTTAACCACCATATAAAAGAATCTGGGTGTTACTTTAGCACACCCAACTAAAGCTGGGGTCCACGCACATGAGCACACTTTATCCATGGCAGTGCGGGGATTGCCCCAGCCTTTCCGAAGCCATCACACACGGCACACCAGCCCGTGCGGCGACGCGCAGGTGCTGAGTCGTTCTCTTCGGATTTGAAGGGGCATTACCGGGCAGGGAAAGCTCCCTGGCGAGGTTCGCTCCGAGATGCACTGTTAGCCTAGAGAGCATCGCAGAACAAGCCCAGACAAGGCAAAGCTGAATAAGGCCAAAGAAAGGAGCGTTCCCAAAGGCGTGTCCTTGGCCCGGGCTGGAATTGCTGCTCAGATAAGCAGCGTGTACCGTCATGTCAGGGGAAGGGAAGGGCTCGGGTTGCTCACAAACCGCGCGCTGAGCTGCAGACAAAAGGCCGGGAATGAGTTGACAAAGCCTCGCAGCTCGGCGTGCCGGAACAGCCCCGCGGGGCCGCCTCGCAGGACCTCCTGTCCGACCGCGGGGACCACACGTCCCGCACAGCCAGCATGGCGGGGAGCGCGCGCCGGGGACGGGCACCAAGGCCACGGCGGAGGCATTGAAGGTGGGAGTGGGTCGAACCAGGACCTGAGCTGCTAAGTCTGTCCTCAACACGGTCACTTCTCCCAGGATCTCTCTTAATTGCTCGCGTGAAATGCCAGGAGAGACTTTTCCCCCAGCACACGGTCACGAGCAGATGCACAGTCAACTTGTAAAGAGCTGTTTCCTACTTCTACTGAGTAAAAACGCAAAAAGAACCCAAAACAGAAAACACATTTCTCGGTATTTTCAGCTTCACTCCAATCATAAAAAAAATCACTTTGCCGCATCCCAACTTCTTAACACTACCAGTAAATGGATTCATGAAAAAATATCAGAAAAGGCTAGAACATTATGAAAAAGCCTCCAGAAGCCAAGAACACTTATCCAAACTAAACTTAAATTTTTCACTGCTACAATTTGAAACTCAGCTTTGTCAGCACTTGTAGTTGCAGGATGGAGTCAGAACAACCCCTGGTATTTTTGCTCTGTGAACACATCTGTACCCATAAGCAGCGACTGCGTAACCCCAGTGCCGCAGCACATGCTGTTTCACAAGAAACCTTAAGTTTCCCAGAAAACAATCAAGATGGCACAAGTACTAAATAACACTGCTTTATCTAATAATTGTTTCATACAAACTGAGGGATAAACATTTTTCACCAAAGGCTGGCATACCCCTTCGTACAGAGCGGCACAGCAAAGCTCACGGTTTCCCCCCACGCTTGTGCTCCACCGAGACAGCAAATCCAAGATTAGGGGTCTGGAAGATGTTTGTGCCCAAATCCATTATTTAGGAACTGCTGCACAAGGGGCACGGCGGTGGCTGCGTGGCGCTCTGCATTCCTTTTTAAAAGGAACGTGCTGGCACATGCTAAAGGTAACAAAAGTGACCCTGCAGGAAGCAAAACCTACCCTGCGTGGAGTCACAAACAGATTCATTGCAAGAACTGAGGAAAAAAAAGGTCTCTGCAAACAACGTCAGTAGTGTTCCCACCCGTGCCCTAAGTATGAAGATGGTACGAGTCAGATTTAGCTGCTTCTGAAACCACAAGATCAGCCTCGCGCATTGCAACCTGGCTTATTAACGTGCCGTCCCGCTCACGCATCACCCCGCCAGCTGCAAAACCGCCTTCGTGCTGCTCTGTGTCCTGAGCTGTGAAATCTAACAGTCTCTTCTTCTGTTTGCACGTGGGCAGAGCTTCCCAGGAGCGGCCTGTGCGAGCCAGGTAACAGGAATGAAACTAAAACCCAACAACTTTTAGGAAAAGCCTTCTAAAAGTGTATTTCACTTCGGTACTATAACTAAGATACCGACACCTCCTGAGGGTGGGGGCTTTGCGTAATTTTGGGGCCTGGGTCTCCTATTATAGTGGGTTTACAGCAATGTAATTCATTTATCGTCCTCAGACATACTCCGTGCAGCTGTGGATGTATGCCCGTAGTGCTCCAAAGAGGCTCAGCTTTATTGCTTATAGCTTCCCTAGTCTAAAAAAAGAAATTGTGCCTGTCGTCCCCAGATTCCTTGGAAAACAAGCTATCCTCTGTCTCTCCCACCCACAAGAGTTATCAGATTCTTTAAAACATCCGTTATTGTGGAACGTAACTTTTCAGCGTTGCTCTAAACTACAGAACAGAGGGAGGAATATTACCTCCATATTGTCCGGGAAATAGGCTTCTGTGAAATTTAACTTTCCACCCTGTGTTATGTTTCTCCGTACATTGTTATAGTATAAATAATACAGATCTCTGTAGATATATACCTGAACCTGTGACTCAGTTACATCAGCTTCCCAACACGTTCCCTCCTTAGCCCTGAACCTCTGCCCGCCGTTATTTCGTTTGGGTGGGAGCACGCAGCACGCGATGCTCCAGCCCGGGCACTGGCAAACAGGGCTCCAAAAGTGCGGCTGTGGACGGAGAGATAGCACAGACCGACAGCTAACACAGGGCCAAATGTTTTTTCGGGGCATTAAAAGGGCACTAAGGCATTAAAATTCACAGAGAAGTCAGAAATTTCATCTTTTCTGCTTAGAAGTTCATTCCCTGTGAAGGTAGATGCCAAGACTTCTTCCTCGCAGGGTTATTTTTGGTAGGTTTTTTTTTTTTTATTTTTACAAACATAAAACTGAAAAGTATATTCCTTAGCAGCGCTCTGGTGGCTTTAGGCTACATACATCAGCTTAAAAGGTTTATTTTTAAAGTACTGCTGCATTAGTCTTGTCAGCAGGACGATACACTCTGCCTTCTTGCTCTCAAACCAAGCGTGCAGACCCAAGTGTGCACAGAGAGCTTTCACGCTGAAGTGACCTGTGACTGCAGAGCCTGTTTTGCCTGATGGCTCTGCGGCATGCGTCTCGGCATAAGTACCTCTGTTCTAAGGTTCAGACGGCCTTTACAGCTGAAACTCGCCGAGCGCGATGAGCCTGAGCTGCCCCAGCCAAAACGCTGTGTTAGGGTTGTTCGTCGGTCTGATCAATTAGACGTGACGCCTGATGAACGTGGGGTTGGTGGAAGCTGTCTCACACACACTAACCTGTCGCATCGTGCATAAAGCCGTGCGGCTTTTAGTGTTACTCACAAGCGCCAGTCAGGGAGCGACGTGTTATTGCTGAACTGTAACCAGCGCGGGAAGGGATAAACTGACAACCAAAGTTTGCGTTTTATTCATCTTCTAACGTTGCCGGTTTTAGACCCAGATCTAAAGACCAAGCAAAAATTTAATAGCACATAGTTATGTTCTAAAGCAGAAATTCAAGAATTACTATAAATTTCAGTTCTTGGCCTCTTGCAGACACAGAAAATGCAAGTAACCTTCCAATAATTAACACACAGCCATTCTGTCTTATCTTCAAAGGCAGAGGAGAAAAGGCCTGCTACCTTCAGAGCCTTGGGATACTGTTTTACAATTAAGGTATAATCAATCTTTAATTATTTCGTTTGAAGGTTATTTAAGCCCTTCCCTTACGACAGCCCCTTTGGGAAGCCTTAGAGGAGATGGGGCAGCAGCTGCCATATCTCTTCCTCCCCCGAAGATGCTCTGGAGCAGCGGCGGGAGCCGACACGGCCACGCTGCAGCACCGGCCCCTGCACAGATCTTGTGTCGGTGCAGCTACGTTGGCAGAAAGTACAGTTTTTACACACAAATTAATATACACCAGCACATCATGTAGCGAGAGAAAATATGTTGGCACAGAGGCGCCTCATTGTCTTCTCAAGCAGCTCCGCGTCCATATTAGCTCCTTCCAGCAACACGACTGCATCCCTGCACCACCAACGGCTACAGACTCGGCATTTTGTTAATGCTCAAACTGATGTACTTTTAACCTGCTCCTGTCAACAGTCACCTTCCTCCCCCGACACAAACCTGCATCACACGAACACTGTTGGGGGGTGTTATTTTTCTAGTTACTGAAACAGCAGAAAAGACCATCTTATCTACCGTTAAAGGCCATGCTTCCTCCTTTTTCCTGGTTTAACGCGCCAGGATTTAGCTGGTTAATACTTCATACTGCTGAGAACGTGTGAGTCTGAAACAGCAAAATGAAAAACGCTATGGAAGAAACAGCGAGGTTTCCAATTTTCTACTTTACCGGAAAGGCAGAAAGATCCTTCCCGGCGTCTCAGCACCCGCAGGCGTGCTCTTAAACTCAGCCTTAGTTTGCCATCCCATAAACATTGGTGGGAAATACAGAGCTAACGTGATGTGTCACCAGCGTCCTTTTATAAGCCCTGAGCACTGTGTTGAAACATGGACATGGCACCTAGAAGTAACAGTGCAGCAGAGCAGGTTACAGCTTGTTGGCTCTTTTCGGTGGCGTCTAAAGTGAACGGTCCCTTCTGAAGCAATCAAGTGAAGCCGAGCAAAACAATATGTACAAATAATTTTCCCTCAAAAACTTCCTTCTTTTAAAGAAGCAAATATTTTCATGGAAATGGCCCCTGATGCAAAGACAGAACTAAATCTCCTGGAAAATGGTTTTCTTCCTCTGCTTCTCCATTTTCCATCCTTTTTCAGCTTACTTTTTTCTTTTACTTCTTTAGCGATGAAAGAGGAGAACAAGGGGGAAATGGCAAAACCAAACTTTGACTGAAAGATTCTAAAGTCTCAATTTTATTCTTTTTCTCCAGAAGTCATAACAGAATGAAAAGTCCAACCCTCCGTTATGCTACCGCGTATTTATTTCCCCCCTGGTTCGGTTTGAGAGGGGCTCTGCTGAAAACAACAGGGCAAGACCTCCGCCTCTGTGCGGGGAGCGCAGACTCCACGAGTTATCCTGCCCTAGCATCTGCCGGCACCTTTCTGCTAACTTCTCTGCATTGGAAAGGCTGCGTGCGATGTGTCGCACGCTCGGACTTTGCTCAGAGTAGCCCTGACCCTCCCCGCTGCGCTGCTTCGCCGTACGCTCCCCACAGCCAGCGGCTGGGAGAGCCTGAGCACGGAAGAAGTCCTGTTCCCTGGATGCAGCAGCAGGGAAGCTGGGAGCCTTCCCGCTCTGCTGCAGGCTCATTAATACTGAACTCTTGGGAAAGATGCCCAGGACTGCCAAGGATACATACTGCAGTTGAATCGGATGGCTCTAAAGGAAGAAAAGAGCCAAACGTATTAATGTGGAAGAGCCAGATACTTAACTACGCTGCAGAACCAGGTGTGCTCGCTCATGCCAACTCCCATTGCCAAAGGGGGAATGGGAACAGAACAGAGGCAGTGTTTTCTTTTAAATTTGGAAGTGAAAGGGAGAAAGTAAACTTGCATGGAGCCTGGGGATGGGTAGAAGATGACAAGAGAGGTTGGTGTAATCAGTTTTCTTTCCTCTGCAAGTTGCAAATGAGCAATTATGGTGGAGAATATTTGAAATAAAATTACTGGAACCTGTCATCAGTCGATTGACCTCTGTACCGATGCCTTGCTGAACGGGGAGTATGGTTAGAGTCTTGGCTGTATCAAGTCATTAAGGGTTTAATGCCATTTAGTGTAGACGTGAATTCATCAGGACAAGTGCCCCGGAAACATTTGGGCATGTTCCACCTTTTTCCTTGCAAGTTCCAGTAGACGTGGTCTTAAAGTCGCTATGGGTGCCCTACGCCCCCTCAGAGACATCTGCTTGTCAGGAGAGAGCAGAGCTCACCCGGACGGTGGAACACTCCACCCTTCCTCTATCGCTGTGAGGTAAATGAGAACATACATTCTGAGCAGCTACCACCAGAAAGCAAGAATACCTGCGAAGCAGGCTTTAAAAAGAAGTAGCAGTAATCGGTAATTCAAATGAGAGATCTGTAGTCTCAAACAAGTGGTCAGGAGAAGATGGTATGGGGATAAATCTCAAAGAAACCTAAGCAAGCCTCAATCTTTCTCGTGTTCTCTATTGTTCTGGAATAAAGACTTTCTTACAAGTTTTAAGTCTTAATTTTGCAAAAAGTATTTCTCG
Source organism: Pluvialis apricaria (assembly GCA_017639485.1). Classification (NCBI taxonomy): domain Eukaryota; kingdom Metazoa; phylum Chordata; class Aves; order Charadriiformes; family Charadriidae; genus Pluvialis; species Pluvialis apricaria. The sequence continues at coordinate 5,890,803 of CM030029.1, read as the reverse complement.
CTATTCACAGCAATAAGCTTCAGCACATGCCCATCTCCACAGAGACAGGAGCAGCTGAAGAGACATCCTGACTGAGCGATGCCCGCGCTGGCGGCGGCGTTGAGCAGACTGAACCGAGCTCCCACAGACGATGTGCAAGCACTACAGGTCTCACCACAGCCATGGTTTGAGGAGACTGCAGGAGACCGGAGCGAGGAAGATGACTCCCTATGATCAAACAAGGGGTTTTGGCTTCACTTCAGAAAGGTTACAAGATTGTTTTCCTTTTATGCATGTGGGAGAGTAAGCGCTGCGGAGGGGAAGGGCGCAGGAAGGCTGGTTACACTGCAGCACAGCAGAGCCGAAGAAACCACGCAAAATGAAAGCAAAGCACAGCGTTACTCTGTGGTTCATGTTTCCGTGACGGGAAATATTAAGAATGCATAGTCTGAGGGCTCCGTTTAATCCTTACCCCTATGTAGGCAGTTGCTTTATGAAGATGTTTTTCACAATCACAAATAAACTTTGGAGGCGAATGGGGGAAAACCCTCAAGTAATTATTCTCCACCCGCTTGTGGACTGAATTTACAGTGGGCAATTTCAGGAGACGTGGCCCTGAGCTTTCCTCTGCTGTGTTTGATGTCTCAAACCTGCAGACCAAGTAAATAATTTGATTCCATTTATTGGACAAATTTAGAGGTCAAAGCTGACAAGCCTTCAAGACCACACAGGTTTCCTCCTTGGAAGCCAAACGCTGGAATGTGCCTTTCAGATACTGCAGGGAAGAGCCTTCATCCCCTGACATATTTCCATCAGCAGGGTTTGAGAGCTTGCAGCAGCAGTTTTACGAGGTGTTGGCAGCTTTTTCCACCTAACGGGTACGTGTTGAAAGTTTAAGGGAACTGATAGCTGAAAAGATTGGGTATTATGGAAGAGCATTGTGTTCCATGCCCCAGCCAGTCCCACCGTACCTGTCCTTGGCAGGAGCAGTTGTAAACTTTAAAGGCAGTTGTTATTTTGCAGTAGCAAACAAAACAAATAAAGAACGGATTTGTATCTAAAAGGACTACTGTCCCAGCTTCAAACTGTGTGGCAGGGCAAAACTGTGGAGAGTTTGGGTTATTGTTTCACACAGGCCTCAGAAAATAAAAGCAAGCAAGTAATAACCTTCAGTACATATTTCTCGTATGAAAAACTCTGACTTCTTTTTCTCTAAAAGTGTTCCAGCAGACACATTTATAGCCTGATTTGTTCACCTCCGCGTTTAAAATGTGCGGCCAAAAAATCAGAACTTTTCAATCATAAGTGCGGACAGTCGGGATGGACACTGCTGCTCGGTGCCTTCAGCACAGTCAGAATCAGAGCCGCAAACCTGGAGAGCTGGCTCGTTACCAAAGCAGCCTGAATTCAGAATCTCCGGTTTACCCAATGAACAAATGGAAAAGCGGGATTTGCGCACAGTCCTTACATGGAAAACAGTGTGAAAGAACGGTAGTGAGTTGGTAGTGCTACAAAAAGAAATAGAGAACTGAAATTTAATTTTTACTTATTTATTTACTTAGTTATCTATACCCTGCATCACCGGAAAGGCAAACTAATTGAAATATTTTTGATTCGTGCAAACTAGTAGACTTGAAAGATCCTGAAGTAATCTGCCTTCCAGAATATTTTTGCTAAATGCGAAGTACGGGCAGCTCAAGCCCGGCCCGCAGAGCTCTGCCCCGCTGCACCGGGGGGCTGACGGGCAGACCCCGCTCCGGGAGCACCGTGCCCGGTGCCAGTCAGGGGGCTGGGCACCTTCCAGCCCCGCACCCCGTGGAAAAGGAGGGCAAAGATAAAGGTTTAAAAAAAAAAAAAAAAAAAAAGAAAAGAAAGAGAAAGAGGATACTTGAAAAGACAAGAAAAAAAAGGAGACTTGGCTGGGTCACATAACAGCCAGTGCAACTCTAGGAGCCTCTCTGCAAACCGGCTGCCTTAGAGCCAGCACTGAAGCCCTCTGAGAGCATCCCTACACTGCGTAAAGTTCTTCTGTCCCAGTTCTTTGCCAGGAGATACCCCGATGGCAGCGTTTTGCTGCTTGAGTTACTATTTGGAGGGATTACATTACGGCCCCAATCTCACCACCCATGGCATCGCACCCAGAGCTCGCTCCGAGCAGGTTTTCCAGCTCCGCAGCAGCAAAACTAAGCATTTCTTACACAGCAAAGCAAATACAAAAGTTAGGCAACTTGATCTGAGGAAAAACTAAAGCGTTCGCTTTCAAGCTGGTCACTGCCAGTACTAAGGCTTTCAAAAATGAGCCGTTTGAGGGCAAGAGACAGCCCGGGACCGCTCTCTTCGGGGATGCGCAAGCACCGCAGCCCGCTCGCGTCGGGCTCTCCGGCTGCTTTTTACCGAACTCGGGGCTCCGGGGGAGGGCAGCCGGGCCCGGCGGGGCTGGGGACGAGCCCCCGGCAGCGGCCACGGACCGGTGCGGCCCCGCCGGGCCGCGGGGGAGGAGGAGCCGCCGCCGCCGCCGCCGCCTCCGTGGGCTGCGCCCGCGGGGAGCGCGGCCATAAAGCGCCCACCTGCGGCGCACCTGGCCGGGCCGCGCTCCCCCGCCGCCTCCGCCCCGCGTTTTGAGTGGAAAAAGGGCCCTTTCGGGGCACCCGCCTCTCCTCCCCTCGCCAACCTCTCCCCGGCACACCCCAGCGCCGCCGAATAAAGGACCGCTCCTTTTCTTCCGTTCCACCTCCTCTGGGATTCTGTTCAAAAGAAGGACGAAAAAGAAGAAGAGAAATAGGCGCCGAACTTATTTATTTACCAGCTGCTTTATTTTAGTGTCCTGTCGCCTTAGTCTTTTTTTTTTCTTTTTTTTTTTTGGTTTAAAGTTAAGTAAAGCAGTTGCAAGACAGGATTGGTACCCAGTTAACCGAGGCAGGTGAGTGAACGGTACGACCACGTGTTCTATGCGTTGTATAAAACTGTTGTGAACCAGGGGAGCATCGTGGCCGCGAGTCACTTTGTATAGTGGCAGTTTCTTTGGAGAGAAGACACAGGAGGCTGTAACGAGGTATATTAATACTGTTCATCCAGCAGAAGCATGGCTCATTACGCACAGCCATGAACACAGCCACCCTTGGCTGCTTGGAAACTGAGGCCAGGAAACAGCTTTTAAAAGGAAAAATTTAAACTTCTTTAACTTTTCCTGTGGGTATTTTAAATCTTAAATAATAGTGAAGTTATTCAAAGCAGCAAACGATGATAGATGGAGAGATTCCCTAAAAAGACATTTCCTAAACTGGGAAGAATTATGTGGTTACCAGTGGCCTTTAAGAACGATGTAATTCAGTTCGAACCCAGGGAGCTGCTCTGGATTTACACTAGTGCAATGAATACGAGATTTGAGCAGCCATCTAGACTACCATTTCTAAGAATTTAGTTTATTTGTATTTCATTGATTCCCCTCTTGATTTTCCATGCAAATCACTTGAAAAATGTTTTCTTTCATGATATCTCCGATAGATAAAAGTTTATGAAAGTAGATGTATTTTTTATTTTTCCTGATAGAGAAAGTTTTAACTTGCATTAGTTTGACAAGTTTGCTAAACACTGCGCAGCCCTCAAGTCCTGGATTGCTTTGTGGATTGCTGGAGTATGAGGCAAGGTGAGCTCTGTCCTGAAAAGGCAGAGCTGCTCTCTGGGATCCGAGCAGCCAGCGGGCACGGGTTGCTTTTCTCCCTCTGAGGATGTCTTGTTATGCTCTTGTGTACCTGCCAGAGAAGAGCCCCAAGGCCCGCTCACTCACTTTTGAAACAGAGAATCCTGAGCTTTGTAAGCGACTGCAGCTACTGCTGTAAAATCAGGTTCCTCTCCAAGAGCAATCTGTGGTGGCAAAGCCAACCACAAATTTAACTTATTACCATGTTGTAAAACTTGCTAAAAATCAAGAGGAATGCAGAGCTGTTTTCCCTTTAAAAACGAATAGCAGCCAATTTCAACAAACGCTTTGGAAAAGCACAAGTGTAACACCAGAGTAAGGCAGAAAAATGGAAACCCCTGAATGAGCCGCAGAATATGCTTTGAGTAGGAACGTTTCCTAGAAGAGGCCTCAACGAAGGTCGTTTCCAGACATAACACCTGGATCAGGCTGGGGGTGCAGAAGAGTGCTGCCTCTGGAAGTCTCACTTCATGTCAGATCTGAGCTTCAGAAAGCAGTTTTAAGCTTGTATTTAAAAATTAAGCATATGTTACAGTGAAACAAATTCTTATATACTTTTCTAACCAGGATTATGAGCTACTGGCACTTCTGAGAGCACGCGGGGCATCGAACTGAAAACTTCAAGGGCTTGCAATCACCAGGCCTAATGCAAAGTCCATTTAATGTAACAACTGCAACGAGCTTTGGCTCAGAGCATCTATCTTTACCTCTCCGTTCCCCTATCGACAAAGAAATAGAGAAAACATTTGCTCACTTTAAAGTTCAGAGAAGTCCAGTACAATTTTAGCTGACCTTTAGTTGAAGGTTTGCTGCTTTTGAGGATGCAGCACATCTTTGCTACGGCTCAGGTAGATGCAAGAGGCTGCAGCCCGACTCTCAGGGCTTCTCCTCAGGGAGAAGCAAAACCCAAGTGGCATCAAAAGGTTGAGTACACACACACACCCCCACCCCGCCATACTGGTAACCTTTAATTTACTTTAAATTTGTTGTTCAAGATTGAGGGGTAGCTAGCCGTTTGGAGGTGGGTCCCCGGAGCTTGTATTTCAAGTTTTCATTACCATTTTTTTTTAATGTAAGATGTTGTTGATAAGCACCTTTACTGCATGATCCGAGCTGCTGCCTCGCAGCTGCTGATTTTCTCTCCTGGGCGTACTGGCTTTGCGCGTTCTGGGCACGAAGGGGTTAAGAGCCCGGAGCTGGGCATTAGGCGTTTGTGGTGCTAAAGCCCGTTGTAACTTGCCTGATAAAAGGCATTTCAAATAAGCCAGGATTGCATAGAGGAATTTCGGTTGATGGGTTCCTGCCTAGGCCACCCTTTCTCAGGACTTACCCAAATGCTTTCAACATGTCTCGACAAAACCAAGGGAGAGGCTCCAACGCAGCAACAGACAGCGGGGTTAGATTTAAAAGCAAAAGTGAGAGAGAAACACCCTAAGCTATTTGTTCTGTTAAATCCTCTATCAGCACCTCCATAGTGGGGGCTTTTGTGGGTTGGCTTTTTTCCTCCTTTTTTTTTTCCTTTTAATTTTTTTTTTTAAGTACAGGCAAGCATTTCGCTTCAAGTCAAGTTTTTGCATCCCAACCTATCTTCTAATTTGCTCGTACTTTGCAGCTTGGGAAAAGTTGAAATCTTAAGTTACCCAAGTGCACGGGAGAGTTGCCAAAACATGTTGCTGCTCAGAACTGGACCCTTCATGTCACTAGGCACTTCCAAAGTCCCACTTTTCCCAGGTACGAAGGAGGCAGGAACTGTGGCCTGGCTCCCTTCATTTGCCTTCGCATCTCTGTGAAGCAAAGCCACACAAATTGGAAAAATGTATTTGCCCTTCCTTGCTGGGATATGGTGAACTTTCAATTCTCTTGTGGGATTTATATATTTCAGGGTTGATTTTTCATTTTTTTTTTTTTTAACGTTTTCAATTATTTAGATGAGAAGCAACACGCAGTGCTAGGCATATGCATTATTTTCAGACTCCAGTATTCATTTTATAGGTAGAAACTGGACATACCTAAAAATAGTAAAATATTTCAATCTGTCATCAGATTCCTTTGCAAGAATCTCAGAAACATCTTTACTGCATTGATGCAGGGATGGGTCGGGGTTGGTTTTTGGGAGGAGGGAGTATTTCTAACTGTCTTAATTTTCTTTATGTTTGTCTTTCACAGATTGGAAGTTCTTTGGAAGAGGCTACACACCTTTTAGAGGGTTTGGACAGTGCTTAGCTTAACTATTTGCATCTTCACAGTGCCTTAGGGCAATCCCATGACATACATAACCCATTTCACAGGTGCAGCGAGGTGTGTGCGTGAGCAGCGGCAGCCCGGCAATGCCATGTCGGGACAAGTGACATGTTCCTTGTCCCGCTCTCTGTCCATGCTTTATAAGAAGCCTGAAGGGAGCAGACTCCAATTACCCTATCACGTGGGGCTGTGGCTAAGTAAGAGTATTTCTCCCCCATCTAGGCTAAAGGGAAGCAGTAGCTTAATACATTCTCCTTATTGCCAAAGGTCTTGAAAAAGAACCAGCACACAGCAGAAAATTGCCTGCTGGCATTCTTTGGATTTTGCAAATTCAGGGGTTTAAGGCCAGAAGGGACTATGGTGATTATCTTGTTGGACCTCCCTTGTAAAAGCCATAAAAAGCTCAAACCCTTGGGTGTTTGATTTGGAGAAGCTCCTGGGAGTTTAAGACTTTCAAGAGATGGAGAATTGCCCTCTCCTTTGGTAAGTTGTTCCCACAGTTAATGTTACAGAGTGAACCTGGCTACTTTGTTACAGGCTAAAATTAAACTGCACGGAAAACGGGGATACAGGGGGAGAAAAATTAATGAAAGAGCAAGTGAAAGTTTCAGCCCATAGCACCCCCATGAGCACCGGTTGTAGCGTTTCATACCTCCTACATACAATTCAAACATCGCAGGTGCATCAGCTGTGCTTCCCTAAAAGGTACGGCAACACACGATAAACTCGCCTGCGTTTTCCAAGTGAAATAAGGACAATCCATGAGTTCTGTTGTCCTTCATTCCACCGGAGTCTGTCTCATACCTAACCAGATTTCAGTGGAGTGAAGCACAAGAGACATGGAGATGAATCAGCAACAAGAGGAACTGCTTCTCCACTGACAGAGAAGGGAAACCGCACGGAAATTTGGATACACCAGGCATCCAAACAGAGATCGGGCACGCTGGGAAGTGGAGAGAAGCAGTACACAGAGCACTTCAATAACCTGAGTATTTCTTGAAAGTCTCCAGTAAGAACCCATTTTGAGAATGTACTTACTTTCTGCATGATATGTAAAGATTAAAAGTCTACAAAGACCACAAGCTGCTTTCTGGAAGGCTCAAATACCTTATTAGCAGGAAATTAATCCCTAATGTGGATAAATTAGATGTGTAACCTCATCGCTTTCAGTCATCTTCCCTCTAGGATGGTATATCCAGTAAAGAAACCAGAACGTAACCCTGGTTTGGTGCACATGTACCACTCCGCGTTCCCTCAAGGATCTTTCTCTGAAGGATCACACCAGCAACGCCCGTTTCCTTCCAACTCCCCCGCCACAATGCCTTCAGAATCCAGATAAACTCCATTAAAATTTTAGACCCTTTTTTTTTTTTTTGTAATAAAACGAATGTAAATAAGATTTAAGTTGAGGGAGAATTTAGATTTTGCAGGCTGAGAACGAGATAGATCTTTTGAGGTGTCAGAGTAAATTCCTCGAAGGTTAATGCAGTTAAACATATTTGATGCATAAAAGTGTCACATCTAACACTAATCATTCACCAATTGTAATTGCCTTTTCAAAGTCCTCACCTCCCCGAGACAAACGTCCAAAAAAATGAGGTCTGGCAAATTTAAAACAAAAAACAAATGCCCTCCTACCATCAGGACATATTATTTGCTTTGATAGATTTAGTACCAGATTTCAGAATTTATTGTTCTGTATTATTTCTCAGCTGCCTGCCTAATCCTTCTTTCCCCCTCCTATTTGACTGACTTTAACAGCATTCAAAAACTACTTGCTGATGGCTTTTCTTACTAACGCAGACCACCAAAGGGTTTGCTCCCTGGACAGCCAGCAGCCAGCTTCCACGCACAGCGGTGCTGAGCTCTTCCAGTCAGCAGCACAAGTTCCCAAAGCTTCTGACATTTACTTCCAGGCTCATTCTTAAGCATCACACCCCCCCTGTGTTGGATCTCTTACAAAGCCTGATTTCCCTGCATAGTTACACTCTATTTAAAAATCAAATCATTACAATAACAGGACCACAACATATTTTCAAACCAGAACCTAGCCAACCCTATACTTTTTCAGCTTTCTATACTTTGTTTTCCATCTAATACTCCATCTCTGTAGGCATCCCGAAATACATAACAATCAAAACCAGCTTTTGATATCTTTTCCTGAAGTATTTTTCTTCAGGGCATCCCAGAACAATTGAGACCTTTACAAGCCATTCCTTAGAGTTCTGTTAGCAATTAATGGTGGAGGGTAACAAGAACTGACAACAAATTGGGCTTTTTTCCCTTGTTATGTTTTCAGTGAGACAAAGAGGGAAAGAGCAAGAAGGTAAGTATCACGTGTCCAGCATAAGCAGATGAAAAATGCATGTTTGCTTACTTGCCAACTAAGGATAATGAAATAAGGGTGCCTACCTTCCCACCGCCTGGGCAGCAACAGGTCCAGAGGGCAGGACCCTCTGCTGGGAAACCGCTTGGTTCTGCTGAAGATCCCTTGAAGGGCAATAACTGCACTCGCCGCCTTCTCATCCTCCCCTCCCCGGCCGGCTTCAGGCTCCCGGGTGTAAGAGGCCCTCTTCCATAGGGCATTGTGAGCTCTACGGATGAAGACAGAAATGTAGTTGGGTATTAATGATATGCTAAGGAATATTTACAGCGCTACCATCAATATATTACTTAGCCATTTGTTCCCATATGAAGGACATTTTGGCTAACAGCTTTCCATACATTAAAGCAATGAATATAATGAGACAGCAGACAAACTGCCAGAGCCGCGCATTGCTATGGACAAGTCTATGTCAATCCCCTCTGCAGTTCGCAGAACTCCTTTAAGGGATGACAGGTGCTATGTAAATGCAAGCTCGTTATCAAAGACACCATGGCTTGTTGCTCACATTCATGTAGCACCAGAGACAAGAAAAATCCTCAAGTTACTTTCTGGAGTAATATATGCAGTCTTTAAGACTGCATATTTCCAGACCTTAGAAAGCAACTGATGATATAGATCTGGCAATTCAGACAAGAAAAACTTACTTTTTAGGCAAAAGGAATGAGATCAAAGCAAAACAGCAAAAAAGTACCAGCCGGTAGCCTTGGCTCGTGCATTTGGAAGCTGCTGCTCGGTGTTGCCAGCACTGATACTTGGGGCGTTCTGTTAAACTTACACTAATCAAAGGGGCCTCATTAACACCAGGTACGTCCACACAGAGACACACGGCCCTTGCCCAGGTGCAGCCCCCCATTTCCTATTTGCAGGCTCCCTCGGCCACACAAGGTTTAACTGCGTGCATGGAAAAACTTAAAACCCGGTCTCCTTCACTGCTGCTATCTGTGACTACTAAGTCCTGAGTAACATCTGTCACTGCAATTTGGTAAGGGGGAACTGGAGAACCCTGTTGAAATGGGTTGATTTGGGGCACATTTATTTGAAGTGTTGGTTACCGACAGCCTCAGCATCAACATCACAGAATACGGAACATAAGCCAGACACGCGTGGGAGCTGAGCCTACCGAGAGGGAAAAGGGCACACGAGCAAGGACAGGAGCCACACCAACTGCTTGGACTTCAAGGATGGCATTTCTTAGACTGCCATTACAAAGACACCCAGGAACAAGCGCTTTGCCACAGGCGGCTTTGCAACCTGCGAGCTACTGCGCTCCCAAAAAGGGCTTTGGCACAGGAACCCCAGCACAATCCTCTGCACGGGCACGTCGCCGGCTGGGTTGAGGTGCATCAAAGAAACCTCAAGCAGGGTATAGGCTATAACTGATACAGCCGAGGAAAATTATTACAAATAACTACCCCAAGCAGGGCAGTGCTTTCACTGCAGATTCATTTACTGGGCAGCACAAAAGCAGCAAGAGCACAGCCACGCCAACTTCCCCATCAAAAACTAGAACTGGCATGAGCTGAAAGATGCCTGAAATGGCACGAGAGCAGCCCAGCTCATACCATAAAAAAATATCCGTCCCTTTCGATTCTTTCCCATAGTGAAGGAGATGAGGAATAATACTATTGAGCTGAGCTGAGCACCCGGGAAGACAGAGAGCTAGAAAAGCCAGAAGTCTTCAACCTTTTTAATAGTTACATTTCTGTGTTGTGCCCAAATTCCTTACCTAAAGTCAGTTTTTATTCAGTAGACCACTAGGCCTCCAATATCCCCTCAATACAAGCCTCAGAGCCCTTTCTTTGAGCCGCTTCAAATGAACGTTGCCTTGTGTCTGGTGGTAACTTTGCAGAGCTCTGAAGCAGAGGGGAGGCTTGGATGAGAGGCCCTTTAGAAACCCTTTACAAATGTAGATTTGATTGACTGACTGATTGAACTTAATTGCAGGCATTCTCTTAATTGTACACTTAATTACTGACACTGTGTCAAAAGATTTCTGATGCAGCACCTGGAGGACAACCTTGCAAGTGCCAGTCAAAGCCAGCTGCACAAGACATCAGGGAGGTGCTGCACATTGCTACAGCTTGGAAGGGAAAAAAATCATAATATTTTAATAATATACAATTAGAGTTTCACCCACCCTCAAACACGCGTGTGCACATACACACAATCACAAATCTCTTCGCAGGGAGGGCATCTAATACATCAGGAACAGAAAAGAAACAAAGAGTGATAATTATGGGACCATGTGACAGTTCCACCCTTTTGTGGTCTCTGCTAATATCCACAGTGTTGGGAGCCGCAGGGGGAGGGCAGTATGCCATCGGCTTTGGCAGGAGCGATACAGCTGCTGGCCACTCTCAATTTAGTAACTCCAGATTTTGTATGTTAAAATTGTAACCAGAAATAAAACCCATGATATTTGTTCAAAGGGTAAAACTCTGAATGTTCTCAGCAGTGATTTTGGGTCACTGCAGGTCTTCCTGAAAATAGCTGTGCATGGAGCAAAGATAACAGCATTCTGCATTCTTACTGTTTGTAGTAAGAAGCGTCCACAGGAACGTTGTGATTACGGCTCCTATAATTCTCAACAGACAAATTAGTATTTTAGTGAACACAAAACTTAAAAACCCATACTACAATAGCTTCTACGTATAGTGCATGGGATGAAGAAAAAGTGGAAACTAATCTCAATGTGTGCATTTTTTCCTCACAATATTTTTACCAATAAAGTCATATTTACCAAGTGTTGTTATTAACTAAACACGCTAGTCAATAAAGATGAGCGGCTGCAGGGTATTGGAGATACTTCCACTACTGCTGCATGCGAAACATCGTGGGAATCACACCACCAGCAGTGCATTTATCCTCACTACGTTCCCAAGCAGGAGCTCTGTTATTCCTGCCCAGGATCCACGCACAGAGCAACCGACCTGTAATTCTTACCTGGGTCTCTGAAAGGTTTCCTGGCCGGTGGTCAGCTCAGGGCACCTACGAGGTCTGTGGCAGACTGGAGCCAAGTCCTGGGCTAGCGAAAGCCGAGTGAAAGGCAACAAGGCGTGGAGATGGGAGGACCAGAGGGAAGCCGAAGGACGGTAAGTGGGCTGAAGAGAGAAGGCCGTCTATCGCAAAGCACAGAGGCTGCAGCGGTGGCCTGGCTGTCTGCCTCCGAGTCCACTCCTCACACCCGGGCACACGCAGCAGCTGCTCACACCTCTCCTTAAAGGCTGTGGATAATGAGGCACCAAAACTCTGAGTTAAGGTCTGACAAAGATGTGGAGAGAAAGAAAACTAAACTTGTCAGAACGCTGGTTACAAGTTACTGCCTCGATAGCCACATGTCCCTCTGAAGCACCTCTTAGTGGAAAAGTCACAGAAAGTGGCACCATCTCTGCTTCCACTGGATCAGAGCAAGCCGGGAAACACCGGCCTGGTTAGAAAGAGGAATATCTTCCAGAAAATATTAGCTATGGATTTTAAGCATCTCTAGAGTCAGGGTTATACAATATGCGGCATATCACAGAGACCCTACAAATAACAGCCGCTCAGGTGCTGAAGCATAGCCACGTTCCTCTTAAAAAAAACAAAAACAAACCACCCCAAAAAAACAGAGCACACCAGAACTGTACAGAAAACCAGAGACAATTGGAATTGTTTTACACCCGCATAAATGTAATTTGCTCCAAACACCTGGAGTCTCGTTAATTTACCTGTGACATGTTGCTACACTTAATTGCCTTTGACAATTAGCAACATTTCAACACCTCCTTTAATGGCCCAATTATGAGAACACTTGTCTTCCCCACAGTAGATAGAAGAAAATAGATGGGTGAACTTCCAATGCAGAACTCCTCTGCAGGTATTTTAATGAAGAGCTTAAGAGACAAACCCCAAAGAGGCCACTGGGATTTTGGCGGGCGGCCCTGCGGCCCGGCGAGCGTTGGCTCTGCTCTCCGGCGCTGCCCCTCCTGGTGCAGGGCTGCCACAGCCACCGCTCCGAGAACCGCACGGTGGAATTAATTACAGGGAAAAGTGCTGAGCGTTTACCTCCCTCCATTTCTTGCACTTGATGTTTTATTGATTACTTCTGTATGCTAAACAAAGCGCACCCTTCGTAAAATAAATCCTGATTCCAAACTGGGAGAGGCACGATGGGCATAGGAACACAGAACCACCTCCTCCAACCGCACCAGCCTCTCTAATGGAAATGTTTGTTACACTAAAATTTTGCAGAATTGCTTTGATGAAATCCGATGGCAAGCGCTGGCTGCAGTCAGTCTGGAGGCCGTTCCCCCTCAGGAATAAGCGGGTAACTCCCTGCGCTGGTTCAGGCTGGGCACAAAGGCTGGATTTGACAACTTCATTGCGTGGAAGAGAGCGGGGGAACCTTGCCGCTGCTTGTAAATTTGAAAAACCCCTGCTGATAAACACTGCATAACTCGGATGTAAAACGAGAGCGCGCGAGGGAGACTGACGGGTCCGGCCCCACACGCAGTGCTGCTGATAAGCGCAAGTTCATCACTGCGCCCATTCTGCTCCAACAGTAGTGGCAAACGAGCGCACTGCATAAAGACGCCTAGGTTTTGCTCACATTTTCAGCTCTGCAACACGCGTTAGGATTTTCTGTGCTTTCCCTTTTCCTCCCGCTCCTCACACCTTTTCAAGTTCAGTTCTCTCCCCAGAGACTCTCAGCTGAGCAGCGCGATTCATCCTCAAACTCCTGCATCGCTGTTGTCAACTCTCCATTTCCTTTCAAATCTCTGCTAACACCGTGCTTCCTCTTGCTTCCGTACCCGCATTTCACCTCCCCTAGATTTATTTAGGTTTTTTGAAGCATCTTGAGCTTCAGAGGTTTGGATTCTCCACCAACATCAATCACTGCAACCCCACTGATACGGTCAAGCAAGTCTGCCTTGCACCGTGCACACCAGTGACGCACCACAAAAGGGTTCACCGAACGCTCACAGGGATTGCGGGCTCTCGCACCGCCAGCATAACAGCTATCGTTCTTTTGTGTTTCCTTTTTACCAGCAGCTCTTGCGTTATCTGGGTCAGGACACGATCTGGATGCTGATGGGCATTTGCCGACCAGTTTGCGCCCGGGTCCCAGATGACGGGAGAGCGGCGAGCACTGACCCGGCTCCGGGAAGCACCCGCGGGGCTGGATGGGGCCACGCACTCACCCCCATTTCACCCCTTCGATGCCGTTTTAGCCATGGGCAAAGAAGCAGGGAGGGGACACTCACCATCCAAGATGGGGCATGCAACTATAAGGACCCATTTCCACCTCTGCTGGATATTTTCTCGACAAGCGCACTAAGGCCAGGGAGAGCAGTCCATTCCACCCCCCCGTAGGGCAACGTCGCTGAGAAGGAAGGGGATCCCCCGCACGCTCGCGGGGATCCCCGTACGCTCTCTCTCGCTGGAGTTGTGTAAACCAGGAGCAAGTCAGAAGAAAGCTCAGCAGCCACAAAGCTCCCCCAAACCGGCTTCTCCAAAAGAGCCGGTGTAGTCTTGGCGTTGGATAGAGTTTATAAGTAAAACAATGTTTTATTAAACTACTATTACATTTTGATTGAACAGCATTTGGACTACATAGGAGCAGACATATTCCTGAAAGTAATTGGTTTTCCACATCTGCTTTCCTTTCTAATTGGACTAATTACTTCAGTGTAGGATCATGTTCACTACTCTCCAGAAAGCAAGAAACCTTGATTTACAGTGAGAAGAGCAGCAATTAGAGAGAATTAATTCATACGGCAACATCTAAATAAATCATATTATAAGAAGACAGCAATGTAATTATTGTGACTGGTGACTCCCTTGTGGAGAAACATCATCCTTAAGCCTAAATCAAGCAGCTCAGTTCTCTGAGGAATCCACCACAGCTCCTCCAGTTTTATAAAGCATGTACCACCAATTTTATTTTTAAGACCTAATTGAGGTGCGTTGTCAAAAACAATAGGGTCTAACACTCCTCAGGCAGCTGAGAAAAACAATCAGATCCTTGACAGCTCCGGGTTTGTCCTCTGAATCAAATGTGTGTTCAGCAGCCATGGATAACATATGCCAGCAGCAGCTTCCAATCAAAGGTGCATGAATTTTATGGGTGTAACACCCTCCACGATGAGCCAGGCTTTTCTTACTCTCCAAACCCAGTCCGCCCCACCCAGATGGCCGATTAAAAGGCTTAGAGAGGAGAACATGCTGAACTACAGGGTTTCAGAAGATGATCCTGCCCCTTACATTGATAATTTATCTTCCTGCTTATACATTAGCAGTCTGGTCCAACCTTCCTGATGGAGATCAGACATCTCCTTGCTACCTGGGCAAGCGGGGAAAGCCATTTTACCAAATCAAAGCTCCCTTCATCTGCTGGGTATTAGTTCTGTCCTTAATGTCATTCTCCTCAAGTCACTGCCAACTTTGGTGCTCCTCTCACAAATGCCTCCTGCTAAGAAAAACACTACCTTCTTCTCATATTGTTCATGTACCTCCAGAAAAAAAAAATCCAGAATGCCTTTTTTTTTTCGGAAGAGGAAATAATTTCCACACATAAACCAGACAGCACTGAGTTTTCTGTGCAAGAGCTCCACAGCTTAGAGTCTGCTGTACCGAGAGCTACCTCCGGGCATGCAGGCAGAGTAACCCCCTGCTCCACCTCGGTAAATTCGCTCTCTTCACATGGTTGTTCTACCTCCAGAATCAGTCTCGGTATGACTCTCACCCTCTGAATTACCAGTGGGCAGTCCGCATCTCAGAGACACTTGCTACTTTCACACGTTAGATAGCCACTGTCATGACATGCATAAGCACGATGAGAATTACCACTGTATGATGTTATACTTTACGTCCACAACTTCACACATCATAAATCCTTTGCATCAGAAAGCCAAGTTTCACATCCAAACAATTACCCTCTTTTAGCAAACGCTTGATCCATTAGGAATTAGGGTGATAAATTGTCAGTTCAGACAGGTGGAAACATATCCATCTTGATTTGCCATTCTTCTGCCACAGCAGATGAATACAATCATCAGTTACAGCGCCTGCTTGCTCCAAGCAAGGCTCCATGATTTGGAGGGAAAGGTGGTTAACACTAAGCCTGGAAAAAAGCTTTGGGGTTTTAAGCACGCACATTTAAGACCCTTAGCTCTTTCTGTTATTATTTACTGCTATTCAAATCTTCTCTCCTCTTCTTTCTGAGAAATTTTCATGGCTGCCTTTAGATTTCTAAGCATTTTTCAAGAAAAATCAAGAAATCAAAATAAAATCAAATAAAAACGAAGATGTACCCTCTGCTCTGTGAGTTGATCCAGACTGTCAGACATTTGCACACATAAGGTAAGAACCCCTAGAGGTGGATTCCCTACACCCCATAACTTGGAGGCCATTTATATGCAGAAGAAACATATAATGTGTGTAAAATGCTGTACCCCACTCCAGTTGCTTTCTGTGCTCCCTTCGCGAGTGCCACAGCTGGCAGAAATTTGGACTTCTATGGCAACAAGCAGCTCTACAGCTCCGAACTGAGCCCACCTCCGCAAATGCCTACAGAAAAGGTTGAAAGCAGTTCAAAGCCAGCCCATTCAGCTTCCCTAGACTGCTTCATTTTTACACTCGTATTTGTTGCATTATCCTGGGCTAGAAACAGAATTAAGGAAAAACGGATCTGGTTACTTTGGAAGCATGGAAGAAAGTAGAGATTGTTCAATTGATTTTAGCCCTATATATCTATAACAAAAATACAGATGCAGAATTATCAGAGGTCCTAAACAAAATGAAGCCCACAGGAACCATGTGCACGTTAAAAAAACAAAGATGTACAAAAATAAATACATTCAAGTATCACAACAATGCAAGAACTATTTTGAAGGTAAGTGGAACAGCTAATAATTCACAGCCATTATTCTTTTATCATTGTTCAGCTGAAGGTTGAGAAGATTTTAAAACTGCAATTATCAACAATAGATTTGCATTGAAATAAGCTTCTCTGCTGCATTTCTCACTCCTCTGTCCCTCCTCCTCCTCAATAAAGAGGTGGAAGCAACAAAGAAAGCAATATCTTTAATACAACAAAGAGAGTTTTTCAAGAAATATCCATGAAATCAGATATACTAAAAAAAAAGGAAGAAAAGTAGAGCCTGTTTGGGCATTTTTAAAAACTAAACAAAGCATTTGCTTTATGCCAGGTTGGTCAAGCAAGAAAACAGAAGTTCCCCACACACGCTATTTAGCCACAGTTACACATCTTTATGTCTTCTTGCTCCTTTTGGCCAAGTTTCAGTTATTACTCCTTGTGGGCCGCTCTTACTGGTGAGCCAGTAAGAAGAAGCCTTGCACAGCTGGGAATAGTGGAAAAGAAAAAAAACAGATCCGAGAAAGAAGGCTGAGCAACCAGAGCGGGTCAGCAGGGGCACAGGCAGGGAGAAGTCCCACCGCCCTTCCAGAGAGCAGCGCCGCTCTTCCATCTCCCCATCCTCCACCACCCAGACCAGCCACTGCGCTTCCAACGGTGATTTATCCCCCTTAAATAACTTAAGAAATTAAAAATCCATTTTCTAGTAAAGGTATCACAGGCAAGACACTACCCGCTTTGGGTTTGTTTTTCTTTTCTAGCGCTTTCTTCCACCAGCCTCCTGATAACCATGGATTAATGAACAATTACAAGGCTTCATTCTTACCGCCATGTAATTCCAAGAAAGGAAGAGCATCTTTCTGGAACATTATGCTTGAAAAACAAAGGAGAGCTTTGACTGTCAAGTCACTGATGTTCCCTCTTCACTTAAAAGCTTTCCAATTTACTTACAAATTATAGTGTTTTTAATGCAAATTAAGCACTAGAGAACATTCTTTCCTTCCCCCAGATTAGCAAGAACCAAATTGACCAAGAAAGCCAAACATGGAATCTGGACGCAATGAATATTTAAAATAATGAGCCTGTTTAATTATTCTGATTGGTGAAGTATGAGGTTATTAAACGCCTCTGAACTGATGACAGGGTTTGAGCATATGGTTTTGCTTTCTGAACACAGAGAAAATGTTTTCTGATACTCTGTGTTCCAGTATTCTTTGTTGAATTAACTATGGGGATGAAATACAGCTACACATGCTCAGAGGCCTTTGGGAAATACCTCTTGCTTCAGAAGCAAATACCACGATGTGAAGGCAGAGGCACTCTAGGAAACAGCAAATGAGAGTACACAATCGACCAATTGCCGCAGAAGTCACCTGGCTCAGTCTGGCTACTTAGGTAAAAAAAAAAAATAAAAATAAAATCAAAGTTCATTCAGTTCTGCTTTTGCTCCAACACGTCACCAAATTTACGTCTGCCAGATAAGCATCCACTTACATACACAGGTAAGCCCTAAACCGGAGGGACTCAGTTACAAAGATACACTGTACTGAATCCGACAAGAAAATACACCAAATTCTCTATATTTCTTATTAGCATTGCGGTAAACATTACCCAGCTTTTTCACTTTGAACCCTGCAAACCTTTTTAGCCATCAGGCCTCTAAATGCCCACGAGTTCAGCCAGCCAATTATGCCCCCTGTGCCGAAAAGCTATTACGCGGCACTTTCCTCCCACGATCCTGCATCGCATTACTGGGGAAAGCACACTCTGCAGAAGGAGCGCATAAGCAGGGAGAAGATGACAAGCCCAGAGTCCCCAAACAAGCAGACCACAAAGTTATTTCCTTGCTTTAACATCAGGGTAAAATTTCCCCTGCTCTGCTTTTACCGTATCCACCCGTACAACTCCCCTTAGCTGACACATTACACGTTGTCTTTGTTCCTTCCCCACAGCATGCAACAGTTTGGACCCTCCCCTTTTGTTTTGGCATTTAAATTCCAGAGAGTTTGTGTTTGTTTACACATTCTGTCAAGTCCAGGGGTGCTTATTTTCAGGCATAGGGGAAAAAAGGTGAACAAGCTCCTACTGGAAGTCCTGGTTTTTCGAGGTATTGAGCACTTAACTGCTTCTCTCAATTTCACAGCCCTTTGGGTCAGTGCTCTCTGCTTCCCCCCACTCATCCATACAGGAAACATAATCGCTCTGAAATAACCGAGGGGGAGCTTGCAACCCACCCACGCTCCCCGTGACAATCTCTCCACCTCCTCCTCCTGCAGAGACTTTCTGGACAGACGGTGGTTTCAGGACAGCCCGGTGCTCTCACAGGGCACATCAAGAGGTTACGTGGGTGAAAAGTTCACATCCCCACAGCAGCTCATCCACACCTCCTAATGCCATCTGCTCCCCCCCGAACCTATTTTTGGCTTCAATTAGAGATTCTGGAACTTCTGGAAACTGAAGGGCAGAGGTGAACGATCACATCTGGTCTGCGCCTCCCGGCTTGATATTTTGTACTTTAAACATCCCTAATATCTAATGACTCTGAGCACAGGGTGACTGCCTCTGCCCTTTGATATGCACTGAGAAAGGTCAGAACCCAACGGAGAAATTCACTGTTCTTGGGGTTTTTAGTATGGATTCCCATTCTCCTGGTTTCCTGGGCTTCGGCTCAGTCAGTACACACCTGACTCCATCTGCCATCCCATCTCTTGCACCGCACCAACTGTTTCTGCTCCCTCAAGGACAGAGCTGGAAGCAACACAACACAAAATGCTGTGATAATTACCTTGTCGACATCTTTCCTTGAGCTAGCACGGAGGAGCAGTTGGGGATTCATCCGAATTAAACTCCCCCTTCCTCTTCCATTTCCTCTTGGCTTCTCGCACTCTAGCGCCGTCACGCACCACGTGAAGGACGTTTTAAGGCTGAGCCCAGGACAGGTGCTCTGAAACGGTGCGGGGGAACACAAGCAAGAACGGAGATCAGGCACTACCGCGTGGGCTCAGAAGGACCAAGATTGGAAGCAGTTTCAGTTTCTGAGCAGATTTCTCCATTATTTTGCCAAGGGTTTGTTTTTTTTTTTTTTTTTTGTCATTGCTTTTTCAAATGTTTACAATTGATGTCTAATTCAGACTGATTTGAAAATGCCTGATGCCCAAGGGCAGGCGCCTAGCCCCTTCCCAGAGACCAGGGCACGCAGCGGCCGTGCTGGTAACACCGCGATGCTCCCCACCAGCCACAGCCAGCTGCCTCCAGTGGCCGCAGGCACCTAAAACCAGGTCTGGAGCACTCCACGCACCGCTCTACAGGCACCACACATCCTCGTGTAGTTCCCGCTGGGCTTTCCCACCGCTAGCCGGGGCTGGCAGATTTCCCCTCAGAAAAAAAAAAATAAGATATTAAAGCTTCTACCTACATGAGCTACTGAACGAAAAACACAAAACCCACAAAAGCCAACTAAGCAAACAAAAAGGAGATAAAAGCAGTTTGCTTTAAGGCAGCAGCTTTTCTGAAAGCCCACAGTAAATCTTTAAGATTATCAATAATGAACACATTCAGTGTCTTTTTTTGTCTTCTTTTAAATCACTTCTTCCAGTGGAAAGAAATCAGTCCGGGGGGTTGTTCATATGCGAGCTGCATTTATTATCAAGGGATTGAGACTGTTCAAGATGGAGAGAAGTAAAATGAGCCTCGGCAGGGCTTGGGAAAAAAGCACACTGCCACTTTATAGTCCTTCCTCCACCTATTTGTCACAGCACCCCAGTAATGAGCACTGGAATTCATCTCTCTCTAATGACACTCACAGTGGTAGATGTTTTCCCAAATTTAGTCAAGTGACAATACAAAGTCTTTAATATGCAAAGGAGTCCTTTGTGTAACTCACCATAACTTTGGTGTCTTGTCATGCCTTACAGAAATTTCAGGAGAAACAAATTGCAATAATCATAGGAGTGAACAAGTTGGAAGGAACGTGTCACAGCAATAATGAAATCTGCTGTTGATTTTCATGTATGTGTAGACATACATTACATAAAACTAAATGTAGTTCCATGAATTTCTTATAAATCACAGTAATTCAGCCTTATGGAGACCACATACGTATCACCCCCCCAAGTAGCAGTAAACACAGTTGTCACTTAGTCACTCCCCGTTTCTCACCTGCCGCAAATACAAGTATTGTGCCTTAAGCTCCATCTTCTATTCCTGTCACATTAATATTTTCCTCAGCTACCACAGCCATATGAAAGCCTCCGCTCACGCTCTTTGCATATGTCAGATATTTGCATGTTTAGAAGCCAAGAGGACTTCTTTGCAGAACCGTTTCCAAGCCACAGCAGCAGCACCGCTGCCAACCCTCACGCTACATAAAGCGCAAGCTGGGCCTCAAAATAACGAGATGGGCTTTGCAATCATGGAATTGAAAGAAGAAATAAATTTGACATTTTAATGTGGGGTTTTTTTATCTTTTAAGCTGCTACCTGTACTCACATTTCCTCAGCCCACTGCATACCAGCGACAAAGCGCAGCACCAACCGGTGTCAGCAAGCAGGTTGTGAGCGAAAGAGTTCCCGAAAAGGTGAGCTCTCACGGGCAAATCAAACACCAAACAGAGGTGTAAAACTGCACAGACGCTCCCACAGGAACGCACGGTGGGACAGTGCCGCACTCCAGCCCCGCTCCACCACAGGGCCCAGGCGCTGTTCCGCGAGCACCCAGCAAAGGGAGCAGGGCACCAGTGATGTTCCTTAGGGGTCAGCACGGGGACCAGTGCTGTTTAACGTCTTTGGCGGTGACATGGACAGTGGGATCGAGTGCGCCCTCAGCAAGTCCACCAGCGACACCAAGCTGTGTGGAACAGTTGACATGCTGGAGGGGAGGGATGCCATCCAGAGGGACCTGGACCGGCTGGAGAGGTGGACCTGTGCAAACCTCCTGATGTTCAACACAGCCAAGGGCAAGGTCCTGCACAAGGGCCAGAGCAATCCCAAACACAAAGCCAGGCTGGGTGGAGAATGGATTGAGAGCAGCCCTAAGGAAGAGGATTTGGGGGTGCTGGTGGATGAGAAGCTCAACGCGAGCCAGCAATGCATTACTGGCAGCCCAGAAAGCCAACGCCATCCTGGGCTGCATCCCCAGCAGCGTGGCCAGCGGGCGAGGGGGGATTGTGCCCCTCTGCTGCGCTCTGGGGAGCCCCCCCTGCAGCGCTGCCTCCAGCTCGGGGGGGCCCAACAGCAGAAGGACACGGAGCTGTTGGAGCGGGGCCGGAGGAGGGCCCGGAGATGCTGCGAGGGCTGAGCCCCTCTGCGGGGAGGACAGGCTGGGAGAGGGGGGGTTCAGCCTGGAGAGGAGAAGGCTCCGGGGAGACCTCAGAGCCCCTTCCAGTGCCTAAAGGGGCTCCAGGAGAGCTGGGGGGGACTCTGGGTCAGGGAGGGGAGCGATGGGATGAGGAGTAATGGTTTTAAACTGAAAGAGGGGAGATTGAGATGAGATGTGAGGAAGAAATTCTTTCCTGTGAGGGCGGTGAGCCCCTGGCGCAGGCTGCCCCGAGGAGCCGTGGCTGCCCCATCCCTGGAGGTGTCCAAGGCCGGGTTGGACGGGGCTGGGAGCACCCTGGGCTGGGGGGAGGTGGCCCTGCCCAGGGCAGGGGGTGGCACTGGGTGGTCTTTAAGGTCCCTTCCAACCCAAACCGTTCTGTGGTTCTGCGAGACCCCTGCAGCGAGGCTGTGAGAGGAGGGTTAACCCCACCTGGAAGGGGATGCACTGTGTTTTAAAACAGTCACCGGCTGCTGCCTCGGGGGCCGGGATCCCCACCCTCATGGCGCAGCCCAGTTACAGCTAATGAGTTAAATTGTCCCAAAACACAGAGGGACAGCATAAAATAACATTTTGATGGTAACAACTTGGTGTCATCATTATTCTACTGAGCATCCCCCAAATCCACCTGTCCCCACAGCACCGGGTGACACGAGCAAACGTCAAACCCATACCAGCGACAGGTCCTGCTATTCACATAAACACAGTTTATGCCATTTGCCTACCAGCACACTGTTAAATCCAATTTTGGTCATTGCATGCAATATTGATGCAACTTCCCACTGATTTCGCTCCCAGCATTCCCAAGCAGCCTATAGCAAATGCAGTATGGTTTCCCTTTTTCTCAAGTGAGGAGGAAATAAAATGACACTCTCCTCCTAGTCTGTAATCACTACGCTAGAAAATCCTTCTGGGTAAGCATGTTAAATTAAAGAACACGTCATTTTCTCCTGATAATTTTTAATTGATCACATCTACAACATAGGTGGAGCTGCTCGGCTAGCAAGGGTCTGCATCAAACAAACTGTCCTATTTGTTTGTGATTTCCCTAGGGCATCTTTTAAACCATTAAAATTTACAAACAACTTGATTTCTTATTAGCACAGTTTCTTAATTGCTTCCATGGGAAAAGAGTCGAGTTATTTGCATCTTCTTTCTCAGGGCTCCAGGGCTTTAGTGCAAACATTTAAGGATAAGCTTTTAAGTGAAGCAGAAGTACTGCTCCAGACCAGACCCGGCTCGGATTTGGTGCTTGGAGCAAACGGAGCTGTCTCTCCACCTGACTTGCTTGGATACCTGCACATCCCACGAGACCATTTGGAGCCTCTTTGAGGCTAACGAATTTGACAAATAAAGGGATGATTCTTGGGCAAGATGTTACTGGCAGCTTATGTCAAGCCAGCTTCCTTGTCCCCCACGTTTGCCAAAAAGCTTCAAATAAAGGCAGAACCAGAGACCTCCATCTCTAGAGTTTAATGCCCAGCAGTACCATCTCAGGAGATGGCGTTCCCCCTTTGGATTTACAAAAAAAAGCACCGCGTTCACAAAAATCCAGTGCAGATCTCTCAAGCACAGTATATTACAGAGAGCGTATAGGCAAGTACATTCTTATTCCAACTGAGTACCTCATCATTTTAATGCGTTAATCAAATCTCCGTGGTTCAGGACTGAAGTCCCTGCATTCATCATCAATTCGAGATGAACCTATTATTTAGGTTCAGGAAAATTACTCGCTAAACACAATCAAGCGTTACTTTTCTGAAGTCTTTATAATACCAGTGTTTTCATTGTTAAGAGCCCGACAACAGTCTCCCTTCGCCGGCCCTCCTGCAGCCGCTGCTGCGTCCTCCCGCTACACGGAGCCGTGGCCCAGGGCTGAGCAGAGACAGGGCAGGCATCTTAGCAGCCACTTGATCTCACTTCAGTTTAACTCTTCACCTGGAGTGCATGTCTGAAGCAGACACTCCAGCCGGGCCACTGGACCAGTTTTCACATTTTCTGCCTGCTAAAGGCCCCTCCAAATCCCCGGGAGCCATCTCTGCCGCACCACGCTCCCACGGGGCGGCTGCGATGCCACCAGGGCACCACAGCCTCCAACCCAGCCCAGCCCTCCGCCACCCCGCAGAACTCACACTGCGGTTCTCCTTACCCATCCTTTTCCTAACAGGGAGCTTGGAGGGGGCGACCAGAGAGAACAGAGAAACATGTTGTCAGCTGCTAAAAAATACTTTCCCCATGAGACTTCTGATGATTGTCAGAGGCCAAGAGGTATATTACCTTAACTCGCCAGACAGACTCTCCCTGATGTACTTGGTAATGGCATCAGGAAAAAGCAGCAGCAGATGTACGCAGCGCCCGCCACGGGAGGCTGCTCACACTGACCCTGCTCCCTCGCTGCCCCAAATCGGAGTTCCCCACGGGCTCGCAAACAGTTTAAACTTCTGCTCAAAGTTTTTCAAGAGCAAGTTGTGTTTCTCTAACAGAAATGTTCGTGGAGGGGGTTATATTCTGAGATTTTTCATGTATGCATTTCTATTTATTTGAGAAATACTCCGGCAGGGTTTTGGATCCATCAGCTGTCTGTGGGAACAGATTTAAAGGAAGTACCTACATCTGAGATGGAAATCCCCAACTCCTCCCACACATTTTCCAAGGAGACTGAGCACTGCTCTACTCAGCCGACGGCGTGCACTCTTGCAGTCTAAAACTTACAGGAAATGGCACCTAATTTGCCATAAGCTGATACATTTCACAATTGCACTTTACATATAAAGATGAAAATATAAATCCCAGAGCTATATTGAAACTGGATATCACCCAAAAGTCAGGAGTCTATTTCTTGGCTTTAAATATCACTGGGAAATAACTAAAAGGATCCCTTTATAATACTGATTATTATTCAGTCTATCATTAACAGCAACTGCACACACTTTGATAGATGGGTTGAGCAGCTTTGTTTCATTTTATTGCTGATTCCGTGACTAGTTGCCAAACTTTTCTTATTACTGATAATTAGATCCTGTTAGTCTAGCATCTGCTTCTGCTCCAGCAGCAAGTGCTGAGGACTCCTCATGCATGGAGGGGGCTGTATCTAGGTCAGGAAGGGTGTCTGAGCAGGCTTCCCAAAATTTTGACTGGGCAGGAACTGCCGCCTGCACAAGGGCTGAGGGGGTGGGGGGGAAGATATTCTTTGCCTCCCTGGTCTGAAGCAAATTTAATAAGATGGCCTTTGCAGAAAATCAAACTGCTCGCCTTCTTTCCAGCATATATAACAACATATATGCAATAAAACAATTGGCAATGGCAACATTTAGGTTTCCTGCTAACGAACACGAAATGGCTTTTCACGCTTAGGACACGTCCATCAGGGTACGACAAAGAAAGCCGGGGCACAGAGAACCCATTACAGAAGCCCTTCTCGAAATTCCTATCAGTTGATTCATACTTTTGCAAAATAAAGACTCTGCTCATATCTCCCCAGGCCATAAAAAATGTTTATAAAATACATGGTTTATTATATAAAATTATAAGGGATTATAAGCAGCTTGGAGATTTGTTTTCATACATAAAATTGATAAAATCTCTGAAAATTTGAAACATTAATTTCATGAAATGTCAGTTTCACATTTCCTTTGTTCTAACAGACAATGCTAAACAATGTTCCAGTGACCTCCAGTGGGGACCAGGGGAAAATACACCCATCCTCTGGTGAAGCAAAAGTCTTTTTGTTTGCAAGACCTGGAACAACGGTAGTTGGGCTGAGATGGCCCTGCAGAGACCGCCCAGTTTTATTCCTGATGAACAAGCAGGCCAAGAGGGCTGAGATAGCATCCTCAGCATTTTTACCCAAATAAATCCAAACCAACCTTCATATCCCTCTAACATGTAGACAACTCTTCAGTTAACTCCTTTCAGCTCAAGGCCATCAATCTACTGGAAACAGGGACATTTTATTTGTAAACAAGTTCATTATTATGGTCTAAATTCAGAATTCTTCAACTTGCGCATGCTAAGATAGCATCTTCAATTATTTTACCCTAAATTTTTAGCATCTCAAGAAATACAAACCATGAGAACTCTACAAAGATACACTAACCCCTTGAATCTCTCCAGGGGGCATGGGTTATCTGTGCTGAAGCTATGGACCACGTGTGGTCTGGAGAGTAAAGACCATCTCCATCAGCAGCTGCCATGGTAAGGCTGTGCCGCATCCTGTACAAAGCAGCCTGATCCCAATGAAAACAAAAGTGCTGCAAAGTGGTTCCCTCTCTCTTCTGTAAACACAAGTCAAGGTCTCTTACATCAGTCTGATTACCTGGTTATCTTACTAATGACTTCTGGAGGCAGGCAGCTACTGAAACGCTTTTGGTCTAAGATTAATCCCCTCCCTTTCTTTCGTTGGTGGGGGCCAGGGAAGAAAAGAAGGAAGGTAATTTTTAAAGCAGAAGTCCTTCTTATCACCATCTGGCCCTGATGAATATGGGAAGAACTCTGTTGATGCATTAATAAATCCAGTATTACAAGGTAGAATGGATAGCAGGAGGAACGCATCAGTCATCAACAGAAAAACCTCTGCTAAACTCAGGAGTGACCTTCAAATTAAAAATAAACAGTAATAGAAGGAGAGAACCTGTGTCAGATAATGCACATTCTGGCCCTGATTCAAGAGCCATTTGCTATTTAGAAAGTCAACAGGACTAAACGTATTAAAAATCTTCTCTTGAGCTCACCTTTCCACAGCCACTGTCTTGGCCTAAGACCTGCAGTGAAGTTTATCTACGAGTGGATGCCCTGGGCCACCGCTCTTTCTGATGCGCCTATAGAAGCATACTACAGGACCCGCAGTGTGCTATTTTCCAAGTCATCTCCCAAAACACAGAGCAGCACATACAGAAGACTCTTCTCCCATATCATATTCCCAAGAGTATTCATCTCACACCATTTCTTCCTGATAGCACAAGAAAAAAAAATAATTGTGCATTTTGCCTGTTTCTTTGTATAATGAAAGAACTAACATTTCCCTAAGAAATCATTTAGTGTCCCACAACATCATTCCTCATTGAAATGAAACTTCACGGAAGGGCAATTCTTCACCACGGGAAAAAACACTAACACTAGTGCAGGGTCTCTATTTGCTACTGTCTGCACAATATTAATGTAGAAGATAATATATTGGCTTGAATCAATACTTCCCCGACTTCTCCATCCATCAGCCCCCCCTTCATTTGATAAAAGTCCTTCCACGTCGCGTTTGCCCAGACTGATGAGATCACAGCGCCTCTTTCCAGCATGAGTGATGGTGTGTAGATGTATAATTGCCCAATAAATCACACCCTCTGGATCAAAGACCTGAGATCCTCTGGGTGCCAAGGAGGCACACCAAACATCATAAAATACAATAAGTTAATTAATTACCGCAAGATTTTTACCACTTTTAGACAGGTTGAGTATTACTTGTCGCATACAGATATCCTGAAAAATTCAGCCAAAACGACCTCACTGCAGAATCAGGGCCTGAAACTACAAACGTTTCAGGGTAAGGGCTGTGGAAACTGTGGGCAGAGGGCTCCAACCTCCTACTGCAACACAGAATCCCGAGAGCCACAAATAAGCCTGAAGCATCGCTGTTATTCTATGCCCACACAGTGAGAGCTTTAGGACTTCAAGCAGGGCTCCCAGCTGTAGAGAGCACTGCCTGCACCTCAGGAATTCCATCACATGAACCACAAGAACAGGCTGGGCAAGGCCAGGGAGAGCAGGTCTGCAAAAGGTACATCTTCTCCAGTATCTGATTTCCATTAGTTGCCACAAATACATGCTGGAGTGAC
The DNA here is from genome assembly GCA_017639485.1 of Pluvialis apricaria. Lineage (NCBI taxonomy): Eukaryota > Metazoa > Chordata > Aves > Charadriiformes > Charadriidae > Pluvialis > Pluvialis apricaria. The sequence continues at coordinate 5,863,501 of CM030029.1, read as the reverse complement.
CCCTTCCCTGGTGTATGGAAGGGGAGTATGTAACCCATCCCAGCACTATGGAAACAAGGGTTCCAGTTTGCCACAGTGGTGGAACAACATGCGTTTCTGGCTGCTGTCTAGTGGACCTTGTGCAGGTGCTGTGGGCAGCGCTCACATCACCGGGACCCCATGGCCTCAGGTCACGGGAGGTGCAGGAATCGGTGCTGACGGGATGCAGCCATGTGCCCGCGCCCCACAAAGCCACCAGGCTGTTTTAGAAACACATGAATTGAAAGACTGTATTTCTTAGCCCTGAGGTATAGGCGTTATTTCAAGTATTTCTGATAGAATTTGATACCATCAACGCTTGAAGGAATTAAGACCTTCCTGGCAGTTCCCACCCTTGGCCCAAGCACAAGCCACGCGTCTCTGTAGGCTCCAGCCCTGACTCGCACCAACAAGCTCGTTCACCCGCGTGAGCGAAGCTGCAATCTGCTAACTTGAGCTCAGCAAAAGCAGTAGCGCCCAGAACCCTCTGTTTTACAGGCACCCGATTCCACAACCTTTAATCCTTTCCGTCAGCCCTGCAAGATCAGGTACTAACATCTCCGTAACCTCTTGTACTAATTAAGATAGCAGATCTTTGGTATTCGCCTCTACGCCGGCTTCAAAGCCGAGCACAGGCAGGTTGCTGAAGTGTTCGTGCATTTCAGTGAGTGGCCCTTGTAAAACAGAAATTGTAACGAACGCACCACAGGAAGCTTTAATAAAAGTATACAGTCATTATAAAATGATGGGAACTAAAAAAACTGAGTTAAGTGTTGGAAATTAACAGGTGGGAACTTGCTGCTGCGGAAAGCGGCGGCGAGTAGGTGTTCCCAGACACCTTGCAGTCACTGCTTAGAGACCTGGGCACCCTGTCCAGGATCGGTCCTTTCTACAAAGCCACATTTAAACGGCCCCAGACCTTTTCCTTCTCCAAAGTATGCATCATATTACAAATGCCCTTAAAAGCAGCAATAGCTTCCAGTACACTCCAACAAAACCAAGTCAAAGCAGTTTAAGGTAAACACAGGAGCAGCCAGTCTGTCTCCTCTGAGCTAAAGTGATTTTTACAAGGCCTTCAGACACACAGATCCATCCCCAGCGTTTTGGTACCCAGCCCAGGTCGCAGCAAGCCCAGTCCAGCCTTGTGTGGCAGCCGGAGGTTTCTCCGCTCCAGCAGTAGCCACGGCTCATCTCCGCCGGCCGCGGCACACTGCCGCACACGGGGCCGGGGCTCAGCGCCCCCAGCACAGCCCCAGGCTGATGGATCCAGGCAGCACTAACCAGGTCAGGAAGGTCGACCCAGCTGTAGATGAGGTTTGAGCTTAAGGCACAGCCCAGGATACAGGATTGAATAAAGTTTAAATCCTGAAAGCCGCTTAAGTCTTAGTATTGCTATTTTTTGCTTGTCTGTACCCAGACATCCCACGCTGATGAGAGACTACGCACTTTCTGAACTCGCAGTCTGAGATACCACAGTTTCAGGGAAAGGGAACTGTAGGAGGTATTTTTTATATAAATATCACCAACTCTGCACAAGCAGCACAGGACACAGATAGGATACAGCTAAGACAAGAAGAAACATTTGCAAAGAGAGAAGAGGAAAAAAAACCCCGTGGGTTAAACTGAGAGGAGCTGGAATGACTCAGGATCTTACTGAACAAAGAGAAATCTCCATGCTTCAGTTTCTTTGGTTACATAAAGCAAGTTCAGTAAACAGGTTCCTGTCTCACAGCCCCAGGACCAAGCACAAAAGGGAAGAGCTCCCAACTTCATCCCTTCTCCAGCTTTAAACAGAAAGGTTAGTAAACATGAAAAAATGTTGTGAAGTGTAAAGAAAAACAATCCTCTCTTCCTCTGATTACTCACTGCACTAAAAAGGTTGGAGCAAGTTTCTTCCAGACCTCCCTAACCACACACTATACCCAAGCTGTGCAGCAACCAGGCACTCAGAAACAATGAAAAAGTAAGAAGGAAAAAGAAAGGAAAAACCCCAAATACCTTTTCTTTCCCACCTTTTTCAGTCTCCCAAGGCCCTGAACTTCCATTTCTCTTTTGCTGCCCCACCACAGGCCTTGCTAAACAGGGTTTGCTGCACGTCACTGTGGAGCCTCATCATTTCAATGCAATTCACCTTTCTCCCGTGATTCTGCATCTCCTTCACCTGCCGGGTCTCAGCCAGGCCAGCCCTGCCCCACCGCACCTGATTTCAATCCAACTCATCTGGCCTTCCAGGTTCATCCCTTTGTACCTGCTGTCCCTGCTCTGCCCTTGGCAGAGAGGCAGAATGGAAAAACAAAAAACAAACAAACAAACAAAAAAAAACCAAACAAAACCTATAAAAAAACAAAAACAAACAAACAAAAAACCAACAAACACCACCAACAAAAAACCCTGACCCAAAACAAAAAAAAAAATAATCTTGGAGGCAAAAAAAAAATTATTCAATTGGAAATTTCATTACTTTTCCAAACATCTCTACTGGATTTCCCTTCCTGCTGGTCTCTTCTCTTAACAGCATACTCGGCCAACTTAACCTTTGAAAAGGTTTTTTTATTGATTGAGTGTTATACAGACATTTACATTTCTTGGAGGGAGGAAGAGGCAGGGAAGAAAATTAAATTACTTTGCTTAGTGATCTTAATTATCTGAAATAATTACCTTCAGTCAATTCTCAAACAAGAACTCTCTGGAGAACAGTGTATTTCAGTTTGGATAAAGGGAAAGGAATTGAGTCCAAAGGAGTACATTTTGTAACTTATTTAGATATACCTAATTAACCATCTGACTGAGGAATCCAATCAAAGCTCCTCCATTACATTTAATTATTAAAAGCAATTTAGAGGGGGGAAAAAAACAAAAGGAGGGGTTTAAAAGAGCTCTCTATGACTCAAAGGATAATTTCAGCAAAGAACTGAACAAATGGGTGAAAGGAGACCAGAAGTTAAAAATTGTTATAAAAGCGATTCATTTCCTAGCCAGGCCCCAATAGAGAGACCTGGTAACTCTTGTATTTTGTACACAGCTCTACGCTGGAACGAGCACAAAGATTTTTCGGCTTCCCAGAAATGGGCAGAGCTTCATTAAGACCTTTTCAGTGGAACGCAAGGGAAGCGCTTTGTTCTCCGTGCAGCAGTGGCTGACAGCTTGCAGAGACGTTGGCCAATTAAAAGAAATGATCCCTGTTATATTCATTACAGAAAGCATTAAAAAGTCCTCCAAAGAGTTTTCGCATGGATTTCTGCATCCTTATGTGCTCCTCCCAGCCCGGAGAGCGAGAAAGCAAGTCTTGCTGCTGAATGCTTGTGGTAATGAGTGAGAATGGGATTTGGCTGCGTTGGTTTAGCCAAAACCCAATGAGGAGATCTCTGCAGGTCGGGCGGTTATCCTCCGCAGAGCCGGGAGGAGGGAGGCAGACCCCAGGGGCTGGCGGAGGTGCTGCGTTTCACCCCCCTGGGCAGAGCCCTGCCCCAGCAGTATGCCTCTTTCCTCCCTCTGCCTTAGCTTTTCCCAAGTTCATAAGGCAGAGGACAATATTGCTTTAGAATCATAGAATGGTTAGAGTTGGGAGGGACCTTAAAGACCACCCAGTGCCACCCCCTGCCCTGGGCAGGGACACCCCCCACCAGCCCAGGGTGCTCCAAGCCCCGTCCAACCCGGCCTTGGACACCTCCAGGGATGGGGCAGCCACAGCTTCCTTTTATTTGTCTGTGGATATGTTTAGCAGGAATAACCCCTTCCAAACATGTAATAGACTCTGGCACAGTGAGATATTCTAATTTTGATGAACAAATTCTCCGTCTGCATCCCTGTGCTCCAGCAGCTCTGTCTCGCCACCCCATGGCCTCTCTCCCCCTCACTTGGGAGAGCGCGTGGGCGCTGGGATGGACTCGCAGATGGGCTCCAGACGGCTACTGGTCACAGGAACATTTTTAATCCAGAGGGTTTATTAGATCAGAAAGGCCAACAGGCCACGCCACTGCCAACACACATAACGTCTCATACAACTAATGGCAGTGGAAGGTTCAAAAGTCTGAAAAGCACAGAGGAAGGATAAATTCACCTTACTTCCTTTATTTTCCTTCTAAATTGCAAGGAAGTTCTTGGTGTCTACGGCTCTCCTGGTTCAGACAAAAGAAATGAGAAGGTTTGTATATAACTGTTATTTTCCCAGAAAAAACTGTGCGCACAGGATCATGCAAAGAGGGGCGGCATGCCTTGTCTTAAGGCCATTTGACCCATTTGTACATCTTTTCAGATTCACGGAGAACTAAGGCTGAAGAAAACCTTACACGCTCATCCGGCCCTTCCTGAGGTGCCATTAATCTCTACTGTTTCCCTTTCTGTAATATAAAATTAATAACTCAGTGCTCAGCACGCCAGTTAATAGTTGTAACATACTCCAGGTCCCCTAGATGAAGAGTAAAACACTGTTTTTATGCAGCCGGGATAGTTCCTTGTCACAGGTAGTTTCTCTCCTGAATTTCCTTGTGCAGAGAAGTTCAGCCTAGCTTGTTAGCCCCCAAGGTAATTCAAGGACTTAAAAGCAGGATACTGTTTAAGGGTTCAATCAAAGCAAACAAACTGCTAAAAATAAATTGGCATCCCATCTGTTGCCAGGCAGGGAATTTAGTCTCAACAGTCAGGGGACGGGATGAAAGGCTGTAATAAACACCTTGAAATGGATACCTGAGAAATTCTGTGGCCTCAGGAAAATGGTCTGATTTTCTCTTCCTTCTCTTGCACAAAAAGTTTTTTAATTTATCTTCCCTCAGGGAGAGAAGCGAGCGTAGGCTTCTGCAGCACGGGCAGGGAAGCAAACAAATACCGGATCTCAAAGCTTAATAACGTTCAAATGAACTATTGCTGATAAACATGATTTCACGCACAGAGGGACGCATGTGACCCGAGCGCGGTGCCAGCCCAGCCTGCTGGCCCGTGCCCGCTCCCCGCAAGCCCTATGGCGAGCAGTGGGCTGAAACCTTATTCCTTACCATCCTGGGAAACTATCCCACATTCTGCTCTATCCCGACAGCAAAAGCCACTCTGTGGCAAAACCTTTGCTCAAGGAATAAAATTTTGCCGACCCCCAGCCTTCTGATGGGCTGTAATATTGCTGCAGCAAAACACACGGTCCCCGCAAAAGCCCCTTCCCGCGGGCAGAGGCAGAGAGCAGCACCCTGCGCCGTGCTTCGGATAAAAAGTGCCCAGAGAATCATCACTGCCTGCTAAAGGTGCATCCGAGATACATTAAAAAGACAACAAAGAGGAAAGGGCAGCAATTAAAGGTCATCTAAAACGAACCGTGCCATCCTGCCAGCAGCAGTGTCAAGTGGAGCCGCCCCGCAGGACGGAAACACCGCTAAAAACTGCACGTCCTGTGTCCGCCTGCACGCTGGGAGGATTGCCTGTTTGGGCTCAATAAATCAAACACGAAGTGGTTTGTGCTGAACAAGAGCACAAAGTGAAAACACAATAAATAAATAGTTTTCATACGAGTGAGATGCCTGGATGTATAATTTGGGGATATCTCTGCAGATTCATGAGTATGTACTGGAAACTATCTTCCTTTTGGCAAGTGTCCCTCCTGTCCCCCGAGGAGCTGGCACCCGCATCCTCCAGGACACTCACTGTTTGGCTCCTTACGCTGGCAGCGATCTGCACTAATATTTCATATGTGATTGGATATATTTTTTAAGCAGAGTAGGAAGGCAATAGAAAATAATAAGGAGAAAATGCTTTGCTAGGAAGTATCTGGTAGATCGGTCTTTGCTGTTCATCGGATTCTCTATTAACTATCTGCAGAAAATATTAACTGTTCAATTCAGCGAAACACCACCTGAGAGTGATTTCAAGTCTGCATTTGCATCTACAGAGGCCTTTCTCCTCCAGAAGGACCACCTTTTCCTAAGAAGCCTGATTTTCCTGGCTCTGAATCCTGTGCCTCCTGCCAGCTCCCATCCTGCCTGTCCTTTCGCCTTTCTTTTTTTCCAGATCTGGTTTTACACTGTATCTCAAGAGACGGCAGCACTGCACACAAGAAATCCCATCACCCACCTGCACACAACAAATACCAAATTTGACACCGTAGCCGTGAAGCTTTCATATTAACTCCACCCACACCTCGTGCAGCGGTAGCTCTGGGTGCTGTCACCATCACACACTTTAACTCATCTTGTGCTTTCCCCGATATCCTCGTACGAGACGCTTACAGCTTTTGTTGCGATTCGAGCTGTGAGATTATTGTGAACCAGAAGCTTGAAATGAAACTTTAAGATGTAAAACAGTAAGGATCACAGCCAAGAAACCTATTTACCAGGCAAAAAAACCGAAACAGCTGTTTGGAGCCAGGAGAACCTGACAGACCAAGATCAATGGAGCTCCAAACATACAGACTGGTAAAAGAAGAAAAAAAAAAAAAAAAGTACTAAATCCTCTCCATGCTGTCTGGAGCTGTTTGTGAGCGTACGGGTGGTGGTAAGGAGGATGTGCATCTCCCCACAGCGCGTTGGTTCTCTGCGTGCCAGCATGGGAATCCCGAGCAGCATCTCACACAGAAATAACACTTTCTCTCCTCATTTTGCTCCTTCCAAGGCGGCCTCGGAGCAGTTTCTCTTTTACATCTTGCACGTTGGTAGGGATGCTCAGAATACCCTGTGCTCCTCTCTGCCAACGCCAACCTGAAAACGGACACCTGACAGCTATTTCTAGTTCTTTGCAATATAAATAATGAATGGTTTCATACTGGGAGGAATCAAATGGCACCAGATGACTCTGGTAATAAATCAGGAGAAAGGCAGGTGGTCTCTTGTCTGGCATCTCAAAGCTGATGTGCAGCTTTATGAGGAGGGAGGTGGCTCTGGTACAAACCCCATCAATATAAATCTGATGTTAGAAGCTATAGCACTTTTCATACCGGTTTTAATTCTGGTCCTGTAGGAAAAATCCTTGGCAAAGGGCTGAGCTAAGGAACACACCTGCACCATTCTAACTTTGGCGTTTACGTTCATCACTGTACCCTAAATCAAACTTTATGTCATTCATTGGGGGACAACTCACTCTCTGCCAGTCTGGCTAAAGAAAAGTCTAGTAAATACCTGGATATTTGGAATCAGGAAAAATTGATCTAAAAATCACCTTCTTCCACTTGGCTGCTAGGTAGCTTGACTTGCTTTTAGACCTTAAAAATAAATAATAATTTTCACCGCAATAATAGCTAAGCACCTCTTTCATCACTGCCATGTGGTCCACGATGTCCGTACACGTGTGCCCGTGCGGGAGGAGGGGACCCGTGGGGCGCCGGAGAGGGGACGCCCCCGCCGCAGGCGCTGTGCTTTTGCGGTTGTGTGGGGAGCAGAGACGGTGCATTTGGAAACCGCCCCTGCCTGAAACAACTGTGAAAGGGTTTAGCTAAATAAAGGCTGCGAACAGGGGTGTCCTCCTCTGGCTGCCGACAGCCAGCGGCTCCCTGGGCACGGCGGCTCTATTCCCTCGCCACCTTCTGCCGCTTTCCTGCCCGGCATGCAAAATCCCAGGGACATTCAGCAGATATTTGTGTAATTCATCCCTTTCTTTACTCAGCTATTCTAGTCCTATTCTCTAATGTGCTTAGAAAACTTCCACTTCTGGGAAAGAAAAAAAAAAAAAGAGAATATGTCACCATCTCAATTACCCACTCTGACGGTGCGGCTGAGACGGACCGGTGGGTCACCTGAGCAGGAAAGCCATTATCAGCCGTGTACACTGTCAGATTTCATGGGAAGGAGGTGGGAAGGTTCCTTCTGACAAGAAGTGGTTTTGATTTAGTGCTGCTATAACGAACTGCATGGTGTGTCTAAAGATGACAGAGTACCTGGAAGGTAGTCTATTTACCCCTAAGGATAACTGCCATCTATTTAAACAGAACAGAGAAAAGATTATTTAAATAGGTTTGGATATATTCCCTGTGTCATAACAGACATGTTAGCTGCCAGCAGCCATCCCACAGCTATTTCCAAATGGTCAGAAAACAGATATTCGGAATAATTACATCTAGCAGGATCCAGGCAGATAAAAATTTCTCCGAACATCACCAAACCGGGGCAATGGCCCATTATGAGTAACAGCACCTCGGGAAATGACACTAAACCCTGTCTCTGGTCATCTAATGCCTTGGTGAGTAAAGCAAACGCTTCCAAGCAGTGATGGTCACCAGGTCTCAAGGGAAACACGAGGACCACGTTACAGAGCTCCAGCCAAGGGTACTAAAGCGCAGTTTACAATTTCAGGCAAGGCTGCCTTTTATCAGTACTCCCACATGCCGAGAGATGGACTCTGTGACTGCTTATGAAATGTTTTGTCATCTAGCTTCCACTTTTCAGCAAGCTGATGAAAAAAAAGCATAAATCCATCAGACATGTTGTCTTACCAACTCCTGATATGTTTTGGCTACTTACAGAGAGTAAGAGAAGTCTTTGGAGCAGATGTGAAATTCAGATCTTGTTTGCTCACTTGTCATCACTCCAAAAGCAAAACAAACACTTCTGCTCATGGAAAAATTAGCCCTCGTGTCCTGCCGCTCTGCCTCGCCAAGCTGCACGCTTGCTCCATCTTCCCCGTGGGTGATGGTTCCTTCGGTCCATAGCCCGGTCCCACGTTCTTTAAAAGTTGCCATGAAGCGCCCGAGAAGCAGCGATAGTGAGCCCAGGAAATTGCATAAATCAGTCTATGTGGCAATTACGCTGAAGGCATCACTCATAAAAAAACATCTAGATGCCATGATACTGCACCAGAGAGCAAAAGGTAATCCAGAGAGAGTCATGAAAAATTATTTCATGAACAACTTCCTAAATGCTGATCTCGGTGTGTTTGTCAGTGTTTTCACTGAGAGTTCCTCTGCCTTGAGAGGGGTATTTTGCAGGTACACGGAGCTACCTACAGACTCTGGATAACACAAAAGCAGCCAGGATGCCAGTTTGTTACAAACGCCTCTTTTCCCTCTGATACTTCAACGTGCTGTCCAAACTTCACAGCATTTCTCATGTGATACTCCGAAACGCGGAGCCGGTTTGGCACGACTTCCACAACCTTCTCCAGAATGACATACGCAGTTTTTCAGCATCTTCTCCTCGTACCTCCGCTGCCCTTCCTGGTGATTTGCCGTGTTCCCCAGGCACGCGTGGAGCCGGGGTGCCGCCGGCTGCGTGACCGGCAGCAGCGAGGGCGGGAATGGGAACCCACGGCTGTCTCCATCCCGCTGCCGGGCTGCTGAGCACGTCAGGGCGGTGTTGGTGTATCGCTTACAGGAGGGTTTTTTCTTCTTGTTCTTGCGCCTGTAATCACAGATAAAACAGAAAAAGCGATTTAAAGCTGCTATCTGACCCAAGAGGAAAAAAACCTTAACAGAAACACATATAATCCTGTATGAGACAAGACCAGAATAATCTAATTGGATTCTTTCTTAAGCTAAATTCTACAGTACCGTTATCTCCTTGATAATTTACTGCACTCAGTAATAAGCAAACAAAGAAAAATTGCTCTTGGTAAAATCTTTCAACCAGATTTCAGCATCCTGAAAGATTTCTTTTTTAACTGACAAAAGTAATCTATATTTTTACTGGGAATGCCTTAGTAGTTTTGGGTTTTAACAGCCATCACACGGTGTAAAAAGAATTGTTCTGGAAATTCTGAATTTTGTTGCTCCTGTTATCTTTTTTTTCTGTAACAAATGGTATCTTTAACCTTTTCCCCATCAGGATCACGCAGCAGAGAGGTGGCCTGCCATTCAAAGGCAACCAGTTTCCCGTTTAGAACAGGGATGTCACTGACGACATTTAGAGGATGCTGCCAGAAGCCCGCTCCTCACCGTGGTCCCGCTCCCTGGCACCACACGGGTCAAAGTCCCCGGGGCGATGGCCGGTGGGAGCCTGAGGCCGAGGAACAGCAGCCGTGGCGGGGAGCGGACCCGGAGAGCTCCGGGCCAGGCGGCGGCAGGACCAGCCCTCGGTGCATCTACAGCACTTCTGCCGTGAGGGCATGGGAAATAACGCGAAACGCAGACCCGGGCTGTCCTTGGCTGCGCTTGCCATCAGTTACATCCATCTTTCCAGCAAGAGACGGTCGATCCCTCTGTGGCCGTCCAAAGAGATGAGCGGTCATGGCAGCAGTTGGAAAGGATGAACTTTTCAAGGCTTCACAGGCATCATCAGCCAGCCGTCGCCACGAACCTCTCCCTCCCCAGATGCACAAAATTAAGTTTTGCTTTTTATGGATGCATAATTAACCCCTGGATTAAACATCTATTCAAACCTACATAATTAGTACTTAATTTTTCAAAAAGCTAATGAAAGACCGTTTTAGGTTCCTAATTGGCTGCTACTTTCTATTATTCAACTCTGAGTATGAACAATCAATGTGGGAAATGCACTATATGGCAGGAACTGGGCAGACTGGGAATGCGAGGCCGAAAGCCGACAAGCAGGATGGCCAAGCATCTGGGCGCATGGTGACGCACACCTCATGCGGACCAGCACTGTGCAATACAGAGTAAAAGTGATTCAAAAGTAGCATTCCTCAGTTGAAGAAATTCAGTCTCAAACCCAAACCCACAATGTGTCATCTTTAGGTCATGGGGTGGTTGTAAATTTGGGGATGGTGCTCTGTATAGTGGGTCGGGACGTGTCCCAGAAAGCCAATTTTCTCTGAAAACGATGGCAAGACAAAAGATGTGCTAGCTGGAATTATTTAGGGACAGATAATCAAGCTGTACAGTAAATGTACCACTGAACAGCTTAATTAACAGCACATGCCTATCAGGAGCTAATTACATAATTCTTTACCATTTTAAAATGAATGGTTACCACAGTTCCCAGGACCATAATTACCAGGTTAAGAAGAATGCGCAAAACCTACGGCTGAGTTCTTTCGAGAACTCAGTTACCAACTTAACCACTTGATTTATAAAAATAAAGCCTATAGAAAAGAGCAACACTTTCCAACAGAGACAGCATAGATTCAAAGAAGCCGCATCTAGTTCCGCATCAGCTCATTCCCAATCGCGCTCGAAATGAAGGAACCTCCTTGCAGTGTCTGTTTTAAGGCACCAAAGGAAAGCAAATAACGCTCACAGATTCCACTTGAGAGGAATACATTATTGAATCGCACGTTACTTCAAGGAGCTCATCTAGAATAACACCTTCCCCCGACCAACCGCCCAGCAATCCCAGCTGGATTGCTTATCAAAGTCCTTATTTATTTATTTTCTGCTCCAAAGTCCACGTTGCTGCCATCGGCTGTGCTGCAGTGCTCTCTGCTGGCACCAGCCTGGGAGCTCCTGGGATGCTACAGCCGAGCACAGGCAGCCACAAGGCTGTGTCCCCCCTGGGGACCGCACTGCGGGGGCTGCCAGCCCACGGATTTACAGCCCACGGCTCAAGCTCCTGGAAAACCCCGACATTACCCGCACCGCTTCTTCCTATTTGCTTTCTGCGTTTGTACTTACAGTCAGGGCGTCACGTCTCAAAACGTCTCTGCTCCAACCCCCCTGTGCACGCGCCTCCTGAGTCTCGGCCCTGCTGCCCGGTTTGCCCCCTCGCTGACAATATTCGGGAGATATTTTCATTTCTCTCTTCTTTGCAAAAACACACAGAGGTGTGCCGGGTCCCTCCTCACCAGAGGATACCCGCGCTAAGTGCCACTATTTTATTCCTTTCCAAGGCAAAGGTCTCTGGCGCTGTCTGATGAAAAGCACCCAGAACCGGGATCAAAGATCAGACGTGATTTTCTCGAAAACCTGCTCCGTGCGTTGTTAGCGGCGCCCACGGCAGTGCCCGCAGGGACGGGGCTGACGGTGCCTTTCAAACACCTCTGCAAAGGGGCTGCTGTAATTCGCACGTTGTGCTGTTGGTTTCCATCACACCTCCTCACTTCTGATTCATGCCGTTAAAAACTAGATTGTTGCTTGCTCTGAGTGTCTTTGGTTAATAACTGCTATTTTAACTCCAGCCCGTTGAGAGCTCAGCAAAAGTCCCTGAACTGAATTGCCTGCTGTCCTAGATTTCTATCAGGCAAGGTCGAGAGCCACCATCTCCATTGATTCTTTCCACGGCAAAGCATACAAGGCAGCTTTTCCCTCCCGCTCCCACCGGGGTCTCGGTGGTTTTCTCAGTGTGTTTCCGAAGGCCAAACTCGGAACGCTGTCGATGTGGGGAGCGGCGCAGCTCTCGCGTACTGAGGAGCTGTGCTCTGCTGCCCTTTTTGTCAGGCAAGTTTCCCCCTAGTTGTGACGGGCAGCCGTCCCGAGCATCGCCCTGCTGCATCGTGCTCTTTCTGCAAGATTTATCATCCATCTACAGCAAGTGCTACAAGAGCGCGCCCAGGTGCGCGCACCCGCTCCGCTCTGTCACAGCCGTCTCCTCTTCAACACAACTGGAACACCACACCAACCCCAAGGACTGGAGCGCAGTAAACGCTCCCCTTTTGCTCTCCTTATCTCTGCCTTAAACTTCTCCCGAAGCAATCGCATTATCGCGACTCATGTCCTTTTTAATTTCATTTCCCCTTAATCACCCTACAACTGACGCAGCCTGGCCTGACCGGGTGCCGCGGCGCGGGGCCGGCGAGCACATGGCCACGCGGGACACACCGAACCCGGGGGCAGACACAGCCCGGGGAGACGGATGCTCACGCAGAGACGCCAGTTTGGTCTCCTTTTTGGCACTGTGTCGGGAATTATGATTGTAAAGAACCTATTGCAATAAAGGGCTCAGTGCCATCCCCCCCGTGCGTGTCCCCGGCCACCTCGCCAGCGCCCGCGGGTGGCACTGGGCTCTGCTGCGGGTACGTAGGTTCCTTCGACTGAATCTGTCTCAAAATGCCCTCCCTGGTCCAGGCTGTGCTTCACTTCTGTGTTACCTGACAACACAAGTTTTAACTGTGGCTATTAAATTTCTAGTTAGGACATGATTGCTGATAGCTTTTCAGAAATTAAAAGAACTCTAGACGAAGTTAATAAGAAACCCCAAAATCTTATAAAATAACAATAAATGAGCTGAGAACTGAATATGACAAAGACAATATATAAAGTATTACATTGGTTTTATGTTAGAAAAGTGGAATTAATTAGATAGGAATGTAGGAGCAAGACGCAGAAATGCCCAACACCTTTCTCACTCCAGGTCCGTCCCGAGGCACAGCGCGCAGAGCGGCCCCGGGCACCACGGGCACCGCGGGCACCGCGGACGCACATCCAGCACCGGGCAGCCCGTGCCTCCCCGCCGAGGGTTCCTGCTGCCCGCAGCCGCTCCGGGTTTACAGCAGGGTGCTGCAGCGGGACCACAGGGATTGACCTGCACGTCCATGCTTATACCTCCATGCGTACAGGGTATGTACGGTATATATATACCCTCATAAATGACCTCACGTTACTGTGATTTTGGCGTCTCACCCAGGACGCCAGCAGCAGGACTGGCTCCCCCTCGCTCCATCGGGGGTACGGACAAGGCCACACAATGGCTGGTGGTGCCGCCACACGAAAGACAATAAAGGCAGGAACAGATGAAGCTTTACAAGGGTTTCAGGACCAGATCAATGCAAATTCCACTGAAACCTAGTGCTAAAGAAAACCTTGACATTCAAAATCTACATCCAGAAATTCTGACCAAAGTCCCCGCCACTGTGGAGTTCACAGTGATGGAGTCTGGCCAACAAAGAAATGAAGAACACCAAACAGCCTTCGCCTTGGAACTAAGCTACTGAAGAAAAAAAATACTAAGAAAAATAATGCGATTTTCTAGTACTGCCTCAGAGTTGATTTATTCCTGATATAAAATTAAACTTCATGATGATATGTACTTTTTTCAGGCATTATTCTAGATGGCAGTGTAAATCAACTGAGAGTGCAGTCAGTAAAGTTGTTATTGCCATCTCTAAAAATCCTACACTACAGAAAAGATTCAAAGAATTATTAATATTTCCTATAACAATATGTGCTGCGCTTCTTGGGAAGGTACACGCAGAGGTTTTGAAAGTCAAAATAGAGCCATTGTGTGGTTTAAAACAGTCCAAAACTCTGGTGATGGAGATTAATTTCTGCTGCAATGACTTTTCCCCATGGTTTTGTGCCATCTAAAAAATGGTGGAGAGCATCACCCTCCCAGCGTTGGAGATGAGAGGACCGGGGTGCCGGAGCATCCCCATGGGAAACCCCGTCCCGGTCCAGTCCCACTCCACATTGCAGCCCCACAGACCTCCCGGTGTCATACAGGAGAAAATGGGGCAGTTCTTGATACCTTGTTTGATTAAGGCAAATTCTATTTGCATTCCACCCAGGAATATGCCAATACCAAATTCGGTACTGCCGAGGAGCGGCGGCTGCTGCACGCCGTGCACCGTTCCTCCCGGCAGCGGAATCAATTCCCGCCGGTGAAGCGCTCGGGTTCCCGCGTCCGCGCTGCCAGGTACGGCGCCGGTATTGCCAGCGACGAGCACGCACACGCACACCCACGGGCAGCTCGTGCTCCTGGCAATTTACTCCCCGCGACGTGCTGCCTGGTTACCATCACGGCGGAGCCATCTCCTCCTCCCGCCGCCGCTCAGCACCCGGGCGGGCTCTAATCCCCGCAGACGGCGGGAGCCGAGCCGGAGCAGCAGCGAACAGGAGTTGCTTTGTTTGTGCTGACTTGGGTAAGTGAAATATGATTTTCTCAATAGCCATTTGCTTTTCCTCTCTGTTGTGCCCAGCGAAGCAGGTGGGATTCTGGCTAACCTGTTTTTTTTTAAATTGATTTTATCTAGTAATGGGAAAATACTGGAGGACTTCTCTGAGCAGACTGTCAGCCTAGTATGCTACAGCACTCATTATATTTAGCAGTTTCATAGAAAGCTGCCTTCTGACATTTTACTAGAAAAGTATTTTAGGGAATCAAATATTTATAATGAAAATTGTGATTTTGCAAGTGTTTGTCAAGGGCTACTAAGTTAACGCACTGCTTTTGAATCGATGGAGCGGTGGGGTGAATGCAAGATGTTTACTGTGGATTTGTTTTTAATGGCGAGCTCGTGTTTTCAATTTCTTGTTCTTTTGTCCCTGAACACCGAGGCTGGCCTGGCAGTTCATTCATTCACATGCAGATTGCTTGTTTTGGTGTATTTTTTAAAGCAAAACCCTTCAACTTTGTATTTTCCTCTTTTTCTCCAAACTTCTTTCTAATTCTAAAGGCAAAATCATGAAAGCAGCATGTATCTTCCCCCTCCACATGTAACTTTGTCACAAGACTATTAATCATGTCTTACAATAATTTTGCTAATGCAGTATATCCATTCAGAAGCAGAGTGTCTGTCTGCAGATGGATTTGTTACTGCGAGATACGAAAGCGGAACAAATTTCTTCAGGAAATATTTAAGCAAGGTCATAATAACACTCATTACATTCTAAGCAATGATGTGTCATTTGCTGGATCAGACAGACTATAGCAGCAGTCACGTTTATTGACTTAGCCTGTGGAAGAGCCCAAAGGTTAGACATTAATATCGAAACTACTTACTGCTTTCAGCATATACTCATCAGACTGAAGTCCTGCATATCGCTTAATTTGTTATGACGGGGGAGAGGGAGGCTAAACAAATTAAAGCAATGTTGCGTACTTCACTTTCGTCTCCAAAGGTTTTTACCTGCATCAATCAATGAGCACTTCTACTTTGTATGCAATCGTAAACACACTACTGTTCTTGCACTGGCCAAAGGTGAATGGGCAGAAGGGTGAGCACGGCCCCTTCTCTAGATTAGGTGTTTAAAATAACGCATTTTTCGAGTGCGTATTGGGTGTACGCTACCCGCGCATCCCACCGCTGTGGCTGGAAGACATGCCCACGCAGCCCAGGGATGATGTGCACGTGAACGGGGTGTCAGGATGGCTCTGACAAACGGAGCATGTCAGGAGCGTGATGGAAGTGCGCAGACGGACACATCGTATGGCAGTTCAAGCACAAGCCCGTTTGCCCAACTTTTGTTATGATGTTTTCTATTCCTGTGGAAAGTAAATCTTCTTCAACTAAGTGAGTAGATACACTAAGCCCTGTTTGCCCCTCTGCTGGGTGCTGTCACCGAGAAAGGTCAGGACGTTGTTGGACCAGAGCCTGAATAAATAGCAAAAACCAGACAACAAATATATCAAAAATTGCATTCTCGCAAACTGCTGCAAAGTGCAACAAGTGGCTTAACCAGATTGAGAGACAAAGTAAAGACGAGTTCCCAGAGCCTGCACGAGGAAAGTCACAGGTCCCGTAATCCCGTAATCCTGCTCTGCACCAGACCCCTTCGCAAATACTTCCCCGTGTATCAGGAGAGGAAAAATATGAGAATAATATGATCCGATGTGAGGAAGGAGGAAGGTGGGCAAGTATTCATCACCGGAGCACATACGCAGCTTTACATTTCAGGCAATTCAAACATTTCATTATTTTGCTCTCAAAATAGCAGCACTTATCCCCTTCCTCGCAGAAAGGCGAGGGGAGGCAGGAAATGACTTGCTCATGATGGCACAGAAAAACTGAGAAAGCAGGAAATCAAATACACGTGTAGGGAGTCAGAGCTATTCATCCAGCCTTTCCTCCAGATATCAGCAAAACCAAATGCTGTACACAGAGAGTGACAGAAGGAGGAACTATAAGATGAACAGATGATTCACAGGAGACTAAAAAGAAAACACGATACTACCTTCTTTAGAAGCAAAATCCATTTTTAAAAAAAAAAAACCTTGTTGAATTTGTAAGGAATGAAATGTGAGAACACTAAGGGAATCGAGCTTAAATGAGCAAACATTGGGCAAATTTAGCACTTGTGCTCGAATGGACCAAATTCACAGAAGTGAGCGTACATGGCTCCGCTGTCACCTCCCGCCGGGGGGGGGACGACAGTCACCTCTGCCCTGGTGCCTGCAGCGCGCTCCAGCCTCCCCGGGAGGGATTTCTGGGCCACCCCCAAAGAGCTTGTGCCAACTGGGCTGCGCTTCCGCGCAGGGGCTGCACAGGAACGGAGACTAAAATACTGTTTGTCCCTGGGGCCAGGCTGACCTACTTTTTTTTTTTTTTTTTTTTTAAACTTCATACTCTTTGTTTGACAGTAGGCTGGGAGAGAAACGGAGAGGTCATCTGAATTTTACCCGTCATTCAACACCACACTGCCATTATGCATTTGATATTTGGTTGAAGTGGCTAAAACTCACCTTCCACCAGCAGCCGGGCATCCCTGCTGAGAATTCTCTTTTTGTGACGTTTCAGTTCTGTAGAGATTTGGGTGGGACGGGCAGATTACTGCAAACACAAACTTCATTTTCAAGCTCAAAATATTGGCAGAAAGGTTTCTACTAATTGATCAGCGTTTTTGTGAACAACCTTTGATCTTCACTGATTCCAAACAGCGAGATATGGCTGGTTTTTATAAGGGGTTGTATTTCTAGGAGTTACGCATGCATCAGAATCCAGAAGGTAAATAAAGGTCAAGTGCACGCTGGCCTTTGGTGGTTTTATAGGCTGAAGCTTTCAGTTGTTTACAAGTGAGTCAATTTTGTTTTCAATAATGTTAAATTAACCTTTAAAAAATAGTGTCAAGGACCTCAAAACCCCAAAACTGCGCTAATTAAGGAGATAAACTAGGTTCAGGAGGAATTCAATATCTCAGCTTTCTGTCATGAAACAACATCTTTCAGCTTTTTCTCTGCGTTAATACTTCTGCCTTTTCCAAACACTTATTTCTACACAAAAGCTTGTGCTTGGTCTTCCGAAGGCTCAGCTGTGTCTCACAGGCGTTGGGGCCGTTCCTGCTCTGGAGGCGCTGCTCCACGTGCCGAGGGGATGCTCCACGTGCGGAGGGCACTGCCGGCGGTACCCAACCCCCTGCTGCCTGGGGATGTTTTCAGTGCATTTCTTTCACATCCTGATAGTGTGGACAAGCCACATTTTTATTTTTTTTTTTCTAGTCTCAGGGTTTCCTTTTCACCTTCCAGCATACTTCCAGTTCTGTAATGTTAGACCTGATGTTATTAAGAGTGCTTAGATGTTTGTATAACATTTCACACCTCCCAGACCTTGTGCAAGCTCTAATTCTCCCTCCGCTCCGGTGAGCTCCCCCAAGGCTGACAGCGTTATTTTCCGTATGACAGCGGCACTGCCCAGCCTGCGCGCTAAAGAGCTTAGCGGTGGGGGGGAAGGTGGGGGACGGGGACCTGGCCAAGGTCAAGCCGCCCATGAGCAGCAGCGCGTGTTTCGGACGCACGGATCAGCTGGGAGTCCCACGGCCGCGTTTACCGACAGACCAGATTTCCTGCAGTTCCATCCTCCAACGCTGATAACACGCGCTCAGCCACCGCCTCGCAGAGCAGGGGCGACTCCAGAAACCGGCGTTTGCTGAGAGCTGCTCTCGCCCCCCGCACACGGGGTGGGGGCTGCAGGCAGGGACCGCAGGCAGGGACCGCTCGCTCCGCGGCTGCAGCGCTGAGACACCCCAACCAGGGCGGGCAGGGCCCCAGAGCCGGGCACCCCCTCGCCATCCCACCAGCCAGCGTGGCGGCATCGCAGCCCTGCGAGAAAAAGGCAATGGGAAGGTTATGACTCAGAGCAAAAGCAATCTGTCAGTTAACCAAAATTAAAGATGACAGCAGCGCAAACTGTACGAGGCAGATCAACAAAATTTTTTGTATCGATTCCCCTCCCTGCAGTCATGAGCTCTTTAAACTGTTTATTATTCGAGTGATAAAGCAGCTCAACTATAATCCATCTCCATCACTACTTGTACCTAACTTTTAATCCATTAACTCATGGATGCTTTAGTTAAAATTAGCAACGATTCAGCATATAAATATGAAGCACAATATAAACATTCATAATTGCCAACATGCGCTACATGAGTATACTGACAAGAGAGTATTACCATATGGTCACCAGCTCCTACCCAGCTGATCTGGTATTTCGCTGCACTGGCGGCTGGAGCGGGACATAACGGCAGGGACATGGTCAACACTAACAGTTGTGAGTCACTAAAGAAGCACAAAATATCACACACGTGAAAAGTCTGAGTCCTCTGACCAAGCAAACACCATTCACGGCATCCCAAATCCAGCCAGCTCCAGGTTCATCCCGTTCTTCATGCAAGCACGTGCTACGTCAGTCACCTCTCTCCTCCTCCTCTTCCTCACAGCGTTCCCTGCTTCCACTCTGGAGGAGATGGGTCGCAAGGAAGAGGATGACAGCAGCTCCTGGAAGAAACAGACGAGCAACATCCGAAAAACGTTCATTTTCATGGAGGCCCTGGGATCGTAAGTACCACAGCTGCTCTCCAGACACAGTTCCCTCCAGATACCACCTTCCCAGCCCAGGGCAGTGCGTCCCTTCCCAGCACTGGCCAAGGTCACGAGAAAACACCTCCCTGTGAGTCAAGCAACGATCATGCGGTGAGGGCTGGGCGCTCCATCGCCGCTGCTCTGATTCATGGCTCACGCTTGCCACGCAGCACCGCAGCAGCTCCTTCCCACCAGCCCCGCGGCACGCTCCAGGTCTGCTCTGCCCTCTCCCCCTTCCCCTCGAAGCCGGCGCGGCAGCTCAGCTCAGTTTTTGCTCTTTTCCTGCTGAGCGCACTGGTCTGCTGCTGCTGCAAGGTCAAGCAAGGTCAAGGGATGGCTCTGCGAGAGGTATTATAATAATAAGTTGTATATTTAGCTCATAAACCCTGACTCAGTTGAGGGATGAAACAAGAACAAGGATGTTTAAGTTGTACAATACTTCTCAGTGAGTTAACAGCTTAATTTGCCTATTCATGCGAATGAGACAAGAAAACATTTCCAAGGTGGCGGAGGAGGAATTGAATTACCTCCACCAGCGAGTTCTGTCACAGCCAAATTTTCTGCGACTTTAGAACCCACAGCAAAGCTCCCGAGAAACAGCTACTCCAGAACTGGGCAACATTTTAAGTTATGACCTTCCTGGTCAGCCTCAGGAATTACTTAAATTGTCCAGCAGCTTTCTCTAAAGGAATAAGGTTAGAAAAAGCTTTGTTCTCTCCTTGCCAACTCCTTGATTCATCATTTTTTAATAAGGGGCATAATTATTATAAACTGTTTGGGACAGATATATAGAACAGATGCCCCAGCATCTGATTTGTAGGTTGTTCATTTCCTACTATTACATTAATAGGAAAATTTAGCATTAGAAATTGGGATTTTTTCCACATGCGCCACTTCAGCTAGCCGGAGAATATAAATGAAGATCTGGGACCTAAAAACTACCTGGAAACTTACTATCCCCTTTCACCAGCATCCACAACTGTTGGATTAGGGACCTTAGTGAGGACGTTGCTGCCTATTCCCCACGAGCTCTCAGGAACTTGAAAGGCATTTCCACGAACAGCCTGCAGAGCTCAAACAGATAAAAGGAGAAAAATGCGTGAAACAAGGAAAAGGTCCCAAAACAGATTGCTTTTTGGGCCATAGAGAAGTCCGTTGCATACAATTTACCGAGTGAAACAGAGATTCGAATTCATCTGTTGGGATGCCTTCCCAAAAATCTGTGGGGGTTTTGTTTGGGGTTTTTTTTTGTTGTTTTTTTAAAAGGAATCCCTCATCCTTGCTAGGAACCGGTCCTAGCAGAGCCCAATTCCTCACAGCCCCAGTGGTCTCGCCCGTTGTTTCGGGTGCTGACGCCGGGGCCCATGGAGGAGGAGGGATGCTGAGCTGAGCAAGGAGCTGCCCCGGCTCCCGCTGCCCCTGCCTCGTCGCCGGCTGCCACTCGCTAATGAAGACACACGAGCAAAACGCCGCATGCCAGATGGGTACGGCTCCGCGCTCAGCCAATCTATCTGCACACTATGCCGGATTCTTTATTTAACAGATTATAGGAGGTTTTCTGCCCTTATTTATGGGGTTTGCTGCAACAGCATCCCGACCAAGAAGGGGCTTCCACTGCGCTCACCTTCCTCCCTCCCTTCGCCCTCCAGGGCTTTGCAGACTCAGTGGCAAGTTCCATTTAACTGCCATCAATTAATCTGTTGCTCATTTGATGAGGATTATTGAGGACTGACCTGGCAAAGTATGCACTGTCACTATCCCAAGACACGTGTTCGGCTGCCTAAGACAAACCTTTAACAGGATTGTGAGCTTTAGGCATGTTATAAATACCTGCTCATCGCTGCCTGGGGGCTCACCTTACCGGGAACGTACAAGACACTCATTGTCACTTTGTGACTAAGGGTACGCGGGTATTAGCAGTCTCTGCAGAAAGGAAAACACATCAGATGCTGAGTGAAAATCTTCACCGAGGTTATCCAGTTATTTTACACTTTAGATATACAGAACGTTGGTTGATATACCCAAACTTCAACATAATTGGGTCTCCTCACTGCAGTTCAGCTGTCTCAGCCCTCAGGGCGACGCTGACCAGGGAAAGGGGAGGGCTAGTTTCAGACGATGGGGGCTTTGAGGAAACACCATTTGTATTAAGCAGGAATTTGGCCCAGTTAGAGCGGAGGCTGCTGATCTTTCCACGGGGGCTGTTAACCCCACCGAGCCCCCGTGCTGCCGACGGCCCCATTGGCGTGGTGGTCATCGACACAGCCCCTCTGCCGGGCTGGCGCTTCGCCCGGCAAAATCCCCCCACTCCCAATGGATTCGAGTGCAAAGGCTCCTTGAAAGGCTGCGAGACCGCGGCCGGTGCCTCCGCCTGCACCCACAGGATCACCCACCCGAGGCACGTGCCGAAATCCGGGTGCTCCGAGCCTGGCACGGCCGAAGTGCGCCCACAGCCTGGCACACGCAGAGGTGAAACACTGCTCTCTCTTTACAGACTGGCCTAAAGAATGCGGTTTAGTTTCATTGCGGGGATCTTTTTTGTCCACTACGTCAACGCAGCTTCATGATGAACTATGCAAAAATACCTTTTTCTCTGCAAACAGAGAAAATTGTATGGTTTTTTCTACATATTTCATAATCTTGCACTGAATATCCTAAGTTTGGGGCTGTGAGAGATGTAGTTCCGGCTTTACAATCAGCATCCACTTAGAGTTATATTACTACTATATTGCTTTTTCTTGCTTTTTCCTCTTTCTGTAAGTATCCTTCCAGTGCACAGCAGCAGCATCTGCTGAAATACTTCTTCTCCCCTCTGCAGAGGTGCCTTTTCAGAAGTTTTCCTAGTGAAGCAAAGAAGCACTGGCAAGCTCTTTGCTCTGAAATGCATCAAGAAGTCTCCTCTCACACGGGAGAGCAGCTTGGAGAATGAAATAGCAGTGCTGAAAAAGTGAGTACATACACATTGTAATGTAAAGTAGAAAAAAATGTGCTTTCCCAAGATGTGTGGCTCTACAGTAAGAATAATACAAAGAAATTAGTATTTCTTTTTAAAGAATATGTAAATATTACTGTCAATTACTAGGTTAGTAAAGGTTCCTCTCGTTCCCCTGCTGGGTTTGTGACCCCGACAGCCGTACTGCCCCACACCTGGGGAAGGACATAGACGAAGCAGAGCAGTACTCGGGGAAAGGCGAACTGGAGTTAATGCTCTTGCAGTCCAAGTAACACACCTGACGCAGAGCGGGCAGCCGCTTAAAAACAAAGGGTCTGGTCCTCCTCCGCTGCCGACGCCTGGCGCTCCGAAGGGAGTCTGCAGCGGCGTCAACGATCCTCTGCCACGCAGGGCGAGGGGATCAGCCACGGAACAGCCCAGTGAACTTTCACTGGCGATTAAAGCAAGACGACCGTTGGGTTTCCCACTTGAAAACCCACTTTGTCCTTGCCAGGTTTGTTGCTGACCCACACTTCTTTTTGCAGAATAAAGCACGAAAACATCGTGACTTTAGAAGATATTTACGAGAGCACAACCCACTTCTACCTGGTCATGCAGCTGTAAGTACCAGCAGAGCTGTTTCTTTGTGGGCCACAGAGGAAGAGGAGCGGCAGGACCAGGGCGATGCCCCGTGTTTCAGCACCTACACGCCGGAGTCGCTCACGTGCAGCAGTTGCACACCCAAGGGCCATTCAAACGCCTCCCGCTAACGAGGCGAGAGCCCCATGGTTTGAACTAAGCCGGACACTCCTCGTGCTGTCTTGGCCCACGCTCCTTTTAGCAGCAAGTTTTTAAACCAAGATTAGGATCTATTTATGCAAATTAATTCATCGCAGTTTAGCAGGGCAGAGACAGAAGTATTTCTAATTAAAGCTGTGCCATGCAGGGTTTCTAGAAATGAAAATGGGCAACATGTCAGCTGCAGAGAAAGCAGCTCTGAGCACCCGGCTGCCACCGCTAACTTGCAAATTCAGCTAAAGGAAGCAATCACAGAAGAACATATATCCGCTTGTGCAGCAGAGCGCGGAGGCAGTCCTGCCCGCGGTGCCGGACGCCTGCAGCTCAGACGGGCAGGGAGTTGCCTCGTAACCTTACCCAAATTCCCTAGGTTTACCAGTAATGCTTACTGGTACCCTGAAATCGCACTCGAGAGTGTCCATCGGTCTCTCAGCCTCACAAAAACTGCCACCCAAGGAACGGTTCTGCTGTAGGTGGAGTTGTAAAAGGACCAGAAAGTTATCTCGCCTTGTACAGGAAAGCATGAGGAGCTGTGTTTAATTTGCTTTTCAGTCTTTTTCTTTCTGAACTACCATTCCCACAGGGTATCTGGGGGAGAGCTATTTGACCGAATTTTGGAACGAGGAGTTTACACCGAGAAAGATGCGAGTGTGGTGATCCACCAGGTCCTGACGGCAGTGAAGTACCTCCATGAAAACGGAATAGTTCACCGCGACCTGAAGGTGAGCGCTGCCCCTGAGCACCAGCAGCGCCTCGGGGAGCTGCCATCACCGCAGGCTCCACCTGCTCTGCCCCCTGACTTTCTGTTGTTCCTTTCCATTTTTCTACCACGCATTTCAACCTCTGACCACTCTGTGTTCACAGCCTGAAAACCTTCTTTACCTTACTCCTGAAGAGAACTCCAAAATCATGATCACGGACTTTGGCTTGTCTAAAATGGAGCAGAACGGCATCATGTCCACTGCCTGTGGGACTCCGGGATACGTTGGTAAGCCAAGGATCAGGAATGGGCTTGTGCCAGGACTGCCTGGAAAAAAGGATGTGCACGTAAAGTACTTTGCATAACAGAAAGGAAAAAAAATACATAATTATGTTAACAGCAACACGCTACTCACAGATGCACTGCGTGGACCACATAAAGACTGGATTACAAATGAGTGTGAAGACGGCAAAATCCCAGAATGTTTAAAAGTGCAAAGAAAAGGATAATTTTAAGAGCAATATATTTCAGCATTAGTCATGTATTTATTGGAAAATGACAAAAATCATTTTAACACAATGGGATTTTGTTTAATGTCTACTAGACAGCATTAGCTTGATCCACAGGTTACTGGTTAAAACTGGAGGGTGCAGGCAGAAATTGTCAGTGGTTCTTTCTATTCAATGGCATAAAATAGACACAAAAAGCACAGACGAATCCAACTGGTAAATGGGGCTGTTACGGGCTGATTCTCTGCACTGGCACCCCAGAGACCAAGTGTACAAGAAACTACTGCTTTTTCCAGTATTGGATAATTTATTACTGCTTAGAATTTTCATTTGGTTTTGCTGTTCTGCAGCCCCTGAAGTCCTCGCCCAGAAACCATACAGCAAAGCCGTAGACTGCTGGTCCATTGGAGTCATCACCTATATCCTGTGAGTAAGAGCAAGCAGCATCCCACTTATTTTTCCATGAGTTTCCCAACTCCTCCACGGCTTCATACACCTCTGCAGAGCAGCAGTGCAAGCGGGGGCAATACCAGACCTCCCAGTTTGCTGCGGGAATACAGCAGCGGTGTATTCTTCCTTCACACAGATTCACTAGACCATAGAAATTAAAGAGATGGGGGGAATCAAGTAGTGGAGCGGAGATGAAAGGAATCACATTTTCTCTATTATGTGCATCATCCTATGCTTTGGTTTTTTTCAGTTGCCTACAAATACCATTCAATCTTCCTCGGTACTTTTTGTTTCATTTCCTCCCACACCATGCAGCTACGTACCAGCTGTGGCTTTGTCCTTTCGCTGCTGCAGTTAAGTTTTTAACTCTTTTCTGCAGCTTTAGTGATACACTTAGATGTGAGGGACGGATGGATGGATAGAGCAGCCTCCTGTTACTCACTCACTCGTGTTGCCCGTGCGTGCCCAGCCTGGCCGGGCTGCGGAGGAGCCTGTGCTGATGTGGATGGCGGCGCTGAAGGACCACTGGCTTTTCTGCTCTGTTCCAGGCTGTGCGGGTATCCTCCTTTCTACGAAGAGACCGAATCCAAACTGTTTGAAAAGATTAAGGAAGGCTACTTTGAGTTTGAGTCTCCGTTTTGGGACGATATCTCCGAGTCAGGTAAAGCCCTGGCGCTGGGAACACCGCGCTCCCTCCCACAAGCTGCAATCCCCAGCGCCGCGACCCACGGGCACGATCCTGCACCAGCCGAGCCCCCACGCACCCCCAGCACCTCCCCGGCACCTCCCCGGCACCCAGCGCTTGCCTGGGCAGGGACGGGAAAGGATGAGGCGTTGAAGTGAGTCACTGCCACAGCAGCAAACCCCCAGGGCTGGGAACCGATGGCCGAGCGTCCAGTGCCGCAGGGGCGACGCCGCCAAAAGCGAGCTGCACTGGCAGAGCTGCGGGTGCTTCGCGCCCTGCCTGTAACGCAGCAGCCGCGGCTGCAGCCTCTGTTACCCAAACTCTCATCTCCACAAACAATTAGTGAGCTCAGAGTGGCTTAGGTTTTCCTTGGAAGCAGGGGAACTTCAGGGGGGTTTTCACCCTGTTTTTGTTTTTTTTTGGGGGGGGGGGTTGTTTTGTTTTCTTTTTCCTTTTCCCCTTTTTTTGCCATCAGTTCACATCTTACAGCAACGCAGCGAGCCATGGCAGCCACCGCTGCCCCCTCCCACCCAACTAACCTGCCTGTGGAGCTCGCCTGCACAGTCTCCACTGAAGCAGCATCTTGGCAGCATATTTTGAACACCAACCTTCTATACATACAAACAAAACCAGCAGGAGGTTTGTTAGGACTTCACAACAAACACCGCAACCCTCCCTGCAAAAAAAAAAAAGAAAATAAAAAATCAAAATGGAGGGATGTAATTACTCTTTAGAGCAACTTCTAAATCTGCTCAGTTTGCACTTTTTGATGTTTTTTAGAGTTAGTTTTTAGCTGAATAATTCAACTCAAATTCACGGTAGTGTAAGCGTGAAGCTTGGTACATCCCCAGTTAACGATCTTTCACCTGGAGCCCTTCACTACAAACATCTCCCTCTAATGCAGCGAGGAAGCGGTATGAGCACCTCCTCCCCAGCGCTGATCTTTGCGATGTTTATCCACTCGCGTTCGCCGTGTCCTATTAGGATCGTATCTTGGAACAAGGAGAAAATAACCTTTTCTCTCTGCTTCTCCTCCCCTCCCGAACAGCCAAGGATTTCATCAGACATTTACTGGAGAAAGACCCGAACACGAGGTTTACCTGCGAAGAAGCCCTGCGGCACCCCTGGTGAGAGGGCCGCGGCCGCGGCAGTCCCGGGTGGCCCCAGGGATCCACCAGCACCCCCGTCCCGCCCCACGTGCCCGCTGGTAGCTGAGAACAGGGGTGTCTCCCCAGCCCCCGTTACTAACGTCACCGTCTGCCTCCGCGTGGCCCTGGGCGTTCCTTTTTTATGTGCAAAGAAAGAAAATGATGAATAATTAAAGATGCAATTTGTGCATATTTGCCTCCATAAACAGAGGCAAAGAAGAAATCCCGTCCTGAGCTTTCCCAGGCTTTGAAGTGTGTGTTTGTGTTACATTTTGTTGCTGTTTTTCCTTTGGGTTTAATTATTGCTGATTGAACGTACAAAGCAGTTAGTTGCCTCCAGAATGTGGAATGCCTTACAAATGCCATCTGCCTACGAGCCCATTTTCTTCTCTCCCCATCTGCAGGATTAATGGAAATACAGCCCTTCACCGTGACATATACCCATCTGTCAGCGCTCAGATTCAGAAAAACTTTGCAAAGAGCAAATGGAGGGTAAGTTGTTTGCTGGTGGGAGCCCAGAGCCATTTCGCTACCAACCGCCAGTCGCTGCCATCCAGCAATAAGCACGGCTTCAGCTGTGTGGGTAAGCACCCAAAAGCTGAGATCCTCCAAACGTTGCCTGAAAATTGTATGCAGTTACTGTTTATAGTATGTTTGGACCAATGTTCCCCGCTGCAATGCGTACTGGTAGATTTACCACAAACAGCACACTAGAGTGGCCTCGCCAAGAAAGTAAAGGGGAGGGGGAAAGGATTATCGTCTTTACGCTGAGGGAGCGAAATTGGTGCTGCATCAGCAGATCTTTCTGTGAGCTTGATCCAGCTTTTCCTCCCTTCAGAATTGGTACTTCGTTTATATCAAGTGCTTTAGTGAGAATTTAGGTGGAGAGAGGAATGCCGTAGGAACCACGTGTGCGATAGTATTTTAAATACTTACATTCAAAATTCAGCTCTAGTCTCCGTTTCACACCGCGGGGTAATGTACAGCTGTTCCCCCGATTTCCTCCCGTAGAAGCGGCTGTAATCTCCAAAAGCATCCACAGTTTGGGCTCAATGGAAACCGCAGTGTTTGTGCCAGGAACGAGCACGTCCCACTTCCCACATATTGTGCCAACAGAGAGGCAGTGTACCCAGTACAGCACTGCCCGCCCCGCGCGCAGCCGTCACCTGGGGGGGACAGGGGACAGCCCCTTCGTCCTGCCGCACCCGCCCAGCCCGGCATCACTAGGTGCTCACCACGGGGTTTTTGTCTTCTTCCCCAGCAAGCCTTCAACGCCGCAGTCGTCGTGCACCATATGAAGAAGCTCCACATGAACGGCCACGCAGCGGCGGAAAGCACCCTCCCCATTATACGAGTGTCCGAGGCGTCCAGACCCAACACGCCCATGGTGGCCAGCCGGCCAGCAACGCCAAACGAAGACAAGGGCTCGTCCCTCTCTCTGGTCCCCCCGCGGGGCTCTCTGAACCCTCCCTCTCAGCTGGAGCAAGACACAGGAATGAGAGAGGGAAAGCTGCAAAGCCACTCGGAGAACGAACCGCTGCCGGCGGGCAGCAGCCTGGTCCTGCCGGATAACCACAGCCCACCAACCAGAACTTCTTGTGGCTGCAGCCCAGCCTGCGTGGGGCACGAGAAAACAAAGACCTCCTTCTGCTCCGAGACGGTGCTTCTTAAAAAATCGGCAAAATCCCAGTAGGTATCCAAGCCATTAGCCATAATTTCCAACAAAGAATATGGGAATAACCATCTCTGGAAGGAGTTACCCAGCACATAAGTTGCCAGCCCCAGGTGGAGGTAGAAAGGAGGGAGGAATAAGGACAGAAGCAAATGTTGTGAGCGGCTGGATAGCCATGCCAAGTGTCTGCCATGCTCGTAGGAGCATCAGGTGAGGCACATTGCCCAGGCCGCGTGGCAAAGCTCGCGGCGAGCTGAGGCAGCAGCGCCCGGCTGCCACACGCCGTTGGCTCCAGAGCGTTTGCTCTTCAGAAACCAAAATTGCCCCTGGTTAGAGCTGCTGATGCCAATTCCTCAGCTGGCGCTGCGTGCCTGGACCCTGCCTTTGCTGCAGTCTGACTCGCACCCAGCTCTGCTTTGCTTTCAGCAGCCGATGGCCTTCATATTAAAAAAACCATTTCAATTCACCTGCAGAACGATCGTAAATATTGCTATTTCTCTTTTCTCTTCTTTCTCTTCCGATTCTTCCACTTCCAACAGTCACTTCAAATCAGAAGTTCTTGTTCCAATGAAAACCAGTAAACACTCTTCTCACTGTGGCACTGGGCAAACTGGAGTTTGTTTGATCATGTGATGAGGCGGCAGCCACCGGGCTCCCCACATTGCCAGCGGTAAGTGCTCTGCAATCCAATCACTAGCTGCTTTCAATTAATCCCGTTATGGCATGAAAAAGGGAAAGGCACAAAGAGCAAAGTAACTGGACATGAAATGAATGGACTCACAGGTTTTTTGCAACAGAAAAAGCCTTAACTAAACTATCTTTCAAGGAAGAAATAATCTTTCAGCTTCCATTAAGGCCAGTCCAGTGGCTCTGAATCCAACTTTTGACGATTACAACAGGGTTGCCCAAGGCGTGTGTGAAAGGAAGCCAAGCATGGACCTGCCATATCAAACTCTACAATTATTCAAAGCTGCTCACTGGGAATCGCACTGGAACCAAACACCTTCCTCAGCCGGGATTAGGGCTTTTCAGCCGGGTCTCAGCTCTGACCATGAGCAAAGGGGCCGAGCACAGACTGGTCCACAGCCAAGCGCAGACAGGACATCTCCACAGCCTGAAGGGCCAACCCCTTTCCCAGATTCGGTCCAGGCAGGTCAGTTTAAGCGGCTTTGTTAGCAGAGAGCAGAGCGTGGAGATGTTTGTTTTGTAGGTGAGCAGAGTACAATCGTGGAAGTGTCATCCTGTGTGACTGTAGCTTGGATTAATTCTGGGCTAGCTAAATTGTTACCTTTCGCATCACATTATACATGAGCACTGAGAAGTATTGCTATTAGATCCTGCAATAAAGAATGCTCCTCAAAGGTAGCACAGTTCTCCACAAAAGCTACGTGAAGTCAGCTACATCCTATCACCTTTTATGACACTCTCTACTGATGAGATTGTGTGAACAGAACTGTAATATACAAAGGATTAATAGAAGAGACAAATGCAAGTAAGAACTACTATAGGCTCCAAAAAGGTCCATTCCAACGATCAGTCATATAATAACCCTTTATAAATAAGCACACAAAGGGATCTGAGCTGTTCTAACCCCCATGCTACTGCTTATTAACAGAGCACATTTTGAAGGTAGCGAAACACAGAGGCAGCGAAGGTCTAGTGAAACAAAGTTCAATCCTCAATTGAAATTCTCTCTCTTGCAGAAACAGAAGGGCTGTTTTACTCTTTTCTGCACTTCAAAGCCAGACATCAACAGTGCGAGCAAGAAAGGAGGCTGTGTCCCGCCAGGAGCAGGCGGGCAGCAGCGTCTCAGAGAGCAGCGACCGACCGGTGAGAGCAGCACGTTAGTCCCAGGAATCCATCAGCGCAGTGACCTCGGGGTGTCTCTGGATCGTTAAAGCTGGGAGAAGGCACTTTAGAAGGGAAAGTCTGAGGCTACTGCTAGCATATTCAGTGTATATTATCCATACGACATCGCTCAATGCTATAAGCTTTTGTTTTCTGTATACCGTTTAGTTGTCTGATGCATAATAAGTGCACTGCACAACGTAAACCCTATAAACCAAAGCCATGCAGAGTTTTACTCAGTGGCAGCTCAGTTATTTTTACAATCTGCACCCTATCTGCTCCTTGGATTTTGGTTAGTCCCAGGCTTCGGCACTCTGAAGCTCAGCATCAGCCAGCTGCCCAGGCTGCCCAGTTCTCACTTCAGCTGCGAAAGGAGAGACAACCTGCTAGCAACCTCCATATGTCTGATAATAATCACAGCAAGGTCTAAATTCCCTGCTTTCAAGCCTGTAATTGCACAATAAATACTTGCTTAATAAAGCTGAGTTTTGTTTTGTAAAGTGTCTGTTGGTTATTCACAGAAATTTGATGTGGAAATGGTCTATTAAGTCCCTTCTAAAGCATTCCCCGTGCATCTGCAGACCTGCTCCCTCTGGTATTTCTCTGGCAAAGCGTTACATGGTAAATAAGCAGATTGTGGCAGAAAGTCAAACAAGACTTTTGACTTCACCTTTGAGTATGAGATTGCGTTTCTCTTATTTCTATAAATATAGGCATGTTGTATAGATATGATGGAGAAAGAATTCTCCACTTCTGTGATTTGGTTCCTTGAAGAAAGACCTAGAAGGGAAGTACTGAAGCCATGGCAAGTTTTAAGGATTAACTGCAGCGTAGATAAAAAGTTTTAAAAGGCCCCACATGAGGGTTTTAATTTGAACAGCGAAATTCA
Source organism: Pluvialis apricaria (assembly GCA_017639485.1). Classification (NCBI taxonomy): domain Eukaryota; kingdom Metazoa; phylum Chordata; class Aves; order Charadriiformes; family Charadriidae; genus Pluvialis; species Pluvialis apricaria. The sequence goes on along the minus strand of CM030029.1, from coordinate 5,832,542 downwards.
GCTAAAAGAGCTTGAATTGGCTAGAACAAGAAACAGAAAGAATGTCTTGGTTTATAAACCCCTCTGGACATAACAGCTTTGGAGATGTTTTTATTCGCAACGGAAGATTGATGTCTCTCCCCCTTTTTCCTCCAACCACTGGGCAGCTTCAGCCAGTCCACGCAAGGTTAGCGCTCTCCAGGGGGTTGCTGCTTTGGCTCAGTGCAGTTATTTTCCAGAGGTACAGAAACTCAATTTGATAAAAATAGAGACGAGGCACGTGAGAACTCCAGCCGGAAAATGGGAATAAATACAGAAGTCAGTGTCTGCAGAGGAGGAAGGCAATGCCGCTGGAGTGCGGGCAGCTCGCTCAGGAGCAGCTCTCATAGTAGGCGACTCGTTTGTTGATGGCGTCCCGGATCTTTCCCACCTGCTCCTCCAGGCCCGACAGCCTGGCCGACTTGGACACCAAAGCCTTGTTGCTTTCCTGAATTTCCATCTCTAAAGCTGAGGAGAGAGGGCAGGAAAGGGTTCCGCGATGATCAGACAGGAGGAAGGCATCGTGGCCACTACCCTCCCCAGCAGGTAGGGCTGAGCCTCCATTGCCCTCGGGCACAGCTCTGGCGGGGCATGGAAAACAGGTATCGCTGCCTCCTCCTGCGTCCCCCCTTCTCCCCCTCAAAAACACCCCAACATGACTGCTCCAAACAAAGCCATTACTTCTGAATGCTTAAAAATGGAAGTGAGCGTCTGGAAGAAAACGGGGGCACATCAGCACCGCAGGCAGGGCGTCCCTTCCATGGCCACCCACCCACCCTTGCAAAATCTGAATTTCCTGGCACAGCACCAGCAAATACAGCCCAAACCTGCACAATCTCACTGCCCAAAGTACGCTGTCTTCCTCATAATTTCTTCCCTGCACCCCACTGGGAGTCCAAAGCCCTTCCCCAGTGTGTGGGATTATTATATTGAGTTCACAAAGCGTCTTACTTTCCATCCTGAGCATCGTGGCCAAAGTTTCCTCAAACAGAGCCTGTGCCTCCAGGTCTATGCTTTGCACCCTGCTGCCCTGCTCTCCCAGAGCCGGGCTCTGCTCCATCCTTCTCTTCAGCTCAGTGTACATTTGTGTCACTTGTTCGAAAGCCTGTGGAAAAGCAAATGCAGTGTAGGTAGGATCAAGCAAATAGACTGGGAGGAAGGGGATTTTCCAATATTGAATCCATTTGAAATATTAAATGGACACTGCACTAGAGCTTTGCCACCATGTTGTCATATAAATGCATAACAGTTTGTGATGCACTCCAAAAGACGTGACTGACAGCTGTATGGGCTTCTCTGCCTCAGGCGAGAGATACAGCACAGAGAAGTTTCCAGCAAAAAGCATCAGGATTGAGAAAGGTCCTGGAAAAATTCAGTAGTGGGATACAGCATCGGATTAATAAGAAGTGACACGGCGATGCACAAGCCGTGACCTGAACAGGAAAGCCTCCTCGCCTCATCCAAAAACGTGCCAGGACACAGCTGGCTTTGCTGTCTAACGACAGCGGGGAAGCGGAGCACGGCTGTGACCGCCCTGGCCTTCGCCGTGCCGGAGCCCCGTACCTGCTGTGCACTCCTGGCCTGCTCGCCCGCCTGCTCGGCCGTCTGCTGCGCGTCGGTGGCCCGCAGGCGGTTCTGGTCCGCTCCGTGCTGCAGCTGCGACAGCCTCTCCATCAACCCGTCCAGCTGGCCCGCGATGGACTTCACGTTCTTCTCGGCTGGACCAAGAACAGCCTCAATCTGAAAGCAAAGTGCTCCACATGAAGAAGGAAAGCACACCTGAACCCCACTCCTAATGTTTTTTCCCTCCGTGCAGGGACCAGCTACGCTGCTCCACAGCCACATCGCACAAGCGGGGTTTCGGCAGGGAGCAGGGACTGCTCCCTGCGCAGCTGAGCATGGCATGGCAGCCCCAGGGCTTCTCTCAGGGGGCTCCGGCAGGGACCGGGACTGGGGTTTGGAGAAGTGCCCAAGTCAGGCACAGCAGAAGGAAGAGATTTTTACAGCAAAAGCTTCACCAGATCCCACTTCCCGCTGCGCTGGTGCAGGGCCCTACCATGTGGGGAAGGTTCAGAGGAGCAATGAGCAGGGCACAGTATCGTCATTTGGGAGATCACCGCGCATCACTTACTTCATCAACGCGCTCCTGGATGAACCGGAGGGAAGAGCCAGAGCCCCGGATAGCACCCTGGGCCTCCAGGAGCACCGTGTTTGCTCGTTGCAGATTCCCGACCACCTCTTCCACGTTGCCCTCCACGGCATTCGCCCGGTTCCTGGGGAAAGGCGGGAAACAGCCAGGAGTGAGTGTAAATAATTGTATGGGCTGGAAGTCAAGGTTGCAGAGGCTACATAAGGAAGCCTGAGAGGCAAGACAGGATTGTTACTGAGAAAGTTGCAGTCTCCCTCCTCCAAAAGCCACAGACCCACACATCTGAACACACTGCGCCCCAGGCAGGTTTCCTTTTGAGAGAAGTGTTACTTCCATTTCATACCCCCAAGGAGAGGAGACAAACTGAGAAAGCAAGACAAACGCCTTCCTTTAAACTAATTAGAAACACTTATTTTGTAAGTAGCGCGAGAAAAAGTATTGAAGGGAAAGCAATAACTACTGAACCAGTTCCAATGAACATTTTTCTTCTTGCAGTGGGACTATTCAGGTTGGGTGACAGAGCTCACCGTAGAAAGCCAGACTCCCTTGTCTCATCACTTCCAGCAGGTTAAGCAGGTGTCAGACATTATCAAGGAGTTTACATACTTATCCCGCTAACCTTCTCGCTGGGATATTGCTGCAAGTCAACATGTGACAAAGTAGATGCTCCAAATTTGCAAGGACACTCTGTAATTACTTTTTAAGGGACCACGGGATAATCCTCCCAACTTTCACCCAGAAAACAAATAGCCCATTTAATCTCCTCATGCTCTCTTGTGCAATTAGGATGTAGGTCACCAATATCAAGTAATACCAGGGCAACCCTGTCATCTCCCATCGCAAGGACTCAAAAGATAGAGAAGAGCCTCCATTACTTTCAGTAAAGACCTTCTTGTTCTAGGAGCTATAACAAGACCTACTCTTGACAGCCAGATTTCTTATTTGTACTGGGGCACCAGGGAGGTGTCTGCAGAGACTTCAGACTCATTCTTTTAGGCACTGTATGGACATCGAAGATCCTGGGCTAAAACTTTATATTGTGCAAGTCGGTACAGCTCCAGCAGAGTGAGATTTCAACCCAGCTGAGAACCACCTCGCTCACTCTGGCTGAGTGACCCTCAGCTACCAAAAGCCCTTGAACCACAACCGACCTGGCCTGTTCTGCCTCCTGCTGAAGCTGCTTGGCCTTAGCGATGTCCTCGGCCGTCTGGGCAATTATGCTCTCCGGGCACTGCAGCTTAGTCGCCAAATTTTGGATCTCGGTCATTTTTCTCAGGACTGCGGCAGCATCCGTGGGGAGACGCAGAGAGAGAACAGACTCACTGATTTCCTGGATGGTGGCAGGGTCCGTGTCCTTGTCTACAGAGCAAAGAGACAGACGGTGTCAGGAACGGGAGAGGGGAAAGGTGGGAGTGAAATGCAAGGGAGGATGAGGGCAGGCATCCAGCCATGCGTGCTCTCGCACACACAGTCTGTTCATCTCAGACAGCTGCCAGGATCCACCCAGAACTGAGTCCCCTTGAATTTGATGTAATGTACTTCACATTTACATGAGCAAAACTTTCCTGAGAGTACTGAAATGGATACCTTTAATTTGGTGAAGAGCACCGTGGCTAAGCCCAGAGCAGAGTCAGGTGGACCTCACTGAGCAGATGAGGTTGTGTTTCAAGACAAACCTCTTTTTATTTCACGAATGAAAGTTAATAAAACTGAGGAATTGGAGGCAGGCAAAGCCCAGGGGACATTAGCCCAGTGATTAGCTCAGAAATATCTTCACTCATCATTAACACCAGGCAGCACCAAATGACCTGATTTTCTTATTCAGCTAATGCTCACGAGGCTCATTATGTTATTACAATCTGTCTGCGGACAATAAGTCATCCCATTGGTTTATAGGACAACAAGGAATTCTCATCTGATTAACAGCCTGCTCCAGAGAAGATTTGTCTTCTTATCTCTGGTCAGTGAGTGCTGCCAGTAAAGTTTTCTGCATCAGGTCAGTGCCGACTGCAAATCCTCGGAGAGCACCGGCCGCGGGGACGGGTTTGTCCTCGAGCCCCAGAGATGGCACAAGGCTCTGCGGCAGAGAGCAGGACCCAAAGCAAGCTGTTGTCCCCGCTACAGACAAAAGACTGCCTCCTCCACAGCTTTCCACTTACGTTAACACAGTTCCTTGTTTTAGAGGTAATATTTGAGAGCAGTTCATGGGAATATGTTGGGAGACCCCTCCACACAGAAGGTCAAGGCTGTGCGGTACCTGCCCCATGGACACCACAGATGGCCCCCACACATCCCCAGAAGGAATCAGGCAGGGTCTGCCCTGGTGACGTCCCAGGGAAGTCAACACAGATAAAACATCCAGGATTAATTTGGGTTGATCAGAACAGCACGGTCAAGCCTGAACAAGTCAGCTGGCCAAACTGCAGTTGCTGACAAACTCACGGACTTTAGTGCTGCTGAAGTGCATTTTTCAGAAAACGCTATCCAAGCATGCTTTGCCGTCTCAGGCGATGTGCGTTACCTTTGCTACGTAAATACCCATGTGCAGATAAACTGGATATCCGAGAACTTAACTGAGGTGAGCAATCAGCTGACTCCCTTGTACTGTACTCTCACACATAATATCACTGTGAAAATTAGGTTTTTCCATGCACAAGTCAACCTGCATAGACATACTTTACAGCTTGCAGAGTGCTACCTGACAAGAAGTTTCGGACTTGCTGGATGAACTGCTGGATGCGCCGCACATCTCCTTCTATCTGGGTCCTTGTTACACCCATCTGGGCCACAAGCCGCTGAGTATTGCTTTGAATCTGACTTGCAGATGTCTCTGTCATTTCAATCTGCAAACAACAATATCCTGATGGAGCCATTTCTTCTTGACCTGGAATCCCGGCGGTCCTACCTCGACTCTGAGTGAACTGGGCAAGGCACTTTAAAGCAGTGGCATATTAAGAATGGGGAATAGTGCAATGTCAAAGGATTGTAAATGTTAAAGACCGAGGGTTGGGTTTGCAAAGGAAGCTCTCAAAACAGAGGTAGTACTGTTTAGCTTTTTAAAACACCTTTGAAATGGATTTTGAACGAGTTTGAAAACTCACTTTATCTTTGCAAGCACCTGAGAGGCCACAGAAAGAAGCTGCAACAGCAGTAACACGTGCTCTAGATTGCATCATATGTTAAAGCAGACACACTTGTGGATTCTGAAAGGTTTCTACATGCCCACCCCTTCTGCCATACTAATCCCATCCCAGGAGGAGGACAGGCTTCCTTGTGACAGTTCCAGAGCCGCTCGCGTGTCTTCAGCTCTGTGGCTCCTGTCCCAGGGGAGGCAGGACCCACGCACGCAGCAGGCAGTCTCCCACTCAAAAATCCCTGAATTTCTGCAGCTGCACAAAAGATCAAGTCTCAAACAGAGTTTGAGATTGGGTATTTTATCACAGCTCCCTCTTTTCCACAGCTGTCCCCCCACGCTCTGCTGCTTGACACCGAAGGACCGAGCGCGGGGCTCGGCCGTGGGACAGGCAGCGCTGCCCGCACTCACCAGCTGCGCCGTCTCCTGGAGCCGGGTGCTCAGGCTGCGAAACTCCCTGGCGGTTTCCCCGGCCGTGGCGAGGGCTCCTCTCGACAGCGGGAAGATGCCCTGGCAGGGTCGGCCGGCCCCGCAGGCAGTGCTGTTGTCCCGAGGGCAGAGCAGCCCCTCGCACCGGGCAGGCGTGCACGTCTCCACTCGGAAGCCACCGCAGATCTGGAGAGAGCAAGCGGTGGGGCAGTGAGGGCACTCGCCTCGCTGGTGAGACCTCAGTGGCCTCAGGGAGGCAAACCAGCACATCACAGGGGCCAAAGTTTCAACAGAGCCTCGCCAAGGAGCTGGGGAACTTGCTGAGCTCGTGCTGCAGGGCTCCACATGGGAGCAGGGATGGAGTCAGCCCTCCCGACAGCGGGGATGGGGATGGGGATGGCACAGCCCAAATGACCAGAGACCGTGGCTGTGTTGGAGAAGGGCAGCCAGAGCTACACACGTGTACGGCAGCGCTGAACACCCAGACCCAAGACAGCAATGCCAGGTCTGCATCTCCTCACCACCCCAAGACGGAGCATAAACGAGAGCAAAGCAGGAGCTAAACCCAGCGGCTCACCAAGAGTAACAGCATGTCTGTATGGAGCAAACAACTCATTTGCTCTCAGGACAGCAACTCTTCCCCTCGTGGCAGGGGAACCCTGTCCAACCTGTGCAATTTGCTTTGGGAGAGCGAATGGGATGAGAAGACCCTGCCCTCTTGCCTGGACATCAGCGGGTTTAATTACGTGGCATCTCCTAGAGTTACCACCCACCGCAGAGCGCACTGCAGCAGGGGCACAGGCAAACCCAGAGCCAGTGCAAGCACCAGCACAGGCTGATCGCTTGGGAATGTATGTGCTGCTGCCCTGAAAAGCAGAGAGGAGAGGTTGGTGGTCTCCACAGCAACCGTGCATTAGGAGACACCGAAATGGATCTCCATGGCAATAACAAAGCAGCGAAGGAGAAATAAAAGAAACCTCATCCAGAAATTAAGTGGGTCTTTGAGATACAAGAAGTGACACATGAGAGAGTCCTTGGAGGAAAAAGTGCATGCTTGGGAGGGGGTGGTGGGCAATGCTTCAGTATCTGTGATCCCTAAGCAAGGGATGCTCAGACAAATCTCCACTCGTGTCCCAGAGCAGCAGGTTGCATGGATGCCATTTATGAATCTCTTCGGACACTTTGTCTTGTGCTGGACTATTTGAGGAAAGATGCATGACTGCCAGATGAGATTTCTGCCTCCCCAGCACTGCAGGGCCCTCCCGAAAACTAGATGTGGGCAGTGGGGAAGCCACAAAACCACTTTGTATCTTCACCTTGTTTATGACAGGGGTCAGGTTGGGAGATGAGGCTATCTCGCCCTTCAGGGTCAGCAGCTTGGAGGTGGACTCCGCAAGCCCCCCCTCCAGCCCCGCGGCGCTCCTGCGGCTCTCCCGGGACTCGGCCAGCAGCCTGGAGGCGCCGGCGACGAGACTGCTGGCATTGGTGGAGGTCTGGTAAGCAGATCTGATTGTCTTGAAGGCTCCTGCAAGGAATAAAACCGATAAATGACACAAATGCCTCCATGACTCATAAATGCAGCACAGCTACCTAAACGAAGGCATTGACTATACCCTGCGAGTGGATGTGTGCACAGAGAGGAGGGGGACACAGCCAGAGTGATTAGTCACTGCAGCACAATGAAAAAGCTCCTGTTATTTGCAGATGCCTTTCAGCCATTGCTTCAGTGAGCTACAGAGCTTTCCTGAAGGACTGAACTCTGGAGTCGGGGCTAAAAGATAGAAACAAAACTACAGCAAGACGACATGCACGTGCTGATCCTCAGCTTTGCTCTGTGCAGCCCCGAAGAGCTTTGGCGGGGCAGGACGAGGTTCTTTCAGAGCCTTTTCCCTGGCTCCCGAGCAGGTCCCACCATTCCCCTCCAGCACAGCCTGGAAGGAGAGCGGTGGGACACGGACCTAAGCCCTGCTCGAACATAGAGGTGCAGAGCGAACCTGCCCAGGCGGCAGCCGCTCGCCGCAGCTCACGCGTTCCCGGCCGGCTGAGCCGCGCTGCGGCGACGAGGGGGAGGCAGCAATGAGACACTTGGAAAGAATTAGCTGTAACAGGGATATAATGGCAGCCTACCACCAGCATCATCACAGGGCTTAATTAGCTCTTCTCCTAAGTGCCTGACAGCCACCTGGCTCCCTTCCCCACCCCTCCATCCCTTCCATCTGTGCACAACCTTCATTATCTCAGCTTCCTCCCGGGTTCAGTGACACGCTCCCAGCGGGGCTCCCCCCTTCCCACCGCTCCTGCTGCGCCCCAGCAGCAGAGTTTGTGCTGGCCGGGGGACAGGAACGTGGTGTCCACAGAGCGAGGTGCCCAGCTCCAAAACGCCAGAGCAAATAACCCGATAGCGTGAAATCCTGGGTTGTGTACCACAGGTTGGGTAGAAAGTATCCCTCTTGTTGGGGAGGGAAGATGCATTTGCTGTTCCTAAGCTAACAGCAGGTTAAAAACTCTATCTCAGCCACTGGGCCGGTGGGAAACCACCAGGCACAGTCACATGTAGGTAAATTAATGACTGCAAATTAAGAGGTATTATAGCTGCAGCAATGTACCTGACAGGTCCGTGCTGCGGCTGGTTTCAAACTGGGTCTTCTTGCTCTGATACTGGGTGTTAGTGATAAGGAAGCTGCCGTTGAGGGCTTCGAGCTCCCTCGATAGAGAGGCAGTCTCATCCAGAAAATGAAGGTCAGGATTTATACCTCGGACCTGCTCCCTGGGAGAGGAAAAGCAGAAAATGTGAATTCAAGTAGAGAGCAAAGCACCTGCAAACACAGAGCAGGGCTCTCCCGCGCTGGGACGCTGCCAGCACCCGGTGAAGAGGCACTTCTGAGCCCGCAGAGCTGACGGCCAAGGACATGCGATGGCCTTGCAGGTTTGCAAGAGGCAGCAGAGAGTGCAGCTGGGCTACAGCTCTCGCACACCAGGCCAGCTCGCATGCTGAACATGCCTGGAGGATGCGGACCACCCAGAGCCTGTCCACTGGCCTCTCCTGCCTTGGCAACATTTTGCACAGGACGGGCACACATGGAAGGGCTGCTCTCTTGCATCCCGGGTCACCGCATGAACGGAGCAAGATTTTCAGGTACAGAAACAAAGCAGAACACGCGCAAGCAGCTCAGTGTGATGAGTGAGCACGCAGAAAAAAAGCCAGCATCCCCTCCTGGCTAAGGGATACACCCCGTTAGCAGCATTCATCCCTCACCTGATTGCAGCAAGCATGCTGCCCACCTGGGCCAGGCTCTGCTCTGTCGCGGGAGAGCGGCTGAGGATGCCCTGTGCCTGCTGCACATTGCCCTCCGCCTCCGAAAGGCGGGGGCCGAAGCGGGACCCCCCGCTCCCCAGGGGCAGCCGGGAGGTGGAGTTGCTGAGGCTGGCCTGGCGCAGGCGCAGGCGCTGGATGTCCCCGTCGTAGGCGCGGAAGCAGGGGTGGCACAGCTCGCAGCCGGGGTAGGTGTTGCAGTGGCCCCGCTGGCACTGGTCGCAGCGGAGGCCCGTGACGCCCGGGCGGCAGAGGCATTGACCCGTGGTCTTGTCACACCCCACGTCCTCCGTGCCCTGGAAGTCGCAGTCACACTCTGGGGAATGGAAAGGTGGAGAGACATAGAGGTGAAGACCACCGAAAGGGGAGGGGGGGGAGAATAAATTTAGAGATATAGATAGATAGATAGATAGATAGATAGATAGATAGATAGATAGATAGATAGATAGATAGATATAAAATCAGACCCTGTTAATGGGATGCCAACACAATCTGAAGTCCAACCCCACCGTCAGCCCCTGTAGCATCTGGGAAGGAGGTGGCATGGGCAGAGGAACGGGAAGAGCCTCCAAGCCCAGTCGCCCACCCAGCCCCTGACCCTGCAGGGCCAAACCGGCACAGCCAAGGGTCTCGCCCAAGGCTGCTGGGAGGGGACTTGTGCATACCTGGAGAGCAACAGGGATTAACTAGGAAACTGTTCCAGACAGGAAATTTCTCTTGCAAAATACCGTGGGAAACACTGATGTCATGATATGGGCCAGGTGCTCTTTCCCAGATAACCCGTGATTTCATAGTGCTAAGCAACACCAAGCCAAAATGAAACAGATGCTCCCTACCTGTGCACCCTACCCGGACGTCTCCATAGTGCCTATCTGGGCAAACCTGCTCCTGCATGGCAGAGCACGTCCGTCCCGTGAAGCCTTCTCTGCACGGACACTGTCCTGTGAACTGAAGAAAGAAAAATAGATCATGGAGACCCGGCTCTAGACACTTTCCTGGGAAAGCACTCCCTCAACTGCTCTTGAGCAGTAAAGCCAGCAGAGGGACAACCTTCTCTACTCAGCCTGTGTCCTGGGACATGCCCACGCTGCTCCTGCCGGGCTGCAGGCTCAGCCATGCCGACGCGAACACTCTCAAAACGGCACAAGCATTGCAAAGCAGAGTTTTAAGCTTTGTTTCAAAGACAAAGGAATCGCCCACAAGCAGCCAGTTTGCCAGCTCAGGTCTCCTCCCTGCACTGAGCTCATTTGGGACCTACCTTTGGCTCTTAGAATTTGTCATGGGGTTTTTTAACATTTAACTTTAATTTTCCCAGTTGTCTTTTAAGCCTGAAGTGACACACATGCTTTCCATTGACAAATGAGGATAATTAACTTGCCTTGACTGCATGAAGATGTCTTATTAGGACTTCCTTACTAAATATCAGGCCTTTTAAAATGGCTTAATCTTGCCTTGATAATTACCACCTTCTTTCATTTTCCTGAATAGCCTGTCATAGTGTTTTCTAGGAAACAGGAAAATGAAAATAAAAGCAGGATGTGCTAGGGAATGCCCGGCCCTTTTGTGGAGGCTCCCACGGATGGGACAGGACAACGGAACCACCCAACAGGTGATTTCGATGCTCTGAGTGATCCGGCATGGTGCTGCACCGCGGGGACACGGTTCTGTTGGCAGTGGCACTCTTGGCTGCACAGCTCGACCCCCCCACAGTCCCTCACCGCAGCGTTTGCAGAGTGGGGAAAGGAGAAAGAGCCAGCAAGCTTGCAGGTGCGTGCATGAAAGAAGGTAGGGAAATGAAAAAGAAATATTGCTGAAACACGCTGAACCTGCCCTGAGGATGCTCGGGGCGGGCTGGGCGGTACCTGGTTGCAGTGGGGGCTGCGGGAGCCGTGAGGGTGGCAGCCGCAGGGCCGGCAGCCCCGGCCGCTCCCCATGTCCCAGTGCTCAGCCGCACACTGGTCGCAGTCGTTGCCCACCACGTTGGGCAGGCAGAAGCACCTCCCGGTCTCGTCGTCGCAGGGCATGTCCTGCCGCGATCCCAGCACGTTGCAAGTGCATCCTGAAACAAGAAGGGGTTTGTCATATTAAAAAGGGGTGCAGAGCACCAGCCCGGCTTCCCACAAAGCCAGGTCCACAGAAGCACCTTGCAGCCACCCATAGAATCACAGAATGGTTTAGGTTGGAAGGGACCTTGAAGATCATCAAGTTCCACCCCCCTGCCATGAGCAGGGACACCTCCCACCAGCCCAGGTTGCTCAAAGCCCCATCCAGCCTGGCCTTGAACACCTCCAGGGATGGAGCTTCCACAACTTCTCTGGGCAGAAGATGAGCTCTCCTGTCTCTCCCTTCATACCCGAGCTTGGCACAAAGGACCCACGCCCCTGCGCTAACACCGCGCCGCCCCCTCAAGCGCCGCAGCAGGACTCAGCAGCCCGAGAGGCCTCAGCACCCCTCCAGCCCAGTCGCGCTGGCGACGCTGACCCGAGCCATGGTTGCTGTCTGCCGCTTACCCGCACAGCATCACCTCCAGCATCCCAAGCCCTGCGCACCCAGGGAGGCACTGGAGAAGGGAATACAGCCCTACACGAGCCCCAAACTCCACTTTCCCTGTGCTTCTTGCCAAACTTACACCTGAGACAGGCCAGAGACCAAGCAAGGAGCCTTGTAAGCCTTTGCAAAATGAGCTTTGGCTTGGAAAACCCAAATCAAAGCTGGCAGGGAACTGCATCCCTTCCAGAGCCATGGAGGATGCCGAGTGCAGAGGTGAGGTGGGAGCACCCTGGGAAGCAGGGGCTGTTTTGGGGTGTACTCACTGCGGCACCCCATAGGGTTGGCGTTGGCCAGGTGGGCGAAGCCCGGCTTGCAGAGGTGGCAGCGGTCCCCCTGCACGTTCTCCTTGCAGACGCAGCGCCCTGTCAGCGGGTCGCAGATGGAGCCCGGCACGGTGCCGTCCGGGTCGCACTCACAGGCTGGAAACGTGCAAGAAACAGCACTGCTGAGGGGCACGAGGGGTGGACAGGGGGTCTGGGGAAGGTGCTACAGGGGGGTAACGAGGCACTCACGCAGACAGGCTTCAGGATGGGCGAGATCTCGCTGCTGGTTGCGAAAATAGTTAGTTTTGCAGCGCTCACAGTTGTTGCCTTCAGTGTTGTGCTGGCAGTCATCACAGACGCCCCCGCTCGCCCCTCTGCTGGCACGGTACAACTCCGGGTCGAAGTGGCATGAGGCTGAGTGACCGTTGCAGTTGCACCCTAAAAAGATACAACAAAACGGCCCAACTAGTGCCGCAGCCGTGCAAACCCCTGCGGCAGCAGCGGCTGAGGCACTAGAGGGTGCCCGAGTCCCCTGTGTGACACGGTGACACACGCTGACCGCCCAGGACCAAGCTGGCACCCGCCGGACAGCATGGCCGAGCGCTGGCACAGCCCACGAGCCCGGGGCATCGCCTGGGCACAGCTCTGCGGAGCAAAGCCCAGCGTGCAAACGTGTCAGGGTGCCTTTCGCAGACATCTGTGGTAACATGCAGCCCCCCAAAGCATCCTCATAAAAAGTCTCCGAGCTCGCTCCCAGTGCCATCGCGCACGGCTGGGGAGGATTTAGGAAAGGCCCCAGAAGAGGAGAGAGGAAAGGCACTGCTCATACTCTGGCACTCGTGGGGATCGTCGTCCTCCGCAGGTGCCCACGGTCGGTCGTTGTAGAGGGCGGCGCAGCGATCGCAGTTGGGACCGGCGGTGTTGTGCTGACACACGCAGTGCCCATGGACCTGCTGCAGAGACAACGCTTTACCCCTCCTGGGTGGTTCAGAGCTTCGCCCTCCTGATGCCTTTCCAGCACAGCCCTGGTCGGCTCCTGTCCCCACACAGCCCCCGTTTCCCGTGCAGAGATGAAGCTCCAGCACCCAGCCAGAACAGGGACAGGGACAGGGACAGGGACAGGGACAGGGACAGGGACAGGGACAGGCTGCTCCTCACCCACAGTAATTCCCACCACCTCTTCCACTCACCCAGGGACAACCATGCTCAAGGCAAAGCAGACAAGCATAAGCTGGGAACAAGAGAATTCCACGACAGCAAACAACCTGTGCTGGCAAATCCTCCTGGGCATGAAGGAGCCTGCTGAAACCTCCTGCGTGTTCCCACCCAGCCGAGAGACCCAGTGCCAGCAGAAGCAATTCCCCCAGAGCCTCCCACAGCCACTGAGCTTCATAACTCCTTATAAAGCCCTTCCACCTTCTTCCCGACACAAAAAGGGGGTTTATGTGGGGGTACCACAGGCTGCTGTCTCACAGCCACCACTGCATTGCTGCAGGCAAAACCGGGCATCGTTGCCCCCGATTACAAACAGCCTCTGCCCAGGGGAAGGACTCCCACACCCCATTGATGGTCATCCCAGCCAAGCTCTCCTGAGGAGCACCCCTGGGAATTTGGTGGAGCCTGATACCACAGAGCTTGTCTTTAGGCTTTTCACTTCGCCTTGGTGCTCACCGCGGCATGCAGGTCTTCCGAAGGGGCACAGCGGTCAGCGTGCCCGTGGCAGAAGCAGCTCCCCAGCACCTGCATCTCGGTCACGGCGTAGAAGGTGCTGGGTGAGTGGTAGCCCTGGCGCGCAATGTGGGGGAGCTCGGTGAAGTTGATCCGCAGATTGGTGAACTGCCCGAGCTCTGTTGGGGACCGAGGAGAGGGAGTGAGGGGGCAGCAGGTACCCAGGCACTGGATGCAGAGGTGCATCGTGATTCATGTGGAGGGCTTGGAGCAAGAGACAGAGGCACCGGCACAAAGAGCAGCAGCCAAGTCATCAGCAAAGACCAAACGCTGCTCTTTGACACATCAGAGGTGCCAGGGCAGCAGTCAAACACACAGCTCAAGGCCTGGTTTGCTGAGGATCTGCTCCCCGCGGGGTTACCCCGGCTCAGTGCTCTCCATCACAGGTAGGAAGAACCATGAGGTGCATCATCCCCCTCTCCCTTTCTCAGATATAAAAGAGGCCGTTCACTTACTATCGACCGTCTGGCTGTAAGAGGTAGTGATGGTAGATGCCAGGTCTTGGACACTAAATTTCACCTGAGAAGGAAAAAAAAAGTTAAAAAGCAGGAAACACAAGGTGTTTTCTTCTCACTGCTCTGGGCAGCGTGTGCTGTGGACCTGCCTCTGCAAAACATCACTTAACACAGGGAAAAGGCTTCAGAGTTGACGAGGATTTTGCAGGAAGAGCAGCACAACACCCCTCTTGTCACAAAGCAAGGAGGGCGTTCCTCCCAGAGGAGCAAGAATCCTCCTGAGGACTCCCCTCAGCAGTGCTGGATGTCCACGGGCTCCATCCCTCACCAGGTGGAACATGTGTAAAAGATTTCCAGGCCACCACGTGTTTCCGCAGCATTGCGCAGGCCACCTGCCTGAACCCGGGGTCACAGCGGGGAAGACGGGCACGTGCAGGTGTCCCTGCCACAAAACCCCACAAATCCTACCTTGCCCCCATGCAAGGGGTACCCCTGCAGCGCCTGGCACCGAGTGTCCTGCCAGCTCTCGGGGGAGCCCCGGGGGACGTGGGGGAAGGCGGTGGCACAGTCGGAGGCCAGGTACTGGTACACCTGCCAGGTCTTGCCGAAGTCAGTGGAGCGCTCGATCAGCATTGCGGCGGGTAGCGGCGACTGCAGAGCAGGGAAAGAGGCACATCTGTAACACAGCACACCCCGGCCGGCTGCCACCCTGGGGCTGCCTGTCCTCCTTCTCCTCCTCCTGCCAGGCTCAGGTCTCCACAGACTGCTGGAGCAACTCCCTACCAACAACTTCTGGGTCCCCCCCGTTCCCTCAGCCAGCCCTTCTGCAGACCCACACTCGCAGCCACAATGTACTCGTCTGCACCAAGGAGATTTCTCAGCAAACAGTTGTGGGACGGGACCCCACCACCCAGCTCTGCTCCCCCCAAATGCCCCGGGGAACGGCCACGCAAACGGGGAAAATGGAGGGATGGGGGCAGGATCCCTGGCGTGCTTCCTATCAGGAAGGGAAGGGAGCTGTGTGCTGAGCCCCCCACATCCAGTGGGGCCCATCTACCATCATCTGTGACCTCCTCGCGAGCAGGGATGATGCACACGAACCCTGAAGTGAAGCACGATGCTGCTGAGCTGGAATGTCTGGTCCAGGTCCAGCTGCAGAGAGACACGCTCGATGCCTGCGGGCACAGAGAGGCAGCTTCAGAAGAGCAGACTGCAGACTTCAGGAAAATAAACCACTCAGCTGCCTGAGCCAAGTCATTTATTTCCTTTTCCTTCCAATCTATTGAATTTGACACCTCCTCCTCTTCCCCTCAAGGCCATCTATTGCTGGGGGCCCACAGCTGTGGTTGTCCCAGGGGACCCCAACGCGCCCAGTGGTACTCACTGTTCTGGGACTGCCACCAGCGCGACTGCCCGGCGGAGGACAGGACGTTCTCCACGCGGTGGCCGTTGTAGGCGTGCGGCAGCCGCGAGTCGCACCTGCAGCATCTCATGCTCCACTGGAAGAGAAAGGGCAGGTGGAAGTGACCGTCCCGGGTCAGCGGGAGGGAAGGACCCCGCCGCAGAGCCCGGAGGAGAGGGGCCCAAGTGCAGCGTGGACTTGCCGGGGAACAAATGGCATCAGTAAAGCTGGTTTATTAGAGATCTGAAGAACCGCAATCAGTAAGACCAACGATACGCAGGACTCAAGTGATCCCCTTCACACCCCATTAAAAAACACAACTCGTGGTTTAATGGACTAAGAACTAAAACCGAAATGCTTTCGACTAAAACACATTTTTGGAAAACCACCAAAAATGCCTTTTTTTTTAAGCAAACCCCCTGTTTTCCACAATGACACCACTTGATAGAAAGCTCTTTGGAGCTTTCCAGGACCAGTTTGCCTTTTCCACACAGGCGAGGGGCTGTTTGTTTGGGGGAACAGAAAGGCCTTTCTCTCGCATCGCAAGGCCCCGGGCGATGCTCAGCCCCCCGCGCTCTCCCCCGGGAGCGGAGCGGGAGCAAACAGCTCAGCGGGTGAGAAGTCAGCGGGTGGGAAGTTGAGCGTCTCAAAGTTCAGCCCTTCACTTGAGCAAGTAATTCAAGGAGCAAACAGAGATGTGGCACAGGGAACGCAGGGAAGGGAGAAAACAGTGTCCCCGAGGAGCAAACAAATACCCAAATTTTGACTAACCAAGCAACGCTCCGTGCAGCCATTAACGGGGGGGCGCAGGGCGCGTGCGGCACATGAGCAGGCTCAGAAATGTGTAGAAAGCGGCAGGAAGGAGATTGAGCAAGAGACGGGGAGCGGGGAAGGTCCGGACATGGGCCAAGAGGAGAGGTGGGCACGGGGTGGGCGAGCAGGCTGGGCGAGGGCCACCGCCGACGGGGGGGACAGCCAGGTGAGCGCAAGGTGGGACGGGCAGGTCCCAGAGGGATGTTCAAGTAGCAGGCAATGGCAGAGCCCGCAGCACCATCCCACGGGGCACGTGGGGAGGTGCCGTCCGAAGCGCTTGGTACCGGCCACGCTCCGAGCGGAGCAAACACGAGGGGCTGCAGAGAACGCTGTCCCAAAAGCAGAAGTGATGTGAAACATTTCAACTAGAAATTGAAGTCGTCAGTGGCCCGAGCAGTAAAGTAGTCTCCCAAACGGAGCAGTGGGACACACGCTTCACACCAACACATCCCAAAGCCCGAGAAATTGGGGAAGATGAAGAACAGTGCGTGTCAGTGGTGGCAGGCGCTGGCCTTGGCGGCGCGGGGCAGGACGGCTCAGAAAGGTCGTCCTGGGAGGAAAGCGGGTTTGGGGGAGAGGAGGGGAGCGCACCTGGCACAAGGTCTAACAGCTGACACCAGGAAGGCAACGAGATACCCCGCTGCAAGGGCTGGCAGCCCCCGGGGTGGCATAAAGTGACAGCGGAGGCATGGGCATGTTTGGCACCCCAGTGATGAGATCAGCTTTCAGTGGCGGAGCAGAGATATCAGGTGACAAGTGACAAGAAGCACTTTATATCCAACTCTGCGCTAAAATCTGCCCATCTGATACTTAAACAAATGAGCCGATTCCAACCCAAACACGACCCTACACACGAGCAGGGTTCGGGAGAGACCTGTGCCTCGGAAAGGCAGCAGGAGCTGGTGGCCGGGCCGGCATGGCGGCACCAAGATTTCTGGTTTCTCCTTTAAAAGTTTAATCAACAGTAAACTGTGAATTTCCTTACTCCTGAAACAAGCTCACCCAAGTCAGCCAAGTCTGTTTTTCTACAGAAAAGGACTTGGCTTCATAAGAACTACCTTTTTATTTTTTAATTTGAAGAAAAATTCACGGAAAACTTTGCCCAGAGTTACTGTTTTGCTCGCTCTCACACAAAACCACACGAGGCCAAGGCTGGCGTTGCCCAGAAAGCACCAACTGGCCCCACACCACTGTCCTCCCAGCCCATGGCCGTGCTGGCGCCCCGGCAGCAGACGGCACAGCACGAGGGGGCCGGGACACGCGCTCAGGTCCTGGGTTGGTTTCGGTTCCTAACAAAGCCCAGACCTGACTCTGCTCTGCCCCTGGACCTGGGAACCTTTCAGCGGTCGGGCGGACACCGAGGAGCGATCCTCACTTAAAACTGACCTGTTTCCATAATACTTTCCATAATCTTTATGTTCTCTGTCTATAAATATCCCAGAACAGGAGTTGGCTAACTACAATATTTACAACAATACTGCAGAGTAAGCAAACAGAGAATTCAAAATATATAATCATGCAATTTCCCTGGCTCTACCAACTCCTCCTGGCTCTGCCAGTAAGAATCAGAAATAATGTAATCAGGTCCAGGCAGAAGAACTCATTTCAGATAATGACTATTAGCAGCAAATTGTCAGGAAGCTACAGGAATTATCCACAGAAATAATCTAGCAAACAATTCCCAATAATGATTAAACTTCACAACAGTTCTGACCGTGATTAGCAAAGGCAGCAGGAAGGCTTTCTGCAAGGGGAAAGGTTAATCTCGGCTAAATTATTCATTAGGAGTGATTCATGCATACTTATTAAACCATTCACACAGCCGGAGACACAAGTGCCTTCTAGTAGCTACAAAGCAACGTTTGCAATGAAGCTGCAACCACGCTTAAAATGCGGTGCTAAATAAAAATTAAGCTTAAGCTGTGTGAGACCGACCCTCCCCATGCACCCCAGGGGCTGTGCTTGGTGCAAAAATCTCTGCCTTCTTTTTTTTTTTCCCCGTCCCCCACCTCCCCACATCCCCCCAAGCTTTTTAATTAAGGCTAAAATTAACCCTGGAAACAAAATTCATTTCACATCCTTGGATCAAATTGTGAAACCCCTGTGTTGCACAACAGGAGGGTTTGCTATTACTGACTGTGACTATGTGTCTCAAAGTTCCTCAGGACAGAGGGAATTGCCAAAAATGCCAGTCCAGCGCCGGGCTGGGGGGAGATTCACCAAGCGCACACCTTTCCCCAGCGCTCCCCTTCTTTCATCGCCAGCAGCCTGGGTAGAGCCCTGGGAGCTGGGCTGGCCAGGGAGAGCCCAGGGCTGCGGGAGTACGTGAGAACTGGAAATCAAGAGGTCACGGTGTAAGGTCTAAACTGGGGCAGTGACCCCCGGGGCAGCCCCAGCCCCGGCTCTCCCGCACGTCGTCCCCTCCGGCCAGGCGCCAAAGGCCCCAGCGCGTGTGCTGCTGCCGCAGGAGGGAATCGGTACGTGGTTGGGGAGGTGTGGGACGTGGGGCTGAAAAGGCCTACAGGAAGGCAAAAGAAGTTGTGGGTCTGCATGGAAGGTACTAACTGCCCCTCTGTGCCTCCAAGCTACTCTTCAAAGTCACACAAAATACGGATTATGGAGGTTCGGAGATAAAAGGAAATTCCTTGCAGCCTTCTGAAAGGTAATTCTCAAGGCAGTCATTTTAGAGGGAACGCTAGAGTGTTGAGAATAAATAGATTCCTGTCTTAGAAATAAATGGTGGAAGAAAAAAAAAAAAACAAAAAAACAATGTAGAAGAACCACCAGGTATTGTAAAAATTGCCCATATACTACATCACGCACCTGGGACACTTCAGGGCAGTGCATGCAGGGACACGGGTGCAGACCCAGCCCTCGCCCGTGTGCCCTCCGCAGCTCTGCTGCGGGTTTTTGCTGCTCTCCTCCTGCTCTGACCTTGTGAACCAGTTGCTGACCAGCCTCCCATGCTTCCCCGCTCGCGCAGGGGCAGAAAACCACAAATAATTTTAAGCTGATGGACTCAGACCAAAGTATTTTAAGTAGCTCTAGCTGCCATTTTAATATGAGTAGAGAGCCCTTGAAATAAAACCTCCTGGCATAGGTGCACAACCCAAAATAAACTGAAGTTATTCATCAGCAAAAATGGGAAGCTGCTTCTCTCCAGTCATGAAATGAAGACCTTTCACAGCTGCAGAGACCTCGGTGGTCCTGCGTTTAACCCTGCGCCGTGTCAGTGAGGGGCACTGTGTCAGTCGGGCTCCTGGCACGCAGCCGCCCATACGGGAGCCTTGTGTGGTCTTGCACAATTAATATTGTATAGGGACAGTAATTACTGTTCCAAGTTTATTTGGGGACAGTCTAGAAAGCAGCGGGAAGTTATATATATACAGAGAGATCGAGGGTTACTAAGAAATAGGGGGGGCAGCAAGAATAAACCACCTTAGGAACAAAGGCACCTGGTAAAGCCGAGTTATGCAATTCCCTATTCCAACCCATTTTCATTCCCTGTTAACAGCAGCTGTAGGACATTGCTATGCCAGGCTCCCAGAGCAGGGCTCCCCTTGCCTGCGAAGTACTCTGCCCGTTTTCCATGGGAAAAGGTGGTAGAATTACCCATGGTTACGTCGGCGTGGTTAAACCTCTCGGTGAGCAACTGCCGTTTGCTAAACTGGACTGTGCATCGGTTCGGAGCACAGATCTCTCTCTGAGCCGTAACACCCAACGGCACATCTTTGCTCGAGCAGTCAGAAGCGACACCGGGAGGTGCGCTCTGAGGTTCTGCTCAAAACACAAATAGAGGGCTCTGCCCCTCAGCTTGGTTTCACCAGTGACCCCCAAATTCAGAGGCGACAGCAGCGATGGGGGTGCAGACGCAAGCTGGACAAACACCCTAAGTGTGGGGTTTAAGGAAATGAAGATCATTTCTCTTGCTTAAAAGCAAGCACGTGGGTGCCTGTTTTCCTCACCCCGTCTGTTCTCACATCATCTCCCCTCAGCAAAACTTCATTTAAAATCTGCCAGGACGACAGTCTGCAAAGCCCGTACCGCACCAGCTCATCTCCACACCGCGCACGCACCGCCGGGGTCCTGTTGCCTCTGCAACTTGTCTGCGAGGGAATGACGCGATGTCTCCCAGCATATGTGTCACTTTGCAGCCGTGTGGCAAAAGAAGATACAGAGAATGGAGGAGGAGGGGGAAAAAAATAATGGGAAATAGTTTTTTCTTCTGCACATTCACTGCAGGTAGGGACACATCCCTGCAGGAAAGAGCAGGGTGTGTCTGAATGCCAGAATGAGATGAGATAAGCACAGAGCAGCAATGCGTGGTTGCCTGGTTGCCGTATTACCTTCAACAGGTCGGGAATACAAATTATTCCGTGCAAACCCCTGACATGATGAAGCAATACCCAAAACTAGAAGCCCTGCTTTAAACAGGGGGTTGGATCTCCTGCGGTCCCATCCGACCATAATTATTTCACGATTTTGTGGATGCATTTTTCTGTGTAAAAAAACTTGGGTTTGACAGATGACGTGGGTCTGGAAAGCAAATAAGCTGAGAGGCACAGTGGCTTTTCAGCACGCTCTCCCCTGTTCCAACACGTCCAGAGCCCGCTGAAGCCCCTGGCAGGCAGCATGTTTTGGATCGGTACCGAGCTCCCTGACCGACTCATGCAGGTGGGCAAGCAGATGTAACCATCAGACGGTAGCAATAAGGCAGACAGAAGCATTAGTCTTGCACATACTCCCTTTCGCAGACATTGGCCTGTATTTTTGGAAGCAGCCAAAGACGACTCAGTGCTGAGACACCACAGGGAGAGACGCTGCAGACCAGCCCTCGCCAGGCAGCTGCGACCATCCATCAGCGGGAGGAGGAATGCTCTGCCAGGCCAGGAGCTCTCCTGCCCAACGGCTCACACCCCCCTCCCACTCACTCATTTAGGGATTAGGCTTCTCCGGTACCCCTCGGGTCCTACCTGGATGACCCCACATCACCACGACACAAGGGGTGATAAAGGCGACTTCCCACCCTTCGCTCCTCATACCCACCAAATGCCCATGAAAAGCAGGTGAGAGAAAAGCAGGCAGAAAATCTTGGTCCTTGACCTTACGCAAACAACATTTTGATATCCAAAGTCTCCCAGGGTCGGAGTGTGAGGACCTGCGTAGTCACCACCCACACAAACTGCTCCGCTGCAGGATGCAGGGCACAGCAGCAACACGGCACGAGCACACCCAGCTTCGCTCCTCTAGTGCCTATTCTTTGGAAAAAGATTTCACAGTGATGCGGAGTGTGCTTTGGGTACTCTTCAACATCAATAAAACATCCAGAAAAGTGTGTAGCTATTTTCTAGTTCTGAATACATCTAAGCTGAAAGCATTGCACAAGCCCAGAGGAAAGAAATGCTCTCCCTCCAGAGCAGCGTTAATCTTGCGGGGAGCGAACACGCCACAGCACAGGTACCGAACACGCCACGGCGCGGGTACCGCTGCTTCCAGCAGCAAAGCTCTGCTGAAGGCATGCACAGCCCTCGGGTGTCCCTCGGGAGGGCCAGGCCAGGCACAGGGACCGGGAACCTGCTAATCCGCGCGAAAGCCACACCGTGCCTTCCCTTGGCTAGAGGTAGGGACTGGGAGCTACTCCATATTCCTACCAAAGCACTATACTTAGCATTTAAATAATAAAGAGCTGAGTTAACTGGGCCTTGAATCACACCTCGGTCAATGACAGTCTTTCCACACACATCAGTGCCTTTACGACTCCAAATCCAGGCTCACTTATTTTTCTATTCTATTTTCAGTTTCCCTCTTGCTTTTCCTTTCCCCGCTGACTGGAACAGCCATTTCCCAAGCACGGAGTGATTTCCAAGCCGGACCATTGGTCTGCCTGGTTTCCACCCCCCATCACTTTTCTAACCATCGCTGCAGTCCCCTGCGCTATAAATGGCAATGCTGAGTGTCCCTCTTGGATTTCACTAGACTGAGCCTACAGCCAAGGCATGGAGCAATCAGTAGTGCAAAGTATAAAGGTTAGAGGGATTTGGAGCCCGAGCAGACAATGGAGCAGAGGCTGAAATCGATGCCCACAGCGAGTGACCCACCAGAATTGCAAAAGAGGACCCTGGGGCCAGCGCGGGCCGGTGGCAGGGCCAGACGGGCTGCGCCCGCCAGCTGGCACGAGGGCACCGGCAGCCAGCGAGAGCAACCCCTCATCCCATGCCCTCTGCGAAGATTGCAAAACCGACTCCAAATTTGTACCTATTTGGCAACAAAACAAGAGCAAGGCTTGTAATAAAAAAAAAAAATAAATGTCCTAAGAGTCAATAAATTAAATGCGCTTTACTTTTTATGGGATGGGAATAGGAAAACTGAGTTCAGGGGATTAATTTTTGCTTAAATTAGGGAAGCAGGAAAAGGGAGGGAAAAATTAGGAAATGCTCAAGACATAGGGATTTCTCCTGCAAAGGTAGGAGCCCGTATACTAAAAACTCCCATTAGCCACGACAGCTGCAGAACAGAAGTAAGGGTCTTTGAGGAATTTCCTAGCAGTAACGATGCATCCCTCATCTCAGCAAAGGAAAGGATCACATATATGTCCCAAAGCTAGAACTGGAGAACCCAACTGAACATATTAGTGTTAACTGTTCCATACCCATTTTAACCCTGGTACTTGTGAGGCAAGGTGTAAGAACTATGAAAACTGCATAGTTTAGGGACCTGAAGACAAGAAGAGAGTGCTGCAGTCTTGCTCTCTGCCTTCCTCCGCAGCACCGCCACAATACCTCACTCACTAATTCTGCACCGAATGGATCATTTCTGCTCGTGGTACATCACAGCCATCAGAGAGACGCCCAGTCTCCACTTCAAAGATTACGAATGATGCAGATGATCACAACTAAAGGCCCTTCAGAGTGATGTCTCAAGGACAGGCAAAGGGAATAACTCGCACTCCAGCTGGTATTAGGACGAGCAGCTCAATCAAGGTTTCGCAGACACTCGCTTCCCGTAGCACAAGGCCCCTCTTCAAGTAAAAGTCACTGTCAAAAGTCAATGTTAAGCGAACATTTCAGAGGTACATTTATGTACAGTCTTCTCAAGTATAAACAGAAATTGGGAAGAAAAAAAAAAAATTAAGTCAGAGCAGAAATAATCGCTGCCTTTTTTCCTGTCCGTGAGACACAGAGGGGGTTTGCTGGGGAGGCGAACCAACAGCCCCATCCCTGGGAGCAGCAAAACGGCTCCGAGAAAAGTGAGTGGGAGCATGACCAGAGGAAATGCCTGACCGCAACTGTCAGCCTGGCAAACGCCCTGGCGAGGGGCAGAGGCTGCAGCCAGCCCAGCACCCAGCAGGACGTGATGCTCGGACCCATCCGGGCCAGCGAGCTGCCCCAGTCGCACACCAACCGGCAGCTCCCAGCCATCCCCCAGCCCACCGAGGAGCGAAAATCTCTCCAGCCCAGCGAGAACACCGGCTCTGTAACACATGCACTTACTACCACATCTTGGCCTTCAACTTGAAGGTGAATTAAACCCAGAAGAATGCTGACTCACTTGAGCTGGATTTCACTGCAGAAAACACCGCCTCACTGGAGGTCTGCCATTTCCTTTCCTCTCGAGCATCTCTCCCAAGACCCTTTTTGCCTGTCCTGCATTGAACTCACACTCTTTCGAGCTCCTCCCGCGGCAGTTACAGGGTTAACATTGCCAGACCGACAGAGAAAGGCTTTAGGAGGTGCTCACATCAGGGACATCACCCCTGTAGCGTTTTCAGCTCTGCACTTATCCTTAAACTCTGATTTGGTGGCAGCTTTGGAGCCTGGGAATCTGCAGCTGGCTGAAACATTATCCTCCCGAGCACGATCTCCTGCCTCCGCACAACCAGCATAATTGAAAACAGTTGTTCGGTTCAGAAGCTTTTCCAAGTCTTTGTGAAAGACCTGAAATGTTCCCATTTTTGACAAGTGAAATATGAGTTCAGTTGATCGCTAAAAAGTCTGGGGATAGGAAGGCTTGGGATATTTTGGATGCAAAAGCTTCCGTTTTGCCTCCAGTGCTTCACAGCAGAGCTTTCCTGCCTTTTCCCTGCCACCACGTTTGTGCTCAGCTCCTCTTCTCAACCATGGGGCTTGAGAGGACACCACAGATGCTGCAATGACCCAACATGGTTGGAAGGGGGATAAATACCTAAAATAGCTTAAAGACACCCCTGCAAAAGAGGAGGAAGGATAGGATAGGTAAAGGACATCCCTACATGAGGTTTAGGAGCGCGGAGGGAAGAGGTGAACGTACCTCTCCGTGGGGCGTGCAGTAGGTCTCAGGCTTGGTGAGGCCACAGGTGGAGGATGCTCGCAGGTGGTGGGCTCGTCCCAGCAGGAGGTCTCCGGCCGGGGGGTAGCAGGCTCCCCGGGAGCAGGCTCGCTGCGCGCCCGCCAGCCGCGGGGAGGCTGGAACAGCAGGAAAATAGGACTTGGGGCTGCGTCAGGGTGGCACGCAGACATCAACCAGCGTGTCTGCTGTTTTCTACAACAGACCAACTACAACATCGTGCTTGGGACAAACCTACACAATGCATATGCCAGAAAGGACAAAGGCATTTTACCCCCAAATTACCTTTATTTTTATTAAGAAAAAGGCACTTTTAAAGTGATTTGTGCTAACAGTATTTCTGAAACTCTTCTTTGCCATGTCCCCAGCGTCTGGGCGGCAGGGACGCTCAGTTCCCTGCCCGTCACACTGAACAGCCCGGTTTGGTGTCCCCTGTTTGCCCATACAGCCAGCCCTATCGCCGGCTGTGCCGGACAGCGAGCCGCCTTTTGCCGAACACCAGCACTATTACCAAATACCGGTCTCCCAGCTGCTGCCACAATACTGCTGCTAACACAAAGCTCACATTAGCAGCATTTCTATTCAGGCAGCTTCCCCCGTATCCCTTTAGCAACACTGTATGGTGAGCCTTACCCAGGAGGACAAATAACACCCATGGCCAAAGCCAGCAGCGAGACTCCATACCGCCAAGGACACACCTAGGGAAGAATTTGCAGCATGAGCTAAAATGAGCAGAAAATGCCAGTCTAAAGCTCAGTCCAGGTCTTTCTCGGTGTTGAGGGAGATAATTTTAATTCACCTACAACAGAATAACATGGGTGAAAAATCAAGAATAATGAAGAGGAAAATCAGATGCTCAGACTGTATTTGTTTTTAATGTATAAAGAATCCCAGCTTTTCATCTAACTCATGAAGCATGCCCAAGTTTCTCCTAAGTGTATAAAAGATTGCCCTCTTCCCCAAACACTATCTTTGGATCTTTATGTTATTGCTGAGGTGAACCACAGGTACCAGCACCCCACCACACTCTCGGCAGAGCTGTAATTTCTGACTGCCCGGCTCCCCGGGGACCTCCAGGAGCCACAGTCCCCAGCACCGCGATCCGCGGCGGGCAGGGAGCCGGCAGCGATGCGAGGTCGCAATGCGCGGCCAGAAACGCTGCCCTAAGGAGTGCACACACACCCCCCATACGCCCCCAGCCCCGCTTCCCGGCCCCGCTGCGCTTTCTGTTCCCCTGCCCCACCCTTTGCCCCGCGTTTCCAGAATCGATTCGAGATCAAAACTCGCCAGCACACGTGATGGCCCACAGTCTTGTTCTATGAAAAGAAGTAAACCCATAAAAATCGCCGCAGAACATGTGTCTCCCGCAGGGTCTCTGCGGGGAAGCCCCGCGGGATTGCCCAGGGGAGGCAGCGCTGCCAGCACACCCCCAGCAGCCAGAAACCTCACCTGCCCTCTTCCCCGCGGGAGCGGGAGCACCGTCCCCGGTCCTTGCGGTGTCCCCGGCTCACGGTGAGGGTTCTCACCCCCCACGCCACCCAGCAGCCGATCTGTGACGGTAAGAGCCCTCTGCGCGCTGGCTCTCTCCTCTCCCGGCTTTTAACACGCAGCTGCCTCACCTGGGAGAGAAGGTGCCTGTGGGTGCAGTAATGATAAAGGGAGTGATTCAGGGATCTTCAGACATACACACCCAGTTACCGTATAACTCATGACAGCTCCTAGACAGGGCATACGGCCGCAAACATAAATCACTCGGGACAAGGATGACAGCAGCGTGAACCAGCTGCTCTGCAGGTAACCAGCAAGTGAAAGCCCATCTGTGGGTAACCCCACCTGGGGTTTGCGTGGCCACCGCCGGACGTGACCAGCTTGAAACCAGCTCCCTTCAGAGCTGCTGCGCGGCTCGGCGTCGGGGCGACGGACCCGAACGTTTACCCACCCGCCCAGGCAGGTTTTGCATATTGCGCTTGGCATCGCGATGACAAGGCAGTGCCGCTATCAGCACCTCAACCCGATCATTTAAAGCCTAATTCAGGATGCCCATGTGAGTTATAATCACGCTGTGTATTCACGTATCAGACTTCAGCCTGAAGGCGACCTCGAGCGCAGCAATTGGGCTTTACAAGCAGACACGGTCACGCAGCCCCTCTCCTCTCTGCAGTACAGGAATTCCTCAAGACACAAAATTACCTAAGATGAGCTTGAGGATTATCTAGAAAATGCAATCCTATGAACTCACCAGCTGTGAAAACAGTCAGACAGTCAATTTTTTTAAGAAACATAATTCTTGTCTGGGTACCTAGCTGCACACTCAGCTGAGGAGAAGCCCTTTCTCCCCTACTTTGGACCTAATTCAGAACTTATGATACTGGAAACAGTATCACAAGTTTATGTTTTTTTACTGTGCCAGCAAAGTAACAAAATTTTAACAAATCTGTTTAAACTGGGGACTGTTGGGTGAATGCAGCTGGAGTGCAGCTCAGCAGGTTGCAGACACAGCCACCCCCCCACCCACCCCCACGGCTCCCGGGCACTGCTCACAGGCCGCATTTCAGCTAAAACACAGTTTTTCATCCTCAGAAAAACTTGCGTCAAGCCTTTTCCATTTGCTTTACTGAAATGACCCCAAAATCACGTCTTCTCCCATACTGGTCAGGGGCTCAGCAGAACACGTCAGTCGGCTTGGGACCTTTGCTGCCGCTGCTCTGCTGTGCGTGCTACCTACCTCCCCGTCCTCACGCCGAGCGACACGGGCGCGTACAAGCTGAGGAGCAGGAGCTCAGACAAAGGGTACACACAGAGCTGGGGAAAAAAAATATTGTCCCTAAGGCTACAGTAAGTGAAAGATTGGCTCAGCTTCCGCCTGCGCCGAGGTGTGCCCGCAGCACTGGGTGCGCCTGCCCTTACCCTCTTACTGCTCAGCAATGCAGTAACACCACATTCCTCCTCCCCAGGCGAAGACGCCTCCTCCCCATCTCAGCTGGCAGCAAAAAGGAAGCAGGAAAAAAACACAAGAGAACATTTTACAGAGAAAGCGAGAGATGAGACGTGCCACGAGCTGCCGACACCATTCCTGCAGGCGGGCTGTGAGCGGAGCCCCGCGCAGGCAAAGCCATCAGCGGCGTAACCTCCAGCAGTACAGTGCTAACCACCTACCTGTCCTGGGTACAGCCGGGCTGCAGTTAATTCTAGTAGCTGCTGTGGTTTGGATTTAGTACAAGAATAATGCTGATAACGCGTATTGTTTTAACTGTTGCTAAGTGATGTTTACATCAGACAAGGACTTTTTCAGCTTCCCCTAGAAGCTGAGAGAGAGCACACACAGGACGAGCTGGCCAAAGGAATAATCCATACCATAGACATCACGCTCAGTATATAAATGGGGGTTGCCCGGGGGGCAGGAATCCACTCAGGATCACTGCTCAGGACAGGCTGGGCAACCCATCATCGGGTGGCGAGAGCAACTTGTGTTGCGTCACTTTATTTTGTATATTCTTTTACCTTTATTATTATTATTGTTATTTTCCTCTTCTGTTACTGTTCTATTAAACTGTCTTTATCTCAACCTATGAGTTTGGGGGTTTTCCACCCCCTCCTCTTCCCCTTCCCCTACTGGGGATGTGGGGAGAGGGGTAGGGGTGAGCAAGCAGCTGCGTGGTCCTAGCTGCTGGCTGGGGTTAAACCTCGGCACTACCCCAGGCTCTGCGAGAAATCACATCAAACCCTCTGACTTCCTTCTCTGGTGGAGTGACTGCGCTGGAGAAGGCAAAGGAGAGGAAGGTCTGACCGATTTGGGTTTCTGCGAGGCTGCTGGTGATGCTGGACGTGGCACTCTTGCGAGCCTTGGATAAGCGTCCACTGCTGGGTGCCTGTTCCGCCTGGTTTAACACCATACCCTAAAGCACTGGTAGTCAAACCAGGAGGCTGAAGCTGCTCTTGGAAAGACTGTAAATGCCACCGATCCTGCCAGAGCCAGCGGTGCTGAGCATTAATACGCTCTGAAATAGCAATGCTCCACCCCAAATCACTGTAAAGCACGGGACACTACAATTCTGCCACGCAAACAAGGGCAGGACTGGAAAATGATACCTCAACCACAAGCTGTTTGAATGAATTATCCAAAATACCTTGACCCATCCTTTCCTCCCCCAGCCTGCCCCCAGCGACTTGCCAAAGCAAGGCGAAGCATCACCTGGAGTTTCAGGCTCTGCAAGTTCAAACAAGAACAAAAGCAAGGAATAGTCCCATTTACAGAATATTTACTGCAAATCAATAAAAGCACAAAAGAAAAAAGCAGCTGTGATCAGCCGGGTGCTCAGTGACGGGGGACCCCAGACACAGCCCTGTGCCCCTGATGGGACTCGGGAGACTCAGGCTCGAACACAGACAGGCTGTACTCTGCCCGCTTTACCAGGCACAGATGACAGCGTTGTCCTGAGTGCCGAGGAGTGAAGACGTGTTACAGACTGAGACACATCAAGACAGCAGGGTGGGCTAAATACAGAGGAGACATAATGGTAAAAATGCACTACAAACAAAAATAAAAAAAAAAAAAAAAAGAAAAGAAAAGGAAAAAACGTTGGAGCAATCCTCTGCGATCAGTGCGAGGGAGAAGAAAGATGCTCTCAGGACTTCCAGTGCCTTTTCAGTTTAGCCTACAGCTGCACCAGCCTGTGCCGAGCTGTCAGAGCCCACAAGCCCGGGAAGGCTGGGTAAGATATTCCCTGGAAAACAGACGAAACTGGCTCCAGCAGAAAATTGTGCTCTGAGTCATGGGACATGCCCTGCCCTAACACGGCGTTAGGGGACACTACTCTGCTGGAAGCACCTTCTCCAGGATGAGATGCGTGACCAGCTCCCGAGGAGCTCCTCCCCACTGCACCGTCAGGGAGCCGTGGCCTCCTCGCACCCGGTGACGTTCATGTGGGCAGGATAAATTAAGCTCCTGCTCTGTGGTGCATGTGTATGATCCACTAAGCAGCTTCTCTATCCTGTCCTGGAGGTGCTCGTCAGAGGCAGAAAAGCTCCACATGTTGTGATCCTGCACCCGTGGCAGTGGGCTGGCAACAGATCTTCGTGCCAGCGGTGGGCTGAAGTCCCTTCCACACTGGCAGTAACCAAGAAAGATGCTGCTGGGCCGGTTTTAAGTTTCAGGTGGAAAGAAGTCACAGCACTGAGAACAGAAATGCATCCCGGCCAGCTGTTCAAAAGCTAATTACCCCCAAAAAACGAGGGAGGATGCAGCACAGCCCTGCCAGCTGGGGACACGTGTGTCACCCAGTGTCACAAGCTCCCATTCTGCAATGGCTAATACCTGCCAAGCCTCTGCTCTTATAATTAGGGTCCTCAGCCGGACAGGCAGCCAGAGCCCCGCTGCCACGTGACGTCAGATTCCCCGCACTCTTTCTAGGCTCCGTCGTCGGTGTCGCAGCGGGACGAGCCGCCGTGGAGGGAAGGAGGCACCGCGGGTTTGTTATCCCCGGGCAGCTCCCCCGGTGCTGCACCCAGAGTGAACGCGGCAACGAACGCGCGCAGGCAGTGGCAGCCAAAGTTGACAAGGATGTGACTCTTGCATGAGTAGTTTTGTTTTACTTCCTCTGATCTGAATCTCACTTTCTGTTTAGATTGAAGGCACACAAGTACTTTACTCCTTCGGGAGCTTTTCCAAGGACAGCATCCGAGTTCAGTAGCTTTTGATTCAGCTGTTGAGGTGAGAACACCAGTTAGTCAGCACTGACCAGTCTGGAACAATAGTGTTCGATTAGTTTTTACCTTCTCTCTCTGGAGTTCAGAGGAACACAAAGGTAACTGGAAATCAGAGGCAGAGCACTACATGCAAGAACACCTAATCTCTTGAAACGCAAAACCTCCATTAAGGTAAAAGAATGCTAATTCAGTATAATTTTATTGCTTGAGCATATCAACATTAAACAATACTTAATGCTGCTGTTGCATTTTTCATTGAGGGATTAATAAACACCTGAAACACAATTCCTGAAAGCACATTTACTATATGGGCAGTGGCAAATGGAAAAATAAGGCAGAGGGGTGAATGGCCCAGTGAGGCCGAGCAGGATCTTGGCCCAGGGGAGGGCAGACTCTGGAGTCCCAGTTCCCCCCACTCCTGCCTTCCCACAGCGGGGATGAACCCCAGAGCTCCCCATCCTTAGGCCAGGCACAGCCCCTCTGCGTAATGCTCGCGGCAAAAACCTGGAAGGAGGAACAAGACCTGGAGCTGGAAGCCCTGGAGCTGCATGGGAAAAGGGAAACTTGGGAAGGTTTTGTCAGGGCTAAGAAATGCTGTCCCATGTTGTAACTTTCTGACAACTCTCTCGGCTGCTTTCAGTAATAAAATAATGTTTCCTGCACCTCCTTTTCATCTCCCATTTCAATTAAAACCCAAGAAGCAACCCACCTCCTCCTTCCAGCACACGCAGATCATTTAAAACACTCTCTTTGCCAATTGTCATTTTTTCTTTTAAAAGCACTTCCAATTCATGTCCTGAAAACCCTACACCTGCTCTGAAAGCAAATAAAACTTTGAACCGAAACCCAGCTGACCTAGTTTAGGTTTAAATTCAAGTCACCCTGGGAGCTGGCTCGGGCGGGCAGCATCCCTCTGACGCAGCCTACGTCAGCTGCCGCCTCCCTCTGCGGCCACCCTACGGCACGTGCCCGCTGCCGGTCGCAGGCAGCCCGGGGACACGGGCCGTGTCCTCCCCGGCACAGCAGCATGGGACCTGCTATGTACTGGCTGCACCTGGCCAGGTGCCAAAGGGCAGCTGGTCCGAGCACAGCAATCGCCCCAAAGCCCGGCCAAGACGAAGGCAGGACTCGCTCTCTCCTTCAGGAGCGACGCACCGGCTGTGGATTAAAGCTACGGCAAAAGCTGTCGGTATTTACCCTCAAGTCAGACTTTTCCCTTCCACATCCAGAGGAGTTTTCACGTGCCCAGGCGCACCCGGGGGGTCCGTGGCAGCCCACGTCCCGCGGCACAGCGCTCCGCAGGCACATACCGATACGGGCAGCAGTGCTGGCGGGGTCAGCGGCTGGGACGCCTGCCTGCTTTCCGCCTGGAGGTTTGATAAAATTATCCTTGCAGGGGAACATCTTTATTTTTGTCATGTCCCCATTTTCTAAAGGAGAAAATATTCCATTCGGAAAGTGTCCGGCTGCTGTCTGGAGGATTTTGGCTTTTCCAGGCTACGGTGATGGAGCAGGGAGGGGGTGTCCGTGCTCCCGCTGCTGCCGGACGCTGAGCCCCTCGGCACAGCAACCCTGCCTCCACCTGCAACCATCAACGGCAGCAAGTTGAAATTAATGGGGTATTTGGGAGCCCCCTTTAAGCCACGTATCCTCCTTGACACCATGTGTGGTGACTGAAATGGAGGTCATACTATTTATTGCTCCTGGTTGCCAGCTTGTTCCTCCCAGAACCTGCTGGAATTGAAACAAGGGACTCGCTGTGCGTGGGTTTTGATCCTGCTGGGGTAAAATACAAGTATTTTGCCCCATCTTTGCTCCCCTTCCCAGGTGGCACAGCAGGCTGGACTGGGCGAGCACAGCCCCATGTCCCAGACCACACCGCGGAGCTCGCGCTTGTCACGGACAAAGTCCAGCAGCGCCCGACCCTTGTCCGCGCACGAACGTGTGGAAGATGAGGCAACCCATCTTTCCACCTCAGCGGTGCTCCTGCCGAGGCGATGCCATGCCACATTTTGGGAAATGTCACCAACAGGCAGAGGTCACCTCAGCATTTTGTCTCAAGTTCCGTCCCCCGACTCTGCAAATCGCAGAGCCACAGCCCGGGCTGGTGGGACGGGACCTCTGGTAGCCGTCGAGGCCAAGGTGCCGCTCAGCATGGGGCTGGCCTTCCAGCTAGCTCAGGATGTGCCCCCGGACTCAAATTCTTGCACAAAACCACCGTGTTAATTATGTGTGAATGTCTTTCCCCAAGGGAAACAATCTTCAATGAAAATAAAATATTTGGATTCAGAGTTGGGGTTCAGAGAGGACTTGGCCAGGCCTACAGCAGGTCGGCTGGAAGAGCAGCTGGCACAAAGCTGGGTGGATCGGGGACAATATTAGGTGCTATGCACCAAAGTCCCTGTGGCTGTTCCTCTACAACCTCCTCCCGTCCCGGAGGCAGCTATCGCTCCTCTCCTGCCACAAGCAGGGCACAGCCACAAATCGGCCGGGTCACTGTGGCTGAGCCCCGTGGCCACCACACGCTCTGCACTCCCCTGTCCTCGCTCTGTGCCCGTCGCAGCCCACGGGAAGGTTCTTCCGCGCCCGCACCCAGCAGCCACACAGTGCTTCAGCACGGTGGAACCCGCCGGTGAAATGAAACCGAAAGTTTTATCGTTTTATTAATTTTTAATAGGGACAGACCCTTAATATGGCTTGCTGGTCTTTGGGGTTTCCTTTTCTTTTTACATCCCTATTTCACTCAAGTGTTTTGGGGAGATAATGCCAACAGCACACTCATGCCTGAGCAGCTGAACCGTCCCGAAGATTTCGTGGAGTTTCGTACGGAGATGCTTTAGCAGCAGGGGCTGATCTCTACGCCATGGTCGTTTCCCTTCCAGCATCTCCCAGCCCCTCTGGCAGCAGCTCTCCCCCCGCCGAGCGGCCAGCACGCACCCGCAGCGTGCCCAGCGCCTGCCGTGCCCCTGCGCGGACGGGCAGCTGCCCCTGCCCCACTGCCAGCACCGAGCTGCGCGCCAGCCAAGGGACGCAGCCGAAACCAGAGCCCGGCCACCTGCGGGCCCCGCGGCTCACCCCCCCGGGGAGCCGAGCCCCCTCCAGCCCTTCTGCAGAGCTGGAAACGCTCACCGCTCCTCTCCTCGAGCACGTCCACCCACAGCAAGGGCAGAGCTCTCGCTCCCGGTGCCCCCGTTCCCGGGAGCATCACCAAGGTCAACCCTGCGCAGAACGAGCCGCCCCAGCAGGGGAGTTAAATTTGGGTTCCTGCGGGCAGAGCTGCCCTGCAGCAGCAGCGGCCGCAGCAGCAGCTTCGCGTCCGCCCTCCAAAGCAATTTCAAAGCAGCTTTACCCGAGCTGGTGGCTTCGGCGCTGCGCATTGGGCACCGGCGGAGCTCAGCACGTGCAAAGCCGGTGAGCGGAGCCAGGCTGCGGAGCATCATCTCCCTGAGCCGCTCCGGGTGGTCACACGCCTCAGCTTTCGCCCAGCCGGCAATATTTAGGTTAAGCCTCAGGTGCTTACGCAGCTTTGCAAATTCAGGCAGAGCTCTTCTTCCAGATGACGTTAAACTTATGCAGTTTTCCCAGCTATAAAGCCTGGTTTAATCAAAGTTGCAATTAAACCTGACAACCTTCTTGTGCAGACTCCTAAATAAGATTAGGAACAGCTAAAATTAGTCTAATTTAGTGTTAATCATTAATCCTTTTATCCACTCTTAATCCAATTTAAATGTCCACACAACGAGCTTGCACAGACTTTGTTACTCAAATTTAACACAAAATTGAATTAAATATTATTTAATTACATCAACACAATCTGAGTGCTGCTATAAGAGGCGTTTGCCACAGATGATTATCAGCTGCTTGGTTAACCCTCAGAATCATCATGGGCTCTGTGCTCTCCCTACTGCTCCAGCTCTTAGTACTTTGGGATTGCACAGACATCTCCATCTATAATGAGTAAAAAGTACCCTGCCGACCTCTCGGGATGGAAAAGAGACTTTCAAATGTAAGGTTTGGGAGGCAAAGAAAATTCTGCCTCAAAAAAAACCCTTTTTTTTTAGGCAAAATGTCATGATTCCAACACTTCACACTGACCTTTGTTTCTGGGATTGCGTACTGCACCGAGGCGCTGCGGTGTGGTGTTTGTGCAGGGCCTGAGCAGCTCCCGCCGCTCCCGGGGCTGGAAGGAGCAAGCACACCTTGCCCCCACCAGGAGCCGGTAGCCCGGCCGTGAGGCCAGTCCTGGCTGGAGGTACGCTGACCTTGAACTTTCCCTGTCTAATTACTGTCTCCTCCAGCTATCTTTTCTGCAACGGTCATTTTTCAAAGCATTGCAGAAGTGAAAAACATAGCTCGAATGCAGGAATCAGCTGCAACCTTTGCTGCCAAGTTGGCAGAGAAGATAAGGACCTTTTATTTAAAGAAAAAAACCCAGACACTGAGGAGGGATAGACAAGTCTTTAGCAACTTTTACAGCCAGTCTTGCAATACAATTTCCTAAGCACATTCAAAAGGCATAAAAAAAAAAATCCACCAAAGTTTTCACCGGCAGCGTTTGCTCGGAGAGCTGTGCTTGCCGTGAACGCCCTCCCGCCAGCGCGCGTGCTGCGGTGAGGGTGCTGCCTCCGGCCTCCCTCCGCCATGCGGGATGTGAGGAGCGAGGGGTGACTCACTGCTCCACACATGCCCACAGCAGACCTCAGCAAAAAAGAAAAAGAAAGCAAACCCACCCCAAGAAATTCATGCACCACACCTCTTTGAGGCAAGCCGGCCCCTGCCCCATCTCCCGCATGCACGCGGCGTTAACACCGGCAGCAGCCCCAGCAGGGCGGGAGAAGAGGGCAGGAGAGGAGGGGAAGAAGACAACACAGTCCTCGTCCGGGGGACTGTGAATGAGAGTCCGAAATTGTGACCCCAACACAAAAGCAACCCAAGGTCTGGCTTAATTACAGAACCACAGAACGCTTTGGGTGGGAAGGGACCTTAAAGACCATCTGGTCCAACCCTTATGAGCCAGTTCAGTGATTTTAGGGCAGAATTTCTGCAGCATCACCTCGCAGGGCAGTTTTTCAGAAAGGAAGGTGTTCAAAACCTCCAACAAAAGAAAAAAGGGACCCAGGTAACTAACACACGCTCCAGCAGTTTTCAGAGCTCTCTTCTGCCCCTTTCCCACACTCAGGGACAAAACTGGTGCTCGGCCCCGGCTGGGCGACGCACACGGACGTGTCGGCTGCGGCACCAGTGACACTGCGGAGGCAGGAAGGGGAAACACGGCACCAGTCGTTCCCATCATGTTATTCACACCACAGAGAGGTTTCTCCCGGGCAGGGCCAAGATAAAACGCAGCTCAGGGTCATCCAACCCCCATTCCCTGTGCCACTGTCCCTCCTTTCCATGTGCTGGGGGCAGTGAGTAAGAGAACCCCCCTTTTTCCCTCCCTGTTTGAGGACAAGCCCCTTCGGCTCCAGCTTGCTTTGGGGGCTGCCCACCCCTCGGGCTGTGCCTCGACGGGGTTTACCAACAGCCCTGGGTGCCCCTCCACGAAATCCAGCCTGGGGAGCCACCACCCCCAGGCAGCAGCCTCCTTTACCGCATCTTTTGTGAAGGCTCCCCCTGAGCTTCACCTCTATCCACATATGCCAAACAGCTCCTTAAAAGCGCTGCTCCTGCATGAACTCCCACTGTATTGTCATTTCTACATACTGCCCGGCAGAGCAATTCCCATCATCTCCCCCACAAGGATCAGATGAGAAATCTGCCCAGAACGCCATCATCTGCCCTGCGAAATCAGAAGTTGTAAATCCCAACAACTTCTTGTGGCTTTAGCAACTTCGCCACCGCTGCAATGTATATGGTTCTTCCAGCCAGAGCAGTATACGTGCACCGATGGAGCCACCAGCGGAAGCAGATGATGTAATCTGCTGCATGTTATTGATGCAATGCTCTTCGGCAGCAAGCCAGGGAAGAAGTGTGACAGTGCTGCCTTCTGTTTTTCCCCAAAAAGGAAATACGCTGTCCTTTTGGTGAATCACAAGGAGTGACACTTACAATGGGGTGTTACAGAGTTTCAGCATCAAGTGTCGGAAAAGTGAAAAATGGGGTCTTACCAGGTTGCCTGGGACTTTCACTAATCTAGGAATTCCCAGTTATTCTCTTATTTCCACAAAATCAAGGTGCTGGCACAGGCTGTGCTTTCTAGTGGTTCCCCTTGCCTTTCTGTAAACCTTTAACAAACGCCTTCACACCTTCTCCTGGGTAACACCTTTCTTATGCTCCACTGAGGCATTTTTTTACCCACTTCGCTACGAGAGAGGGTGGCGAGGCAAAAACGTCGGTTTTGCTGAACGGGACTTTGCACAAACCCAAGCCCTCGATCCAACCACCGGAATATTTTATGAGCTGTGGACACAGACCCTCTCCCTCACGCCCAAGTACGAGCTCAGTAAAGCCCCTACTAATATATTAAACATTTCTTACAGAAGCAGCCACGGAGCTGCACAGCGAGTCGTACGCAAGATCTCAGGCTGGGAAAGCAGACTTCGGGATAAGGGTTTTTTTAGGGGGGAGAACACTAACAAGTTTTGTAAACGGGTAAAAAAAAAAAAAAAAAAAAAAACGTGGGTTTTTTTTTTTTTAGCCTGGCCGGATTAAGGGCAGGCGCTGCCAAGGCGGCGGGGGGGGGGGGGGGGAGGCGGCCCGTGCTGGCGGCGTGCTCGGGGCATGCTGCCCGCCCCGGCCCCGGCCCCCCCGGCCCGCCCCGCCCGCCCCGGCGGCGATATAAGGCGGCAGCGGCGGGCGGCGGGGCAGCAGCTGCCGAGCCGAGCCGAGCCCAACGGAGCCGAGCCGAGCCCACCCCACCCGCAGCGCTCACCGCCCCGCAGCCGCCGCTGGGTAAGGGGGATGCGGGGGGACGCGCCGGGGGGATGCGCGGGGGGACGCGCCGGGGGGATGCGCGGTGGGATGCACCGGGGGGATGCGCGGTGGGATGCACCGGGGGGATGCGCGGGGGGATGCACCGGGGGGATGCCGCGCACGACGCGGGGACGTGCTGGGGGCAGGGGCCCGCCTGGATCCCGCAGCCCGGCTGTGGCTGCCAAGGGCCTGGCTCTGCCGGGCGGCCCCCCCCCCTCCTCCGGCCGCCCGGCTGGGAAGGATGTGTTCTCCTGAAGCCAGCCTCTAGCAAAAATCAAAAATCCCCACTTAAAGCAGGGCTGGGGTGTCTGCGGAGAGCTTGGAGGGCTCTGATCACTGCACAGGGAAAAGCAGCCGGATTTAACTAATGTCCCTCTCCCTCTCTCTTCTCTTGTAGAACTGACATCTTCCAAATCTGCAAAAAAAAAAATGGAAACCATGCATGAGCTGATCCCCTTTGCCAAAGAAATGCTCAGCCAGAAGCCCAACAGGAAAATGGTCAAGCTGTACATGCTGGGCAGTGTGCTGGCTTTCTTTGGTGTGGTTATTGGTCTGGTGGAGACAGTGTGCAGCCCTTTCACCTCTGAAGAGAGGCTAGAGGAGGAGGAGGAGAAGAAAGCTGCCCCGACGCGAGAGCAAATGGTTCCTCAGAAACAGGAGGATTTGATCTTGGAAAAGAGCAAGAAGCCGGTGGGGATGCAGAGGGCCCTGGTGACCAGACCACACGCCTCCTAAGAGCCCCGCGGCTGGAGAGGTGCCTGCTGAGCAGCCAAGCACAAGAGACTCTGCTGTCCTGTCGTACCTGGTGGTGGTTCCAGCAAGAAGAGAGAAGAGATGGCTGAAGAAGGAGACCGCAAGTGCAAGACTTGAAAGAAGTGAACGGTTATATTTGCTGCTGTG
The DNA here is from genome assembly GCA_017639485.1 of Pluvialis apricaria. Taxonomy (NCBI): domain Eukaryota; kingdom Metazoa; phylum Chordata; class Aves; order Charadriiformes; family Charadriidae; genus Pluvialis; species Pluvialis apricaria. The sequence goes on along the minus strand of CM030029.1, from coordinate 5,794,449 downwards.
CAGCAGTGGGGAAAAAATACCTTTTGTTGGTATAAAAATGTGCAAGATGCACAGCATGGTTTCTTATTTTTATTACAGATGCATTTTACAACATTTTGCAAAATCAATAAATATTTTATATGGTACCAGTGCTCTCTAGCTGCATTTATTTTCTATGTGCAAATCAGTAAGGGAAGACTTTGGTTTCACTCACGCCTCTGGCTCTTCTTGGGGGGGGTGGGGGGGCAACTGGGGGGACCCAGGGAACCGCTGAGAGCGGTGGCTGCACCCACTAATGAAGCCCCCCTTGGTGGAGCTGCTCTGGGACGGAGGCGGGTGGCCTTTCCATACCTCCAGCAGCTTCTCCCTCCCAAAATGGGCCAGCTGCGGTGGGGGGAGGAGGTGGGGGGCATTTGTCTCACAGGGGTGACAGACACATGCCCTGAGCTGGAGGTGGAGTTGTACCTTTCAGGGGTTATGCGGGTTTAATGGCACAGATTCGTGTCTGCCATGGCCATGCATGCCCAGAACTGTTTTAAAAAAAAACCCAGCCCTGTCCATCCCCCAGCAATCCTCTAACAGGCTGTGGTTGCTGCGCAGCTAAAAAAATCTTCTAGCTTTACTGGGATCCTTCACAAACCAACCAGAGACACCTAATTGTGCTGAATTATTTTAGCTTCCAGTATTACAGGGGTGTCACAGATGGAAAGACTGAAGCAGGGACAGACATGATGGCACGGTCAGCCTGGAGGGTGTGGAAATGGGGATCTAAGCTTCAGGGCTGTACCCAGGGCACTGCCAGACTCGTTTGAGGACTTTCACCTATTTAAAAGTCTTTCCTGGGGATAGTAAGAATCTGCAGCATTCAGGACCGTGTCAAATAAACCCTCCAGGCTGCCACAGCTGAAAGATCCTGACCACACTACAGCAGGGAGGGAAGGGGAATAGTCCCGGTCACCCATGACTGGGGCAGAAAATCCCTCTTTATCTGCTCAACGGCAAAGAAATGGCCAGCGGGGCAGAGGCAGGAGCAGGCTACGCACCTTGCACAGAAACAGATGTACCAGCAATATGCCACTATCTATCTAAAAGCAAAACAATTGATACAAACAGCAGGAGATGATGGAAACTGAGAAAGCGCTGCCTGACAGCAGTGCCCAATGCATAGCTCCTCCCAGAGCTGTGCAAGCTAAGACCAGAATCCAAAAATATAAGAACGCAGCTGAAGTTCACCCTTACATTTTCATAATACATTACCAGGCAATTTGTTTTGTTGACAATTATTTCTGTCAAAAAACACAGCAGCACATTGTGGAGGAGGAATCCTACCGAGCCTGCACAAAAACTGTTCAAGCTTTGAATCAAGCATAAAGTAACTTTTCCTCATGGGGAAAAGAGCAGAGTCCAATTAAATTAAAAACAGCCTTTGAGAAATACTTCATCTAGTCCATAACCAAGCCTTTTGGTCTCTGGCAAGGCTGAACAATCAAACACCTCACTGATACCAATGGAAATTTCACGGGCAAACATGGAAGGAGAATTCAGGCCTGAAGAAAGCCATCAGCTGACTGGTCCCCCCAATTCCAGCTTTAAACAGGTTCCAGGTTTACCGCACGGCCTCAGGGACAGGGAAGGCTGACCTGGAATTCCCTGTGGCACACTTGGTCCGTGGATAAACCAGAGACCTGAATGTCTGTGGCCGTGTCAGGCAGGAAAGCATTGCCAGGTCTGAGCTCTCACACTACCGTAATTCAGAAGCATCGCCGCCACGGCAGAGCTAAACAGTTGATAAATGTATTAAACTGAGATGAAAATCACGTCTTTGTCCAAGGCAGCTGCAAACTCTGCCAATCACACATGGGTTCCCAAGATTAGCCCTTCTCTACAAGTTGTAGGTGTCTCACCCTGCCCCACGGGAAAGGGAAAATTTTAAAAATGAGGAGTTAGAGGTGGTCTCCGGCAACCCGGCTTGCGAGTCCAGGGGCGACTGGGGAGCTCCAGGCCAGCCCACCCAGGCTGACCTCCACCGCTTCTGCGTTTGGACCTCAGGTTGTCTCCACATCACGTACGTGGCCTCCCCGCATCGTGCCGGCACCCTGCTGCCCACACCTCCTCTCCGCAGTCATCCAGTCACGGGGTTTATGAGCTTAAAGCAAAGAGGTTTGTGGAACAATCAAAATAGTTCCTCCTAAGACAGCTAACGGGATTAGACAGCTAAACCACGCGCTGCGCCGGCCGTTCTGGAGCCAAGTCGGTAAAATCATGTCCTGCAGAAGACAATCTCCTGCCTCCTGACGCACCACAAGCTCAGAGGTCATTACCTCCTGCGTATTACCTGAAAGGTCGCCCGAGAGGTCAAACCTACGCATTCCCGTTTCCACAGCAGATCGCGTTGATCGTCGACAGGACCAGCTCTCTGCAGAGCGGTGAATTAGACACATATTAATAGCCGATTTTACCACAAGACCCTATAAAGTCCTATTTAAACCACACAACGATAAATTCAGTGTGCGTTGAGGCTTAGTAATCCATTTAACATCACTTTAACTATGATGAATGACAGACCTGCCAGATGCAGTACATTAAAAGGCTTCAGCAAAATTCCCCGTCTTTAAACCATGGCACGACTCTCCAAACCAGCCCGTGTCCCAGCCCCGTCTCCTGAGCCCCCTCACGTCTGGATGTCCACACCAGGCGCTGCAGAAAGACAACTGCCACAAACACAACCCCCTGCAACCGGCATCCACACACACTGGCAACGGAGCCCGGCGGAGTCATTCCGAAACCCCTTGTGTGAATTGCAAAGAGAAATTTTAGTTATAAGTACTGGGATACAGCAGAGAGCAACCAGATGGAACAAGCTGTACTGTCAGTACTGGTAAGGACACCTCGGGCAAGCTACAGTGCAGAACCATATGGAGCATTTAAGACTGAGTTAAACCAAAGTCCTGAGGGATAAGCTCTTGAGGAGAGCCCCACGTTGCCCAAGGTGTGAGTTAGACCGCTGAGCGTCACATGAGGTTGATTTCTGTTATTCTCTTTCTTTTAAGACTTGCCTGAACCCAGTTTACTTCAACGCATAAATGTGACATTTTCCTGGTGCATTAAATCCTCAGGAAAATCGCAGCTGGCATGAGGTCTGGTGAGTATTTGTCTGTACCCATCCTGCAACACCTCTTCAAAGATCTTATTTCAGCTTGGAGCGGTTGTCCAGGGCTTTCATCATCGGGAGCTGAAGGCCAGCTATAACCCAGCAGCGCTCCCTCACGGGCTATGGCCTCAAGGGCACGAGCCGAATGTCTGCAGAGAGTCCTCACTCGCTATTTGCAGTTTGGACTCTGGATGTTTCAAGAGCTGCCAGGCTAAAGTTAGGAGCCCAGATAAGCATATCAGCCTCTGCCACCCAACACCAAGGGCATCGGGAACATGGATAGCGGCCAAGGCTTAAAGCAGCCACAGTACCAACAATCAAATATCAAGGCAGCAATTCCTGATTTGGTCACGCAGGAAAAAAATAAATTTAGTGCTTAGACATGGCTTATCGTCACAGAATTTTCTCTAAACTGGCAGTGAGTAGAAATATCATGTCAAACCAAATCCAGTCCTGCAATCATCTCGAGCCTCCCTTGGGACCTGAGTGCGCATGTTTTGGCAGCGGTGCAGCCGTGACAGCGCTGGCAGGACGTCGGCACTGCCCACCAGCCATGCAGCCGTGCCGAAAAACGCACACGTCCGTCACGGCCCCATAGTATCATGTTGACACGTACATCAGCCTAACGCAAATACAACTGAGGGCAGCCCTTTATAATGATGATATCTGTAAAGAAAGGAATTAAATCTGTGCTTATGGTAAAGTATGCTGGGAGAACTGGGTATGAGAATCATAGAATCGTAGAATGGTTTAGGTTGGAAGGGACCTTGAAGATAATGGAGAAATAATGTTTTGATGTCTACGTGGCAAAGGAAAGGGGGGGAAGGAAAATCTGCATTTAACCAAGACTTGATAATGAGTTGAAAAAAGCCAAATGTCACTCAGAACAGAAAAAAAGAAGCGGCATCCCAATTCCTGCCAAGCGCTTTTGAGTCCCTGAGCTGCGTGCACAAACCTGCCCGAGCCCCAGCCCTGCCCCTGGAACGCGTTCCCCCCGGCAGCGCCGGGCTGGGGGCACGGCCGGGGTTCCCCAGCAGCTCCCCTCTGCTGCTCAGCCAGTTTGCTGTCAGAACAAGTTTCCTTCACGTCTTCCTTTCCTTCCAGCGAGGTCCAGGCAGCACTAAATGAAGAACCTCCCCCGTGCAGAGTGGTAAGCACAACGCCGAGCGTCACCCCTTGAAAAACACGGCTTCAAACAGATGAAAGAGAAAGAAGTGACCTGCAGCGGGGGACACATCCAGGAAAATTCAGGCGAAGCCGTTTCAGAAGCAAGAGGCTGCTCTCCCATGCTGCCGGAGCTCCATCTCACCAGGCCAGGGCCAGGCACGCCACCGGGCTCCCCTCTGCCAGGGCGCGAAAGTTTGCCAGCAGTGGGGCCAGGACTGGCTGAGATCAGAAGACACTTCTCTGCGGTCACCTCTTCCTCCCCTCCTCTCCCTTCCCTCACTCCCCAACCCCAGGAAAAGGTTAAAAACAAGTTAAGTTGCATACAGCAAAACAAACCCAGAAAAAGCTGCGAGTGGGCGTGAGGAGCAGCAGCGCCCGGGAAGGGTGACAGACGGCCGAGAGCAAACCCTCGTGGGCAGCGAAACGTGGCCGGATCCGGCAGCTCCGGCTGCCGCCGCAGCCCCCAGCCCTGCCGGGGACCACGGCAGCACCCCCCGCGCCTCATGTCCATGCAGGACACCCTAAATGGCACATGCACAAATGTTCCTTTATAAGAAGTTTACATCCAAAATATTTAGTATTTCAGTCCCTTATCACTAGCTGCTTTGCTTCACACAAAAACCTGAAATAAACCGCACTTCTCATTAAAAAACACACCAGCAAGGCAAGCGCGGCGTTTGGCTCCATACCCAGCGGGCTGCCGCCGGCCCCGCTCTCCCCGCGCCGATGCAGAGCAAAGAGCGCCATACCTTCCCGACACGCTCGCAGACACGCACAAACGTTGACAGTTATTGCTTTACTGCAGTATCCTAACGCCAGTAATAAAGAACAGTATCTGAAAAGAGCCTCTCTCCTTGCCGGCAACACAAACAAGATCACAGCTGAGGTAAGGTTAATTTGTTCATTTTTTCAAGCCACGGAATGAAATGGTTGCCCCCTGGATCATGACCCAAGCCCAAAGCAAAGGGAGGCAGGAAAAGGCAGAGTGACTGTACCTGTGTTATCTGACCAAGCGTGGGTTAAGTGCTTCTTATCAGAGGGAAAGTTGAGACTGAAGTAGAAAGGCAGAAAATAAAAAAATAATCTATAAAGCAGAAGCAACGCCAGGGAGCTCCACTGCCCAACCAGGTGTGTCACTAAATTTAATAACCTTTATTTTAAAGCTGCAATAGAGGGGGAAATAGTTTTATTTAAATAATTCTTTCTGGCTGGTTGTGATGGACGGGCCTGAGAGGGACAACCACGGCATTGCACCTGCGTAAACCAGACCCTGGTGTGGCCCCTGCACTGCAGCTGAGGCTCTTGTCCCCAAAAACACGGCGTTCCCCAGTTGAGAAGGCAGAGGCTCGGGCAAGGCAGCTCCAGGAGCACACGAAGCTCCCGCAGCGTGTCCCCATCCCAGGTCCCACAGCAGGGACTGGTACTCCGCGATGAAGATCCCAGCGCCAGACCAAAGCTGGAACATCGTTTGTACCTATTGCGTAACACCGATGGCATTGAATTTGCCGCTGCCGAGACGCGGGGAGCTAGCGGATGTTACATGGGTTTTCCTCAGACTATATTCACTTAAAAGTAAGAACAAAGCTCTTGCAAAACTGAAAGCAGGAAACACGGCAGCAAGGACCCTTCTTTCTCCGCAGAAAACAACATTCAGTATTTCATCGCAAACCTCCCTGTGCCTGAGCGGCCCTGTGGAGCTGGGGCAGGGGAACCCCCGCTGCTGGGTTCAGCTCAGCATCGGTTCCCTCAGCTGCTCCCAGGAACAGGTAGAGATGAAAAAATAAACCCTGCCTGGGCAAAGCGATTTTGGAGCTGTTTGGGGGTGGTATGCGCTGCGGGACCCCACTGCCCAGCGTCCCGGCGGCAGGCAGGGGAGCACAGGACCTTTGCTGCGTGTCCCGCTGCGTGTCCCCCCGCAGCACGGCCGCCCCCGGTCACTCCCCAAGAGCCTGACCCGCTGCGAGCGATCAGAGCCGGATTGCATCTCCACATGCACCCAGGGATGGTGCCAGCGGGAATAAAAGACGATGTTTTACCACCTGCACTAGGCTGCCTCTGATGTTCTCGAAGTGAAACTTGACGCTGCTCGGCAAAGACACACCTCTTCCAGGGTGTTGTGCAAAATTCTGCATTTTAACGTAGGACAGGAAATATGAAAAGAGCCGGGCAGAACCCAAACAGCACCCTCGGTTAGGCCGAGGTTCGTCAGCTCCAGCAGCAAATCAAAGGGCTTGCTTCACTTATCCATCCACCCGTGATTTTCCAGTGCTTTGGAAGTTGCCGTTCCTTCGCTAACAGGTTTTAAAGGATTGGCATTGCTGCTTCCCGCTGGAGCAGCTCTGCAGAGGGTTTTTTTCCTCCCTTCTCTTTCATGCTTTATTTCCTGACTCCACAGTGGGATGGGTCGGTTGCAAAAGATTCTCATTCCCTTTTTGGGATTGGTTTTGGCCTTCTGGTTTTATTCTGCGAGGGAGAATTTCAAACCGGGTAAGTATTAAAAGTGAATCTGTCTTTCAGAAAAAATTTTAAGAGCCACATTTGAGTGTTTTGCATAGAAACTGTACAGAGCTTGGACCAAACCACGTCTGAGCCTTTGTGTGGTGGCCGATACTTTTAACAAAGGTTTGAAATCAAACTGAGCAAGTAGTATGTAGAAATACCTCCTGCGGGAGCAGGTGAGGGAGAGGGCTGAGACGGAGAGGGCTCTGAACACTCCATTTTCCAGTGTAGCAAAAGAATTTATAAACATGACTTTCAAATGTCGGATTTTAAGTTCTGCAGCATGCACTTAGTCGATGATTTTTATTACAAAATAGCTGGGGTGTTTATAAGTTGTGTCCTGACTTGTGGAAAGCACTGCTGAAAGAGCCGAGCGCTGTCCCCGTGTCGCCGCATCGGGCGAGGAGCCGCAGCTGCTCCTCAGCCCAGCTTTTTCCAGCAGGTGGAAGAGGCGTCCTGGTGCCGGACGCTTTGCACTTGCAGGCTCACTTAGCTTCCAGTTAACTACTTACTCTGAGGGCGATAGGGGATTTTTAAAATTTTTTATTTTTTAAATAGTGCTCGGATAAATTAAATCCCCGTGCCTTGGTCCCCAGAGATGCTGAAAGGGAAGCGGGTGATTGTCACCGGAGCGAGCACTGGAATTGGAGAGCAGATGGCGTATCACCTGGCGCGGATGGGATCCCACATTTTGATCACGGCACGGACAGAGGCCAAGCTGCAGAAAGTAAATGGCAAGCTGAGCACTCACACGAGCACGTTCATGGCGGTGCACACACAAACATATGAAGGCCAGTCTCGTGTCACAGGTACACGCGTGAATACGTGCACATGTAATTGCCATGGCACAAATACCAGACAGGCGCAGTTACTTTCACAGGTATGCTCACTTGTGCCGTCTGGGGCTCCTGCATGCACAGAAACCCCTCTCCTGCAGATACATGCACTCTGCATAGCACGTATTACGGTATTTGAACTTGCTTAGTTATGTACACATACCCCATACACACAGGCTCCCTCAGCACACACACACCCTCATTCCACTGCAGTGATATACAAGCTCCTGCTCACCCTACACGCATGCGATTCCGGCACAGACTGCACCCAGACAGAGCCAGACTGCCTTGGGTAACGCATTCACCAAAAGAATAATTTTTCCGGCTCCCTTTGAAGCTTAAAAGGCTCCAAACATACTCCTGAAACTCCAAACCACTGTTTTAAGGTGGGGACACATCACAAGGAACACAGACACCCTCTTTTGCTACGGCCCCGGGCGTCCCAGGGCAGGGAGAGGGGTTTCTGACGCGTGGTGTTGGTGCAGGTGGTGGAGCGGTGCCTGGAGCTGGGGGCAGCCTCCGCGCGGTATGTCAGCGGCACCATGGAGGACATGGCCTTCGCCGAGCACGTGGTGAAGGAGGCAGAGACCTTGCTGGGTACGTTTTACAGCCTGCTCTCTGCAAACGACAACGGAACATTGCATCTCGCCTTGGCCATGCTGCTTTTTGCCACATCCCCACTAAAAAAAAAGCAGAAGAGATGGAGATGGGGCGAGACGGGAGAGATTTTTGCCTAATTATGCCCTTTGCAGTCCCGCTCCTCCGCCTGGCTTCATCGCTCCAGCTCGAACTGAACTGCGCTCTCGATTTCAGCTCTGTGCCCTCATGACATCCTGTTCCAGTATCATAATCCCAGATTTCATCACCCCCCCGCTACTGTGGTCTGAAACCGTCCATCAGGCCCGTAGCAGCCTGGCTATTGCGGTCATGGGTCACAGCTGCCGTAATGCAATGTTTCCGCTTGGTGCAGAGCACTGCCGCTCGCGCCCCAGGCCCACAGACAACTCGGGGCTGATCCCCCTCATGGCGCGGTATTTGCATTTTGAACCAGCAAAAATAGACAAATAAAAAATCAGGACCAAATTTTTACTGGCAGCCACTATCCGGGCTACATCCCCGCTCCAGAGATGACAGGTCACAGCTCTGACCCAAAAACCCGATTTCTTTTGATGACATTTATTCTGCTCGCAGGCAAGGCTCTGCTCTACTGGTTGTAGCTCTCTCCCAACCAGTGCTAACGCCTGCTCCTCTGCTTGCAGGAGGCCTGGACATGCTCATTCTTAATCACGTCGGCGCATCGTACTTCGGTTATTTCAACGGGGACATTGGGCACGTACGAAAGCTCCTGGAGATCAACTTCCTCAGCTACGTGGCGATGACCGTGTCTGCCCTGCCCATGCTCAAGAAGAGCGAGGGCAGCATCGTTGTCGTTTCATCCATGGCAGGTGAGTGGGGAGCGAGGTAGGTGACACGGGATTCAGTCAAAAGACACCGTGGGCTGATTTTCAGAAGCAGCAGCGTGCAGAGACACCAGGCATCCTAAAGGAGCCGTAACTGTTTAACGCACCAAAAAAAAAAAACCCCAACAAATCCAGATCTTTTTTGTATTTTCTCAACGGAATTTGTTCCCTGATGCAAACCAATCACTCCAGCTTGCTTTTTGACCAGCTCTGTAATTAAACCCCACACCCGGGGGTCAGGCTCATTAGAGCAGCAGAGCTCATACTCCTCCAGTTTCATGGAGAAAAGTGGAAATGCCGTAATTTCTCGCTGCATTGGATCTCTGACCATTCATCTTGGTTTGGCAGGTCAAGTTCCTGCTAATATTTGTAGAGCGAGTTACTAACTGACTCTTCACAAAAACATGACTCTGTTCTAATAAATTTCTGTTAAGTCAGGAAAGTAAATTACTAACAGATGTCCCCACTCACAGCCGATATGTTGGTTAGCCTTCTGGTGACCAGCTTAGCTCTGTATCCAGAGAGGAGAGTTTAAACTTTGCTCCATCTCCCCCCCTCCGAGGGTTTCCTGGTTCCTGCGGGTTGCTCATACCCTGGGCAGAGACACAAGACACGGTGTTGGCCTTAAGACCTTAAAAGAGCTGGAAGCTGACGGGAATATTTGTAATGCTGCTGTTCAGGTGCCAGGATGACATTTCACTAACAGTAAACTCCCTTTGGGTAAAATACTTTATCCGATGAAGGGCAAAACAGAGGTTCAGGCAGAGCAGTTTTCCGTGCTATAACAGAACTTCACTCTGTGTCCAGGCAAAGTCGGGTTTCCCTTTACGGTCCCCTACTCTGCAACAAAGTTTGCCTTGGATGGATTTTTCAGCTCCCTGAGGCAGGAATTCAGCATGCAGAGCATTAATGTTTCCATCACACTCTGCATCCTTGGCTTCATCGATACTGGTAAGATCAGTGCTGTCTGACCCGGCTGATCAGGAGCCAAGCATCACCTTCTCAGCCTCTTACCCTGCCCTTCAACTCCCTCTGCCACCGACTCTCCCCTTTCACCTCTGCCGCTGCTTCTCCTCCCGCCCTGCTGTAGCATGAGTGCATGCAAAACACGCTCTGGTCTCTGGGGGATCCTATCACAGAATGGTTGGGGTTGGGAGGAACCTTAGAGACCATCCAGTTCCACCCCCCTGCGATGGGCAGGGACACCTCCCACTAGACCAGGTTGCTCAAAGCCCCGTCCCACCTGGCCTTGGTTGGATCCTACCTCTCTTCCACCAAAAACCAGTGTCAAAAGTAATTTATTTCCCCATGGTACATAAAACCAGGCACCACATACAGGCTGGCACAGCCTAACATTCAATTAGTACGAATGGATGTGCCAGCCACCTACCTCCCATTAATCCCATCTACTGATGAAACAATGAGATATGGGAATGCAAGAGCATGATCAGGGCAGCTGGAAGAGTTGTGCATGCATTGGGCAGCGGGGAGGAATTTAGCCTCATGAATTTACCTCTGTTTTGATGCATGTACCATATCCTGGGCTGCATCCCCAGCAGCGTGGCCAGCGGGGTGAGGGGGGGATTGTGCCCCTCTGCTGCGCTCTGGGGAGCCCCCCCTGCAGCGCTGCCTCCAGCTCGGGGGGGCCCAACAGCAGAAGGACACGGAGCTGTTGGAGCGGGGCCGGAGGAGGGCCCGGAGATGCTGCGAGGGCTGAGCCCCTCTGCGGGGAGGACAGGCGGGGAGAGGGGGGGTTCAGCCTGGAGAGGAGAAGGCTCCGGGGAGACCTCAGAGCCCCTTCCAGTGCCTAAAGGGGCTCCAGGAGAGCTGGGGGGGACTCTGGGTCAGGGAGGGGAGCGATGGGACGAGGGGGGACAGTTTTACACTGAAAGAGGGGAGGTTTAGAAGAGATATAAGGAAGAAATTGTTGACTGTGCGGGCGGTGAGCCCCTGGCCCGGGTTGCCCCGAGAAGCTGTGGCTGCCCCATCCCTGGAGGTGTCCAAGGCCGGGTTGGACGGGGCTTGGAGCACCCTGGGCTGGGGGGGGGTGTCCCTGCCCGGGGCAGGGGGTGGCACTGGGTGGTCTTTAAGGTCCCTCCCACCTCAATCCGTCCCACGACCCTATGCCCGATGTCAATAACCGTTCCCGCTCTCCCCGCTCGCTAACGGGCGCCCCCGGGCCGGCTGCGGGCGGGGCGGGGCGGGGCGGGGCCGTGCGGGCAGGCGCGCGCGGGCTGAGCCCCTTCCGCTCCGGGCAGAGAGCGCCGTGCGCGCCGCCGCCCACCTACTGCTGCCGCCGCCCGCGCCGCGCGCCGAGTGCGCGCTGGAGATCCTGAAGGGGGCGGCGCTGCGCCGGCGCGAGCTCTACTACCGGTACGGCGCCACGCGGCTGCCGCTGCTGCTGCGGGACTGGGCCGCCGAGCTGCTGGACTACCTGGTGCGGAGCCGCTACCGGCTGGACCGCCTGAAGAGCGACCCCGAGCCGCCCGCCGGTACCCGCCCTCCCGCTTAACTGAGCCGCGGTGAACGGCGGCCGCCGGCGGGGGAGGGTTCGCCGGTCCAACACCCTCCTCTGCCGGCGGAGAGGGGTCGTGCAGCCGCTGCGCGCACCGCCGGGCCGGGCCACCCCGCTCCCCGCCTCCGAAATCTCCGCTTACGCTTTGGAAAAGCCGTTATTTCCACGTTTCGGTACGGCGCCGCCTCTGAGCGCGGTGCGTGGAGCCGCCGCCGCTCCCCCCCCCCCATCCTGCCCCGGATTGGGGAAAAGTAGTTACAAACTAATTCGTTAATAAAGTTTACTAACCTGCCTGTGTCCCGTGTTGTGTGTAGGGGGGTTCTCCCCTCTTTCGCCATCACTGAATGCTGCTGGAAACGGGCACAGCTCCGCTGACCGGCCTCCCACAGGAAACTTGACTCCTTGCAATAATCCTTCATTTGAGGAATAACTGCCTTTTTAGCCTACTTCGTGTTTGTTTAATGGCCAAACTAAATGCAAGTTTTTACCCCAAGCAAAACTTTCCAAACTCGGCAGACAGACCCTTACACAGTTGTAACGGGACAATGCGCCGCAGACGCCGGCGCGAGCTCGGCCCTCGCGGCGATGCCCGCTGGATGCCCACCCAAAGCACAAGCCCCCCACGAGCTCCGCGCCGCTTCCCCGACGCTGGCAGCACCGCCCCACCTGCTGCATTTACACCTAACGGGGTCGCGGCCATTGCAGCACTCACTGTTACCCCTCCTGAGATGTGGAACCTCCCCAACCCCTTCCCACTGAAGCACTCCCCAGCCCCGGTTTGTTCCTCACTTTCTGAAGGAAATCAGGAACTGCCATTCCCATTCTCCTTATCCCGCAATTGCCTACACAAACCAGTGCACGTGGAGCGGGTTTTGCCCTTTAAACTTTCTCTTTCAAAGAATTATTTGCAAACGCGTTTGCCATATGCCCAGGCAGATGCTGCGCAGCGCGACACGCAACACTCGGGGAAAGCTGAAGATCTTTATTATTCACCCACTTGGCTCTTTTCCTGCCTTTTGCAATCAGTGGGTTCCTCGAGACAAGAGTGCAAACTTTTAGGTATAAGAGCCACCCAGCAAACACCAACAGTGGTATCACATAAGATAAGCCAGAAGCGCTGATAAGGATCTAAAAAACAGAAACTTTGCCAGCCCTGCTCTCTCTAGGTCCTATGAACCTGTCTCATGGTGATCACTGCCGATTAAAAAATCTTTATGGCAGCCAGCGAGGAAGGGAGGCGTTGCCTCAGTTTTAGACATGGAGCAGAGAGAGAAGGATGCCCGTGCCATGGGGGGCTGCACTGAGGGGACACGGGTGTCCCAGCCCCAAAGGCAGCCACCGAACGACATGCCCACCGCTCTATGGAGCAAAAAACTTTTCAGTGCCTTCCCTTAAATGTTCTCAATAACACACCTGAAGCTCCTGGCAGGATAAGGGTGCAAAGGGACAGCCTAAAGTCCAACGTGACGCTCTCCATTAGGTTAATGTTTGCTAAATTACAGGAAGCGCAAGGATATGGTCCAACAGATATCGACAAACTTGTGCAAGACAAGAATCAGTTCAAAACTGCTAACACTCCCAGCCCTGTCTGACGTGTCCACCTCCCCACGGTCTGAGCCGCGGAGTCGGTCTCGCTCCTGCCTGCGCTTCTGCAGAGGGATGGGTCTGCTCCTGAAGATTTTCATCCCCTTGCTGGGAGTGGCACTGGCCTTCTATTTTTATTCAGCACCTGAGAATTTCAGTGAAGGTAAGTCATTGGAAAACCACGCTTTAAAACCACAGGCAGGGAGGCTACCGCCAGAGAGGCAGCGTGTGCCCACGCAGAAGGGCACGGGCCATTAAGGGCCTTTCAAAGCACAGCTGGAAGAGCCAACACGCAGGAGGGCCGAGCACTCGGAGGAGAGCCCCAGCAGCCCCGGTGCAAGGGGTCAGAGCACCCTGTGCCGCACGGGAAAGCTCATGGGATTATGCTGGGGTCTGCCGGGATGTGCGGTAAGTGTCTGATCTCAGCAAATGATTTATTTGGGAAACATGCCGCTACCCCACTTAAAGCATTTAATCGTTTTATCAGTCAACTCTCGACATTTCCAAAAGCCGCTCCCAGACCAGGCTGGATGCCGAGCTCCAGCCTCGCACGTGCTCCCCACCCGGCCGGGATTAACGACCAGGCTCCATCAGGGTCTGCACGAGTGGTGCACGCTGCAGCCGGGAGTGCCGCTGCCCGCAGCGCCCCGTGCCCGAAGGCGAGGGGCAGCGGGGGCAGAGAGGAGCCGCGGTGCCCGCCTGCAGGGAGATGGCGTGGGCTGCGCCGGCCCTGAGCCCTGCGCCCTCCTTTTCAGAGATGCTCCGGGGGAAACGGGTGATCGTGACAGGAGCCAGCAGCGGCATCGGGGAGCAGATGGCGTATCACCTGGCACGCATGGAGGCCCACCTACTGCTCACGGCGCGGACGGAGGCCAAGCTGCAGAAAGTAAATGGCAAGCAGAGCGTGCCGGGCAGGTGAAACACATCCACAACCCAGAACCCCACAGGCAGGCAGAACGCAGGTATTCACCCCGGCTTGGGCACGTGAGGATGCCAGATACCCTACAGATCCAGCCCAGCGTTTCCCCAGCGCGAGCCTGTTCTAACACACGCACCCCACCGCAACAAATTGTGATTTCAATGCTGACAGCGCAGCACTTCTTTCACTGCAGTCTTCAGCTGTGAATTCTGATCTCCACCACCAAGGCCGACACTAGTCTGCCCAAGTCCTGGTCTGATCAACCCTTACTCTTTCTCGAAGTCTGAACTGGTTTTGCATCCCATATACAACAGAATCATATCCCTAAGCAGTCATATCCCTATTTATAAATACTATGTATTTGGCTCAGATGTGCCATTGTTTAACTCTGCAGCCAGAAACGTTTCTCTGAGGAACGTGTCTCCTCCCATGAAGGAAGAAGTATTTCCAGCGGGACAGGGAGATGTGCTGCCCATCCACCCAGAGACAGCAACAGCTTTCATGGGTTGGGAGGGTGTCCGTGGAGGGGGGTCCATTGCCATCACTGCTGTTGCTGTCACTGCAGGTTGTGATGCGGTGCCTCGAGCTGGGGGCCGCGTCTGCCCACTACGTGAGCGGCTCTATGGAGGACACTGCATTCCCCGACGTGGTGGTAAAGGAGGCTGAGAACACCTGGGGTAGGTGGTGGGGAGCTGCCTCTCCTCATGCCCCAGCACACCCTCTGCTACGTTTTGGGGCCATCCCAGCTACCAAGAAGCTGCTTTGGTTTGAGATGCCGGTTGCTAATAGCAAACATGCTCTGCTTCCAGGAGGCCTTGATATGCTTATCCTAAACCACATCGGTTACTCCTACTTCAACTACTTCAATGGGGATGTTGGGCATATACGAAAGCTCCTGGAGACCAACTTCCTCAGCTATGTGGCGATGACTGTGTCTGCCCTGCCCTTGCTGAAGGAGAGCGAGGGCAGCATCGTTATCGTTTCATCCATGGCAGGTGAGCACGCCAGGGGCTAGGCTCTCCCTGCCCACGTCCCTTCCTCTGCCTGCAAGGGATCGCTGCGGCAGCTCTTCTTCAAAAGACAGAATAAGGACCATAAGGCGGAGAGACACCCCACTGGGAGTCGGCATCGGCATATGATTTATACCCTGGATGCACAATTCAAGTCCTCTGGGTGATTTACATTCTATGCCCTGTCCTGCTAGTCTCTTTGCACCCCCTAATCACCATCACGCATTGCAGTCGATGGTACACCACTGCGGGTTGTTTTATGTGCATGGCCACATATTGCACATGCATTTGCTATACATGGGTATATATGCAGGAATACAAGAACAGTATCACCCACAACTGAAGCTACTTCATGCTGTTGTATGCCATATGTTACATTTTAAACATTCCTGCATTTGTTTATTTCTCTCATGCATTCATGACAGCTTACTCCCTCACCCTAAATCACAATATTGTAGCTACTTGAAGGGCAAGAGGAAGAGAGCGCTGTGCAGCCTGGTGCCTGCCCAGTATGCAAACCCTGACGTTGTGTCTCTCTGCTCCAGGTAAAACAGGTGCCCCATTTAGCGCTGCCTATTCTGCAACTAAATTCGCCTTAGATGGATTCTTCAGCTCCTTGCGACAAGAATTCATCATAGAAAAGGTCAACGTCTCCATCACACTCTGCATCCTGGGCTACATCGACACAGGTAAGCTCAGCATCACCGGGGCCCCACGACTCCGTGCATTTCCAGACAGAGCCAAGCCGAGCCCACCACCCGCCCTCCGGCCCCAGCACGCTGCTTCGCCACTACGCTGGACCCTCAGCCTGCAGCGGCTGTGCGATTGTGGAAACGGGATCCCAACTCTTTAAAAAGCGTGACCTGAGACCTTTGACTCTGCTATCCTTGCAGTAAACCTGGGGGAGGTGGGGATTCCATCCTACGGTCACTCAAGAGGTGGAACGAAATGGGAAGGACAGTTATTTTAACTATTCTAAGCCTTGTTAAGTAGGTCCAATCCCCAGAGTTTGTAGGTTTGTTAGAGGAAGCTACAGACACCCTGACTGAGCCAGTGGTGCCTGTGGCAGCCCCTCCATCTGACACTGCTCCTTCCCTCCCTGTCCTCCCGTCCCTCCAGAGAATGCCGTGCGAGCGGTCTCGCACGCCATCCGGCACACGCCGGCACCGAAGGAGGAGTGCGCGCTGGAGATCATCAAGAGCGGGGCTCTGCGCCAGCGGGAGCTGCACTACCCCTCCCCGATGGTGGGCAGCATGGTTCTCCTCCAGGCCATAGCCCCCGAATTCCTCGACTCCCTCACCAGGAGCAACTATAAGGTGGAAAACATCAGAAGAACATAGCCCCTGGGGCAGCAAGCACGTCGGGACACCTCGGGCCAGACATGAGGGATTTGGGTGTTAGTCTGGCTACTCACGTGCCCTTTCCCGTGCCACCAGGGCAGCCCCATGCTGATGCACCCCAGCAACCCGAGATGGGATGCACCACAAGCCCGTAACACACAGCATGAAAATGTCCTTGTTAGTAATGAAATCTTGCAACTGGCTTTTTCCGACCAAGAGGCCCTTCAGAGAAGCTCCTGCTCACCAGCAGGTTTCCTGCTCACTCTCCCAGAAACCATTCCCCCACCGACAGCCACAAGGGCAGCAGTGCTGAGCGCTGCGGGACGTGAGCCGAGCCATGGCCCAGCATGAGGATTTGGGCCAAGCAGCACAAACCACCCAAAGCCACGAGAGGGTCTTTGAACCGGGAAATTTTTTGTCACATATCTCTTCTAGGTTGGTCTTTGTAAAAATAAATCTTACATTACTTTACAAGATCTCTGCTTTTACTTGTGTTGCTTTTCCACCTGCAGAGGCACAGAGCCCTTATCAGCGCCCAGCTGGTTAAACCGACCTCCCTGCATGATTTGCATTAATGCAGCTTTCACTTCTCTAAGACCTTAATGAATTTCTGCCATTCCTGACCTATACTCAGCGGCCGATACACACTTTTTTTCCTTTCCAATCTGCAAGAAGCCTTAAAATAATAGCATTACTGTACTTCCCTAAGTCTGGATTTCTCTACCCCAAAGCAGTTCAGGGAGACTCGGTCACCGAGTGCCACAAGCAGCTCCGTGAACTAGCGCTCAACCTCCGCGTGTCGGAGACCGATAAAGGAAGATGGCCCAAAAGATAATTGCTGACTCTGCTTAGTGAGAAGCTGGAGACTTTGGGGTCCCAAGATAACCCAAATCCCCTCGCGAGCCGGGCCCCTGCGCCCCGCAGCCGGGCTGCGAGCAGAGACAGGAACCGGGGCTCGGCTGCGGCTGCAACGTTTCCTGTTTTACAGAGCGAGAAAAAGAGCGAGAGCAGCAAAATGAGGTGGTTGGCACAAAGATGGCAGTTGGAGCGTGTTCGTGCCCGATAACCCGCCACTCGCCCCGCTCCCCCGCGGCGGTCGAGGGGTAGGACGGGACCCCTTGTGCCAGGTAAGTGCCCGCAGCACTGGGGCCGGCGAGGGATGGAGGGGAGCAGAGGCTGCTGCGCTAAAGGCAGCAGCGTGCACCTTTTTTCCTCTTTTTTTCACCCCGCTTTCAGCCTAAACCATTGGTACCGGGAGGCTGTAACATGAACCAGCAAGAAGCACCTTTTTTTTTTTTTTTTTTGTTTCCCTTGAAGCAAGAAGTGTAACAGCTTGGAAAGCAAAGATAAAGGACATGTTTGTTAGTGAGGGTAATTTGGGGTAACAGAAGGAGGAAATAGAGTATTAGCTGTCAAGAAGGCCTCAACAGTTTGCTCGGCTTGGGGTGAGTAATGGACTATGTATTTCTTTAAGCTTTACCTTGCTTTAAAGCACATTTTTGGTTCACTGAGGCTATTACAAGAGCTGCTCTCGGGATGCACTGTGACAGGGTGGGCAGCCCGGAGGCAGCGCAGGTGGGAGAGGGGCTGAGCTATTCCTGACGGGAAGAGCTGGATGAGCGGGCACTGGGCAGGACATCTGAGGTCCGGATTGAACATGCAATTGGGCCATTTCTAAAATTAAGAAAAATTAATTGAAAAATGCTTTTAAGGTGTCCTGAAGAGTTTGGAGCAGTTTGGCTATAGGTCCACACTTTGTCCCAAGCTATGGAGGTCATACCCAGCTTCAGGAGAGCACACTGCGGGTGCTGGCGTACGCCCAAGGCGCAGTGTGAAGCTGTTGGCCAGACCTTGCCTTGCTGCTGGGCCAAGGAAAGCATGTGTGCACCAAGGGATTGTTATCATACGGAGGTGAAAGCTGCATGGGAATAACCTGCTCAGCCTTTTATACCCCCCGACTCCTCCAGCTGTAAGTGTATCTTACGGGGGCTGTAAGTGTACCAACGGGGGTTGGACTAGATGATGTCCAGAGGTCCCTTCCAACCCTGACCATTTTGTGATTCTGTGATTCTGTATCACAGTAAGAAACACCTGAATAGTGAAATACCATCGGGATCCTTCAGGACATTTAAGCTAAAATTAGAGATGCTTCCGAAGCTATTCAAAGAAGAGAATATTCAAATAAAAATGAATAGAAGCACATAAGCAAGTGCCATACTCCAGGGGTCTCGAAGCCCACACCCCATGGGGGCTCAGGGTCGGGAGCAGTGTCGGGGCTGTGGGTTTGCAGGCACCTTCCCTGCCCAGAGCAAGAGCTGACCTCCCCGAAAGCGCCGCTCTCCTTCCAAAGGGAGCCCCTCCAGTGAAAAGATGGCACTAGCGATGAGCTTTGGGTACACCACAGCTAGCACAAGGGCAATGAAAGAATTATAGAGCAGATTTTAATGCACACTAAAAAGCATGGAAGTATTATATATGTAAATGGGATTTACTTCTTCCCATTTTTTTTTCCATTAGACTCAACAACTTCCTAATTGCTTGAGACACAATGAGACCAATGAAGTTTTGGTGGTTTTGTTAGACAATGAAGAACATTTAACCTGAATTTTCAGAGACTAAAATTTTTTTTTTTTCCTCCTTCCAACTTTAACATGATTTACTAAACCTGAGAAAAGCCTCACACACCAGACGCAGCCCAGACTGAGCCCCCTGGGGCTAGGCATCCCCCGCGCGTTATTCACGGGATGTGCACAGTGATGACGAGCTCTTCACTGCCGGTGGGGCGAGGGGACAGGAGAGGGGGACACAGCTTTTGCTTGAGGGGATGAAGGCAGAGGAGTGTTACTGCTCAGCTTTCTCTAACTGATGCAGAGACAAAGGCCCAAATACACTTGATATGACCAAAGTCCAGTAAAAAACAGTGCACCGGTGCCTTGCAACTGCGCAGAGAAGTCAGCAGGAGGGAGGAGGTTTCATATCTACACTCTGCGTGCGCACGTAGATGGTGCAATAGTGCTGAAGCGGAGGAGCTCCTCCTTCAGCCAGGCCACTGCCTTGTTTGGGCCACAAAGTCCCCAGAAACGGAGACAGAATTTGTGCTTGAAGCAAACAATTGAGAGCCTGAGCCCCCAGTTCTTGAGCACAGCTTACCAATGAATTAACCCCAAAGCATAATGATCAGTCGCTACACTTGTATGTGCCATGAAGGAACCGAGTCGCAGCTTGGCTAACGCATGGACGCAGGGCTGCAGCCAGGGAGGCCATGGGACGAAACGTGGGGGCAAAGTGTTGCCCAGCGCCCGAGCCAAGAGCTGGGGAGGGAGGGAGCAGCCAAAGGGTAAGAGAAAGCAGCACTCAGTAGCTGAGATCTTCAGCGAGTAGGAGCGCTCAGACCTGCAAGGACTTTGCCAGATACTCCATTGAAAAACCCAACTCCTACAACACCGCAAAGTTTTCACTGCGCCAGACCCCTCTGTGCACACAGAAAAGGCAGCCACCACTAGGAAATATAATCCAACTGCTTGAAAATTCACACCACAGCACCACTATATTTGGACCTATCAAAAAAAACTAGTAATAGAAATGCACACTTAAAATAAGTTTACTGCGGAAATAGCAGCTATTGCTCTTCCTGCGTTTTCATTGTTTTCTTTAGGCTGGCGAAAGAGCTATAAGAGCATGCACCAAAGAAATAGTCTGAATAACAGGGATTTTATTTTATCACGAAAGGCATTGTCCCAGAGGAAGCAGTGGACGCATCATTACTTGGTAGTGAAGCCAACTTCATGAGATTGTGTTAACAGTTTGAAATTCTGTTCCCGGCATCCCCCGGGTCAGCACCGCCTGACAGAGCAGCAAGAACAGCGCGGTGCGTTTTACACAGCCAGCGCATCTGAGTTCACGGACAACAGGTTTCTCCAGGAACACCACTTGCATCCATTGTATGAGGACTGCAGAATCAATGTCTGATACCTCACATTTATTTAACCTTAGAAATAATCTGTTGTCACACAAATCGTGTCTTTTCTCTTGGTTTCATCAGGACAGAGGACCTCGGAGTGGACAGGGCAGTCACAAACCAGCAGAGCTGCGCCCAACATGATCAGCCAGCCCGAGAAGGCACGGCCGCGGCACAGGCGCGCGAGCGAGAGCTATGAGGAGAAGTGCGAGCGGCGGCATGAGACACGGGAGAACCTGTGGCGGCGAAAGAACGTGACGACCTGCCGCCGCCTCGGGAAGGGAGCGGAGGAGCCATCGCAGAGCCCCCGGCAAAGGGAGTTCCTGAGGAGGAGAAACCTGGTGAGCGATGCTGGGAGGACACCGCCAGGACAGGAGCCTGAAGCACGCATCCCCCCGGACCCCTCCTTGCGGGTGGATCCAAGACTGTCCATCCTGCTCCAGGTAACGCTTGCCCCCGGAGCGCAGCTCAACGCTCTGCCTGCTCCAGCTAGCCCCCACTAAAGCACCCACAGCCTGCGATCCACCGATCGCAACAGCATCGGGATCCAAATCAGAGTATAGACAAAAAGTGAGAATGCACCAACAAAAAAGTGTATTTCCTTATGAACCGCAGAGTCAGGCACAAGTAAACACTGTCACCTCCCTCCCGGCGTGCTCCTCTCCCATTTTCCAAACCCTGAACCAGAGATTTTCCACCATTCCTCTAAGTACAAGCCCACATCCCAGCTGCCAGATTGCAGTTTTGCACTTACAGAAATTATTTTTACCCTTGAAAACTGAGGTCTGAATACCAGGCTTCCCTCCATCACCTTCACTGTTAGCAGGAAGGGTGCAGGAATTCGGAGACTCCCTGGTAGTCATTCCTGACCCTGTGCTGCACAGCTAACAGCAACCCAGAGGGCTCACTGCCTTGAATAAGATATACCATCTATAGAAAGATGCAATGCAAAACACCCCAATCTGAGAGCCAAACACATTTCCTTCTAAACTTATATTCTGTGCAAAATGACTAATTCCCCTGGTACGTTGTGAGTTCATCCCAGGGGCTTCACAAACCTACGTGAGCAGAGACAGTCGAACACGAGCTGACTTACGCAGGCACACCCTCAAGCTCCCTTTGCAGCGCCAGAGCGTGCGGAGCAATTACCCACCTCCTGCTGCCATTTGGTTCACTGGGTTTAATCACCTGCTAGACAGCAGGAATCTGGAACAAGCACTGACATGCACGCAGCCCATGCACCGTGCCTTCCCCTGTTTGCTTCTGCAGAGGTGACGAGGGGCGGGAGGCTGCCGGGGCAGAGGGGCCGTGGGGCAAGCACCCCAGTGCCCCAGCCCTCGGTGGCCGGGGGCAGTGCAGAACCTCTGCTCCAACACAGCCAAAGGGTAGCAGAGGATCCGGCTCCCTGCCACCAAAAGTCCTCATCTTTTCCAAAGATATCTCAAGACACTTTCGGAGGGTTCCTTGTCCTGTTCTGGTGTCCCCCCACAAGAAGCCAGCAAGTTTTCCCCCACTTCTCCACAGAGCTCTGGAGCTGCTGCAGCCAAAGCAGCAGATCCTCGTGGATTTGCCGTGGTTTCTTCGCATCTCCTTGATGCTCTTCACCCA
The DNA here is from genome assembly GCA_017639485.1 of Pluvialis apricaria. NCBI lineage: Eukaryota > Metazoa > Chordata > Aves > Charadriiformes > Charadriidae > Pluvialis > Pluvialis apricaria. The sequence continues at coordinate 5,772,423 of CM030029.1, read as the reverse complement.
GTCACTGCAGGGACAAAGCCTGATCCAGCCACAACCCATGCTGGAGAGATGCTGACTCAGGCTGCTCTCTCATTCCATCACCCATGGAGCCGCCCCACATTCCCCCCTGCACACTCCCCGCTCAGCCTCAGCGTCCCCGTCGGCATTTCGGCAGAAGCCACCCTCAGACGAGGCGCCTCTGTGAACACCCAAGGTAGGTGAGGGATGCTGGGGTTTCCCAGCACAACAGCAGCTGCAGCGTTTCCCTCCCACCTCTAAGTCTCCCTCGAGCAGTTTGGGATGAGAGCCGGTAGCCCCCCTCTAAGCCGAGCTCCCTTGCCAGCAGCCCCTACGCTAAGTTTCACCATCCCAGTCTGAGTTTCCCCTGCAAACTGTAGGCATTAAGAACATTTTTCCTGTGGAGGGATAACCCAGCCCAGCCCACAGCTTAACAACCAGCGCTGCTGGACCGCTGCTGTGCCCCACGGCTTCCCTGTCACCCCCAGATCATCCAGGGGGCAGGGGCTGACTTCAGCCTGTGGGATTAATTAACTTCTGCTTCTCTGTCCACCTGAGCAGGACACTCCTCTGCCTTTTGTCCCCATTGAGTTGTGTTACTGGATGCTGTTTAAACAACTGCTCTCCAGACTAGGGGCGATGCTGTCTCTGAGAGAGCCGAGATGGACCCTCAGACAGAACTTCACGGCCCCTGGGACGGGGGGATCTGTCACATCCTTTCGCTTTGCTTTCACAGGAACCCAGACCCTTACAAACCCCAGCGCAGGAGTGAAAGACTCGAGCCAGCAGACAGAGTAAGCCAGTCCTCCCCTCCCTGCCCGGGCTGCGAATTTGGGTACCCGCAGGGCCGCAGCCTCCGATGCCCAAATGTGTTTCACCTCGGCACAAACCTTCGCCGTGCAAACGCCCCACGCTGCGGGGGCTGGGGCAGCGCTGGTGCCCGCCGACGGCTCCAGAGCCCCCGTCACGCTCACCTCAGTGACACGCTTTCTTTTTTATTTCAGTTGTGGAATAGCAGTTTTAAATAAGGTAAGCAAAACACAGATAATAACTAGCCTTGAACTCCTGCAAATGAAATCAGTTTCTAAACTTTCTGACCGGGACATTGACTGGTGCTACATTTCTGTAGTTTCAAATATGGTGACACTGCTACTATAGGCGAGAAAGGCACTTCTGTCCCATGGACATCTACTGCTCTCATTCAGTACCTGCCCTGGTTTGGTACACTACACAGCAAACATGTCCTAACTCCCCTGCCGTAAGTTGCTGCAGAAAATATTTTCACTTCCCTGGAAAAACCAAAGGAACGAAGCCCAGCAGGCTCTCCTCCTCCCCCCAACTCCGGCTGTTAGCTCCGGATTTATTTCAAAACATTTGGATCTTGTAGCCAGTTCATAAAATGTTTATAAACTGAAACAATCCTGTTGGTTTTAAACATTTGCCCTTTCCCTTTCAGGAAATGGTGCAGCTGTCCAACTACCTGAAGGTAGGAACCAAATATTGCACGCACCCGCTGGGAAAGCAGGTCTTCAGTCAGTACAGCACTACTTTTAAAATTATAGTTATTATTAAATAAAGAGGTGTTACATACCCAATTTTAACGTGGCCAGGAAAGCCTACAGGCAACCCCCTGAACCCAAAGAGCCGTCTGAGACTCCCCAAGCGGAGGAAGCCCTGACCCTGAGCTGGAGGGGGGAGCTGGGCTGTCCCCGTCAGCTCGGGGGTCCCCACCGGCTCGGGGCTCCCCGCCGGCCCCGGGGGTCCCCACCGACTGGCTCTCCTTTCCCCACAGGAAGCCCTGCACCGCGAGCTGCTGCTCAAGCAGAAGATGGTGATTTTGCAGGAGCTTTTCTCCACACTGCTGCGAGCGTCAGAAAAATCCTGGCAGGTACCGAGAGCTGCAGGAGGCGATTCCTGCTGGGGCCGGGGGAGGTTTTGCCTCGGTGGGACGCAGCTTGTGGCGGCAGCCAGAGCACCCACGGGTCTCGCTATCTTTCCCGGAGCTCAGCTCTCGCGCTGCCCGGCTTCGGGGCTCTGCAGGCTTGGCGAGGTTTCGGGGCCAGCACACCGCGCTGTCACCCACACACGAGACATCGTGCAGACCCCTCCACCTGCAAGCAGGCCCGTGCCCTGCCTCTCTCCTTGCCATCACCTTTCTTTTTTGGGAGGGCTGAACACAAACTCAGAAGTTAGGGGGTCACTTTGCTTGAAGTTTTTCCCTTTGGTGCCCCAAGAGATTGTTACAAAATGTACTTTGCTTTCAGATCAACAGGAAGTGTAAAACCTTTCTCTCCTGTAAGGTTTTGGGTTCTTTTTCTTTTTTTTTTTAATACTTGCTTTTCCCATTTTTTTTAAATAAAAAGCAAACAAGTGTGTAAATGGAGAAAAAAACGGAATGAACCCAAACAACCATCTTCCACCAAATTTTCTTTCTTAGGCAGAACAAGTTTCAAATGTTTTGAACCACTTTCTTTTTTTTTTTTTTTCCAAAATAAAAATTTTAGATGCACCAAACTGGTGCATCCATGTGCTGGCAAACACCACGTGGGATGGGGGAAAGACAGGCTGTTTCTTAATCTGGGAACACAACAGCTAAAAAAACCCACACAGCCCTCCCGCCCAGCTCCTGGCCACCCAGTCCGCTCCTCGCCAGGACCCGCAGGGACACCCTCTGCCCCGCTCCCTGTCGGGGATGTATTCTGAGCCCCAGCACCGCGATGCTCTGGCACACGTGCTGAGCCTTAGGTGCTCTGCTGGATCGTGGCCCTGCATCAAACTATCTCCCCACAGCTCAAAATCCTCCGGGCAACACTGAAAACCAGGGCTCTTTTTTTTTTTGCTTTCAGGAGGTAAAATTAAGGTGATGCATTTTACATAATATATGAAGCGTTTTATATAGGAATAGGAATATTAAATCAAATATTAATTTACAGTTCATTGTGCCATCAAAAAAGTGGTTTAAAAGTTCTGTTGGGGCAGAAAAGCAAGTGATTGGGCGAGATGGTGTAAAAAACTTGTGTTAGATGTACTGCGGTTAGAAACTTCCGCCTTCGCTTGCTTCTTCAAATATAATGTGAGCAGGAAAAAACACCCTGACACACTCTGCGGGAAGTAGCCATGAAACCTCAGATTAGAAACAGGTGGGTGCACTTTGCTTCTCGCTCTCTCTGCTGCAGAAGGGAGACTTTGCTGCTGCCTCTCGCGTTCAGCCTTTCATTGGACTAAAAATTAACTCGCCGCTGGCACTGGAGCCAAGGCAGCAAAGCCGGCAGATGCTGCTGCTTGGGGGGATCCGCGGAGGGAGGCAGCCGGGCGGGGGGCAAGGGGCTTCTCCGGGAGGTGCTGGCAAAGGGAGGTACAGACAGGTCCTGTACAAGAATGCTGTGCCGTGGAAAACGATGGTTTGTTGCCCGTTTCCAGGCCCAGGTGAGATGTCAAATGCTCACTGCAGAGGCTTTTTAATCCTTTCCAATATTTTGGGTTTCAAGTAAATGCGTACACTGGAATGATGTGGCAGTAACTCTTGAAATGGCCACAGAATCATTTTTGAGCTGCTGCTCGTGTTCATGAGTGCTCCTGGTTTGATGGAGCAAGCAAATACCCCGCAGGAGGATGGGATGTAGTTAAACTGAAGGGATGAGGCATTTGGTTCCTTCCCCCTCCCACGATTTTACTTCTAGGTTAGAGAGACCTTCCTACCACAGCTCTGTACCTTAAATCCTCCATCTGTTGTAAAACTTAGTTGATTCAGAAATACTGCCAGATGAAGGAAGCGAAGTAAGTCTCAGTTATTAAGAGTAATTAGTTTTAAGCTGTTCTCTTCTTAAAGAAGAAAATTGTTACTTTAATATATTTTCTTCCCTTCCTGACCTCTGAAGTCAAGCCTGGCTTTTGGAAGTACCTCGCAGCTCTGCAGAGTTTAAGCTCTTTGTCATTTCCAGTGCATTACTACTACTATATGGACTTATTTTTCTAACACAAGCATCATGTTTGGGCAAACTGGGAGCCTTCCAGAAACAGCATTTATTATTACTGCTTTAAACCAGCTATTTAAAATTACTAAGGGAAGGAGTATCAGAGAATTCACTGATCACAGCACAACCCAAACTCTACAGCTGTCAGCCAAAACCAGTTTAAAATATTTATATGGCACTTAAATGACAGCGGTAGCAAAACACAGAAGAGTTTGAGAGAGGTTTTGGAGCTGCCCATTCAGGTAACCTCCGATCTCTGAAGAGGGCTACAGAGGATTCAAATCCAGTATTTGCAAGAGCGGGCGTATTTTGAGCACGGCAGCCCTAATCCTTTCCTCGGTGTGGCTGTCAGGAGGTGGCTCCGGGCTCTCTAGCAAGGCGCAGCGCGGGGGTCCCCAGTTGGGGGTCAAATAGCATCACCAGAGACACTGCAGGAGAGAGGAAAAACCACCACCACGGTGACGGCGGCTGTAGGGCTTTTGCTATTCTTGTTTTGTTTCGTTGGGGGGGGGGGTGGGGGTGGTGTTTGGTTGGGTTTGGGGGGTTGTTTTGGCTTTGTTTTGGTGGGGTTTTGTGGTGTGGAGATTTTTTTGGTCTTTTTGTTGGGTTGGTTTTTTTTTTTTTAAATAGCCCCTTTCATGTAGATAATCCTCAACACAAAGGCTTGACTGAGATTTGCTCACATCACTTTTCTGGTCAGAAGCATAATTTCTTATGCCCTCCCACATATGCGCATATACTCACTCACCCCTCGCTGCCATGCTGTTCTGGTAACAGCCCTAACAGACAGCGTATTCCATTTAGGGAAATCTTTATGTTCTTTTGCCAATTTATAAGCTGCATCTCCATGAAAGGAGTTTGCCAGCACATTTCTGCTCTCACACGTGGGAAGGGCCCGGTGCTCCGTTGCCTTGGACTTTGCACAGTCATTTACATCTGTGCGCAATGGCCGTAACACCACCACCCTCTAACGTGAGCCTTTGCAGACAGCACAACAAGATAAATGGCAGAAGAAAACTAGGCATAATATTTCACATACAAAAATGCTCTTCAAAATTCCACCTGCTTTCTAAGAGGACAGAGCCTTTAGTATTTTGTACCAACAACTGAATTAGGAAAATTCATTCTTTGGGACTGTAACCTTACTTCTGTGCAAGTTTAAACAGCGCTAAGACAGCAGAGAATCTGGTTTTGCTTGGGTCTAACAGCTATTCCTGTAACATCAAGGAGTTGCTTTTTCAGAGGCTTGACTTCAAACAGCAGTAAGCAGAGAGGATACAGGCGTTCTCAGTATCGGTGGTGGAAAAACAGCCTACGTGAACTCTTTGCTAGAAATTTTATCTGAATTTGCATGCAGTCTGGTTTCAGAAAACCTAAGAAGCCTGACTAACACTGAGAGGAGATTATAATAAGGAAAATGAATCATCACTGTTGCCCTCTATCCCCCTGCCCAACTGCTAGGTGGTGCAACGCAGCCCCAGCCTATTGCCTAAGGGAACCAGCAAGACAAGACCTTAGCACCGGCCAGAGCTGTAGGCAAGGCACGCTGCAGGGAGGGACCGTGGGCCAGGGAACAGGGCTGCACGCGGGGACGGGCGGCAGCGATGCTTCTGCCAGCCCCATCCAGACTAACCTGAAATCCCCTTGCTCTTAACTTCCCATCTCGCTGCAAGTACCTGCACTGGGTAACCAGTTTGTCAATGCGTAAAAGTCTTACTTCCCCCACATCCCATTTATTCTGAGATCGTGAAGGGCTTATTTGAACTCCAAGCGTTGAAAAGACTTTGACCAAATTTAGCCACAATATTACAGACAAAAAAAAAGGGAGAAAGGGAATCAAAACCCAAGTTAGCAAAACATTGGGGGCACATTGTGTAGTTCATGATTCCACACATTGGTTCTATTGCTTTTTCCCCAGGGTCAGCTGAACGAAGATAAACTGAAGTGTAAACTAAGGGCACTTGAAAATCAGCTGCAGGCCTGCACCCAGGTAATGTCTGATAGCTGAGAAACACGGGTGAAGAAAAGCATGAAAACAAAATACCAAACCATGTAATTAGGTCGGGTCTCAGTTTCTAGAGCAATCTGATTAGATATGAATCTGAACATGATTTTTCCTCTTTGTTGAAGCAATGCTTCACAGCAAATTAGCAGGAGCATTTACACACTCCAGATTTGCTAATATTCAGGCTTAGCAAGATTAGGAATACGTCAGATAAGACACTTCAAGTACTTTAATTCTTCCTTTAAAGAGTTACTCAAAGGAGTGTGTGAAGAAGATCCTGATAGAGATGGAGGACCAGAAGCAGACCTATGAGCAGAAGGCAAAAGAGGCTCTTCAGAAGATGCTGGAAGATAAGCTCCAAACGGAGCAGCAGCTGCAAAACTCTCAGGTAAGCAGCATGTTTTACACCTGGCTTTGCTTTAATCCAGGCTGACTGTGACAAAGAGCTCCCACATTTCAGGGAAAGGTGATGACAAGTTTACCATTAGCAACAACGACGCAAAACCACCGTTTTTTAGCTACTGAGCAGCTTACTGGCAACCTGTGCTCGTTTTGTGAGCCACACATCAAGTTATTAAAAACAGCACATAGTCGGGGAAATATACTGCTGTTTGGCGGTTTTAAGTGTAATCCCTTCTCCTCCACCATCCCTTCATCCCGTTCCCTGCTCTGCACACACGCAGGGAGCAACCGGCCACACACACAGCCATCCAGGGCACGAGGTCCCCAGAGACGCTTTTTCTGGAGTTGCTCTTTATATGAAAATGGATTTTCCCCAAGAGGTCGCAATTTGCTTTGACCCACAGGATAACTGATATTTTCAGAAAAACGAGTAAATCTTATCCCAAATACTACCCAGCTTCTAAATGCTTCCGGCAGCATGGGAACTCGGGTTCCAGAGCGAACCCTTTGCCCATGTTCAGTGTGTCCATCAGATGGCATCAGCCCCACGCAGGTTATTATAGCCCCGGTGCTGGAGGCACAGCGCTGCCCCAGCCCCACGCACAGGCCGGTTGATGTGCGTGCCCACGGGTGTCGCTCAGGGCACGGTCCCGCCGGGCCGTGGGTCACAGCCCACCCGTGGGTCCTCGCTCTCCTCCCCAGAGAAGCCTGGCAGCGACGAGAGAGGACCTTGCCTTCTGGAAAGAGCACTACACCACGCTCAAAGCCGAATTGACCAAGATGACCACGACGCACACCGAGCTCGAGAACAGCTTCCACATTTTGCAAAGTGAACTGCAGGTACATTAGTTCCCCGCAGCAACAGCATCCACGGGAGTTCGCGTTTTCCCATTTGCAAGCAGGGAAGCCCCCAGGCTGAGATCACTACATTAAAAAAAGCCCCTTTGATGAAGCGTGGTGGCATTTGTGCAACCCGGTCCTCAGCTCGGGGCTGCCTTTCGCTGCTGGAAAGCCGGCGATGCCGTGGGCTCACAGTCTGCCCATGGCACGGTGCCAGGGCTGGACTGATGCCGGGGCTCTTCTCGCCCCCAGCGAGCGGCCGGGCAGAACGAGCAGCTCCATCAGGCCCTGCGCAGCCTGCAGAGCGAGCACGCTGCGCTCCACCGGCGAGCCAGCGCCTTGCGGGAGGACAACGACCTGAAGGCAGAGCACATCAGCGCCATCGAAGGTATCACATGCAGGGGAACGGTGCGGGGGTCTGTCCTCCAAAAAAAAAAATGGAGGATATATGGAAAATACTCTCTAAAATTCTGGTCCTTAAAGCCAAATACACACATACGCAAAGGGCTCACACTCTCTGAATGTGTCACACATCTCAGCTTGCCGAGAAAGTCTCTGGTTTCCAAAGGGCTCCTAAAGTCATTTCCAACTAGATTAAAGGACCTCAGAGAAGTCAAGTGACTTGGCTAGAAGAAAGGATAGAACAGGACACATGAAAAAAAAAAAAAAAGATGAGTCCTCAGCTTTGATGAGGACTTCAGCATTCTTTGTCAGGTCCATTGAACGCAGCAATGCAAGCCATGCAATGCAAGCCCACGCTGGTGACGAGGCAGCGCCCGTTACCATCCGAGGTTTCTGCATGGCGGTGGATATTAGCCGCATATAAACACATGCTAATACCATCTTAAAAGACCAGTTCAGATAGAGGCAAGGAAACTTTAACAGCTAAAAATCACATCCCTTCAGAGAAGAAAGTCCAGTGTAGCGAACAACGTCCAGCCCACTTTACACATCTGGAGAAAGGGAAAGTTGCCATCCTTACATAAACATACACCTTGATTTTCTTATTATTATTATTTCAGATAAATTGCAAAAAGAACAACATCAGAAGGTAATGCTGGAGGCAACAGTCAGCCACTTGCACAGTAAGTGACACAAAGAAGTGCAAAGTAAGAGACCTGCGTTAGCGCTGTGGACGGTAACGGTGGCTTTTCATGTTCGCAGACTTGATACAGAACCAGACCAACGAACAGAAGATCCAGGAGATGACGGTGCAAAGGAAAGGTCAGCAAACTTTGTAACTCCCACCTAGCCATGCTCTCACTGGACGCAGGAACGTTAGACCTGAACTCTAGGAGAAGTCTCCATTGGTTTAGAATAAAGGATTATTTTAAAGCTGCACAAAGCGAGTTACTATATTTTCCTAGTTAACATTAAAATGTAAGTGTATTTATGATGGCAAAGACTTTAAAAAATAAATGGATTTCATTGCAAATTCTACTTCAGTGACTATGACATTTTTTTCCCCAAGCAAAGTACATTCCAGTTTATAATTGCAACTACAGCTGTACTTGAAAAAAGTAGTAAAAGGCATTTTAACTCTCCCTCCCTTCCATTTCTGGCAACTACTTAGAAATATTCCTCTAAAGATGATTAACTGCAGCTACAGCAGAGGCAGGACCATGATAACTAACTCAGCTCCTGTGTCATCTGCTGTGTGTGTAGCACGCAAATATTATCTTTAAACTGTGCTGAGTAAACAATATCTTAAAGCAAACAGAAAGCCTGGAGCTGTTTCTCATCAGAAGCCTGACTGTTTTCTAGACCAGGTTTCCACCACGCAGACCCCACCTCTCACTCCTGTCAAGGAAAAACAAAACGCTCTGTTAGAGCACCCCGAGGAGGAGGAGGGAGAAGAAAGCCTGAAGGATGAGGTGCAGAAAAGGACATCCCAGCTTACAGCGAAGGAGAACGAGGTGAGGAAGTCACTGAATCCCCTGCTGGGCAGCGAGCTGCTGGTGTAAGTGGTCCAGCAGCACAACACAAAGCTCCTGGAAGCAACCCAAGCTTAATATCTCCTGTAAGGATTCTCTCTGCTGAATTTTTATCCCAACACCGGCCTCACCTAAACCCCTGATGCAGCCTCTGCGTGCAAGGGCAGGGCACCAGCACAGCCCTCTCCACACAAACCCATTTCTGCTCTCACAGACAAGAGTCCCACCAGTCTCGCAGGGAAAAGCCAAAGCTTTAAAAGCTGAAGCCCTGAGCACAAAGGAAGGCGAGGAAGAACAGAAAAGGCATGCACATAGCAGGAAAGGTCTGCTAACAGAAGCAATGCCCTTACAACCAGGCTGCAAAAAAATTCAAAGCTTTCCAACCTCTTACACACTCTTTCCCATCTAAGAAACTGTTTCAAGACACAAGACTGGTAGCACAAACTGTGTCCTCTGCCAACCAACAGCCCCACAGCTCTTACAGCAGTACTTAGCAAGGATTTATAAAAAAGGATTTATAACTTACTGTAGCAGAGCTTAGAGCCACACAGGAGGAGAGCTTGTCCTACTGACTCACGCTGGCGAGTGCACCACCACCATCAGGCATCACCTGGCATCACCGGGGAAGGCATTTGTAAAGCACAGGGCCCAGCTGCCCCCGTGGTGGCTCTTGCAGCCTCCTGGCACAGGCGGCCTTCTTCCTCAGCCGCTGCCATGCCACTCACCGGGAGGGCAGCAGGCGCTCACGCCGCGTGGCCGTCCAGGAAAAAAGGTGCTCCCTGGGTTTTGGGGTTGCGCAGCACAACCAAGGCGCCTGTCCCACGTGTCTCACATTCAGGGGGTTTAAGGGACTCTGCAACTGCTCCCGCCGTCAGTGAAATGCAGGCTGAATTTCAGAATGAGAGGAAGAGCCTGCCGTGAGTTTGTACTCCACGTCTTCTTCCTGACCTGCACACACCAGTGGTCATAAAAAATAACTATTGCTGTTTATTTCCATGTGGTGTGAAAGATGGCAGCAAAGTCCCAGGATGGTAACTGACAGGGCATTGCCTCTATCACCACGTTCCCAGTAACACTGACATCTGCTCTGTGTTCTATAGGTACATACGGACATACAGGTAGCAGGAGTGAAAATCCCCTGTTGCTGCAGTGCCCGGGCATGGGCAAAGCGCTGCAGCCGCTGTGGGAGCCCTGCCAGTCTCGGTGCGTACAAGATTGAGGGGATCCCTCCTGCTAACGGCCCCTCGCTCTGCTTGCAGTGCATGGAGCTGCGCTCGGAGCTGGAGGCCCTGAGCGAGGAGTACCGCTCCTGCCTGACCAGGCTGCGCCAGTGCCGGGACGAGCTCAACCACTTCCAGAGCAAGCAGGCAAAGGTGGGAGGCGTTCCTTGCCCCAACTCCCAGTGCTTTCGGACCGAGGCTGCAGATCAGTCTGGGAAAAATTCCACCATTTCTTTGTGCTCTGTGGAAAGATGAATGACATGTTCGCTAGGGATGAGATGAGAACTTTCTTCTGCCCACCAATTTCCTAGTAACACTTGCTTCTCCTTGCAGAGACGTCGCGGTCACTGGATCCCTCTCCTGGTGGCAGTGATAGCAATGGCCATAGCCACCTTCCTCGCAAGTTACAGACCATGAAGGACCTTCCCAATGACTGACCTCACTGCAGGAACTGACTTCTGCTTCACCGACCCTTGCCGCAGTGCACATTCTGCTGTTTTTTACTTGCCTGTTTGGTTCATATCCTGAGCTGGTCTCACTCCAAACTCCCGCAGCTCCAATAAAAGCTGGGAGATCACCCCTTCCCTTGGCTGCTTTGGTTATTCTGCGTCAGTTGAAGTTTGTGCTGCCCAGTCCCTGCAGCGCTGAGGGACAAAGCCACTCCGGCTGACACTGCCGGGGCTCGCAAGGGGCAAGAGGGACAGGGCATCCCATGCCCTTGGGATCCAGCCTCCCTGATTTACAAGTCCAGCAACTGAGAGGACTAGGCAATTGTCTTCCTTTATTTGTTGCCTCCTCAAATGGGACGTAGTCGACCCTGGACCATTTCTACTGGTGCCTGACAAAGCAGCCCAGCTCAGGGAGGCTTTTTAGCACAGTCCCCTCATACTCTCAGTCCTCCTGGACCCAGTTCAGCCTACCGCTCTGTGAGCCTGTCTTACAGCCAAGCGTTCCCACAGCCACGTCCACTTCCCCTCCACTGCCAGCACCGCATTAATTCCACAGAGACAGGGGTTTTAAGCCCCTTTTGGAGCTGCACTGTACAGGCATTACAGTAGCACTTACCCCTCGTTTGAGCACAGGCTCAGCTATGAGGTGGTGGTACGCGACACCACATCGCACAAGTAGTATATATGATACAGAGTCTACTTCACAAATTCAAAACACTGTGGTGTTTGAATTTTTTATTAATCCTCAGATGTTCACAGTAAATAAATATACCCTGACTTTACAGGGCACACTCCGCAGTCAGGACGGAGGCTGCAGAGCAGCTGTGAGCACGCACATCCACACACAGGTCTTCTGGGAAGTACACGTCTGATTTGCAACTGCCCTATGAGGTCTGGGGCCTGAGATCGTCACCATTCAGCCTTTGATGCTCAGTGGCTTCTTGAGAGCCTCAGTGGGCCACACACACGGGAACTGGATCTCTCACCTCGGTCCCTGATGCAAGTCAGAAATATGCCAAACCGTCTTGAGTTTGTGTTTTACAAGGCGACTGCTGGAAGAGACACCACCTCGCTCGAAATGCAGAGATCTACAAAGTCGCTCTGCGCGCTGAAGGCCTGCTTCAGCTCATCGCACCAGGTGTCCAGCACCTCCTTCAGCTCCGTGCAGAGGCTCTCCGGGATGCTGAAGGAGTAGATCTGGACCCTGAGACCGTCCCTTATCCTGGGGCAGGAGGCCTGGACCGTGAACACCCTCAGCGGCGTCAGCCCCAGGCAGTTCTCGGCACCCTCCTCCGTGGTGAAGGTGTACGCCGCCGGGTAGCCCAGCAGCACCCCCATGATGGTGCAGAGGTTCCAGCCCGTGGGGACAACCTCGCTGGAGGACACAGGGCCGGCGGTGGTGGCCTCGGCGGCCCCTAGATGGGCAAGGAGGGCAGCGAGGTGGCCCCTGATGGTCTCGGCCTCCACTGGCCCGCAGAGACCCGGGCACTGCCGCCCCGCTGAGACGTCCATGAAGGGTGGGGGGTGGGCACGCAGCATGGCCGCCAGCCTCCGCCGGGCCAGCCCCGGGTGCAGCAACAGGGCCGAGCCTTCGGCGCCCAGCAAGTGCAGGCGACGCGGGGCCAACCCGGCCTCCATTAAACGGGCCAGGTACCGCCGCAGCTCTGCGGGGCCCGCCGCGCCGCAGTCGTACAGCAGGGCCGGCTTCAGCCCCGCCGCCACCGCCAGCACCTCCCCGGCTAACTGCAGGGCCCGGGCCGCCGGCAACCGCCACCGCCGCCCTGCTCCCAGCTCCTCCCGAGCCGCCGCCACCAGCCGCGGCGCCGACAGGGCGCTGCCCGCCGGGGCCTCCGCCTCCTCCCCGGCCGCCGGGCCCATGGTCTCCGTACGCTGAAGTAGAAACCACCGCCGGGACTAAAGCTTCCGGGGCGGCCTCGGCGCTAGCGTGGGCGGTGATCCGGGGGCGGAGCAGCTGGGTCCCGCCTGGAAAAGCCGCTCCGCCCCGGTCTAGGCCTGGGCCCGGGCCTCAGCGGGTAGAAGGCCGCTGCTATTCCCCTCAGCTTTCAGAGTGTGTTTGCCGCTTCAGGTGGCTTCCCGGAGGGTGCAGAGGTGTTTATTTTACACATATACGTGTGTACGTTGTGTGTGTGTGTGTGTGTGGTACATGCTCCCAGGTTGCAGCTACAGAGTAATTAAAGAGAGCAATAAAGCTGGACCAGGTGATAGTTCTCCAGGTGGTTTTAATAGAGCACAGATTACTCCCCCCCCATGATCAAGTGTTTATATACAATGTATCAATAGTGGATTAAAAAAAATGTTACAGAATTGAAAATCTGATTTATACAGCAAACAGCAGAAAACAGGGAAGGAGCTAGAGGTATTCCTGTAATTCCCTCTGTTTTAAACACTTCCGACTCAAAAGCACCATAGACGGCTGAAACTGAATCAGATGACCAGATTTACAGATTTTATTCAGATCTAGGCAAGGCACTCATTAAGAAATACTCTTCTGTATGTACAAGATGAGAAGCCGCGGGGCAGAGCAAAGGGTCTGTCACTGTGCCGGCAGCGGCTGGGCCATGTGCATGGCGGGGGCCTGCATCGGCCACCCCTCCTGGTGGTTCTGCAGCAGGCGGTACAGCTGCTTCAGGTGCGCCACGATGTTGTCCTTGATGTCGGGCGTAGAGATCTGGAGGCGCACGCTGCCGCTGTCGAAGGAGCGCGTGAAGTCACCGGAAAACATTTCGTAGATCATCCGGGCCACAACTGGAATGACCTGTTTAAGAAGAAGGCAGTTGTTTTACCCTAACGGTCACACAGTATATTCCCGTTATTTTGCAGGAATCCCCTGCCCTGGATGCACGGGATGGTTTCCCCAATAACCTAAAGCGCACTCACAGACCGATGCTATTTGGCACACATAACATTTGTATTTGCCATGACAAAGTCCACCAGCCCTGTTGGGGTTTCCTGGTGTCAGTAACCGCAACAGAGAAGAACAGGTCTCTGGTATCCGTGGGCATTGATCCAGAGCCAATGCACCGGCCCAGCAAGGCTCGCACGTGTCACTTCAGAGCCTCAGCTCCTACCTGAACCACAATCAGCTTCCTCTCCCTGGGTTTTCCGTCAGGCCATTCTTCTCCAAAACAGAAGTAGATCTCATAAGGTGGCTGTTTCTCAATTTGTCCTTTCTGATGGGCAATCAGCTCTAGGAAGAAAAGCAGAATGCTGCGGGGTCGTCCTCTTTCAGTTAGAAACACTCACCACATCCCACCTCATCGTATCATCCCAGATCTTACCTACACTGTCCTTTGCCAGAGCCACCTCTTACACATACACAATTTCAGCTTACTTCTTGAATCTGGAAGAGCCTTCTTTAACAGCAAGGCCCATCAATGTTTTTTGGAGCATTAAATGAGAGCACATTCACTTTCTTCTGATGTGCACCTGCTCCATGGTCCACTGAAGTCGGGGCAGCGGTGGCCCCTACCCAGGCTCCATGCCAGAGCAAACTCATCCGTGCATCCAGGCCGAGCCCCAGTGCAGACCACCCTTTCCAATAGTGCCACCAAGTGCCCAGACCTCTATCCAAAGCTATTTTCCAGAAGTAGAAGCTACCTACCACTTAGGAACGTTTCCAGACAGAAGAGTTTGACTTTCTTTTGCCTCTCGATCAAATTTGGTGTGGTGGAAGAAGGCGCACAGGGACCGGACCAGTACACCTTGCACTGGCAGAGCCGGACAGCATAGATGGCATGGCCACTGACCTCCAGGATCAGTCCCCTGTCCATAACATCCAGCAGCCGACTTGTGAAGACCTTCTGCCTTTCATTGGTGATTTGCTCTGTTCCTGGAAACTTTACTTGCTCCAAACTAATGGGCCCAAAGAGCTCTTCCTGGTCCGGCATAGGACCTAGCTCTCCATAGAAAAGTCTGCATCCCTGCGGGTTGCTTACTGTTGTCGTCGGTCCAGTCTCCTTTCCTCGATATTCGAACTTGATTTCTAGGTCTGTCACTGAGAGAGAAACTGTCAGTATGGCTTTTCCTGGACCTTTGCATGTACCGTATCAGCAGAAGAGACACACCACGCAATCCATGCTACAGTCACAGGGATGTTTAAACCGTACACAGTTCTCCATGCTAACAAGCAGTCACAGGAAAAAAAAAAATCTAAACTTTTTTTTTTTAAAGTACAATGACAGAAGCACTACAAATCCATATACGTACTTGGCAGAGAGCTGATCCAGAGCTCAGGGCTGCTGAAGAAGTCATGCTGCAGCGCAGTTGGGGGCATTTCCATATCTAGAGGTTCATTCTTTGGCCACACAGCTTCAGGGCTGCAGTTTTCTGCACTGGCTGGAGCCATTGGAGAATCTACAAAAGGGAAACAATTCTTCAGTAAACCATGATTTTATTTCAAGCATGCACCAATTTACAAGCAAACACCTTCACTAATACATTAGTCTATGTGACCAACCATTGATATTAAGAAATGGAAATGTCTCCTGAATAGGGACATGCTGAGACTGATTCAATTCTTCCTCCTCTTCCTCATCAAGATCATTATCCTTTTCATCCCACGGAGCTGAGCCAGTGGAACCTGCAAACAAGCACATCCTTGTGGGTAGTCAATCAGGGTGAAACACTGCAGTGCATGTCTTGAAAAAATAATGTGATCTTCTTATTTGCTTTGTACAACATTGGAAATTTATTTATGTGTTTTCTAAACATAATTTAAAAAAGGAAAAATCTGATCTGTACAACATACTATTTTCAGTTTAATATATAATTCTAGAAAGCTGAGGAAACACATAAACTATCGCCAACATCGGACTGTTTAGCAGAAAACATGCAAATGTGTAGAGCTTCATTAATTTTAGTACAGGTACACTATGGTTCAAAGTCCTCTTGGTTTAAGTACAGCTGGGCTTACACATGCCAGCTGCTTTCTGCGGCACACAGAGGCAGCTTGAGAGTTAATGCCACGGAGGGAAAGGAACTCACATTGGACGAACGCCTGCTCAGTAACAGCCCTGTGTCAGCGAGGCCCTCACCTGGATTAATGATTGATCCCTGGGACTGCGGGATATCGCACACTTCATAAATTTTAATAGGATTCATGGGCACCTCCTTGGTGCCATCATACATCAAATTAAATTCCCGGCTTTTGTTAAGAGCACATCGGAGCTGGGCTTTCCACTTTGCAGGGTCTGGCTCATCCACTCCTTCCTGGTACTTTCCCGTTTCCACAGCCCAAGCCTGGGGACAAAGTACACTGTGCTCAGTCCAGCCCTCCCAACAGAGCAGCTTTTATCAGAAATCAAACTTCCAAACAAATTCACTGTAAAATCCTTCTCTTGCAGAAGTCTTAACTACAGCTCTTCTGATAACAACAATGGAAATTCCTGCTTTAGTAGCTTTTCACATTAAAAGAAGGGGGAGAAAAAAAGATGTAAATCCAAATTACCAAAAACCATTAGCAATTCTGAGCATGCATCTTCATACAAGTTAAGAAAGGATAAATTGTACAGGATTGTGCAGTGAGCTTTTCTACGTGCCTCAGCTTCAATACCAAAGTCATTTTTGACAGCAAGCCGTACCCTGTGTAGGAGGAATGGACTCGGGTAAAACGGAGCGGAAGAGCAGCCACAGACACGCAGCTGGCTCTCTCCCTCTCTCACCCCAACATCAGGCTATCAGTCCGCGATCCCTCCAAGGCAGAGGAGGTCAGAAATTCCTCAAATGAGCGTAGGAGTTATAATGAATCCCTTGGGATAACAACATTAAGGGCAGCAGTGATGAGTATTGGAAGTTTGTGGTGGACCTCTTAAGATTTGTGTAACAGTATTTAATGGTTTGCTGCTAAGAACAAGCCAGCTACCACATCCTAAACCAAGCAGATGAAGCAAATAGCAGCAATGTTCCAGAGTCCACGCAATCAGACATCATCTGGCCTTTGGTGGTCAGAAAGGGTTAAAGAACTCAACACTGTTTCAGGCAGTGCCAAGCTTGGCATCCAGGTGCACAAAGTGGCTTTTCTGAGGTCAAAGAAACAGGACAAAATGTGCCTGGAAACAGCTAGCGAGATGCCTATCCAGCTCCTGGGCCAACAATTCAACCCTTTGTCTCTGTTTAAGAGCCGTGGTATATCCGAGCTCTCCTCTCCCTCACCTTGAAGATGGTGTTCTCCTCCTCATGCTGCGGGCTGTGCCGAGTTGCGTGCTTCCAGGGGATCTGAAACCGCTTCGCTTCTCGGTTTAGCCAGATAAGGCCGGGATACATACCGCTATCTACCTGGGCTACCAGCCACGGCTTCAAGCGAACTCTTCGCGGGTGTAACGCCATTGTCTACAAAAGAGAGGGATAATAGTAGACCAACTGCGAAAGGTTAGTTGAGACTCATACGCTTTACAAAAAAAAGTTAATTTGATGAAAAAGGACCCTATGTAGTGTTACTGCTATTGTTTGTTATGTTACTGCACATTGAAACCACTAATTCAGATTCAGCCAGGTGACCCTTCTGCCAGGAGGAGTTACAGACGCATCACGAAGTGGGGACCGTAATTGTTACAAGAACAACAACTTACTATTAAATATTCCAGTAAGCAGAGACGGCACGTTATTTGTGTTAACTGAGCGCACGGAGGGCGAGCCCCAATCAAACCCAGCTGTAAACGCTGCGCAGGAGATAAAGCCACAAACAAGCCGCAGCAAGAGCAGGCAGCAGAATTTCAAAAGCCTCCACGAACGCCGTAGCGAAGGGGCCTGTCCGACCTAGCTCTTCCTCAGCCGCGTCAGATGGGCATCCAGGAGGAGAAGAACTAACACATGCCGAATCAGAGGCTTTTGCCCCGGTTGAGGTAAAGGTGGAAGGCTCAGGCTGAAGCGAACGGGACCGTTTTACCGGAGATACACGTCCCTCTGAAAGGCATTTCATGGCTTTTTCATGAACGCTCCGAGTGCAGTATAATCATTCGCAAACATCACTGACCTGTAATAACCAGGATGTTTATCCAGAAGGACATGAACTGCAAGTCTGACTGCACTCCTGCTGAAAATCAAGTGATGTTGACTTAATGTTTAGGGTTTTTTAAAAAAAAAACAATGCTGCAGCTAACTGATCAAATCTGTTGTTGTTTAAGTAGCCCTGTGTTGCTACTACATGTGCAACCAACCAACAATTTTTTTCTGGTGCAGAACAGATACAAAGCCAAACAAACAAAACCAATGACTGTACCTCTGCAGGAAGAGACAGTATTTGGTATCTTTAGATTTTGGGAGGGGACTATTATGCTACACGTGTGCTTAGAAGGTCTATCTCCCATATTCATTTGTAAATCTTGAAACAGAGGTGAAAAATGACAAATATTCCCATTAATAAAGCCGCTACAGGATAAGTAAAACCTTTGCCATAAGCTCCGAATACTGTTGCAGGAGTTGCAAAATGCGTCTAGTAGCAGAGACAGAGGAGATTCAAAAATCCTATCCAAGAACTAGTCTAGGAACTGGTTTTATTTGTCCAAATACCTGCAGATCCCATTCGGATGCAAGCGTTCACACAAAATTCATCTGAACACAACTTATTTTATCTGTTAAGCAAAGAAAATGTTCAGATTCAATTGCAAATCATCTTTAAATAACAGTTTGAAAATGTGCTTTGTCAAGGACCAGGGGATTTTACCAGACTGTTTCCCAGGAGCTGCAAAGGATCAGAAAACAATCATCAAAATAATTTTTGTGCTTGTGAAACTGCTGTATTGGTTATCCAGGTCAAAAATCCTACCAGAATTAAAGTTTCAGTAGTGTGTTTGCAAAACCACAAAGTCCAAGTTAATCCTGCACTTAGAATTGAGACCAAAACCAGGTATTGATTCCCCTTGCAAAAGAAAAAACAGTGATTTCTCACTGTAACAAAGAAATCCTAACTAAAGCCCGTTGCTGCAATCTCTTTTACACTTAACTTTACTACAAACAGCCCCCTCTGCGCCTAATAACATACACTGTGTACACACGCATTTGCAAGAGCAAATTCAAACCCACATACCAGGGAGAAAAATTCATGCCTCTCTCAAACAAAATAAATTCGGTCACATGGAGGGTGTGCTGGCGCGGCCGTATGAGGTTTGAATTGTCCCTCGGATCACAGACAGCGTCTGTCAATACGCGACATTACAATGCTTTATAACCTTTTATCACCGATGACTTGTTGACACAATAACCAAGAGCAAATCAACTTGAATCCCATTGCTGGGCTCAGACGGTGAGTCAGCCTCTCACAACCTTCAACTTCGATCCAGTGGGGTCCACTAATGCCAGAGGCTGCTCCCGCCCCGGGAGCCACAAGAGTGAGCTCGGGAACGTCCTCACACTACTGACTGGATTTGCCATGGGAGGCTTGGCCCTCACTCAATACTCCTTGGTGCACGTACCAAGGAATCACAGAATAGTTTGGGTTGAAGGGACCCTAAAAACCACCCAGTGCCACCCCTCTGCCCTGGGCAGGGACCCCTCCCACCAGCCCAGGGTGCTCCCAGCCCCGTCCAACCCGGCCTTGGACACCTCCAGGGATGGGGCAGCCACAGCTTCTCGGGGCAGCCTGCGCCAGGGGCTCACCGCCCGCACAGTCAACAATTTCTTCCTCATATCTCTTCTAAACCTCCCCTCTTTCAGTGTAAAACTGTTCCCCCTCATCCCATTGCTCCCCTCCCTGACCCAGAGTCCCCCCCCAGCTCTCCTGGAGTCCCTTTAGACACTGGAAGGGGCTCTGAGGTCTCCCCGGAGCCTTCTCTTCTCCAGGCTGAACACCCCCACCTCTACCAGTCTGTCCTCCCCGCAGAGGGGCTCAGCCCTCAGAGTGGAGGAATCCTGGAAACAGAAATCCTCCAGTTTGCTATATTACCACTCAAACTGGCTGGTGCGGGGGGATAATTAGCACATCCCTGTGCTGCTAATGCATCTCTGGTTGGTGATGTAATTATTCCCTGTACCCCAATTATTATTAAGGCATACGTTTTTCCTTGGAAGGGAGATGTTTGCCCCAACAGGAACAACTCAGGCAAACTCAGGAACGGGCAGACATCCCGCAGCCACTTCCCCAACAGATGCAGACGAGTGACCAAGGCCCGGAACAGCCCAGGTCAAGTGCGGTGGCTCTCGGGGCTGCGGCACGGTGCCAGCCAGTGTCATGACACACGGCACACCAGGAAAACACCACCTGAAGCCTGTCTGAGCCTCGCTGCACAGATGCTTTCGCTCTCCGCGAATATGCACCCAAGTGTATTCAGAGCTCCCACTCCACCCCATCGCAAAGCCTCTGAAGAAGGAAGGGGTCTTCTCTGGGTCCATCGCTGCGATACCACAGACCTCATTCCTTGCTTATTACCTTTGTTTGCTTACCTTATCCTGTATTTAGCGGATTTGTATTTTTTTTTTTCAAAGGGAAGCAGCTCAACCCTTAACATTCACATTCCCACAGAAAAACAGGCTGAATCTCCATCCGAGTGTCCGACACAATCGCCTCCTTACACCAGGAACCTATAGCTCCCACCTTTCAGAGATGCGCACATCGCTTTTCTCGTCAGCCACCCGTGCAGGGCGAGCAACACGCCTTGAGCACAATTAACTCTTACGATCCACGGACCCCGCACCCCAACCTGGTGCCCGCAGCCCTCTGCCACGCCGGGGCAGCCCGTGAAGTTGGAAGGGGCGCGAGTTCCTACGGATAATTTGGGTTCTCGGGGCAGTAACAGCTTTGGTCCAAAACCGGCTGGCGGTGAAAGGGGCGGGGGGGCAATATTACCCTTGCGCTGACCCTAGGCCCCGGTTTACACCAACTTGAAAGCCGTAGCCCGGGGCAAGTACAGCCCCGGCCGCCAGCGATGGGCGAGGGAGCAATAAATGGACATTTTCAGCGGGTTTTACCCTCCCGGCTGCCTTCGGACCGCGACCCCCCCCCCCCCCCCCCCGCACAGCCGCCCCCCCGCTCCAGCCCACACCGGGACGGGGGGCCCCGGAGCCGCCGACCCTCCCACGGACACCCACCCGCGGCTCCCCCGCGGTGCGCCTGTTGGCCACTGCAAACCGAACTGCGGACCCCGCTCCGCCGCGCCACGGCAGCGGCGAGCAGCCCCACGCGGAACGGGGCTCCGCCAAAGGCCGTCCCGCCGGGCGGCTCCACGGGGCGCGGAGGGTCGGTCCCACGGGGCACCGCGACCCCCTCCCCGCCCCGCCTCTTCCTCTCCCCCCCGACCCCACTTACCCCTCCGGCGGGCGGGGGCCGTCTCCGCGCCCGCGGGGGCTCTCGGCCGCCCCGCGGGGCCCACGCGTGGGCGCAGCAAGGGGAGCGCGGCCCGGCGCGCACGCACCGCCCGCACCGCCCTCACCTGCCCAGGTGCGCCGGGCGCAGCCGCGCCGCGCCCGCCCCGCCCACGGCCGCGGGGGGGGGATCCGCGCCGTCTCCCCCCGCCCACGGCACGGCGATCTGCGCCGTGTGACCCCGCGCCCACGGGATGGGGATCCGCGCCGTCTCCCCCCCGCCCACGGCACGGGGATCCGCGCCGTGTGTCCCCCCGCCCACGGCCGGGGAGGAGGGGTCAATCCGTGCCATGTCCCCCCGCCCACGGGATGGGGATCCGCGCCGTGTTCCCCCGCCCACGGGATGGGGACGGGGGGTCAATCCGTGCCGTGTCCCCCCGCCCACGGGACGGGGATCTGCGCCGTGTGTCCCCCCGCCCACGGCCGGGGAGGGGGGGTCAATCCGTGCCGTGTCCTCCCCCCCACGGGATGGGGATCCGCATCATGTGTCCCCCCCGCCCCACGGGATTCGGATCCACGCCATGTGTCCCCCCGCCCACGGGATGGGGATCCGCATCATGTGTCCCCCCCGCCCCACGGGATTCGGATCCGCGCCGTGTGTCCCCCCACCCACGGGATGGGGATCCGCGCCGTGTGTCCCCCCACCCACGGGATGGGGATCCGCGCCGTGTGTCCCCCCACCCACGGGATGGGGATCTGCGCCGTGTGTCCCCCCGCCCACGGCCGGGGAGGGGGGGTCAATCCGTGCCGTGTCCTCCCACCCACGGGATGGCGATCCACGCCGTGTCCCCCCTGTCCCCGCCATGGTCTCACGGGGCAGCGCCCCCGTCATCTTACCACGTCTCTTTTTCTTCTTAATGGAATATTTAGGAAAGAAAATGGGAAGTTCCTGGTTTTCCTTCGCGGCTCAAAGCGCGCCCGGCCCAGTCCATCCGCAGCGACAAAACTTGAAGTCAGGCAGGACTACCACAAAGCCACGGGCACACGAGTTTTCTCTGAAAAGCGTGAAAATGTCCATCTCCTCCCTGCCCGCTGGCACCTACCGCAGCCTGCGAGGGGGCTCGGCGGCATCTCCCCCCCGGCCCGGCCGCAGCCTCCCCGGGCGGTCTCCGTCAGCCGCCCCTTTCATTGCTTTGCCTCGTAGGTGGAGAGCCGTGACTCAGTGGTGAATCTTGGTTTCAGGAGATCACACAACACTTCGCTATTCAGTTTCAACGAAGCAGAAAGAAACAGTGGGAATTTCCCTTCTCCTTCCCATCACGAATGCTACGGATAGTGCCGAATTCTGGTGTTGGAAAGGCTGACCTGCATCCAGAGCTCAATCCTATGCCAAGACTTTGGAACTGTGCAAAATTTTTAAAATGTTCACACACAGAGAAAATGTAATTCTGTGTTTTTCTTGGGAAGTTGGCCTTGCAAGACGAACGTTTCAGGCTTTATTCATCACTGATGTGTAGCTGCTCAGATGTAGCATTTAGCGGGAGTTTGTCAGCACATAATAAAATCTTCCTGGCAATAAGTAAAAGACAATAGGTGACACTCGAAGGTTAGCGGGGTGTCTTTGTGGGATAGCACTGCAGTGGGGGATTTCAGATGGGTTCGGTTTGTTGTACCTATTTTTGATAGGCAAATAAGGGACAGCTGCTCCTGTAACACCACCTCCTACCGTGTTGTTATTCCTGCTGTATAAAAATGTGCGATGGTATCGCCAATTTGGTGAGGGACTGGGAAGAGATGCACAGAGATGTCGGGTGACCTCCCACCCAAAGCATGAGGGATCTTTGATCTCTCCTCAAACCCGTCAGCACAAAAGCTGCCGTTCATCCTCCCTGCATTCCTTCAGTCCACGCGTCTGTCTTGCCTGGTGACGACGGGCAAATTTAAGGATGCTTCAGGACTGCTTTCCTTTGTGGTCTGGTGCTTGGGCAGCTTTGGAAGCAGACCCGCACAGTGATGCCACCACTCGCCCGTGGCAGAGGGCTGGGAGCCACCCTGGGCAGAGCTTTGCCCTTCGTAGGCCCTCTGCAAGGACGCTCTGGATTGCCCGACCCACCGGGGCGGTCGCAGGGCAGGGCTGGAATATTTGAAATAATGGAGCGATGTGGCAAAACGGGTAGGCGAGGGCAGCTCCAGCCTGGGCGAAGGATCCCGTCTTGCCTCCAGTTTCATTGAAGATGGACCTCTCGCACCGGGCGGCTGTGCCTGCGCCCTGCGGTACAGCCTCCGCTGCCGCCTTCGCCGAGTGGTAACGCGGATGCCAAACAAATGAATCTTCCCAGGCCTCTGCAGGGTTTGTTGGTTTTTTTTTTTTTTCCCCTTGAGTTTCTACCAGCCTCTGCTGAGGCGTGTGGCAGCATGTCGTGTCAGTGAACTGACGGGAAATAAGCTGACTTTTTCCATGCTCGTGGCTGGGAGACTCCGCAGCTTTTGAGCCGTATAGGTGATAATCTAGGGATAGCTCATTAGGCAGGACATGTAATCAGATGTTACCTGTTTGTGACTAATCATCCAAAGTGTTTGCTCTGACATAATACATAAAGCATCGATCCTAACCCTTCAGGCAGCCAAACGGCACCAACCCCTTTACTGTAGTTTTCTAGAAATCAGTCTTTTTCCTTTTAGTTCTCTCTGCTTACATTTACCTCTACCTGTATCTTTTTTTCAAATCAAATGAAGAAATCCTTTGGCTGATAAACCCTACTTCATAAAGTGACATTCTGCTGGCTGAGGGACAGCAGCTCTGTCGGTACAGTCTGCAGAGCACACACTTCGGACAATGAGAGTCTATGCACAGGAATTTTCATACCAGGAGCTATAGCGTTTAACTTCAGTGCCAAGTTAACATCGGCTCGTTTATCAACATGATTGTATGCCATGATACCTGCGATAGCACCAGCTGGGCTTTGTTAGCCAGGTCTCTTGCAGTCCTTTGTTCCTAGCTGGAAAAGATTGTAGTCATCAAAACAAAGGGGAACCATTTTCTCTCCTGGGAACAGATCACTAAGTTCCCATAAGGCAAAACAAAATTATGCAATGAGGCAAAGACAACGTCCTGGGCATGTGGAGTCTTGCTGGGTGCTCTCAGCGCTCGCATTCCACACGCAGCCCCGGCACAGCAGCGCAGCACAAAATGGAGGAGGCTTCACCCCCGCACGCAAAACGGCCCAGCGGTGCGGCGGGAGAAAGTGCGCCGAGCCCTCCCCAGCAGCAGCACCTCTACTTCTCCAAAGCTGTTTGTCACCCAGAGAGAACCCGTGCCCTTGCCAGGTGTTAGCCAAGACAATTCAAGAAATAGCATCAAAGGGAAAAAGCTACTTCTTTACGTGGTATGCATAACAGAGCATGGGGAAACGGAGAATGCAACAGAGCTATTTTATAAATGCCACAGTGACTGCGGCTGCCAAAGGCTTCTTCCTAGTAGGTCGAGCTAAGAGGAAAATACTGAGGGACAGATCCAGTATACTTTTTTTGACGAGTCAGACCTCAGGCTGCTCCGCTGCAGCCAAATGATCTGAGTCAGGGGCTGAAGTTCATCTGAAGCGTTTACAAAAGGACAGGTTGAGTTTTTTAATTCTGTTGCATTCTTCTCAGCACAAAGATAGGCAAGTAGGATTCCTCTACATTATTACGTAAAAATACACCTTTGCGTTGAAAGGGAGCAGCCTTAACCTTTCTAGCAACATCTCTGGTCCTTCCCATCCATCTCCAAACTTGTGCCGTGCTGCCTAGACACTCCTTGCAATTAAGACTCTTAAGTGAAACCATGCATTGCCTGAACATCCTCATATACAGAAGTGCAAAGTTATGCCATGCTCCTGCAAATTTGTTCCAGTATGCATATACACATCCACACGCAATGCTACTAGTGGGTTACTTACAAGTGTGAGCACATTCCAAGCAAGCCCTATGCTTATAGTGGAATAAGAATTACTTCACTGTTCCACAGTATCAAATTTAGACCGATTCTGAACTGTTTTCCATGTGAGAAACTCTTCTTTCCAAACCAATTAAAAAAAAAAAGTTTCAAAAAAAGGAACAGCTTAAAGCCTTCTAGGCCTTAATATTATTATAACAAGGAGTCTACTGTTTCCTATCAGTGTTGCTCCAATCCTCTTAAAAGAAGAATCCTAATGGGGTATCAGTCTGGCTCAGACACTTCTACAGCTACAGGTCATTTCTTTGCAGCTGACACAGCTAATGGCTGGATTCAGAACACCCGGTATGATATGGGTAAAAGCTGGTGGCTGCAGTAAGCAGAAGAAAGAGGAGTGGGGTGGTTTGGTCCTGGTGGGAGGTGGCTGGGTACAGCTGAGGGATGGACTGACTGACTGACCAGAGGCGGACATGTGTGTTGTGTCTGTCCTAAAAGTGGTGAGCAATGTTCAGGGGTAAGGGTAAGCAGGAGGAGCATTTCCATGGATGAAAGCACAAAAAGGAGAAAGGAAATAAGGAGAGCAAGGATAACTCAATCCTTTAAAACACAGGAACTAAAATGTTGCTGTTTTCTTTATTTAACTGTGAGTTTTAAAAATTAATTGTGACAATGAGAGTAATGTGCACATTTGTATCTATGTGCATTTGCCAGTTCTTTCAATCGGTTTGTATAGAATAAAGCCTGTACTAGGTGTTTAATTAACTTCATGTATTAGCAGTTTTTTCATATGAGTGGTGTTAGTTGTATATGCTTATTTGTTCTCTGTAATTGTTGTTTGTTACTATGCCCCGTTTCACTGAAGCATTGAGTATCCCCCACAAGCAGGTAGTATATGTCAGTATTGAAAAACTAATGTAAGGAAAGCTTACTTACAATCTCTTTTCCTCAAAAAATGATGGTGAAGTAAGTGGGGTGGGTGGGTGTATGTCGTGTAAGGGGAACCTTGGCTTCCAAATTCTTTGACATGAAGGTATTAACGTGCAGAAGGACTGTAAGCCTCTGGAGTCTGTTCCTAAATAGGGCACAGCTCAGAACATCTGAAGGTCTTTGTGACTCATAGGTGGGAATCTCCTAATGGTCTTAGTTATTTTTATACATCCCCAATACCACGTGTTACACTGCCCTAATGCAGAGAAGCAACTCTGCCATCAATCAGCAAGCACGCAAAACTGTGGTGGTGAAAACCATAGGAAAGAAAAAGGAAGAAGAAAGTAAAACACAAAAAAAAAAGAGGGTGAAATAGCAAAATGCAATATTAACATCAAATAAAGGCACAAGACAGCAACAAAAAAAGAGCAAAGAAAAAGCAACTAAAGGTGACAAAAGGACAATACAAGCAAAGGACTCTGGCAGGGTTTTCCTTCCTTTTAATCTTGCTTTACGGAGTGAAATGGGACAGCAGTTCACCAATGCCGAAGGGGAGCAAGCTGAGATTGATGTTGCCGAATTGCAGGAATGGTATAAGAAGTTTGTGGTCGAATGTCCCAGTGGGACTCTCTTCATGCACGAATTCAAGCGGTTCTTTGGGGTCCAGGATAACCGTGAAGCGGCAGAGTACATTGAAAACATGTTCAGAGCTTTTGATAAGAATGGGGTAAGTGGTGAGGGATTTTTACAGTGATTTGCCTAATAATCTGCACCTCTTCCATCTGTAGTTTTGGAGTGTTTTGGTGGAGTTCCCACCCTTGTTACTGCGCTTCATGAGACTAAGGTAAGGGCGATGGACCTGCCAGGGCAGGAGAAGGAGCATGTGCTGCACTACTGGGGCTGGTATGGATTTATTCTCTCGTAAATCTGTACGCAAATTAAGGACAAAATGTCCCTTTAAGGGTCTCAAGATGGATTAAAAGGTTGAAATTTAGGCAGTTGCACTTTGAGACAGTATTGTTGAAAGATCCTCAAATAGCCAAAGTTGCTACATGGAAAAAAAATATTTATCTGGTACAACAGAGAGGGAATTATAGTGTGGGAAAGTCCTACTCAAGTTTGCTCTACACTGGAGGAAGTGCGTATATACAGTATGAACAGGTGGCGTGTAACAAAATATTGATTTTTAGCTGCTTGAAAGTGAAAGAATGATGAACAATTCCGACATTCTGGTTTTGATTCCCTTTGCTGTATTTGTCATCAGACACCTGGGAAAAGTGGGCTTTCTGGTTTAGTAGCAGTTCATGCATACCCGTGTATTGGTGCAAAAGGCAGCGTAATACTAGCCTGCGATATTTTAGATATGCAAAGAAATTTAATATGGTTGCCTTTTTCATCTTGAAATGGGTAAGCAATGCTTGCCAAAGTTTAATATCTTTTTTTTTTCCTGAAGCTGTTGATCATATTCAGAGTATGGTGTTGGTTGTTGCTCTATACCAACACAAGAAAAGGGGAGACGAGTATGTCATCTCTCAGGTATACAAATGTCCTTTAAGCTTCCTTGCAAACCAGTGGCAAAATCACATTGAGGTGGTAACAATAGTCAGTTTGTGAGAAAGGATAAAAAAGCTATGGAAGTTGTGGGCAGATCAGACTTCCCTCAGAATCTGAAGTTGGCAAAACTCAGGTTCCTGCAAAAAACTGAAGGTCCAGGTCCAAATTCTGTTATGAAAGCTGTGCAGAAAGGGTTGCAGAGCAAACAGCGTGCATAAAAGGCAGAGTCGATTCCTAGTTTATAGGAATTTTCCCAATAAGCCTGAAAATCTGTTTTTAAGGAATGCTGGTACTTGCATATATTAAGAACACGAAGTTAGGCCTGGGTTCATGTGTTTGTTTAAATATGCGCATGGTATATGATCAGTTAAGCAGGACCTAACAATCTAAAGGATTATTACTAACGTGGTAAGGAAATAAAAACAAATCTTGAATTGTCTTTCTATGCTTACTGGCCTTCAAAGTCCAGCAGTAGCGGTTTTTGCGCAGTTACTGCAAAGTGTTTCGGTGCAGAGCGTGCCGGGGAGGAGATGCGCTGCCCAGCTCTCCCAGGGGGTTTTGCTGTCTGGGCTGGGAGGACTGGAAGGTGACATGGGGCCCTGGCTGAGCCCCGGGGATGGTGCTGATCTGCATGAGGGTCATCTGTGGAGGCTGCCGAGGGAGCCCTGCATCCCTTCACTGTCTCTGAAGTCTTTAGGAGGATGAACAGCCGACATAAATCCTTTGTTGTGGGTGTTCTTGCTGCTGCCGCCTTCCAAATGGTGACATTTTCCTTGTCTGTCTTCATCAGATGAATCAAGATTAAACAAGGGGGAAGGACAGAAGAAGGGGGTCGTGGCTGGGTGTTGGTCTCTTGGTGAAGCAGCTGAGGCTGTTGAGAACAGCAATCCCTTCCCAAAAAGTCAATGCTTCCTGCTCTGATCCTCATCTGCCTCCCCATCCTCCATGCAACCTGTGTTGCCTTTGGGTATTTAAATTGCTCATTTCTGGAGTCCTGGCAGATGTCCCCCCTTGTTGCACTGTAGGAAAACTGCTTTGCTCTCCAGTGTCACTCCTTGGGGACCCATCCTTGGTGCGTAGGGGTACGGCCGTGCTCACTGATGGTCTTGGACTGACACAAGCCTTCTATAAAGTGGAAAATAAATAGCTGTCCCACGGAGTATCATCTTAGCAAGTTTTTTATCTAGGTTTTGTAAGCAGGTTTCTATCAACTGCAGCCAGTTAAGTGCTGTTCAGCTGCGTTTCTGTTTCTACAGGATAATACCATTGATTTTCTGGAATATGTAGCTGCTTTGAATCTTGTTTTACGAGGAAAACTGGAACACAAGCTGAGGTGGACATTCAAAGTCTATGACAAGGATGGGAATGGCTGCATAGATAAACCTGAGCTGCTGGAAATTGTTGAGGTAAGTAGGCATTGCTTCATCACTTATTGAAGCAATCACAGTTCTTTGGCAATGTAATGATGTATATGGGGTTTGTGATAATCAGGTTTCAAGGCAGCTGTGGGCAGTGATGAAGGGAAAATGCCTGCCCTTGGTGAAAGGGTCAGGTGCTCCGTGGTTTGGCGGAGCCCCATGGGGTGGCTGAGGGATGGGTTAAACCCGCTGCGGGCAGCCTGGCCCCTGCTGAAGCTCTCCAGAAATGCAGCATCTGGGTGCTGTTGCGGAGCTCCTGTATCTCTGCTCTGCCTTTCCTTTCAACCTTTTTACACCAAGATTCATTGCACTGCCCAGGGGAAGGGGGTTTCACCCTGTGGTGCTTACAGGAGCCGAGTTTCCTGCCTGGGTCTCTGGTGAGAATACACTGAGAGGCACAAATTAGTACAGAAATCCCTTCTGTAATTATCCTCTCTGGGTTTCTGTTATGTTCTGGACTTAGCTTTAATTAGTGACTGTGTGAAGCTGTGAGGGGAGGCAGGGGCCTTAGCAGACAGTCAGACACGAGGTGCCTGGGCTCTTACTTTGGGTGAATATCTTGGTGATAGTGCTGGAGTCACCCCTGCGCCACGGGCACTGTAACTCACCCTTGCACACCAGGAGGCTTAATCAGTGGCTATCAAACATTTTCGGATCTTAGATGAAATGCAATATGAAGAAAGCTTCAGACATTGAATCTGTGGAAAGCAGGTCCTTTTGGCTGGAAAGCATGACCTGGTTGTTACCTACAGCCCCAGCAGGTGTGGGAGCACCGGGGAGCTCGTCTGGGGCAGGGTCAATTATAGTTTTGAGGTCAACCAGGAATTGGCCAGAGCTGTGTTAGGCCCTTGCTAATCCCCTCTCTGGGAAGACTTCAGACAAAACCCTTCAGCCGAAGGAGTAAAGTTAATAATGAACAGGTGGTTGTCATGGGAGGAGTAGATAAAATCTGCCCCTTTCCAGTGACAAAGTGGAACAGAAACTGTGGGTCAAAATATGTGCTAATATGGGTCTGCTCTTGCAGCTTGGGCACAAGTTCCCTGGGAGAGAGGGCTGGGTAAATCCAGATGTGCCTGGCCTCAGATGTTAGAAAAAAATCATACTGAAAAGTCAGATGATTTTCCCATCTGTGAAACTCTTGCTTTGTTCTTTGCAAAGGAACCCTGAGGTCTGCCCGATGTGTGTAAGGAAAATAGGAGGGCAGCAGCTTCAAAGAGCAAATGAAGTAATCCGCAGTGTGTGCGAGCATGAGGTTGGAGGTTTTGTTAAAGGTCTGGGGCTCTGGAGTGGCAGATCTTTCTAGAAAGGTTAAAACGGCAGCCTTTGTAAAAGACGTTTACGCTGTTGGGAAGATAGTGGAGTTCACCGCTTTTCATTTTCCAGTCCTTCTCCTAATCTGTGAACTTCTTTTCAGTCCATCTACAAGCTGAAGAAAGTGTGTCGGTCGGAGGTGGAGGAGAGGACCCCATTGCTCACGCCGGAGGAGGTTGTGGACAGGATATTTCAGTTAGTGGATGAGAATGGGGATGGTAAGCGATCCATGGCTCAGATTGCATTCATGCGTAATGAGAAGTTATCTGTGCTGGACAGGCTAGTTTTAATTGCATCTATCAATAAATCACTTAGGACTATTATGTTACTCATAATAGACACATTGGGGTGGGCTCTGGTCTGTTTGTTAGACTAGAGAATAACTTGGTGCAGTAGGAGGAAATAATCTTCATTGTTATTTTAATGTAAAATACACAGGGGTCACTATTCTGTCCGGATTTTGCTATCACACAGATCTCATCCTCTGAAAGCTCCCCGTAGCCAGAGCGCAGGTCCTGCTCCCAGCACAAATAGCCTGAGTAAAGACAGTGGCTCCAGTCAAATTGGAGCTTGCAGGATCAGACTTGCAATCCTCCCGCAGGAGTGTGCACAAGCTAATGCAACACTTTGTGTTAGCCCAGGGGACGGGGCAGGTGTGAATGCGTTGGGCTGCAGCGTGGTGGTTTGTCTTGGCTAGCTGGCCTAAACGATATGGGGAAACGAAGTAGAGCTTTTGTCTTATTAGCATATTTTCTGAAACTTAGATGGCTCTTACTCCTGCCTTCCTTCTCTTATGTGTTATCTGTCATGTCTTGTCTCCCCATCTCGTGTTCTCCTCTTCTCATGCACAGGGCAGTTGTCTCTTGATGAGTTCATTGATGGGGCCAGGAAAGACAAGTGGGTGATGAAGATGTTGCAAATGGATGTAAACCCTGGGGGATGGATCTCTGAGCAGAGGAGAAAGAGTGCTTTGTTCTGAGAGAATTCAGTTCTCATACGGCTGAAAATGTGATGCTGAGTACAACTGTGGCTCTCTTACTCCAGGGTGGTAGTGGCTTTCCTTTTTAATACAATCTCAGCATCCAGATGAAGACATCAGTGGTTTAAGAAGCCATATCTCAACCTAAAACCCATGTGCTGCGTACTGCTGGTACCCAGAGACTATTTTTGGCCCATGAATAAGTCTTTCTGTGTACACAATGCCGTGTTTGCCAGCTCTGGTTTTTGGTTACACCTCAAGGAACAAACTTTTCGTGGCTTCCTGCAGCGGATCCTGGGCAGGGTTTTATTCTGATGACAGACAGGGTTGGGAAGCGAGAAATCCTGACGCAGTGGTACCATCTCCAGTGCAGACTAGTGTTTGCATCATTTCGTCCCTGCAGAGATACAAACACAT
Source organism: Pluvialis apricaria (assembly GCA_017639485.1). Taxonomy (NCBI): domain Eukaryota; kingdom Metazoa; phylum Chordata; class Aves; order Charadriiformes; family Charadriidae; genus Pluvialis; species Pluvialis apricaria. The sequence goes on along the minus strand of CM030029.1, from coordinate 5,740,808 downwards.
CGAAAAAAAACTGACAAGAGAGCTACTCTGGCAGGCTTGATGCATTCAGGATGTCTCTTACGCATAGTAACATCTATGCATATTTAGATTATACCACTAATGTAAAAATTATTGAACACCAGCATATCGCTGTCAAAAATGAGAATTGAATTATAAAGGGTAACTAAGACACTGCACAGAGTTGAGGCCGGACAGGTGGAGTGGTAACTCCTTGCCTCTCCCCCCTGCGGACCAGATGCCGCTCCTTGTACCTCTTCAGAGACCTGGGGCTGGAAAAATGCTGTTTCCAAACACTGGGCCGCAGTAGAAATGGTACCTCTTTACAGCCACGTTTAGAGGGCAGATTTGCACAAGTGTGATCCTGCTCCTTTTGAGCTCCTGTTTCTTACTGATTCATCGCTCGAACAGCTTTTTCCTGCCCTGTGAAGACTGAACGAGCTCAAGGAACTGCAGGACTTTCACTGAGCTGGGGGAAGTTTTGTGTGGAAGGAGAGATGAGGGAAGAGCAGAGTTCCGCTTTGCAGCGTCTCTGCAATGAGAGGATTAGCACTGCTTTATTGGCAGGGCCTCAGAGTGGAACAAGTGACAGAAAAATCCAAGTGAGTTACTGAAGTACTACAGTGGTTTTACACTGCGCTTAATTAGCCACAGACTGCAGATAAAATTTGCACAGGTTGTAGGCTGAGCTCTGCTAGGGCTAACCCGTATACGTGTATCCGTACACATGTGTGGAAAGAGCATTTGAGTTGAACCAGTACTTTGGTTCACCTTTATTGGATTACTTGCAAGAAAAAATCCCCCAGGAAAATAACATGAGTTTTTGTCTGTTTTATTTTAATTTTCCCATGGGATCGGCGGGCCAAGTCACATCCATGGAAAGACTTGCAGTCCCTTTTTTGTGGCCTTTTACTACAACTGTAGTATCTTTCATTGGTTGATTAGTGTACTGGTTTGCAGTCTTGTCAATTTAAGTAATGTTTAAATTCAGGAACACGAGGAAGTATTCAGGATAAGTCACAATCAGTGCTAGAGTTCAAATCCACATACATTTCCACTTCTAAATAGCCTTTGGAAGAGTTCTGTGTAAATACACACTAGCTTGTGGCATGCTTACTTATCAGAGCAGATTAGACTTCTAGTTTGTGCTGCTGTAAGGCAGCTGTTTAAAGCTCATTCAAGTCAGTAATTTATCAGCCAAAGATCTGAAAGAAAAATCTCACTTCCGACTTGAGGGCCTGGAAGAAAAGATTCACTTTACTGATTTTCCAGCTTGTGGATGGGTGTTTTCATGATAGGATACAAATCTCTATTTCCTTAAATTTCAGCAACTCAATCAACAAAACACACTTCTGCTTCTTGCACAATTTAAGTGTATGTTTACTTACTGTAGTTGTATACGGCAGGTTTACTTAAATGCTTTAAGTTTTCTTATTCTTTTCACCTGGCCAGATCAGGCACTGAAGGAGCTGCTTGGTGTCCCCCACACCAGCAGTCCTCTGCTGGAGTGGTAGAGGGCATCCTAACACTGAGCACTGGTATGGTTGTTGGTAGAAATTTTGTAACACATGAATTTAATAAAGAATTATTTATTAAAATTCTACCTGGTTTGTAGTGTTTATTTTTCACTTAGAATGAAGGGGAAGGCCTGTGTAAGCATCTGAGTATTTGAGCGAAACTGTAGTCTTTAAGACTGGCATATAATGAATTTAAGGGAGGCGTTAAGTGTAACAACTAACCTGGCTAAGGCAGAGATGGTGATGCTATTGCAGGTGCGGAGTAGGAAAGGAGTATCTGCTATTTAACTTCTATGTAGTGATGGTGGAAAGTATGCATATGATAAAAAAAATAATCTGATTGGAATTTGAAATAGTTGGTTGCAATAAAGTGAGCTGACAGTGCTGTGATGAGATGGACCCTGGTTTGACCATGCTGGGTCTGAAACAAGAGCCTTGAAGAATTTAGGGCTCGAAGTAAAGCGTTGGACTCGGCAGCGGGACGCAGGATGCCTCCCCCTCCTCTGGCCTGAGCAGACCTGTGGTGGTAGCACATGGCAGATGACACTCGTGTTCATGCTGGCATAACCCAGTGGAAAATTGTTCCTCTTATCAACCGTGTAATCTTTTGTCAAGCAATCGCAAGGTGCTTTAGTCTTAGTCCTATTTTTAAATGCATAGGTATAAACACTTTGATCTCCTCCCAAACTCAATTCAACATTCACATCAAGCTGTTGATGTCAGATATTTTGCATAATCCATTTTCCAGACTTACATCCCAGCTAGAATTGGATTTGACTGATCGGATTTCTTTTTAGTCTAAATTGGGAAACAGGATGGCTTGGAAAAGGCAAATGCCAACTGATTTTTCTGAGCTTCTACCATCTGCTCTAATGTTTGATGCCTCCGAAGTTGGGTAGGACTGAAGGTGAAATAATCAGGTTAGAAAGCTGAAGGTGAGGATGTTGCTGAAGGGGGCTGATGGGGACAGGCACCAGGGAACAGGAGCCAAGCAGGCATCGCATCCTAAAATACTCCGGAAGGTGCATTCCCAGGGAAAGTGCTGAGCAGTAGAAATAATGAGGCTGAGAAGGAAAGAGGGTAATTATGTCTAACTATGCTTACCCGTGCTCTGTATTTTTCTATACACCTGATGTTTGGAGAGGGGAGGTTCACCCTATGGGTTGCTGGGGTTTGGTGGCTGCCCAGAGGAACGTTTTGTGTCCAGGTCATTCCCAAAGCACCCATGTGCAGCTTCCCCTTGCAAACGTCATGTCGAAATACAGAGTGGCGGTGCCAGGACTTACACAGCACTGTGCTGGTCGTTATAGGGACTTTTTGTGGTCTTACTCAGTTGTTTCCTCACAGTGCCCATGCTCGGTTCTGGCAGTATGGGAGAATATTCATTCATGTCTTTCCTTCTCTTTAACGGAAAGCGCACCTCAGAAGTTTAGAAAGTACCTCAAACGTACTACCCTGAAAGCCCTTGTGTTTAAGGTAACTATCGGTGTTCTGGGACCTGACGGGTGACGCGGGGACACGGCACCTTCGGGAGACGGTGGCTCTGAACCTGGTGGGGTTTTTTTTTTTTTCATTTCTGTAACTTTTGCTCCTCACGCCCGGGGACGCAAAAGGCGGCGGTTTTGCCGTTTGCCGTCGTTCGTTCCTGAGTCCATCATCTCCCTCCCTTTGCCTTTGCTGCCCAGGAGCGCACCGCTCGGTTCCCGGCGGGTTCCGGGGGTTCCCCAGCGCTGCCCCAGCCCGGCCCCGGCTCCCCCCGCGGGGACCGCCCGCTGCCCGCCGGGGGGCGGAGGGCCCTGTGGGGACGGCACCGGGACCGGGACCGGGACCGGGACGGGACGGGGCAGCCCCGGCTCCCCGGGGCGAGCGAGGGGCGGCCGGGCGACAGCCTCGCAGCGGGAGGGCAGAGCCCCGGGATGGGCTCCCGCCGCCCTGGAGGCGTGCGAAAGGGCGGAGCGCTGCTCGGCATCCTCCCTCTCTCCCTCCTTCTCTCCCTCTTTCCCTTCCTTCTCCCCTTCTTATCTCCCTTCCATCCCCCCCTCCCTTTTTCCCTCCCTCCCTTCTTCCCCCCTTCCTTCCCTCCCTTCCTTCTTCCCTCCCTCTCTCCCTTCCTCTTCTCTCCCTTCTTCCCTCCCTCCCTCCTTCTCTCCCTCTTCTCTCCCTCCTTCCCTCCCTCTCTTCTTCCCTCTCTCCTTCTCTCCCTCCCTTCTTCCCTCTCTCCTTCCCTCCCTCCCTCCCTCCTTCTCTCCCTCCTTCTCTCCCTCTTCTCTCCCCCCCCTCTTCTTCCCTCTCTCCTTCCTTCCCTCCCTCCCTCCTTCTCTCCCTCCCTCTCTCCCTCCCTCTCTCCCTCCCTCTCTCCCTCCTTCCCTCCCTCTCTCCTTCCTTCCCTCCTGTCCTTCCTTCTTCCCTCCCTTCCTCCCTCCCTCCTTCTCTCCCTCTTCTCTCCCTCCTTCCCTCCCTCTCTTCTTCCCTCTCTCCTTCCCTCCCTCCCTCCCTCCCTCCTTCTCTCCCTCCTTCTCTCCCTCTTCTCTCCCTCCTTCCCTCCCTCTCTCCTTCCTTCCCTCCCTTCCTCCCTTCTTCCCTCCCTGCCTCCTTCTCTCCCTTCTTTCCTCCCTCCTTCCCTCCCTCCCTTCTCTCCCTCCCTCCCTCCAGGCTGACCCGGGAGAGGCCCTGAGCTTCGCAGCTCCCAGTGCAGTGCTGCTCACGTGGGCGCAGAGCCCCCACTGTTACGGTTTGAGGAACCCATAGCAATTTATTGTGGTTTAGACAATCATTCTGTCACCCCATGACCCCTTCCCGCCCGGGAAAGGGAATCAGGAAAAAACAAGGAAACCCAGGGGTTTAAATAATAACAGATTTAATAGAATAAGGTTAGATAATTAACATTAATAGCACTAAAGAACCAATATGGATCCTGATACCCATACAGAATATGCAAAGATTATACTCAGCCGATTATATCCATAGGAAGCCGTACACTCCCAGCAGGGGACAGCAAATGTGGGACACTGCAAGTGCTGCAGCTTCGGGAGAAACGGAAAGGCTCAGGGCTCCGGCACCGGGGCACGGAGTTCTCAGGATGACAGCCACCACGGGAGAGAGAGAACTTTGCAGCAAACTTTCTAATGTATAGTGAATGTGATGCTCGTCGTATGACCTAACCCTGTTGGCCAGCGTGGGTCAAGCGCCCGGGTCTCGCTCCTCCTCATCCCTGCACCTGGCGAGCTCGAAAACACCGAGACCTTGAAACCCACACACCATAGCTGGCTAGAAAGTAAATATTTTCACAAATTCAGACACTAGAGTCTTCCAAAACTGCAGTCTTCCCAAGTATTAGAAGAGAAATTAGTCCTGTGCCGCCCAAACCAGGACACCCACCTAGGATCCCTCCCAACCTCACACGGTCCATGGATCTGCCATTTCCGCGTCCTGCAGAAGGCAGCTGTGCACTGCAGCTTTTACGGTGGCATCTAAACCTCACTGAGACAAACGGCGTGCTGCTGCCGAAAGCCACTCGCTGGGTGGTTTCAGTGCAGCCACGACCCTTCTTACCAAACCTGGCTCCAGGAACCTGTCCCAGGGCACTTGCAGTGAGCCAGGACCTGACCCCAGCGCTGCCACGCAGCCTCGCGGGCCCGTCACCCCTCTGATGGTGGCTCCCGAAAAAAGCCTCTCCCCCGCACGCCGGAGAGGCTGCGCTGCCTCTCATTCACCAGTGGTATTGTCACAAGAGTGAGCAATGCGTCCGTGGCTGGCACCTGAACAGCCGCCACTGTTTTGAAATAAATTAATTATGCATCAGTTAGGGCAAAGAGAGTCACAATATTAGTTTTTAATTCTTTTTAATTTGCTTTCTTAGAGGCTGAAAAAACATAACATCCTTTGGAGAGAGACGCTGAGGTTTGAAAGGTGCCTTCGGCCAGCCGGCAATTCTGAGACAGCCCTTTTAGAATAACTTTGTCTTTATCAATAGAAATTGGGCTTGTCAGGGCTGCTTCTTGCAGCTTCTTGGGCACGCAGGGAGGCTGAAGGAAGCACAGGCGGGACCGAATGCGTCTCTGTGGAGGGAGCACACAGAAAGCCCACGCTGAACTCGCTCCCTCCCCACTGCTGTTGTAAAGGCGAAGCGCAGTAAGTTTTGTGCTGGTTGTTTGCAGGGGAGTTAACTCTGCTGCAAGGAGGAGCGTTACACGCTGTGTAAACAGCTCAGCCTGGCTCTAATAGCAGGGTTGCAGCTTGCTCTCTCTTGCGCTGGTGTGAGCGGGGTGGCCGCACAGGCTGGCCCGTCGAAGGGTTCCTCTCCACGGCCTTTGGTTTGCGTGCCTGTCCAACAGCACCCGAGCATCAACCAGGCCGTCGGGGGGCGGCTGCCGGGGGTCGCAGCCGTGCACCCCACACTCGCTGTCCGGCTGGGCGGAAGGCAGCGGCGGGAGGGAGCGACGGGGCTGCCAGCCGCGGCGCAGAAGGCGGCAGGGAGGAAAGCAGGAGGCGCCAAGAAACGTGGGTGGGTAAAGCAGAGGTCTGGGAGAAAGAGCTGTGGGACTACCCAGGGGGTGAGGTTTTGTTAAAGCAAGCTACGCTTGCTCAACGCAGACGAGGTTTGGAAGAGCAGGCAGCGCTCACAGGGTGTGAGAACCCGGGAGCAGCCCCTTTTCTACGCTGATTCTGAAGAAAACAGACCTCTCCCTACGCTCCTGCTGTTCTTGCATGAGAACTATTTTAATGAAGCCAAAACAAAGGTTTCTGCGCTTGCATGAGACAGTTAATCTGCCCTGCTGGAAACAGAATGGTTGATAGAAAGAGAGAAAAAGCGCAACCTGAAATAATCTTGTAAAATATCTTTATTGGTTGACTATAAATTGGAAGTACAAAAGCTTCCAGGTAAAACACCATCAAATGAAAAAGATGCATGGGAAAAACCATCAGAAAGTTGCTTATGAATTGCACGCATCCAGTGCTAAATAACAAGTCTTTCAGCCAGGCGAGAAATCCTTCCTGGTGTCCTGTATTGCCTCACCACGCCTGAAACTTGCTCCCATCAGATGAGGAAACTCCTCTCCAGGAGCAGCCGAGGCGCAGCCCGGGCGCAGGGACGTCGGCGGTGCGGGGGCAAGGCCGCTGCTCTCGCGGCCGCCCTTGTGCGTGTGCTGGGTCCTGGGTGCAGCCCCTGCTCGTGGCACTGGGAATTAGCACCGGCAGACGAGTTCGCTGTGCCCAGGATGCTACAATAAGGGGTGACTGGGTTTTATTCCACGGGGGACAGTGCTTGAGCCCGCTGTTCTGTGAAGCTGATGGGTACCCGTTGCCTGCTCAGGAATATTCAGGTCCTCGCGGATGCTCGTGGCGCAGACACTGCGTCTGGCCCGGCTCTAGCAGCACACCCCTCCAAAATGCACGCGGACAATTCGCTGCCATTGTAGTTAAAACCACCCGATGCTCGAGGGTGCCACGCAGCGTCACTTGCAGGAGAGTTTAATTTTGTTGTGCAGGTGATAAGACATTCAGAAATATTCCTACAAACATTCACAAATTTTCCCTCTCAGGTTACTGCCATTGCAGCCCTTCCAGATATTTCAAGGAGAAACATGCCCTTAAAGTTCAGAGAGTTGTTAAAAAAAAGGCACCATTCTATGTTTTAATGCTCTTAAACAAAGAAAAGCCACTGCATTCACCACTCCACCGCTCTCCTTTTTCTAGCTCATAGATGGTTTTATTCTACATTATCACTAATGATTGCTAACATAATAATAACAACAACAAACCAAAGAGCAAGTGACCAAACCCACTGGTTTCATGCTCTGGAAATATGTACGGAAAGAGAGGGTTCAGGTCTGCTTTCTGGGGATGCTACGTGTGTCCTTGGGGGACCCCGTCTCACCGGGGCCAAGTGTCGCACAGCCCTGGGGTTTGTCACCCGTAGCGGCTGCAGATGCTGGCGTTGGCCACGGCCTCGGGGTGAATTTTGAGGCGTTCTTGGTGCATTACCAAACCGTATTGCGGTGTGCCGCTCCCCTTCTCAGGGAGGCGAGTCTCTCCCCGCTCTCTGCTCAGCAGCAGTGTCCAGAGGCCCCCGCACAGCGAAGGGGCTGTCCTGTGGATGGCTCTGGGCTTCCAGCGTGAGAAGCCGCCATGGCAGCACCCCCTCTTCGCAGCAGCCTTTCCCCTCGCCGCCCGGGGTGGCTGCGGTGCGCAGGGCCGGGCAGCGCCCAGGGAGTGCCGGGCTCCCCCAAACCCTCTGCCAGGGCAGCGGCGCCTTTGGAGCAGATCCTGGTCCCTGCGCGAGCGAGGCAGTCTATCGCTTGTCGCACTGGCACTGGGGCGGCTCACCACCTCCCACAACCATGACCTGATTTGTTTTAATAATGCAAAGGGGGGAAAGTAGAGGTGAAGGGAAGGTGTCCCGGCAGCCTACTGGGCAGCCTTCGCCGCCTGCTCCGTCTCGTGAGGGTTCTCCCCATCGTTCTGGATCAAGCGGACGATGTGTGTCAGGTCCAGGCTGCGGGTGAGGATCTCGAGCAGCACCTCATCCTTCTGCACGCCCTCCATGAACTCCTCCAGGGAGAGCTCGCCTGCGAGAGCACATGCAGAGAAGGTGTGTTAAATCCCGCAGCATTTCTCCTCCCTCCACCAGCAGCCTCGGAGCAGCCCCCCAGGAGTTGCACGGACTATAAAACCAGGCCCTTCCATGGGTACTGGGTCTGAAGACCCCAGACGCCATCACGGCTAAGTCCCGCGCAGATCCCGACCCTCCCAGTACGATGAGGGACAGTTTGGAGTGTCCCCTCGGGCCAGCTGCAGCCTGCGGAGGGGATGGGGAGCTAAACCTTCCCGGAGAGCTGCTCTCTGCCAGCTCTCCCCATGTCCTGGTGCTTTGGGACATCCAGCACCTGGAATTGCTCTGGCAGACTGCACTGCGGGGAAGGGGGCAGTGGGAGCAGTGTTGGGCACTGCATAAGAAACTTCCTCACCGTCTCCGTTTATATCAATTTTGTCAAACACCATGTCTGTGAATTCCTCAGCCGTCATCGTTTCGTTGCAGCGGTTGATAGCTCGAATAGCCTGGAGGGAAAGAAGGACACAGAGGACAATTACTGAGCGTCGCGCAGATTTATGTATTCAACGGTACAAGTGGCCAAGTGCCCAGACATGAGAGGCCAAACTTTTTTGCAGGCAGTTAAGTTCTGAAAGGAATAAGTCCTTTCTAAAAAACTGGAGATTAAAATCACTTAAAAAGGCAATCAATGCATTAAAAGATTAAGTGGGCATACTGGGATAAACCAGGAGCCGTTCACCTCTGAAAATCCTAAGATTAAATTCAAGTGCTTATCTCAGCCCGGGGTTCAGTGGATGAGGTTAAACAACCTGCGATGAGGAAACAAGGGGTTGCTGCGTGTCGCAGCGTGCAGGTGCCACGGGGGCGTGGGGTGTTTGAGACAGGTCCGGCCAGGGAGGCCAGCCTGGTGGGACGGCGGGCAGAGGACAAGCAGCAGGTTTGGCCAGTGCCTACTAATTTACCGGGGAGTTGTCTTTCGGGCTGGAATATTCCTGTTACATCCTTTCTGTCTACCTGCATTTAATAACCGTCGTCTGTGAAAGAAGCGGAAAAAGCTGAGCCCACTCACTTTGAAGATGTTTAGCAATTCTCCCCGGTCAATGCAGCCGTTCCCATCCACATCGTAGAGCTTGAAATACCATCGCAGCTTCTGATCCACCTTCCCTTTCAGGACCAGACTCAGAGCTGCCACATACTCCATAAAATCTATGTAGCCGTCCTAAAAGCAGAAGGTTAGAAGCTGGATGAGATTAAAAGCAGAGTCGGGCAGTAAGTGGTTTTCCTGGTCACTTTTGGAAGTCCCCACTGGAAGACTTCAGCGTGCGGCCGCCCCCCTGAGAGCAGGGTGGGAGCGCAGCAGGGCGCCCGGTGCGGGTCCCCCGCGTGCCCACCACTGAAGGCAACGCACCGTATGGGGAGGGCTCCGCGTTGATCTATGCAGAGCCGTTATGTGTTGATAACAAACAAACTCGGTGCGTGCTCCTGGCTCGGGGACTGAGGAAGCCTTGAAAGCTAGCCTGTGCTCAAGGAGTCTCTTTATGCAAAGCAGTGGTAATTCAGAGGTCAAAGAGGAAGAGGCTTATGGAGATGAACCCTGGTGGATTTACCGAACGTTATCCGGTCTGCACACCTACAGCTCTTTTCTGCTGCAAGGCGGCCTCGCACGCAAACCGCCAGAGAGGAACGAACTCAGGAATTGCCCCAGCGTGTTGCTGACATCTCGGGAGGGGAAGGCGCTGCTCTGTCCCTGTGCCATTTCTGTACCTCCTTCATGTTTGGTCACGTCAAAAGCACAAACAGTTTTATCTTTGACTTTCCTCCTAGGTGTTTGCCCACCACCAGCTCACGCCACGGGGTTGGGGACGTCCAGCTGGGCCTGCAGACAGCTCTCCAGCCGGGGTTATGGTACCAACGCAAAGCCGTGCTGGGCTGAGCTCACGTGCCACCAACGTGCCTCCAGACACTGCTCCGTGACCTCCCCAGCTCCGGGGAAGCTCGCTAAAACCTGCAGTGCCTGCCGCAGAGCATTGCGGCGGCACATACGTTGAGATACAAAGCACTTTGAAGGAAAACAGTACGTACTATAAACCACGGAAAGTCTCTGGGAGGGAATAAGGCAGAGTTTTGTCAACGAACAAAGCCACCACGCCACGGGGCAGTTCAGGAAGAGATCATCTGCTTTATCCCACTGCTGCAAGAGCCAGATTAGGTATAAATAGCTACTGAGCCCCATTCCCAGCAGGATCTCCGGTGCATCAATTCCTTTTCCAGGCATGCATTCAAACACGGGCAGTGAGCAAGGTAAAGGCCAAGGCACAAAACAAAATATCTAAAGGATTTAGGGCCTGAACTGTATAATTTTCAGTGGGATTAAGCCCACTAAGCCCTTTGGGTTGCCATAAAATATATTCCTCATCTCACACGAGGTGCAATTTCAAATCGTTTGCAAGGAAAGGCGGTGGTGTTTCCTCTGAGAGACACAGCATCCACCTGCTGCTCTGGCGCTGCTCCCGAGCTGGGACACCGGTGCTGCCGCACGCGTGCCGGTGCTGTGGGACTGCCCCGCACCCGGCCCCGGCACAGCCACCGCCCCGGCGCAAAGCCTCTGCGCGGGGAGCAGAGGGCCCAAGCTCCTTATCGCATGGGACTGGGCGCATGTAATAAAATCAATGAAACTGCAATCCATTTATAATTTAAAACAATAGAAAAACAAACCCGATCTGTTCTGTAAACCGTAGCTCACGCCACGCTGCAGGGCTCGGGAACTCGCTGTTTCTGCTTGAATGCAGCACTTGTTCTCACACCCCTCGCTTGTTCCTTACTGTCACAGCATTCGATATTTAAGGATTAAAGGGCACTTGATTTCAAAGGGATCACAGACTAGCAGATAAAACCCCACTATTTTAATAATTTAAAAGGGAAATGTAAATTCCGGGAGAAGTCTATTTTCTCCCAGAACAGTCAGCAAGTGAGTCAGTTTTGTTGACATTCTTCACCTTGCATAACGGATCTTACAATTTATGAGGCCACAGAGAATAAAACCATGCACACTTAAATACACATCTACACTGCATACACCCAAATACACCACGCACGATCGCAGGCGGGGAGCAGAGCGCAGCCGATCCGGCGCAGGCTGAGCAGGAAGGACAATATTTACCTTATTAAAGTCAAACGTCTCAAACATTTGCTCAACGTATTTGTTCGCTGCCGGACTCAGGTTTTTCAAGCCAAAAAACTGTTTGAACTCATAGAGGGTGAGCTGGCCAGAAGGACACTCCGTCATGAACTTCTTATACCACTGGTGGCACTCGGTAGTGCTCAGCTCCTCCACGGCTTTCCCGTCCATGTTTCCCATCTCCACACCGAGCGCTGGTCCCTTCACAGCCAAAAAACAAATTTTTGTGAAATTTGGGGGCTTTCTTGTAAATTCTGCTTCTTGCCTTTCAAGTCCAAATGTCCCCAGCGCTGCAGGGATCACAGTATTGGGCAAAATCAGACTGCCTTGTGCGTGGGCTGTCCCGGTTCAGTGTTGGTGGCGATGGATGTAGAAGACACCTCTCGCCAGGAAAATTCAAAAGCACAAAACCTTCTTTGGACAAAAGGGTGACATTTAAGTACTCAGCAAATCCTTCCCTGGCCAATGAGGCTCAGGGGGGTGATGGGCTCCTGCCAGGCATTAAGAGTTCAGGGTTAAAATAGAAAGGCAGTAAAATGGAAGTCTTGCAGATTACAGGCCCAGCAGGAGATTATGAGGGTGGAATGTTCTCCGTGACGGTGTAATCTCCTAATCCACTTCATTTATGATTTTGTGTGAGGTCACATGAGCGATGACTTTTGCACCAAAATCAGGGTAAGACGAAAGAGAGGAAGCCACTCGGAAGTCTCTGTGCTGTTACAGTCTTTTTGGTGTCCCTCGGTCTCATTCTGGCTGGGGGGGTTCCAGGCGGGGCTGTCACTTTGGGCCTCACGCTCAGGGAGAGGGAAGTGCCGTTTCAGCTCCTGTGAGAGATGCCGTATGAGGGTAAATTTGGTGTGCTGAGACAAATATAGAAACATAATTGCTTTGAAGGGTAAAGCTTTAAGTGCTTTAAATGCAGACACCAGATGATATGACGATTTTCTCCTGGGGAATCTCCCTCCCCACCAGCTGCTGGGTCCCCCTCTTCACCCTCTCCGGTCCAGCCAGTTGAGTGTTTCTTCCATAGAATCGCCCCCCGCATCCCGGAGCGTGTCCTGGCCGCTGCGCTACGAAACTCAGCTGATGCCGGTGGAATTGTATGCAGCTTTGATTTTCATTTATGATGAATTACCATGAAAAATTCTCCATGTAAATATGACCAAAACCAATGTTGGTTTTACCCTGATGCACAGCATTCAGGGAGGGACTGGGAGATAAAAAAGTGTATCCTCAGAAAGCAGCACGGGCCAGATCCTCCACTGGTAATGAAATCAGTGTGACTACCAGATCTCTGCCAGCAGAGAGTCTGTCCTACAACACTTATATTTTTATATCTGACAACTTTAAGACAAAGACCCCAACTTTTGTGTGTTGCAGAGCCTGGTATTGCTTCTGCACTGAAGTAAATTAGGAATAACCCTGCTAAAGCAGGTGGCATTACACAAGCGTGAAACAGCTATGAAAAAGGAATTAGATTGAGGAACGCTAATTGGATGTGCTAATCCTGCACTCGGCAGCACGCACAGGTCCCCATTGTGCACAGCACCTGCAAGCAAGGAGAGCCTTCAGTGGGGACCCTGTGCCGAGGGGGACAGGGCTGGGACAGCCCGTCCTGAAGCATGGAGAGGGGTTGCAATGTTGAGGCGTTCATTAATAGCAGAAAGGCTGCGTATTAAGTGTGGATACATGCTCGCCGGCTGTTTCAAGGTGTATTTGCTAACAGTGCATCCAGTTCCCCAGAACAGGCAATGCAAAAGCCGAACTGCTTTACGCTGCCTTCTGGAGAAGGGCTGCGGGGACGTGCCGGCTGAATTGCAGCTCCAGTTACTATCTCATTTCTGAGCACCACAAATGAAACTGCTTTTCCATTCACTGAGAACAATACTTTGCCTGTGTCTAGGAAAGCCTAGTGAAAGAAGGTGTCCTTTCAAAGCAGGAGCAGAATGTAGGCTCGGCTGAGGAAGCCGGTGAAACCTTCCCAGGTTTTGCAGCTCGTGCGAAGGCCAGGGTGGTGCGGACGAGCCTGGCTGTGTGGCCATTCCTGCCGTGCCGTGCACTGCTGACACCCAGTGCCTCCCTGCAAGCAGGTGGCAATCAATGACAGGACAAGTCAGACCAGGTTTTAGAGCAAAATCCACACTGCATGTTTTTCTGGGGAGCAGTGACACAGCCTCACCACCCGTTCCTCGGCTCATGTGTTCCCTGCTGGTCATCGCTCAGACACTCAAAAGGAAGCTGAAGTCACACTGGTCACTGCTTTCATTGCTTGGGCTTTATTGCTCTCCACTACGGCTTTGTGCCCAGGGTGGGTCTCCATTTCACAATGTTTGCACTCGATATGTCCCTCACCTTCCTGGTGTGGTCGGTGTCACGGTGGTAGCGGTACCCGCAGGTTGGCTTCTGCGCAGTGTAGAAGGGGCTGTACGAGTTGGAGCAACTTGGTTTGTAGAAGAGAAACTTGAAGGATTCAGGCTGACGGCCCCCAAAATGGGCAACAAAGGGAACAAAGTGAGTGGCCAACAGCTGGTGACATGCTGGGGACTGCTGGCTCGCTGGGACGGGCGGCGTGTGAGAGACCTCCTGCATCGCCTCAGTCTCCTCCGTTCCCTTTGGTGTCTTGTGGTCTTTGCCAGGGGCTTCTGGTGTTTTAGTCACCTGTGGAGCAAGAAAAGCCAGACAAATGCCTTGCAATTGCGCCCACACTTTGCCACCCTCATCAGTGCATAGGGCCCCAATGCAAGAGTTGTGTACTGGTGACCAAAAAGCAGCAAGTTCAACAAACCAGGAGAGCCTAGGGAGTGCCAGCCTGCTTACACTCCCTGTGAGGGCAGTCAATACGCAGTATAAAGGCTGAGAAGTCAGGTATTTACATTTCTTTAGCTAAAAATCTAAGGTGGTGTTACTTAAAGAGAAAGTGAGTTTAAAATCAAATGATGTACTGGAAATATGGAAGTGACTTAGCGAAAATAAAGTATACTGAGGGAATGCACACAACGAGACTCAAAGGACTTGATTCTCTCTTGACTTGCATTTCAGCTGGTTATTTGTAACAGCGCAGAGTAAATATAAAGTGCTACCCAGTTTCTGATGGCCCACTGTCGGTCTGACCTGGCTCACCGTTTCATCGCTTCTGGGGGATACTATGTTTTCCTTCTGTGTTTGGCACAGGAGAGCCCCGCTCCCAGGTCCGGGTCTCAATTATAACAGCTGTAAGTGACAGCAGGATGTGCTCCTTGTAAAGTCTGCACCAACCCACAGCCACGGCAAACCAGCCATGACAACGGTTCAACCCAGTCTGACCCACAAGACGTAATGGGGCATATCAGTGACAGCAGAAACATAACAGCATCTTTTGCAAACACAGCCTGGGGCAGCGGCTCCGCCGGCTCCAGGTCCCTCTGCAGGTGCCCAGCACAACCCCGCGCCTCGTACCGCTGTGCTGATCACTCTTGCCATAACTCTCACTGGGGTTTTCTGCCCCAGAAACGTGAAGGGAAAACCAGGGTTGGTGACTCTTGTGAGGCAAGCTCGTCCTTGTCATCGGCTGGGTCATATTTCTGAAGTCTCGGAGCAAAGGTGGTGCCGTCACCCGTACGCACGGCACGGGGACCGAGGGCCGCAGAAACAGCCTGTCTTGCCTGTGTATTTGCACAAACCCTTTGCCGAGGAGGCGGCGTGGATGTGTGCCCCAGGACACACATGGGGCTGACTTGTCACCCATGGCTGCGCCAAGGCTGCGCTTGACTGGGAAAGTATCTCTGCTGCTGTTATTTAACCATGACTCAGTTATCTTGTTTTCATTGATGACACCTCTGTGCTAATGGAAACTGGCTCTTCCCCCAGCAATTATCCGCTTTACTCCTGGGCGTCCTAAATAAACGCTTTGCTGTCTGGCTTTATTTTTAACCTTGTAAAGAGGTTTCCTAGTTTCCGTGACGCCCTGGCTTACTCGGTGCTCTATTTCTGTTCCCTGTAGCTGGCTCCAAACGCCAGCTCCTAAACCTATTAGGAGGGGGACACCCAGAAATTATTTAGAAATCTCCTTAAAGCCTTTGAGGGAAATGACCAGATCCCCACAGGTTCACCACGTCTTTTTGTCACAGGTTTCCCCAGTACAGCCCCCCGCCAGATGCTTTGGAAGGGTCTGTTGCAGGAGCTCAGGAGAAGTGTTACTTCAGCAGTCACTACCACAAGGAAACATCGGTCCATTTTTTCCACAGGGGATAAAATAATGGGATTTTGACTCCTGAAGAGCAGACTTTGTACCGTGACAGTTGTTTCAGCCTGGTTTGTGTATCCCTGCTCTGAACACACTCATTCAGAAATTATTATATTCACATAGATGCACGATTATAGCTCGTGGCCCTCCTTCGCTGTGGGAGATAAGAGACAAGTACGCACACGACTGCGCTGCTGCAACCGCATCCGCCCAGCAGGGAGGCATTGACGTTATTAAAGCAGTGCATTTGGGGTGTGGAGGTGAGGCCGGAGCTACTTTGAAAACCCAACTGCTAAGTCATGTAGATGCTTTCGAGATGTGCAAGCCTTGCACGCGCTCGGCCATAGAGGGCTGACAGTCACTGCCAGTGACGGGCAGGACACCATCCCAGGGAGGGCTGAGCTTTGGGCTTTGCTCTCGTGGTGGGGTTCATCTGCCCTGGGGTTTCCTGCTCATCCTCTGGGGCATCCAAAGCTTGGCAGAAACATCCTTCATGCACGGGTGAGTGCACCTGATTACGTGATCACTGTCTTTGAGAGAAAGCACCAGCTCAATGTCCGCAGCGCTATTTACAGCACTGCAGAGCTCTGTGCCTGAATTGAGTCCCACGTAATGCTATTGCATCCAGTCATAGTTGAGAGATCCCTAATCCCTCCCAAGTTGTCTCTTGTCTCTCAAAGAAGATCCTCACGGGTGGGGTGACGGAGGGAGGACTGACTGTGCTAATCAGGAGAGCAGGAAGGCTTCAGGTGTCCAGCCCAGGCGAAGGGTTCCCCTGCCCGGCTGCCGGCGCTGCCCCCCTGCCGCTGCCCCCCCCCCTCGCTCCACAGCGTCCCCACTGCTGCAGCTCCTCGCTTGTCCCCACAGAGCCACCCCAGGACTATCGTGTGCTGTTTGCTCTGAGCCCTTGGCCACCACAGGGGCGAAGCCGGCTGATGGCAGCGCAGCTGGGATTTGCGCCGCAGGAGAGGGACGATGCAGCACACGGACATCTCCAGGACTCTTTTGCCCTGGCCACCCTCAGGGGAAGGGTCTTCCAGTCCCCTGCCCACAGGAAGAGGACACGGCGAGCGGGAGTCCCTCCTGACAAACCATGAGCCCACCTGCGAGGTCATCTTCCCAGCGGGGACGCCTGCATGCGGGGCCGGCTGGGGCAGGGGCTGGAGGCAGTGCCGCCGGGGTGGGCAGTGCGGGTCATCAGGACCATGGGGCCACTCGGGGCCATTGTGACCACCAGGGTGTCACCGGGTGGTGGCTGTCACACAGGTGCCCATGCTGAACAGGGCTGCTCGGGCAGAGGGTGTGGAGGAGCGCAGGGGCTCGGCCGTGGAGATTAGGAGGGTGCTGCTTCTCCCGCGCCAATGGGACCGGGGAAGGGTCGCACCCCGACGGGAACCATCGCTGCTGCCCACCCAGCCAGAGCACACCAGCGACTCTGCTGGCCCTGCCACCCCCACCCAAACGTGGCCTTGGCAGCGTGGACCCGCTCCCCACCACAGACACGAGCTGTTTCTCTTTCCATGGGTGTAATTTGCCATTCTGCAGCCACACACTGGGTTTCTCCTCCTGTCCCCCCCTCCCTGCTTGGGGTCTGGCTGGGGACCTGCGCTGCACGAGCCCTTCGCACCCCTGCGAGCGCAGCAGGGAGAGATCTGCATCGTGCAGGGTGCAGCTCCTCACGCCGATGCAGAGGCAGATTGTTCCGGGGTGTTTACCCGTATTCGGATCAAAGGCAGCCTCACACCGCGGTGTGTTACATCACAGCAGGGCTCACGCGGCCATTTCGATGCCATAAAATCTGCTGGCAATCTTCCAAGTGCTTTCCCGTGCTTTGTGCCCAGCCCGGCCCACCTGTAGCTGTGTGGCTTCTATCGCTCAGGGGATTGCGGCCAGCGGCGCTTGCCCTCCCTTAAAAGTACAGCCACGCCACCAAACTGGGCATCTTTTTTTGAGTTTGCACTTTGCAGAAGCCGGCCTGCCGAGCAGCACAGCCAGCTCGCTCTGCCTGCCAGTCCTGAGCTTTTTCTGGTCTTCTGGGGGGAGGTCCGTGCTCTACTGGGAGGTGCGAATATTTTTCATCTGGGACAAATACACGGGAGTGTGCACATGAGCTCTCGCAGACTTGTTTAGCAGCTTGTGTTCCCTGGGATAATAAATTCACTTCAAAACACACATCCCTTCATGTTGTAAGGAATATGTTTTTCTACGCTCACCACCCAGGGTGAGGCAAAACCGTCGTTGGTGGGGTGGCACGCGTACAGCTCACCGCCCCCGGAGCTCGCGGGTGCTGTGCTGGATCCCCCCTGCCCCTGCCCCAGCCGCGGGGGCAGAGGAACGCGGCGGTGGCGGCTGTCAGGGAGCTGAATCACACTGTCCCCTTCCCGCAGAGCATCGCTGCAGCCCTGTGGCCCCTTTGAAGTCTCTGTTTTAACGACATTTTGTGGGACGCCTCCATGCACCAGCCCAGGCTTTCTCATTCCACGGGATTTTATTGGCTTCTCGTCTTAAAATAGTTCCTCTTCTCCTTCCCCTTTTCCTTGACCTCGTCTCTCTGTATACCCTGTTCAATTGGTTCAGTCAGAGACTGTGAACATCAGCGAGTGCGTATGCCTTACCTGTCTTGCAAAGATTCTGTGTCCTTTGTCTTACCAGTAGTGAGTGGGACCTTCATTTCATCTGATTTCTGCTTTCGAATGAATTTTCTTTAAAAGTCTGGGGCTCATCTCGATGGGTTCCTGCGAAGAGCTGGCTCCAGCACCGCTCTCAGGAGGAATGTTGTTTCACAGTCTCCATCCTATTACCGCTCTTATCTGCAGGCAGGACCCCTTTCACTGCCATGTTGGCTAAAACACGACGGCAGGTCCCTGCGGTGTGTTCCCTGCGAGCCCCGGGCGTGCAGGCGTCACCCTCGTGCAGATGTTCGCAGGATGGTTTCCTTTCCCTGTCTCACACAAACGGCAGTTAAGATAACTGTCAGAAAGGGTGCAAGTCCCGCTAATTGCAGGCCTCGTGCACGGCACAGAGCCGTCCCTTCGGCATCTCCCGCTGCTCCTCGGGTGGATGTCAGGAGCGGCAGCGGGAGCCGGGCACAGGCTGCCCACGGAGCTGCCCTGCTGCCGGCCGGGAAGCGGGGTTAAGTAGCTGGATGGAGCTGCACGTCTGCAGAGCAGGCTAGAGTCTCTGAAAGCCGTCCTGAGTAATTATAGCCCCTATATTACAAGCACAGTGTTGAATCCACATGGTACGACATTTTAACTCTCCTTTTCTTTCCCCCTGTTTGCCATTCATGTTCATTCTCTTAAATAACTTAAATAAAGTTCTGCCTGACAACTTATGCCGTGATTAGGTTTTCCTTTTGAAATATCGTAACAGTGCTCATTTTTCATTGTTCACGGGTGATGGAATGTGTTGCCCTAATTTGTACTTTGTGGCAAGAAGAGGTTGTGAAAAGCATAATTTCAAAATGATTAAATATGTGATATTTACCACTGAAAAGTGAAATCTATATAATTTTGACTCAAAATGTGGTGGAAATAGAAATAGATGTAAGCCAGGATGACCTTACCCTGAAGCTGTGTTTCAGAGTTAATGTTTCCACAGCTATTTTGAGTTTAAAGTTCTACAGAAATCCCAGCATTTATTAATAACCGATGTTACCCATTAACTCTCAGTTTTCACTCGTATGACACAGAAGATTGCTGGCAATGCTAGACACTTCCTTTTGTCCCTCAAAGAAGAAATGATTTGGGGTCAAGTCCCACTGTCTTTAAGCTTTTGTATCAAAAAAACCCCAAATCCTAGTAACACGGGGTCACATTGGACGGCGAGATGTTTCTGGTGGTGCATCGCCCCACCGAAGCCAGCGGGGATCTGCGGAGGGGCTCATAGGTGTGCGGACGGGAAGTTTAATGCTTAGTAAGATGCTTCCTAAAAGCTCCATGCTAATTTGCTTCCTGGCTTACACGAGGCAGAGGGAAAGGTTCGTGGTTCGGCTTCCCCTGACTCTGGCTGATATTTCCTTGTACCACAAGGACACCTGCACATCTCAGACAGGGACTTCAGGTCCCAGGACGCTGCGCAAGCAGAAAGTCTTGGGGCAGGGGAGCCCAGCCCTCAGGTCAGGACTGCAGCAGTGGGCGAATAAACAGATAAACACAGGAGACAGTGAGGGAAAAATCAAAACTCTCAAACCTAAATGCTTTGTACACGACCAACTTGAAACGATTGATAGTTTGTGTCGCATTGGTTTTTTTTTAAGAGGAGTCAGACGTTCAGCTATTTATCGAGCACATATGTAGGATATACGCTCCTCTTCCGGGTTAGTCAAGGTGGCCCATCCACCGAGTCACAGCCGGTGGCTTGTATCATCCAGTGGGCGTCGTGATATCTGTAGTCGCCCACCGGTTTCTCCTGGTCCCTGACGATGTTAGCGACCACCGTGTCTCGCCCCTCTGCGAGACGCGTTTGGGTGCCAACCGACGCGAAGGCAGCCCGCGTCGGCCCACCCGTTTTGCCAATCCGAGGGTCTACGCGAGCGTTTACACCACGGACGCCGCAAACCCTCGAGGTTTATCGAGGCTGCTCCGGCCCACGCTCCCCGGGCGCAGGAGGGGGCTGACACCAACGGCCCGGGGACCCCCCCGCGGCTGCAGAAGCCCCTGGGGCCGGGACCCCCCCGCCGGGGGCGGCTCTGCCGATAAAGCCCCGCGGGGGTTCGCCGCGCCGGGTGGGAGCGGTGGTGTTCCCCGGGGCCGGCGGGAGGCACCTGGGAGGAAGGAGGGGCCGAAGGTGGAACCGAAGGTGGAACCGGCCCGGCCCGCCCCCGCCCCCGCCCCGCAGCCGCCCCGGCAGCGGCCCCGGCCCGGCGGGGATGCCCGGCTGGGAGCGCGGCGGGCAGCGGCAGGTTCCGCCAGGATGAAGAAGCACCAGCACTCGGTGCAGGGCACCTTCAGCCGCCTCTTCGGCAAACGCCACGCCAGCCCCGCCGCCGCCTCCTCCTCCTCCCTCTTCGCTACCAACCCGCCCTGGATCTTCACGCAGGAGGTGACCTCGGACAGCGCGGGGGGCACCGGTCAGTGTCCCCTCTCCTCCCCCGGGGCGGCCGGTGGGAGCCCGCGCGTGGCGGGGCTGCGGGCAGGCGCCGGCGGGCGGGGAAGGGGAGGGGGGGGTCGGACGGGGCCGGTGGGCGGCGGTGGCCCCGTTGGCCGCCCGGTGGGGGAGCCGCGGGGTGGGCGCATGGCTCGGCCGGGCCACCCGAGGGCGAGTTCTGGCCCGCGGTCCGGCAGAGGCTCCGCACGGCGGGACGGGACGGGACGGGACGGGACGGGAGCACCCCGGTGCTCTCCCGGGGCTGTAACCCGCTGCGGGAGGTTACACTCGACGGAAGGAGGCTGATAAATAGTTGCGAGCGTGTTTTATTGCTCCCAGGAGCTCTTTCCCACGCCATGTTTGATCCGCGCCTTTCCCGGGTTGTAGTTATTTACCCGTAAACCTGTTTCTTGGGCTGAGTGTGAGGGGGGAGTTGAGGGTTGCGTATTCCTCAGGATTTATTTGTATTTCTTTGTGGGTTTAATTGCAATACTGTGCCCTGGAGGCTCATGTAGGAGGGAGCCAAATTAATAGTAATGGAGCCAGGTAGATAAAAGATAGTAGTTTGTGGATGAAGTTTGGTGGCTGTAAGATTCCAACAAACACTTCCAAGCTTAAAAATGGAAGCGCCGCTTGCTGAGCTACGCGATGTGGAGCGCTGTCCATTAAAGCTATTGCGAGGTGGTTACGCCCTGGAGGCCGAGCTGGTGAAACTGAGATAAAATGAAAATGTGATGGAGAGTTTCATGCAACTCTTAAACACAAAGGGAAAATTGCTGATTTCTAACTGTCGTAAATCTGAGGAGGGTTCGAGCTTCCCTCTGATGTGGTTTGGATTAAAAAAAAAAAAGTCACTGTGTCTGCTTGTTACAAGCCTGATTTCCGTGGCTGCAATTGCAGTACAAAGGCATTCCTTTCAGGTGTGGGGAACTGCTGCGCGGATCAGCTTGCAAAGTAAAAGCCAGGAGTCCTTGAAATCTGAGCACAAATAAAAGCTGTTGAATCGCTCCGTAGCATCCTCTTGGCGTTTATATCATTAATGTAATTTGGGTAGGGTAGTGTGACACACGGAAGCTGAGTGACCACGTTGGGAGTAACGTGTGCTGAGGTGTGGGCTCGTCGCGAGGAATGGCATGCTCGCAGCTAAGCAGTCCAAGGGGCAGATTCTATCCTATCCTGACTTCCTCAGTGCCACAGTCTTACCCAGCGGAGCCCCATCCCAGGCTCTGTCTCTTGAATATTTGCCGCATAGCTTCATGCCATCGCTGCTGCCAAAAGGAGTCCACTGCTGCTGCTAATCCCCACCTTAGTTTTTCATACAAAGTAAACACAAGTTAAGCAATGTGGAATGGGTGTAGGTTTGCATGTCACTGACTCAGAGATTCCTGAATATAGTGACTGATGCCGCCTCCTCGCTGTGAGCTGTGGATACCCCAGTGTCAAACCTGCTACGCCAACTCCAGGTGATGCAACGCCAAAGTAGGAAGAAGTTCCATTACATGTGTTGCAGATTGTTTATTTTATTTCCCATGACTGAGAGGACACAAACATCTCCAGAACAGGTTGAATGTCAAAAAGCGGCCAAAACGCAGTCAGGGCCAGCAGCTTCCGACAGCCTCCGAAGGCATGTTTCCCCATCCCTCCTTCCAGGAAACGAAGCTGGCAGAGCACAGGTCTTACTGGTGACCGGCTCTTAGCAGGCAAGTCCTGTTTATCTAGCAAAGAAAACACAACTACAAGCACTTCATTTTACTTTAATTAAATGCATTCAGGTTAGTGATGCTTAGTAATCTAGGATCAAAGACCTTGTGATCTTTAATCCGGTTTCTCACTGAGTTTACCTAGTGCCTTGTTTAATATAAAACTCTCATCATTGCGAGTCTCTGAACTACTCTATCGCTGTTCCACAAAGCTGTCTGAACCCAAACTCTGATGTTGCATTGGCCTTAATTCTTGCTGCTTACTCGATGAATGTGGGGTCACCCAAGGGGTTATGCAAAAATGATAATAATTTTCTGGCATCTCAGCCGTCCTCGGGACATCGGGACTGCGCCTGGGCCCCTCACAGGCAGGGACGTGTTAAACTGTTGGTAGGACCACACTCACTGAAGTGCAGGCTTATTAGCATTTTGAAAGCTGGAGAAAATGTCCTTTTTGTTAAGAATCCCTTGTAGGGGGAGAAGTTTGGGATAAGGGAGAGGAAGTTGTGGCTGACTGTAAGGACAGTGATAGGATGATGGATACTCCTGGGTGTATCCCAGGGTAACTTGTGGTGTAGATGGTGGGAGAAAGGAAAAGCTTCCGTCCTTGCTGGACTCAGTGACGTGTTTCAAGTTTGTGCAGAATTCAGCTGCCTCCAAACCCCCAACTTCAGGAGAGGCTGAGGTAGCTCATGCCCAGCCCCTGCCGTGGTCAGGTTCTTCATTCCAGGTGTTCATGCAAGCGCTTTTCTTCTGTGGGAATACACACACGCGTGTTTGATCTCTCTCTTTTCTTTTTTTTTTTTTAAACTAAACCCTGTCTCTAAGGGAGCTTCTTGCCTGATCTCTGCCTGTCCAAGGAGGGCAGAGACTTAGTGCCAGCCACAGCCATGTGCCATGGCAGCCCACGATGGGTTGGGGACCCTCGTCGTCGGGTCCGGCAGTGTAAAGAGGGCGCAGGCTGTGCCTTGGACCAGCGAGGGGCCGGGAGGGAGCTGGGACGTGCAGGAGGGAGCGGGGACAGTGGCTGGGGCCATGGCAGTGGCCGGTTGTTTGCACAGTCTCGGGGACGGGGGCACAGCCGTCTCCTCGGGCAGGCAGTCCCGCTTCAGCAAGCGCTGCCCTCGGGTTTCGGAGGTTTAGAAATGCAGCCCAGACCGTTTGCCTGTGCACGGCACTTACACAACCTGCACCTTTCTGCTCCTCGTCTTTTAATTGCTGTACCACGCTTGACAGAAACTGTTTCTGCACTTCACGCTTTAGCATGGGGTCGGGTTTGAGAACTGCTTCCAAACTTCTTAGAGCAGGGGGCAAAACAAAAAAGCTGTTTACTTTTTGGTGTTTGTGTTTTGGGGTGGACAGAGAGGTTGTTTGCTTCTTCCTTCTCACTGAAACCACTATCAAATTCTGTTAGGTGGGAACACTCTTGCAGCGTTTTCTCTCTGATCACAGCCATTTTGCAGCAATTCCTGCCCCCCCCCCCCCCCCCTTCCTCAAAGCCTCGTTTTTTCTTTAATGTTGGTCTCCTTGGCTACGAATTATTTGTGTGTCTCCTCCCAGCCAAGGTGGGGTTTACATGCTTCAGTGCTTCTGCTTGTTAATTCATGCTGTTAATCAGACACAAAGAACGTAATTAAACTAATTTTATGAGCTTTATTCACTGTCAGAAATAAACCGGCCCAAAAGGTGTGGCTCAAGGTAAAAGCACAGGGCTGGGAACCAGGAGTTACCTGATGGCTTCTCCTGCTTGTAACGCCGGGGCTCGGTGACTGCTTTCTGCCGTAGTGTCTCCATTCATACAGTATTCCGTGGGAAGACATTCAGAGCCTTTCTCCGCAAAGCAGGCTGCAGCGTGAAAGCCTTGTGGCAAGCATGATTTGTTCTCCAGTGCCAACTGCATCAGCGGTCAGAGACAAACTGCCCCAGCAGCATGCAGGAGGATGCTGCGGGCGCTGGTGGTGTCCGTCCACAGCAGCGAGGGCAGTGGCGGCACTTCCCTCCTGCCGCCGGCAGCAAAATGTGGAGGGGAAACACGTCCTTGGGAAGCCTCTGCGTGTCCCAGTTCCATCGCTGTGTCCGAGCGGTGCGGCGAGGAGTTCCCCTCCACTTGCCCCGGTCCTGCTTGGCACAAGCCAGTGGGCAGCCAGGGATCAGGGACACCTCTGTGTCCCTCTCTGCTGCGTAAGTGACAGGGACCCGTTGTCACGATAGGGTTGAGTGAAGAACCTGTAATTAGCTCTGTGCTTCGATGCAGCTGCTCTGCCCCCGGAGCAGTCGGCAGGCGAGGAAGGGCAGGGGCTGTCCCCGCGGTTGGCGTGGCTGCTGGTCAGACCTGGCTGCTGCCTCCCCGCTCCATTCCAGCCGCTGATGGATCGGCCAAGGTCAGATCCTGCCCCCGCTTACGAGCTGCTTTGTGTCGCCTCTGCCCTGGACCCACCTCCCGCTCTCCTGTGGGTCGGAGTCTCACGGCACTATAAAGAGCTCATCCAGTTGCTCCTGAAGCATTTTCCTTTCCTAAACTTACCCTGAGTGGGGAGTGAATTGAGTGCTTGTGCTAACTTTTGGCAGTCCCGAGGTAAATATAAGTCAACTGCAATTAGAAATAAGCCTTTCAGAACAGGCTTGATATCTGTGCTCTCTAAACTCCAGCGTCTGGAGCTCTGGGAAGGGTCTCTGCACCTTGTGGGCATGTGCCAGGGCTGCCAGCGCCTGCCCGGGGGTCCTGCTCACCTGGGACTTTTCTCCTCCCATCTTCAATTGGGCTCCAGAACACCCAGATACTCCTCAGAATCTGATGGGGTTTGCCCATTCCTGGGAGCTGATACAGCAAATTCTTCACAGCACTCTTTAAAAGTAGGTGGTGTCCAATGTTGTTTTTCCTGTTGCCGCAAACGCAGTGCTGCTACTAACAGTCTTCTCTTCCCCGCAGGTGATGTGATTGAAGTGTACTATGGCGACAATCGCTTTGGGACAATGACCGACTCTGGCACAGCAACACTTAAGCCTCGTCCGAGAGTCCGGCCGCTGCTGACTTTCTTACCCCTTGTGAGTATCCGGCTCACCACTGGGATTCGTTACGGCAGCATGTGTAACTGGTGCCCAGAACCAGCTGGGCTGGCTGCTGTTCTCATCCTCTACCCGGGGGAAGAAATTAAATGAAAAGTAAAATCACTCTATAATAATGCTGGATATGAGGGATTAGGAGGTGATCTGAGTTCAAGGCTTGTGTTGGACATAGGCAAGATACTCAGGCGAGAGATGTAAGCATCATCCGACTTGTATTCTCAATTAAAAAAAATTTGCTGAGCATGTAGATGATAGATCTGGCTCGCACTGCGTTTTATCTAACCGCTACTGGCAGTATCTCTCTCTGGATCAGGCACGTTGCTGGAGAGAGAAGGAGCAACGCTGCGTCCTGTTTCCAGCGGGGGAAGGAGGAGGCGATGCAGCAGGTGTCTGTGCAGGGGCTGATTTTCCAATCTCTGTAGGAGGGAAACCGTTCCCAGCAGAGCTGCCCGTGCTCCAGCAGCAGCTGGATGCAGGGGCTGAAGCAGCAAGTGCCACCACAGCGGGACCCAGAGGTGGCTTTAGCCCTGCTGGGACTCCAGAAGCCACATGTGCTCATTGCTGGCTTCAATGCTCGGCTGGTGTGCGTGCTGAGCAAGCTGTCCTCCTCCATGTAGCACACCTCTGCAAAGGCCTTATGCCCTAAAGAGTACAGCGGAGCGCGTGATTGCTCAGAGTTATTATGGAGATGGCAAAAGCTAAATCTGAAGTGATGCACACAGGTCACTGAAGGTCAGTAAAACACTTAAAAGCCTTTGGCCTTGACAAGAAAATCCTCTCTGAGGGCAGGGGATGTTTTTCCTCATACATCCGTGTCCTTTAGAGCAGCCGTCACCTACACAGAAAACGGGCTGGTCTGCTGTCACCTGGGTGCAATTAGGAGTCCATGGAGTTGTGCAGGTGTCATTTGGAGGACAACTCAGAGGGGAAGAGGGAGTTTATATATCCATTGGAGAGCATAATTAGGAAGTTATGGGGTAACACAGGTTCTACAAAGGAGTTATGCCCTCCATGGTGCCTTCCAAAAGATCACAGCGGGTGAAAAATCTTGCCTGGGCTCCTGGTCGAGTAACCGTAGGACTGGTGCCTGAGAAACGCCGCTCCGGTAGCAGAGGCTTGGGTGCACGACCGTAGCTGGCACCCCATACTACCAGGTTTTTAGAGTCTAATTGGCCTTTTGCATATTTTTTTTTTGAGCTTTCAAATTTCTTACTAGTGGAAGCGTATGTGGTAGAGGAATAAACAACGCGAATGTCCCTGGGATACAAAGGGCTGTCGCCCTAGCCACGGTGCTTTCCTGCTGCCCGCAGAAGCGCGGCCGGCCCGGGGGCCTTTTTCCCCTCAATTGCCCTTGTGAGGGTCCCTCCCACTGTGCTTCTCTTCCAAGAGTAACAGGTTTAGCTGGAGAAATTACTAGGAATAAGCAACATTTTTAAGGACCAGTCTGTGTTGGGTATTTGCATTATTTTGATTAGGTTTGATCATGATTTGATTTGGCACAGACGCTCCTGCTGCCACGTACATATTTGCAGTGGGCTGTTCTGCAGCGCCCGCCTTAACCCCTTTCTTTCCACCCACCCACTCTGCGGCGCGGGGGGAGGCTGGGAAGCAGCTGCCTGCGTAGCTGTGAGTCAGGAGGACGCACACACCCTGCCCGGCAGCGGCCCGCGGGCTGCCTGTGCCTGGCAGCTCTCCCCGCACGCAGCGGGCTCCTTCCCCCCGAACCGCCTGGCCCTTGGCCGCCCCGAGCTGCGGCGCGGCAGGGATTGCGGGAGAGGGGGCTTCATTGCCTGCTGCTCGGGTACCGCCACCTCCCCCTGCCCGCCCAACTTCCCGGGCACTGCGGGTGCAGGCAGAGCTTTGGCATCCTGGGGGAATAAATTCCTGTAGCTAACCACCAAACTTCCTTAGCTCTGCTTCAAAACAAGGAGTTTGGGGGTAGCGCTTCAAATTCAGAGAAATCCTTGGCCTCTCTGAGATCCCGGGATGCTAAGCAGATATGTTTTGGTGCCTTTTTTGTAAGAGGCAGCCTCAAACCTGGCTCATTTTCCTCTATATGAGGAAAGGCTGAGAGAATTGGGTTTGTTCAGCCTCGAGAAAAGAAGGCTCAGGGGAGACCTTATCACCACGTTCCGGTATTTAAAGAGTGGCTACAAAAAAGATGGAGACTCTCTTTTTACAAGGGATCACATGGAAAAGATCAGGGGTGATGGGTACGAGTTACTCCTGGGGAGATCCCAATTGGACATGAGAGGAAAATTTTTCACAAGGAGAACAATCGGCCATTGGAGTGATGTCCCCAGGGAAGAGGTGGATTCCCCACCACTGGGTGCTTTAAGACTCAGGTGGGCAGGGTGCTGGGCCTTGTCTAGCCTGTGCTTGTGCCAAGAAAGGTTGGACCAGATGATCCTTGAGGTCTCTTCTGACCTGGGGTTCTATGATTCTATGATTTAATGGGTGGGAAGCATGGGCTCCCGAGAGACTGGGGGAGCTGGGGCCCGTGAGGACGAGCGTGCTCCCCTTTCACTGGGCACAGGGGGTATCTAACTCTGTTCCAGTGCTGAAAAGCCATTCCTCGTGGTTACAGTGAAAGCTCCCCTCAACGGGATCCTCGGCACACAAAAACCCTATGCAGGTACCACAAACTGGAAATGCCGGTTCCTGGCGCACCACCCCGAGCACCGCAGCAGCCTGCTCTGAATCAGCTGGAGCTTTGCTGGGCTGGTCCCACCCCTCGCAAACCCGGCAGAGGGAAACAATCTTTCTAGTCATCTCTGGAGACTGGCAGCGTACTGGAGATGCTTTCCATTTTAGAAGCCAGCTCATGACGTGAGGATGGGTGGTTTTGGAGAGAGATGCTGAGCATTAGCAGCTGCAGCTGAAAGTTTTGGTGTGAAACAGGCTTGCCCAGTTTTTAGGACCTGTTGAAATGAAATGTCCAAAATTACTGCTCATTTATGAAACCTGGACTCTGTTTCCTCCGGCTTTGCATAGATCTCTTCCGACTGCCATTCCCTTTCTACTCCTATCCAAACATGTGATGCATATGTTGCTTTTAATTCAGTGCCCAGACATCTCTGTTTCCCAGTGAATGAGCAGGTATCCTTGGTGTGCTCTGGAGATTGGCAGCAATGAATTTCCATAGCAAATGGGAACTGCTGGATTTTTTCTTTGGGTTTGGTTTTTTTGGTTGGCTTTTTTTTAGTATTTCATTGCTCTGGACAATTTCATTATTGGCTCTTGAAGTGCCTGTGTTAGCCTTTGTCTTTTCTCTGGCTTTCAGCTGAAGTTAAGGATCTTTCCTCTGCATTGTACTGTATCTTTGGAACCAGTAAAGAGGTCTTCTATGAGGCTGTAAGGCTCACCTAGGCTGATGTTTTGCCACTAACAGATCTGTCCTAATGCCTTAGCAGACCTTGGCTTCTCCATCACCACCAAGCTGCCTGATCTGTTGTGCAGTCCCAGGAACGTGAGTCCCCACTCTCTCTCCTGGCTCACCAATCACTGGCTCATTTCCTTGTGGTTACAGAGGATCTTTGGTCATCTGCAGGGTGATGGACTTTGCAACTGAAGCATGTGCATTTTCTTATTGTTTTGCCAGAAGCTGGGGGATTCCAGGGCTCTTCTGAGGAGCTCAGGCTGCTGCTGGTAAAGTCAGCTCTGCCCCAGCAGCTCCAGGGAGTTCCTGAACCCTCTGCACCCAGGGCGCTGTGTGACTTTAATGTGCTGTCCGATCCCTGGATGGGCCTGGCTGTATAAACCCGGCTTGACCTTTGATCAAGGAGACTTTGGAATCCTATAGCGATCTCTTGTAAAAATAGTGATAATGCTAGTGAAAGGCAAAGGGCAGGGGGTCAATCATTACCTCGGCTTTTGTATGCAGAAAACCACAGCACTGAGCGGTGCAGGTTGATGGTAGGATAAAGCTTCCTTTGCACAAGGGGCTGTTAACAGCTCATGCAAACAGCTGTCTGGGGTGAAGAGGAGTGCAACAGGGTGGACCCAGCAGCCTGGGAACGGGCGGTATGTTCCTGACCACTGCCCGTGGGGTCTGTGAGCTCCTGCTGCTCCTGGAGTGTTATTTCCTCACTATGGGTCTCTCCCAACGCTGGTATGTGAAAGCCCAGTCCGCTGTCGCAGTCACCTACGTCTGTGCTGACAGCCTGATTCAGCATCAGTTTGTGTTTCGGACATGGGTGCGTTAGTGTACGTTTCATGGGCAATTCCAGTCCCTCTGCAGAGCAATCTTAGCAGTGAGTCACTGGAGGAAAGGAGAGGCTTTCTGCTTCTGGCAGGTGTACGAGGCAGGAGCCCTGGTCAGCACTCTGGTGAGTCAACGTGCCATGAATATCTCACGATGGGTGGCTGTAATTATACAAAGTGCCCTGGCTGTAAGCATCCTCGCAAATGTGTAGGCTGCTAAATTGCATGCTCCTGTACCACCTAAATGCACTGCTGACTTTTCAGCGTGAATGCAAAAGGAGTAATTGGGAATGAAACACAAACCACACAAGTAGCAGTTTTCCCGAGAGCGTTCAGATATGCTGGTGCCAGTTTCCCAAAAAGCTGGAAGTCTGTCTGCGACTTCAGCGCGGTGTGTACGTGACTGCAGCGTGGGCTGGCAGTGCTTGCTGGAGAGAAATGCCCACAAAACCCGTGGGAGCTGTTAAATTTACTTGGTACGTGAATGGTGAGAAACCAGTGCTGCTGACCTTGGGCTGGGGAGCCCTAAGCTTGGGTGTGACATAGCCGCGCTCCTCTCCAGCCCCTCCGCACCTGACTAGCACGGGGGAATTGTGTCCGTGGCTTCAGCAACCTTGAACAGGAGTGAAGACGCGTCCCCTTAAGCCCTGTCAACAGCAGCTACCGCAGAGACCTCCGTGTCTCAGAAACGGCCCTGGATCCCATCAGGCTTCTGTTTGCAGAAAAATTCCCAGCCGTGCAGGCTAGGGCCTGCTTGTCAGCGCTTTGCTCTGGTGCCCTGCGCCTAGAACTAACAGCTCCGTTTTCTCAACTATTGCAGAATGCCCAAGAATCCCACGGGGTGGCTGTGCCAACGCCGTCGGTGCCAGAAGACTTTGAGGAAAAAGCAGCTCTCGGTAAGGAATCTTCTCTGCTGAGTCCTGGACGGTGCTAAGTGCTCAGCAGTACCGCGCCCTTGGGGATGGAAGCGTGCGTGTACCAAACTCTGGAGCAGACAGTCTGATCATGAGATTTTCATGCTAAGATAGAGTCTACTATTAATTATTTTTTGGAAGTCATTGAAAATGAATTAGTTTCTAAGGGGTGAGGCATAGTGGCTGTTACAGTTCAGCAAGCTTTAGACAGCTGCTGAGCAAATAAACTGGCTTCCTAGCAGGCCAGCTGGCCAGAGGCGATGCTGGCCATTGCAGTGCTGACGGGAAGGTGCTCACACGGCCGTGCTCTCACTCTTGCAGGCTCAGGCTCCCAGATCAATGGGAACTACCGAATGTACAGCTCGGTGGGGGACCTGCGCCCACAGCCTCTCGAGGGGGATGACCTGGACGAAGATATCCCACCACCACCGTCGGTACCCCCACCACCCCCTCCAACAGCAACAGCAGCTGCAGCATCACCTCCAGCCTCGCCAGTCCCTCCACCCCCCGAAATGCTGCCTCCACCACCACCATCACCTGAGATGGTGCCACCGCCTCCTGCCATGGCACCTCCACCACCTCCAGCCCCTGCCCTGTCCTCCCCCAGCACACCAGCTCCTCCAGACTTCATCCCGCCAGCCCCACCGGGCGCCTCGCAGCTCAGCCAAGCCCCGGCACCCTTCACCTCCGGCATCTCCAAGTGGAAGTCCGAGACGGTGCTGAACACGAGGCAGGCAGATGCCGAGGGGCCGCTCTGCCTGGCTGAGGCTGGGGTGCCAGCTGCCCCTGGCCCAAAGGAGAGTCTGCAGCCCAAGCCCTGTCCCGAGCCCCACCTCACCTTCCCCAGGTCCTTCAAGGTGCCCCCCCCGACCCCAGCCCGGTCCTCCTCCATCCCCGTGCAGGAGAGCCAGCCCGTCCGGCAGGAGCCCTTCCCCAAGCAGCCTCACGCCTGGCCTCCCCTCCCGCCCTGCTTCACCATAAGACCCGCAGCCAAGGCTCACGCAGGAGGAGAACCTGAGCAAAGAAATTCCCCGCTGAGACAGGCGGTCGCAAAGCCGACTGTGCCGACACCTCCACCCCTGAGCCCCAAACCAGGCCTGGGGCTCAGCCAAGGGACAAATCCTGCCGGTCGCTGGTCCCCACTGCCAGGCTCCGAGACGGAGAAGGTTCCCCAGCCAAAAACAGCTGAGAGAGACTCTCCTCCAAAATCTGAATCTATTTCTGCGAATGACCTGGACCTCCCTCCTCCAGACTACCCCACCTGCGAGGACGACTGGAGGGACGCCAGCAACCTGAGCAGGCTGCGGCACGAGCTCTCGGCCCTCCTGCGCTCCCCACGGAGGGAGGAGAGGCCGCCGGAGAAGCCAGCTGCTCCCCAGCCCATGGACGGCGGTACCAACCGCGCCGGCAGCCATGAGCCCAGTCTCAATGGGCCCCAACTCGCTGGACCCACTGGGAAGGACACGCGGTTACCCACGGGAGGGGAGAGCGAGAAGAAAGAGGTGCCTAGTGGCACCCCCAGTGCCAAGGGGGGCTCTCCCAGCACGGGGCTCCCTGCTCCGGAGAGCAATCCTGCCACACAGACCCGCAGCGTGATGAAAATCAGGAATGAGCTGGAGGCTGTGCTGTCCCTGAAGAAAGAAGGGAAACCTGCCCTGGGGCTCGGCAGCCAGAAGCAGGGCACCGAGAATGGCGGCAGCACCCCTCGGATGAGGAAGAGCCCCCCTGACCTGAGGAAGAGCCCCCCTGACCTGAGGAAGAGCCCCCCTGACCCAGGTGACTCTGTGCTGCCGAAACTAGCCCCCAGCCCACTGCCAGCGCCAGTGGCTGCAGTGGAGAAGGATGAGACGGGGCAGGAGGACCATCCTGCTCCTGCTGCTGGCGAGGCTGCAGAGAACCTGACCCCTGCTCCCGGGTCCCTCGACAGGAGCGCGAGTCCCCCAGACCCACCTCAGGGACCGGCGGAGGAGGCCCCGGCTCCCACCTCCCCCTCGCCCCCCCACTTCTCCCACACCGAGCCCAGCACCGCAGCCCAGCCCAGCCGTCTTCCAGTACAAAGTGCACCGGGCTGGGGCCAGCTCAGCCAAACCACCTTGTGCCTCGAGCTCTGCCGAACCGCCCTGCCCCACCAGCTTGGCCAGGAGTCCCCCTGGCGCCTTGGGAGCAGGGCAGGAGGAGGTGCTGATCCACCCGGTGACGGGCGAGCGGGTGGAGCGGGGCTCCCCCATGGCGCTGCTGCTGGCCGCCCGGCAGCGTGCCCAGCGGGGCCGGCAGGGCGGTGAGGTGGGAGCTGCGCTGCGGGCGAAGCCACCCCTGAAACTCAACAGCTCCTCATCGGACACCACCTCCTCCAGCTTCTACCGCCACGAGTCCAAGCCCTACTCCTTCACCGTGGTGCCCCGGCCACCCGCGGCGGGTACGGCAGGGTCAGGATGGAGCAAACCTCCATCCTTCTCCAGCTCCTCGGAGCAGGGCCGGGACGTGCGGGCGGTGGGTGAGGCACAGCCCCCGAGCCTCCCCGGGCACCGGCGGGCCACTGCCTCCAGCCTGCTGCGGGGCCTCCTCGAGTCTGGGCAGCCGAAGCAGCCTGGCCCGGCCCGCCGTGGCGTGCCCAGGGAGGAGGAGGAGAACGGGGAGACGGCGCTGGACTACGGGATTATCCCCCCACCCCCCGAATTCAGCAACGAGGCGGATGAGGCCGAGGGACCCCTTCCAAGTCGGGAGGAGAACCGCAAGTGCCCCAGCTTCCCCGACTGCAGCCGGAGCTCGGAAGCACCGCGATACTTCAGGTGGCCCGGCTATGGCCGCGGCTACGGAGGCAACCATGAGCCGCCGGCCCCGCTGCCCTCGGAGAAGAGCAGGAGGAATGGCGACTTCATGCCCCAGTACCCAGACTACACCAGCTCTGCCAGTTACTTTGGCCGCTGCCCAAACCCCCG
Organism: Pluvialis apricaria; assembly: GCA_017639485.1. Lineage (NCBI taxonomy): Eukaryota > Metazoa > Chordata > Aves > Charadriiformes > Charadriidae > Pluvialis > Pluvialis apricaria. Next base: position 5,707,431 of record CM030029.1, on the reverse strand, counting down.
CCCGCTGATCAAGAAGCGCCTGTACGTCTCTGAGCCCGACAGCTCCTACCCCCGGGCAGCCGCAGCCCCCCGGGCCACGGGCACCCTCTCCTACAGCCCCGGGGGTTACAGCTCCCCAGCCGGGGAGGGCGTCCGCCGCCTCAGCTCTGCCCACAGGAACAGCCCCGCGAGCGCACAGGGCAGGCGGACATCCATCGACGCCGCTGGGAAAGCCGCGCCGTATGGCAGCACCGGGACTGACGCCAAGTACAAGGGGCAGAACGGGGATTTCTCGCCCGCCAGCGCGGTGGCAGCCAGCAGGTATGTGTCCCCTGAGCTGCCCCCTTCCCCATCCTATGTGTCCCCTTGATTTGAAGGAGAGGAGGGCTGGGCCCTGGGCTGTCCCCAGAGCAGCGCAGAGCCCCAGAGAAGTCCCACCGCCTGGGTCCAGGGCTGCGGCTGCCCCATGGGTCCTCCCCGGTCCCAGCCATAACCCTGATGGCCATTGCCTTCTCCTCCACATGTCCCTCAGTGGAGGCACGAGGCAATGTGAAAGTTACCCTGCACCAGCAGGAGACAAAAAAAAAAAAAAGAAAATATTGCAATTTTGAATAAAAACAAGGAGTTTCCTTGGCTTTCAGTGACTTTCCCTCTGTTTTCCCTCCAGACCTGCCCACAGCAGCTTGCAGTACGGCGGACCCACCAACACCTTCACAGTCAGGCCTGGGGCACGGCAGCCCATCTCCTACGCCTACCAGAGCGGCCACCGATAGGCTTGTCCTCAGGGCTGCTCCGCCACCTTCGTCTGGCTAGGAAAGGGTGAGAAGGTGCCTGGGTGGGTTGTCTCCTTCTCCATGGGCGCCAGGGATGGTCCCAACCCAACCAGCAAATGCACTGCTTGAAACTACTGATGGAGAAGGCGGGGAGTGAACCTGGAACTTGGACTTTTCTCAAAAGACTGTCATGGAGAGTAGTTACTATAGAGGACTGGCTTCTGTCTTCTTACGTGAGCAAACACAGTTTTCCTTCTCCTATTTCCTCCCCTGTAGTATTTTCAAAATTGCAGCCAGATAGATCTTCTAAGAAAGTCAAAAAGTGTCCTTAGTTCTTTTTAAAGAGCATCACTGCTGGAGAGATTGTTTTCAGTTTGTTTGGTTTAGTTGGTTTAAATCCAACACACTTAGGAGTGGGGAGAAACCGACTGGGAGATGTGCATAATGGAAGCAAGCCAGTGTATAGCTAAATGTAGGGGAATTAAAACAAGAATGTGAGGCCAATGGGAAAGAAGTAGTTTAGGATGTCTGGAAACTAACCTCTTCTGTCCCCACCTCCTTCAACAGCCTTGACCAAATCACTTACGCAGATGCCTTAAAAACAACTCTTGGCTTTCCGTGCCTGTCCTGCCAAGCCAGGGGCTTGGCTGCTCTCTGCGGCCGCTGCTCTGCCGCAAAGGTCTGAGCCCCTTTCTCCAGGGAGTGACCACGGGGGGGCTCTGGGACCATGGGCCCTTGCTTTCCTGTGTCTTTTGGTCACTGTAAATGTTTCTGTTGGTAATTCTTCCTCATGGAAGGTGGCTGTGAGGCGTGGATGGACGGATGGCTGTAAAGCACTTTGGAGCCTTAAGACATTGAGCAATCCTTTTCCTGTGTCAGCGACTCACCGCAACATGGTGCTTTCCTCGAGGGGTCTCTTGCCACTTCATACCCACGTAAACCCCACTGCCAGAAGCTGAGCCACATAGTCCTTATAAACTGTTACACCGAGACTTGGCTTTAGTTTGTCTGATTTGGGGGACTGAGAAGTTAATTTTGGTGTGACTGTGGAGTATTTGGGGCTCCTGGCATGTGGAATGTCTGCGGTGACATACCCAAGGGACCCAGCTCCCGCTGTTTCCACAAGCGCTTGCCCGGGTGCTGGGCACGCATGCCAGCCTGTCTCTGCCTCCTGCCAGCGCCGCTGGAGGAGCCAGTGGTGGCGATGCGGTGGGGTGGGAGATACGAGTAGCCTTAAAGAGGGTATCTTATACGCCAGAGCGAGCAATGCAGTCTCACGATAGCTGACCAAAGTTTTGAATAGCCAGCTTCCTGAAATGAGATAGATATAATCTTCCTCATAGGTAAACTTGCTGAAAATCACTGTAAGATAAGTGTAAAAACTTGTAGAGAATGTTTTCTAATCACTGACAAACTAAAAGCACTTTGAGACATTAGTCTACTTTTACGGAAAGCACTTTCTATTTTCAATGCTGTACAATACCATTAGTTCTGCTCCAGCTTATCCTGCATTGCATGCGCATGTATATGTGTGCATGGAAGCAGATTTTGCTCTACAATTCAACTCAAAATTCACTGATAAATCTTCCTTCATGATGGAATTTTCAAAAGAGTTACCTTGATGTTAATATTATGTCTTTGACGTTCTACATTTTATGTTATTTCTAACTTTACCTAGTAATTTAACAGCTGTTTCAAATATTGCAGCAGCTTCAAAATATCCTAAATTTTACTTTGCTGTGAATAAAAGGAAAACGCAAATACCATAATCGGTCTAATAGCTAATTCAAAGGGCGTTTTTATGCCAGTAAGTCGCAGTTACTTGGAAGACTTCCAGACATGATCACCCCAGCCAGTATTGAAATAACATGTTTGAAACACCTGGGTGCTGGTTTTTTTAAAAAAAAAAAAAAGTTTAAGGATAAAAGTGACCATGGAGCAACTATCTGGTATTTAAGCATGACAGTATCATGTAGACTAGTCCCCCCACCCCAGCCCATAAAACATGGAAGTTCCTCTGTGTGAGGAGCATCTTGAGGATTCTTATTTATCAATGGAAGTAAAGCCGTGATACTGTTTGAGTGGCTTTGGGGACATGTTTTAGTATTGGATGAAGTTTCACCAGTTTAACTTGAAACAAAACAAAGAAGCCTCTCTGATAATGTTGCAACCTAATTGATTTTCCTTCTTTTTTTTTTTCCCAAAATAACTGCAAATTAATTCTCAAAAGCAGTTTTAAATCTAGAGGCTTGTTGGGAGACTTCAGTTTAAGATTGACCTTGTCCAGAAATGGGGGGTGTGCCCTCAAGAATTCTCTTAAATTTGAGCATATCCCCAACACAATTTCGTTTGGTTTCTTCTTTTTTTTTTTTTTTTTTTTTTTTTTTGTTGTTTGTTTGTTTGTTCTTTTTTAGAGCAAAATATGAAACTTCAATGGTGGCACTTGCTTTGAATTTCACATTTACTATTTCACCCAGACACACAATTCATATGTAGTTGTAATATGGTATTACATAGTGTGGAGTGTCTTGTTTCTAGCAGACATGTATTTGTTTATATTAACTATTAGAAGCATGATAATGTAAGTCGGTTTTATGAAATAGCCATTATTCCTTCAAAGAACGCCCATTCTGGGAATGCATAGTGGCCTAAGCTGTAACTAAATCAGGTGGGACTCTGCTCACAGCCGTAAAACTGGTTAGCGTGAATGTTTTAAGCAGCGGAACTCTTCTATTCTTTTAACACTTTGGGCTATCCCTGCTTCTTTCAAATGCATTAAGCAAAATTCTAGTATTTCAGTAACAACTACCCGTTTATGCTGGTGCCACCAGGAAGCGTTTGTGTTACAAAGAAACCACTGTCAGCGCGGTTGGCAGCCAAAGCTCTCACAGAGTTAAATCCGAAATGGAGAGGGAGGACCACTGGGCTGCAGGGATGGGAAGAGCTCCCTCCTCCTCCACCAGGTAACTCTGTCTTGACAGCACAAGGAGAAACTGCACTCCCATCCCTCTTTCTGCTGCTTCTCCCACCTCGGTTTCACTATATAAATTCAGCAATAGAGGGAGAAACTGGGGGGTAGTGATGGAGCAAAGCAACCTACCTTACTGCCCAGTGCCAGCGCTGACAGCGTGACGGAACCGCTCTGCTTCAACCCTCTCTGATGCAGTTTGGTCATTCAAGTCTCGATACAACTTAAATTATCCCCTGCAGCTGCCTCTTCCTCAAAAGTACCCGCTAACGCAGGATAACTGATAGCTTTACTTGTAAAGTGTTGAACAAAGTCTCTTATTTATGAGTGCCATTGAACACTGACCTTCTTGCATTAAATATGTCTGGACGTATTGTTTTATTATGTGTGTGGTCTGACTTTACTTAGTATTGCTTAAGTGGTCCGTCTACTCTCAGATCAACATCTTTCCATGTAAGATTAAAAGGGCAGCGAAACAGCTCAAACTGGCCTCTGCAACAGTGTGAATTCCAGCTTGCCTAGGGCTTGGGCCCATTTCTACTTACCAGTTGTTGCTATGATCCCTGTGGCAATTTAAATGTTTTTTAGGAGGCCGATGGAGGAAGGAGGGGGCAGCTAGCCCCATCTGCCCCGTCGCTCTCGAACCCCCCTCGCACCCGGCTGGTTGGGCAGGCTGGCAGGGCAGCTTGTGCAGTTCAGCCTGCGCTGCTTCTATAAATAGTTCTTGGGTTTGAGCTTTTCATTAGTAATGAAACTTGCATACTTATTTGCAAGTCCCAACTAGAATGTTGTACTTAAAACTGAAAACGCCGTGTGAGCAATGCAAGCAGCAACATAAAAGACAGGCTCATCTTCATACTTAGTGGCTTATTCTCCCCACTGCTCAAAATTATATTTATTTGCATTCTCCTTTCTTTAATTCAGCTCTGCCTACAGAACCAGGTTCTCCGGGACGGAAGTGTGCAATGTCTATCTTAAAGCTTTTACCCTAGCCACAATGTATTTATAGAAGTGTCCGAAGACTCAACGGCATGTAAAGTAACCCAGACAGTGCGAGCATACCGCAACACCCAGAGAATTCTCCAGTTCCTTTGCAGATAGCTATGAAGTCAACCTTGATTGTGGTGCTGCCAGTGCTTCTGCCATGCTGCCTGCACGGTGGCGTGACTATTTTAGAGAGAGAGAGATAGCCTTGCTAGCAACGGTACAATCAACAAGGAGCCACGCTAACACAACACAGGTGACTCCTAGACAAACTGCCACTCTTCTGTGCTTCTCTTACGATGGTGAAAATCCCCAAGTGCAAGTGGAAAAAAATGACTAGATACTCTTAAAAGTGCAAACCTTTGGTGGGGAAGCTGCCTTGCTGAGCTGGCAGCTTCTGCCCTCCTGTGGCAGAACATAAAGCTTCACCCAAAGATTTGCTAGGTGCTGAAGCATTTACTTTTTTGTGCTGCTGCACTAAAAGTTGTTAAGCAATCGTAAAAGCAGGAGTCATATATCAGTAATGACTTGTTGCCCACATAGGTGTCGCCTTCCACCACTATGCTTTTTGCCATGGGCTGCTGTGTTTTGCTCACAGGGTGGCAATGTCAGACCCTAAATGTGGTTTACTACTTGACATTTGAAACTTTTCTTTTTAGCTTTGCACAAGAGAAACCCAACGTCAAGTTTTGGAACGAAAAGCTTCCTGAAAACAAGCAGGACTTACAACGCGCCTTGCACTTGTGCTGAAGAACGAGCGTACCCTAGCATTAAAGTAATACGGTGCACATTTATTTAAGAACTGTTTTAATTTCAGGTACTGAAATCACCACTTCACGCTAACTGTGTGAATGATCTCAGCTGGCTCTTCAGTACTACAGAAGTGGCCCGGTGAAACGTACACGCAGGTACAAACGAAAACTATGATTTATTTAAAAACTGTCTTCCATCTTTCCCAAGACAACTCTTTTCACAAGCAGCACAAGACCTGTTTCAGTTTTCAGTACACCATCAAAGGTCCATAACAGGTAACTTTTTTGGTTGTTCGAGGGGTACTTTTGAGGAAACTTGTCAGTTTTTATAATTGTTTACCTTTTCCTTGTCATACACTGCTCTAGATCAGGAAGTTTGCTCTGTAAACACCTGTATGACATGGGAATTAAAAAAGCAGCAAATGAGGTTTAAAGAGACTATGAGAAAAGCACGGAGCCTGGGAAAGGTTAGCCTGCCTAAAAACTAATTGTGGGCTCCGCGTAATTTGGATCAACTAAAACCTATGTTTATGCAGGGATAAGCCCACTGGAAGCGGTGTACACGTTAGTGTCGCTGTCATGCTAAAGAAAAAGGAGTAGCATTCATTTCAATAGTTTTTTGTCGCGTTAGTCAGGACCTGCTTTATTCTGTCTAGGAAATATTAGGCCAGACCAGGCCACATCTAGAGCAGTGGCAATGCATGCAGAGCAATGATTTTTTTCAGTTAAATATGTTCCAGGGAAACAGTTTAGTTTGACAAGTGTGTGGTATGTTACAAAAAACACCTCTAAGGATGATGTGGAGTCTGTTTTGGGGATTATGGGAAGGCTTGGTCCCCTCAGTCTCCGACACAAGTCACTCACCACAAGTGCATGAGGAGTCTCACTTATCGCTAAGCAGAGTCCGTTTATAGGAGCAAGCAAATGAAAACTGAAGTCCTCAGTCCAGTTTTTCCCCTTACATAAACATTTGTTCACAGGTCTTATCTTTGAATAAGTTGTCTTCAGCACAGAGGAGATGAAACATGGTGTCAAACAGCACAGCAACTGCTAACTTCTCTCGGCTTTCAGCACGTGGCAGTGACAGCCCCTTTGAGCGGCACTCAGCTGCGAGCCAGTGCGGCGCATCGCAGGTCCCACTATTTCAGCACGTGTCACGTACTATCACGAAGGTGTTTAATTACAGGGCTACAGCTGGGATCCTTATCATACAGCACACAAGGCTCCTCGCACCAAGCACTGGTGTTGCAGTACCCATCGAGGGAGCAGCAGTGCATGACCAGTGCTCGCCATAGGATCCCCACTAGCAGATAGTGAAACCAACCCTCTAAACCACACGCTGCATTAAGGACAGCAGTGGAACCCCTTCTGGCCTTTAATCGCTAACACATCTTCCCACTCAGTTAGAACAACTGATTTACATAGAACTTTGCTCAAGAGTGAGGCTCTCACATCCAACCAATAAGAGGTGGTGTTCCTAACCTCCCCCCAAAAATGTTTACATTAATCCCACGGATGGTTTGGAGAACAGAGGGAGGAATTGAGTGGTGTCGATTTTTTTTTTTTTTTTTTTTAAGTTATGGCTAATTCCCTCTCTCTCCAAGTCTCCTCTGTGCCTGAAGTCAATTTTTTTCTGAGTAAAATACTGAAGTCTCATCACAGGTGAAGCCAGCTCCTGAGGAGAGGGTAGAGCCTGGTTTGTAACTAACTTATGCCTAATTCAACATTACTACAGGAACCTTCTTAGTCACAACAGACCATACCCGCTCCAGTTCACACACACCTTTGACTTCAGCAGAATCAAAGTAATGCCAGGAAGGAAGGAATTTGGACCAGGAGTTTAAAAAACTATTCTTTTACACAGTTGACTCCAGAAGCTTCACCAGTTGGTATGGGGACAGTGTGATGTAAAACCTGATGATCCCATCCAACTGTAGTGAGCAAGGCATTGTCTGACGGAGACCACGATAAGCCTTTTACAAAGTCTCGATGAGAACGGTCTCTGAACCTGGAAAACATGAACACTCCATTAGCCACAAAGCATTGTCACCAAGAGTTTATGGGCTTGTGCAATTCCTAACTGCCAGTTTGTTGGGATGATGCTCCCCTATTTAAGGAGCATTTTCATCTTCCACTCAGCATATGGATAAATAATTAACTTAATGAGAAGTTAAAGACAACAAACGGCTACAGTAGTGAATACATTCTGTCTAGTACTTACACCTCTGAGAGGTCTGAGTCAAGAACAGCTACTGAACAGTCTTCACTGATTGAAGCCAGTAAGGATGAACTAGAGGAGAGAGATGAGACCACAGTTAGAACAATCAAATACAAGAAAGCTTCTTAGGGATAAACTTGTGAAAAGCACACTTCTTAGCGAGCCTGATGCAGGTACAGGGAATTAACAGACACCAAATCTTACAAAAATGTTTTCATCATCATTTGGCAGGTTGCCAGCACACTAAGCAGGAATATTCTATTAGCACCGGAAAGCAAGTAATTCTTCCTCAAGCAGAGGTGACTGTAATTAGGAAAATCCCCACAGTGAGTGGGTCAGTAATTCTAATGACTGCAAAAGTGTTCCCGTGTATATTCACGCACTCATCAAAAGTGAGACGTGGTTTGGTTTACTCTGTTATTCACTATTGGTCTTCATGATAAAAAGACCAAAGCTGGTATTCTCATAGGTTTTACTCTAAAAACAAATAAGGCTTTCAAGTGTATGTAGTCACATGTTCCATGCCAGTATATCAGACTGTACCTATGCGCAGAAAATGCAAACCCCGTGATACTTCGGGCATGCACAGTGGAGCTGAGGGCAGAATCAGGATTCTTTGTGTCTACTAGTGCAACTGTTCCATTTTCATCACCTTTAAGACAGGAAGGGAGAATGAAGTTATTAGTAAAATTGTCACGTGAAAAGAAAGACCTTGGTTTGTCTGGTGAAGGTCAAATAATAAGATCGCTTCTTACCCAAAGCAAAGATGTCACTTTTCTGTGGATGCCACATGACTGAGGTAGGGAGGTGATTACAGGCACTGCAAACTGTGAGTAAGTAAATTCAGGATGAGCATGAAAAGAATCAGTACAAAGATATTCCTACACTATTTCAGCTAGCACTGCTACTGCACTAAGACAAATATTTAAAAGCTTATTGTACTTCTGCAATAGTACTGGCTTTTAATAGGCTTTTCTGCCCAAATGGTCAAATCACTAGATTTTAAATTAGACGTAGTAAAGTCAGGCATAAAATGATTTATGTCTTCCAACAAAAACTCATACACAAGCAGCAACTGCATACAGGAACATACCAATTCGAGTAGCTGGTTTGGGGCATCTGGTATCCCAGAGTAAAGTTCTGTTGTCCTATAAATCCAAAGTGAAGAGAAGTTTTTTACAATTTCTTTGTGGCAGGGGGTAGGCATAACATTCACTGCAGAACCGCTACTGACCCACATTCAAACCCACACCACCTCTTCCTTTTTTTTTAAAATGATGCTGCCATTAACTGCAAGTTTGGTCCTTCAGTCATCCCCACGACAGAGCTGGGAACTCCCACATTTTAATACAAACCTGTAGAAATCATCTTGGTAAGATGACTGGCAACGTATCAGACTGTAACATTTAAATAACACAGGTATGCAGCTTGTAACACAATAGGTGGTTTCTCAGTAAGTACATTTAACTGTAAATAACTAAAGCTAAATCTCATTTTTATCAGGTAGATTTAGACAGAAAGCAAGCTTTACCTCAGCACAGGACAGGAACACAGTGTCCTTACCAGGACAGGAAGCCACACATGTCACTGAACCGGAGTGAGCTAGCAAAAGCACAAAAGGATAAAGAGCCTCAAAGATTGTATCCAACTTTCCCGCATATTCCCAAGGACCTCTGAAGGCACAGCAGTATAATAAAGAATAGTTTATGCCCAGATACAGGGTTAACTTTTACTCAGCAATAGCCAACTGCTTCCTACCAAACTGATGAGTTGCCAAATCCAACCAGAGCCACTGCGGTCAAGTCCCTGTGACACGCATAAGCTTGAGGAAGCCTCTCCAGACAAGAGTCAGTTACAAAGGGGCTGGGGGAGAACGACGATCAAACAAAATATGGCCTCTGCCATGGCTAGAGATCACAATACCAGATCTCCAGAGATCGGCATCTCCAATGAGCTGCTGTCCAAAACAAATACGGGTTAGGAGATCACACGATCATATGCAGGTGGGAGAAAGACTTCACTGCAGAACAGATACTCTAAAATACGCTTAGAGACACAAGGCCTTATACCACTCATTTTGTGGTGATAAATGAACTAGAGACAAAGAAATAAGGCTGTGCCGGAAACTTCACAGACTGGCAAACATTAGATGACGGCCCCAATCGTGGTCTGGCAGACGGGAGATAACCAGCCATGCTGCAGGACCGAGCTCAGCTTGCAGCAACCGGCGAGGGGCCAGGAGGAGCCGGGCGATGGGGCCGGCGTGGCACTCACCTCTGTAGGAGTGCAGCACCGTTTGCTGTGGCAGGTCCCAGACCTTCACGCTGCGGACGAGAGCGAGCAGTCAGCGCCCGGCACCGGCCCTGCCGCAAGGGCAGCCGGGCTGGGGACACTCACCAGAAGTCCCTGGCGCCGCTGACAGCCTGGGTGCTGCCGGCCAGGACGGCCACCGTCGTCACGATGTCGTCGTGCTCGTATTTACAGAACTTGTTGACGATGAGGGTTTCGTTCTCGTCCAGCTCCCACAGCTCCACGGCGCCTGGCGGGGACGGACCCACCTCAGGGGAAGCACCACCTCAGGGGGGGGGGGCACCCACCTCAGCGATGGTGGGCACCGCGCGGCGGGGGGGGGATCCCCGTTGCTTACCGGAGTCGGAGGCCACCAGGATGCCCCTGTCAGCCACCCAGCGCAGGTCGGCGACGCCCGCCTCCGTCTGGACGCCGGCGGTGCAGAAGCCCTCGCTGGGGGCGCGGCGGGGGTCGGCGAAGACCCAGAGGGAACCGGTCCAGCAGCGCCCGCTCAGCCCCGAGGCGCCCAGCAGCAGGGCCCCGTCTGCGGGAGAGGCGGGGGGGGAGAGGCCCGGTGAGCGCCCTCCGCCACTCCCCGAGAGGCCGGGCGGCCCGGCCTACCCCCCCCCCCCCCCCCCCCCCCCCAGCCCCGCTCCGCTCCCCACCTCCCCCGGGCCGGCGGCCCCGCTACCTGCGCGGTAGTGCGCGCCCTCCAGGTGCCGCTCCATACAGGCGGGGGCGTTGGGCGGGATGTTCCACTCCGGGCCGGCCGCAGCCGCGGGCTCCCCGCCCGCCGGGGGGTGCCGGGGGCGGCGGGGGCTGCTCGGGCGGCGGCTCCTCCATGGCGGTCGGCGGCGGGAGCGGGGCCGGCGGCGCCCCCACGTGCTCCCGCGCCGCGCGCGCGCGCCGCCGCCGCCGCCGCCACCACCACCTCTCGCGAGAGCGCCCGCCTCGCCCTGCCCACCGCCGCGCGCGTCTCGCGAGAGCTTGCCCGCCGCCATCTTGGTGCGGAGGCGGCCGGTGGTCACCGGGACGAAGGGGGTCGCGCCGCTGCCCGGCTTGTCCCGCTCGCCATGCTCTCACGCCTCGTCCTCCGCGCCGGTGAGACCGGGGGCAGCGCTGTTTGGTGGCGGTGGAGGTGGCGGGCGGGGGCGGGGTGTCCTGGCTGAGCTCTGTCCTGACGCGTTCTCTGCCCCTCTTCTTCCCTCAGCCCCGGCCGCGCTGCGGAGCCTGCCGCCTCCCGGTGCTCTGGGGTGAGTACGGCGGGGCGCGGGCGGCCCGGGGGCCTCGGCGGGCCGCGCTGGGGGCTTTGACCTCCGGCTGAGGCCTAGCGGTGCCTCGGGTGTGCCGGGCGGCCCGGCCGGCTGCCGCCCTCTCCTAGGGACGGGCTGCCTGAGGCGGCCCGGCAGCGCCTCAGAAACCTACCGGTCGTTGTTTTTAAATAACGTTATTCTGGGGTTTTATCTTTCTAGTTAACGTTGGGGGCTTATAGAGTAGTTACGGTGGCAAGGAACCTCTAGAGGTTATCTGGTCCCGCCCCCTTCCTCAAAGAGGGCGTGTCAAATGAAGGTTTATCTTTTTAATTGGAAATATGTTTGAGCCTCATCTAAGGGTGGTTTGGCTTTTTTTTAAAAATAAGCTTAATGGAAACTTTTTCGTTATTTATAGTGTGTTGCACGCTGCAAGACCCCTGCATACAACTCAGCAGTGTTTGGCTCCTTTGCCGCCTCTGCCTGAGAAAGGAGGAGAAGTTCGTTATGGTTTGATCCCTGAGGAGTTTTTCCAGTTTCTCTATCCGAAAACAGGAGTTACAGGTTAATAAATACTTTTTAATTGTTTTGGGTTTTTTGTTTGTTTTTTTTTTTTTACAAATCTGTGTTTAGTTATCCTTATTTATTTCTGTCTACTACTTCTGGCTGCTGAAAAGGTAAAATATTCAAGAAAATTAGTTTTGCCTATGCAGAAGGAGGTTGCGAAGAATGAGCCAGTGCAGCCCCTCCTGGCTGTAAAGCTAGGCACCTGTACTTTAATAAAGGCCAGAAGAATGTCATGAGCTTGATTTTGCAGGAAGATTTATTTGCTTGCTGACCGTCAAAACCTTTAAACAGAGACTTTTGCCTGTTTCTGAATGAGCATAAGCAGCAGGTCCCATGCCAGGTGCAGGTTGCTTCCGCTTGTGATGAGTGTCCTCATGGCACCTTTCCCCTTGGTGCATCGTGTTCCTATTTTTTGTCATGGTAAAAGAGGACACTTCCTGATCTTATTGTGTGCCTTAAACTAGCTACCTCTTAGGTGTTTGACTTTTGTGAGCCTTTTCATGCGTTGTACAAATAATGCTGCTTTATTGTTTCTTTAGGGCCTTATATGTTGGGAACTGGACTCCTGCTTTACTTTCTCTCTAAGGAAATCTATGTAGTTAACCACGAGACAGTTGCAGCTGCTTGCATATTAGCAGTCATCATTTACGGCGTAAAAAAATTTGGGTCTGATGTAGCAGCTTTTGCTGACAAACTTAATGAGGTAACAAAAGAAACCATAATCTAACTTTGTAGTGGTTAATAACTATTCTAAGTTATCTGCTTAAATATTTAAAAGAATACTGTGTATATGCCGTCATAAAAATCTGATTCTAATATCTTCAGAATGTTGCTTAAATAAGGTATGGTTTAGACTTTATGTTGGTATTGTTACATAAGTCTTCAAAAATAGAACACTTCATACCAGCATGAATGATTTTGTTAAAGTACGATTGATTGTGAGCCCTAATTCTTCTGTCTTGTTATCCTTTAATCTCAACTCTGTTGGTTTATGCAGACATTTCTCAAGTCTTAATGCAGAATTGCAGAAGTTAATTACAGATCATTTGTTTTCCTTGCATCTTACTTATATGCTGAAGCCTGTTTTTTATTTCTTTTTTCAGGAGAAAGTTGCTAAAGCTTTGGAGGTGAAAAATGAGGCTATTAAAGGTCTCGAGGCTGCCATTGAACAGGAGAAGAAGGAGCAGTGGCGAGTTGAAGGACGCAATTACCTCTTTGACGCCAAGCGGGTATGCAGTTCCAGCTCTACTGTTCACTTCCACTGCAGTTTTTGCTACGTAATCTGAGTGCCTCCTAAATTGCTAATGATAACGAACCGTTTACCCTCTGTGCGTTGCAGACAGGGCCAGTTCCACTGCCTGATCCAGTGACTTTTGCTATAGAACGTGTTCTGCTGCTGTTCTGTATTCTTGCCAAACGTTAACCCTTTGATTTCATCTTCTGTGTCTAGAATAATATTGCAATGTTGCTGGAAACTAATTATCGAGAAAGATTACTGATGGTGTACAATGAAGTAAAGAAAAGGCTGGACTACCAAGTGGCTATGCAGAATTTAAAGCGTCAGAAAGAACAAGAACACATGATTCAGTGGGTGGAGAAAAACGTTGTCCAGAGCATCACACCTCAACAGGTACTTGCTTTTTTAATCTGCTTTACATTTAGTCTGTACAAATATTTGCTGTCCGGTGACTCTGGCTTAAGCCAGAAGATGCTAGGTCATCTTTGGGTGACTTCCAAATGTGGCTGCAATGCACTCCTGCTGCTGAGAGCTAACAATCCCAGTTACTGGGTACCGGATGCTTGTGTTGCTGATGATTTAAGCTAGAATCACGTGTGGTGTTTGTCGGTTCAGCACAGAGCTAAGCTTGTCATTAGGTGTCTAGCTAACAGGTCAGGGAACTCACTGGTAAAATTCTCAGTGTAAGACCATGGCAGTTAAGATCTGCAGGTGAGCTCTAGATGTCCTTTCTTTTAAGGAATGAAGCTGAGAACAAAAAAAGAAAACAAGTTCCTAGCACTGCGTGCAGGTGCTTTAATGCAGGTCATTGTTTGGATTTGAATCTCTGACTTCATGAGCTATAATTATATCCCTTTTAATCTGTAACTATTTATGGATCCAAAAAGGAGTATCTGAAATGCATTAGAATACATACTTTGCTTCTTTAAATGCCTTTTATAAAGTCTTTCTTCTGAAAGCTGTTTTCCTTTCTTTTGCAGCAGAAGGAGAGCATTGCAAAGTGCATTTTGGACCTGAAGGCATTATCGAAGAGTGCACAGGCAGCAGTGTAACCACGTCTAATTCTACTGACATGTCTTATTACCTACTGTTGGAAACTGTATGATTCTAAACTATCATTAAACAAACAAACAAACAAAATACTCTGCTGTCTTTCACTAGCAGTAAAATCATAGAATAGTTTGAGTTGAAGGGGACCTTAAAGATCATCTGGTTCCAACCCCCCTTGCCATGGGCAGCAATACCTTTCGTTAAGAGTGAAAAAATTATGTTCACCAGAGAATAATCATTTTTTAAAATAAAAATGAGATCCTCTAGACAAAGCAAATTATTTTTATTACATATTTTATTGCGCTTTTGGTGACTTGTCAAACTACAGCATTTACTTGTGGCTCCTAAGTACTGCAGTAGCAAACTATCCTAGTGGCAGCTGACAGCTGTTGAGTAGAACTTGAAAGAAGCCTGAACAATAATGTAACTTTTTTATTCTAAAAATCCTTCGGCAACATAATAGATGTAGGCAATGAAGGGGGAACTAGGGGAACGGACTGAAGCAGGTTGCTGCTGGCTGATTACTGGCTGCAATCAAAGGAAAGCTGTTGAGAAAAACACTGAACAAGAACGAAGGCCAGGGTGAGCCACAGTACCAACAGTAATTTCTCTTTTGTGTTTGGAGTAGCTAGATCGGACACAGAAACCACGGCAGTTAGTTTATAGCGGGGGTTTCGTTTGGTTCCTTGTTTGATCACGAACACTTCAAGAGATAAGGTACAGAACTTCACAGTGAAAAATTCTGTGTGCTAATGCAGTGATGGGTTTTTGCTTTAGAGTTCTGTGTGATAATGACCTGTAGGTACCTACTGTAATTATAAACATGTTCTAAAATCGAAATGAGTGGCAGTGCTCCCATTCGCCTAGTCCAGTCCTTGGGGGTACTCGGAATGAATGTCCTCATTTTAAAAATGAACTGAAAACTGACTTTCATAACAAAGCTTCAGATAGTGATGAAAGTGTCTTCCTGTTCTGTGGAAAAGGGAATGTGGCTGGCAGGAAACTTGCCAAAAGCTACTGGAAAACTTGTCTTACAACTGAACTCGTGAGCATTAAGTTTAAAACAGTGAAATAGGCCAGTTTATTCCAGAGGGTGGGTTTTTTCCTGGATTTTCATAGGAAAAAAAAAAAAAGCCGCTTTTTTTTTTCTTTTGGGGTAACAAGGAAAATAGTTTTCTGTGTATTATAATACACAGTATAAGTGTTTTCATTTTCTTTTTGCAGGAAACTCCCTGAGGGATGTTGTTATATCTCAAATGTCCCAGCTGAGCACTGTGCTTAGCCATGCATAGTGTCATCCTTTCTGTGTTGGGAAGTGATTTATTTCATAAACAAGCAAGCAGACTAGGGTGTGCTTACATGCCTCTCTTATACGGACTGGTACTAGGTAGGGAAATGCTTATTTTTAGTGGAGTTAGTAAAATAGCAGTTTTCTACAGTCTTCAATACAAAGAAAAAGCAAAAAAAAAAAGGTGTTCTTTAGAAGTAAGAAGTAAAGTAAGCTGACTTACTCTTTTACACAAACAGTTCCTGAGAATGCAGGTGTCTTTCATAGTTTCCTGTTTTTTTAATAATAAAAAAAAAAAAGTGAAGTTGCTCAACTTCCACATTTGTGTAACCCTGCGTCTGAATGACACTTGAGCTGTAACTAGTTTGACAGAGATTCTTTTCACGAAGTAGACGGTTCAGCTGCTGTGCGAACGCTGCAGGAGTTTGCTACCGGCAGGCGGGCAGCAGTCGCATGGTGCAAGGTAAGATGGAGCTGCGTCACTTACTGGCGTTGCTTGTATTGCTACAAAACCAGCGCGCTCTTGGCATAGGAAACTTGGGAGGTCCTGGCCGTTTGCCTTGTCCGGAATGAGCGACAATGGGCGTGCGGTAGGAAAAGGTGGCAGCGATGGAGAGCAGGATGTTTGCTTCTGTGTTGTCAGCAGTGCTTCCACGCTGTTCACGCCGTGCAGTTTGTAAGCCGTTCAGGGAGAAGTACCAGGCTAGGAGTTTTGTAGCACAGTGGTACTTCCAGATCTGATTCCACCCCCAAATCTGAGAAGTTACTGTTCCTGCTCTAGTGGAAAAGACACTGTAACTTGAGAAAGAAAAGCTTAAAACAGCATTTTGTCAAAGCTGCTTCTAACTATGAAAATGTTCATAAAGCTCACTCAGTTCTAGCTTCTGCAAAAATAATCCTGTGGGTGCTTTTTTTCCCATTGTTGCGTATACTCCATCCCTTTGAAAGAAGGCGGTGTGTTCACCAAAGCGCAGTGAACGTGCAGGTGCGTGCACAGGAGCAAGGCGCTGGGAAGTCGGATTTGTGCGGAGTAATTGCTGGGTTTGCTGCTGTGGCTTGTGACAGTTTGTGTAAGATGTCTGAAACACTGACGAAAAACAAATAAAGTCTGTGGGTTAGAAGAAGTTTGTTTTGCTGTAGCGGGTGTGTGCACATATATGTACATAAATGCAACTTTTTTTTTCCCCCTCTGCTCCTTTTAGCTTCTCTTACTCTTCATTAGTGTTTGGAGAGAATGGGAGGTCGTTCCTCAAAAGAAAATGCAGGTACTTTCTTCTTTAAGGAATTTTCTTAGATGCAGTATTCTTGACTCAGCTGATATTGTCCCGACTCAGAAAGGGCTGCAGTGGGGGTAGCTGAGCAGGAGATGTGTGCATTTGGGAAGAACCGTGTGACTGCCAAAGGCTGCTGTGGGGACAGTAATACTATGAATAATTTTTTTCTGTCTGGTGTTTCCACTTTCAGCCTTTTGATAGAGAAACGTTATATTTACAATAATGCTTGAATAGGCACATGCCTCGGTAGTTCTTGTTGCTTTTAGTATTACTGGAGAAAGTGACGTGTTTTAAAATCAGGTTTTGATACTTTTTTTTCTATTCACTTCTAGTTAAACCAGAACCCATTTCCACTACTGTCACTGTACATACCACCGTATATACCACTGTGGCTGACAAAAACCCAGAAGTCAAATGCTGGATTAATAAGTAAATGCTCCACCTTTCTTTCCTGACTTTGAACACGGAATTCCATGAGACTGCAGACTCCTCCCTCATGTAAGGGAGGAGTTATGCATAACACATTTTATGTCTTGGGGTTTTAAAAGATTGCTTAAAATTTCCTAGTCTGTGCACTATTTAATTTGTAGTGATGCTTAATGCAGAAAGCACCTTTTAATCTCATGAGGCTTGGGATAAATAACGTATCATACTTCACAAAGTTTGGTGAATTTGGGCACCATTGATTCTTCAACATCCTGTTAAAATCGGGGATCCTGACACTATGTTTTGTGTATCAACAGCCATGAAATACTCTACATATCACTAGTCTTTCTCTCTGGCATCCTGTCGACTGTTGTGGTTTTTGCAATCATCTACCTCATCAGAAAAAGTAAGTGGCGCGGTAGAGGGAGTTAACGGCAGCATGACGATCCAGACGCGGTGGCAGAGAAGCGCTTAACGTCTTGTGCTGCACATCTTAACGTGGATGGTGCTGGGTTTCGGTGCTCTTCGAGCTGCATCTTACAGCACTAGGGTTTCAAAGTCACTTCTGCAGAGCTCACTTCAAAAGAGGCTCAAATTATCTCCCCTGAATGATTAATATATTGATAAATGGGTCATTTCTGGCAGTGACTCCACATGAATCATCCCAGAGGCCGCTTTCGCGGAAGAATTAACTTTAGCACTGATGAGTCGTGGTGGTTTTGCTGGTTGTGTTTGTTCTGGTGGGTTTTTTTTCATTCTAACACTGCCCACACGGAATTCTCACCAAATTCATCTGTTGTTTTCACCCCAGACACTTCCAACAGGCGGGCAGGGATGCGGGCTGCCAGACCGCTCGCTTTGCAGCCAAAGCTCTGTGACAAATTTTACAAGCCACGTCTAAGCCATGTGCTCTCTGGTGCTGCTCCATCACCCCGCTCTCGCGCCTCTCGTCCCGCTGTCCCCAGACACGCTGCGGACGGCTGAGACTGGTGTCCCTCTCCTTCCTAGGGTGTAAGAGATCCCACCAAAACATACAAGAGCAAACTCCCTCCCAGACAGCGACTGAGGAATCTGCTAAGAACATCCAGGTAGAGGTCACAACTATTATTTATAATACTTTATGCAGAGACTTCAGATTCTTAATAGAATGGTAAATATTAACTGGGGAGGGGGAGAAAAGAGGTTTGCTCTTGCAAGACTCAAATGTTAGCTGACAGTTCTTTTGCCTAAGGAAAAGTGCTTTCGTTTGTGCATCCCAGGCTTCAGCCTGTGTGTGTAGTTGCGGGGAGTTACCTGAGGAGGTACCTGACAGTGGGAGGAAAGATACTCCCTTCTCTGTTATCACAGGGCTCAAATGCCGTACTCCCCACGTGTTTCAAGGGTTCTGGGGCAAAACTAAACCACCAATTAGGCAGGTTAGGGGAAAATGTTTTTAAAGGGCGAGCATTTCTGCAGTTTTCATTCATGATATTGATTCTTTGGAAGCCCCTAACGCAGAGCTGACCCAGGATGCTGAGCTAGGCTAAGGGCTGCTCTGATCCAGCATAGCGTTTACCAGACTCCTCATGTGCAGGGACAGACTGTGACTGCTTATGGTGTGTAGCTGAGGACAAGTTAAATGCAGGAAGTTCACGTTGAGATGCGATGCTTGTGCTCCCTCTGATGTTTGTGCCTTCTTTCACATCCCCAGAATGAGGTTGCCTACACCACTCTGGTCTTCCAGCGGAGTCAGACACCGACAGCTGTGTGATGATGAAGTTAATAGTGAAATGAAGACGCTTGCACTTTCTGCACATTAAATGCTACCAGGACATTATATCAAGGCCTACAATGCTCTGAGAAATGCCAGAACTGCTGTATGCAACATCATTGGTTGCCCCTTACAACTACAAAATGAGCTGTCTCCTGTTCCAAACTGCTGGCCAACAGTTGCGGAAAATTGCTTTTTACACCACATTTCCTCATCTGTAGGAATCTTAGTGACTCCTTACAACGCAGGTGTAAAGTTTCCATTTGTGTGTTTGCTATTGCTTTGAACTACCAAAGAGAACTGAAAAATGGAAACGTTTCTCTGCATCTGTTCATGTCTGTGCCTTTATGTTTCCCTTTTCTGTCACTGACTACAGAATTTTTCTCGGTTTTTTTTTTGATTGCCAAGTGCTCTGATTAGTTATTTTCTGCTTATTGAAGTTATGATAATGAAATGTTTGTATGCAAATGTCTGCTTCCTGATTGGGTCACAGAAAAGAAATGCACAATCACAGTGTGACCGTCAAAATTTGTGGAATGTATTTAGAAATACATTGTAAAAAGTTAAAAATTGTTCCCTTTTCTTAAACTGGGCAAAAGCTACCAGAGGTGACGTAGTCTTAACAGCCCCAGAGAAGAGTCTTCGTGCGTTCCTGTGCCCGCGGGTGGGAGGTTTGTTGTCCGAGGCAGTACAGTGATGTCCGTCTGTCCTACCACACTTCTCCGGCAAGGCTGAGTCGGAGCGAAGTTTCCTGCCGCCTCGGCCCTCTGGGCTCCAGGAGCCGCCTTCTTTCTGGCCACCAGAGACTGGCAGGTTCTGGCAGGTATTTCTCATTTCTGAAAATGCAGATGATTGCGTGCGTGCTATTGTAAGCACCTCTCTAGAGGAATCTCTTAGGCAGGACAAGTGTCACGGGTTCTCCAGCCTCCTGCGCGCTGCGGCTGAAGGCACAAGTATGGTGTCTTAGAGGCTTCAGATGAGCGAGACTGGACGTTCCACGAAGCCTCAGCCGGGCAGCCGACCTCAGCTCAGCTCAGTCGTGGTGCCTTTGGTGGCTTTCCAAGGAGCAGTTCGCAGAGCAGTGCCTCCACCTCCGCCAGCCCGTTGGGTGGTCCTGCCTGCTGACTGCAGAAGCTGGTGCCAGTCCTGGGGACCACTGAAAAGCGGTGCACAAGACACGGTTACGTTCTGACTCTGGCTTCAGAGGTGTTGTGGGTAAGGCTGCTGATTGTTTTACAGGGTCAGAAGTAGAACTTGTGGTCTTTGTTTTGCTGTATCTGCTCTCAACTCAGTCGTGGCAGTTTCTTCAGGTGCTATTTAATAGAGAAAATACCATATTACTCCTCAAAATGTGCAGCTGCCGAGAGGTTCATGAGGGGTGACTGTAGTTGGTTCACAATTATTTTTTTGCTTAAAATTAATAACAATGTTAGCCTGCTGCCTGACAGCAACTGAGAAATAAGAATGTCTGAAAATTTACCTGGCTTGCACAAATGTTAGCTGAGCATCCCAACGAGAATGCTGCCTTCCTGTCTCAGATGCTCTCACATCCTGTGTTAGAAGTGCAAGAAAAGGCGACTCCACCACAGGTTTCCCCCTGCTAAGACCAGCCAGGACATTGGTTTTTTTCATGTTTATGTTTCTTCACTGTGCACTGTACTGAGACTTGGCACAACCATTTAATGTACTTTGTGAGAGCGCAGCAATTGTGTGTCCCTGCCTACAGCGCTGAGTGTGGTACCACGACACCTTGGAGATGGAGGGTGACACAGAACCTCTGTTTGTTGCATGGCTGCTAACGAGTCCCAGGCTCATCCCAGGGCATCCGTCTGCCTCTCTTTCTCCCATGCTGAGAGCTCTGCGTAGTCATACGCAGCTTTTAATGGTAGCCATCAGCCAACTCTTTGGTTTATAGACAGCTAGAGGAATTTGGGACATGCATCTGCTCATCAGAATAGAGGAGGTGTTGCGTGCCTGCTGTTTTGCTATTCTGGCTCTCCCATTTTTACTATTTCAGTAGGCTTCTGCTAGAAGTGTTTGTACTTGTGGTCTCCCTAAAGACAAACTTTCACAGCAGGAATTTGCAAGGCAAAACGTATCGTATGGAAAAGCCCAGTTCGAATTGTCCAACCCTGGGAGGGTGGCTGGGAACAGCTCACGGGTTAAATGGTGCTTTGAAGGATGCATGGACAGCAATGGCCTACGATAGTCCCTCATATTTTGGAATCAACATCTGGTTGCAATGTTAAAAGGATGAATTATTGGAGCTACGGCAATGACGTTGATGTGACTGTCAGGCTGCCTTTCCTGCAGCCAGCCAGGTCGGCTCTCACAGGAGAGCGAAATCCTTTGCTCTCCTCTAGTGGCATTTGTATACACGTGCGCTGCTGGCATGTGCCTTCACCCGCCTTCACATTGGATTTAAGCGTTATTCAGCCTGTTTGATCTCTGTCTGGGGCTGAACGCCGCAACTGTTTCCAGAGTAAGTGATAGAAGTGGGAACCAGGGACCTAGACCAGCATGAACGTTTGGCACCGCCACTGGCCGGAGCCAGCTGATGAGCCCTCTCCCGCAGCGGGGCGGCTGCTCCTCTGGTCGTCTTACGCAGGGAGGCTGGGTCCAGCGGTGCTGAGCGTCCTGCTTCGTCACGAAAAGCTGAACTGTTGCCCGGGGTCCTCTCTCGGGGCGCTGGGCGGGCTCGGTCAGCTTGCTGAGCCCGCTCTCCTCCAGCTTGCATTCAGGACGGCTGCCCTCCTCTCTGTCCTCTCGGTTTCTGTTCTCTTTCTCTGTCAAGCAGCCTGCTAGGAATTCAGTGCGGTGCTGCTCCCTCTTTTCCTGCTTTTGCAAAAATACATAGGCAAAGTTTGCTGCGCATCATTCTAATGAATAATTTTCCGCTCTTTAGGTGGGACCTGTTTTTCTGCTGAAAGCAATCAGTTCTATCAACCGATAATGAAAGATCATGTAGCAAAATTGTGATGTACTTATGCAGTGACTTCCTTTGCTGGCGTGTTTATTCATAGAGTTGAACAGTGTAACAGGGCAGAGCTTTGGCCTGTGACAAGGGTTACATCAGATAATAAATTGAGATGTCTGATCTCAGCTAAATGAGCAGACGCCAACACATTCTGAGACATACAGCAGAATGATGCATTCCCTTTTCCGCTTTTTCTAGACCACTTTTATTACTTGAAGATGGAGGAAAAAAAGAGCCTGGCCTTTAATGACCTACTTTCAGCTTGACCCATGTTCCTGAAAACCCAGCTGTGCGAACGATGGTGTATTTACTGCAATTTCTGTGCCATCCTGGTCAGGACACCGACTAAAACAGCGTGGAGATTTCGTGCAGGCTGCTTTTTTGATTGTCACGGGAGAAGAGCACGCTGAATGAATATAAAATCTATCTAATATTTATTATTGTTAATAAAAATGTGACAACAGGGACTGCAGTACAAGTTGACCAGACTCAAATTTATATATAGTCTAAACTGACAGAGAAGACAAAGGCTGTAAGAATAGTCAGTGAGAACAGGCCTGGATTGCGAACTCTTGTATTAATCAACAACAAAGAACATACTTATCCTGTTTTTCAGCGGAGCCAACCAATCCTTATGGAAAAAAAACACCGGACAAAATTTTTCTTAAGTATCTCTTCTGTATTTTGAAATGGTTCAGTACAAAGACACATATAGACACGTATTTACATACATCTTTAGAGTAGTCTTCAGATGTGTAACAGGTTGCTGCAAAAAGAGCAACTGTTCTTCAGGTTTACAGAGGACACTTGCAGCAAATCACAGTTAAATCAGGTGTTAGGAAAACAGTTTGTGACTGTAGGGGGAAATAAGCATGGGAATGTGCTGTGCAGGAAGAATCCCCCAAATGGATGTTTTCCAGTAAAAAATTAGGAGAATGCATCCTTAATGGTTTAGAGATAGTGGATTCTATCCTTGCTTAAGGAGCTGGGGAAGGAGTAAAGAACTTAAATATGTCATTAGTTTATTTTTTGACAGTCTCTATTTTTGACTGGCATGCTGCCCTGGCCCCAGCATATCTCGTTAGTGGATCGTTTCAGCGCGTTTGGCTCTTGCCTGGTGCTCTGTGTCTGGGGTCGATTTTGCAGGATTCTGGGGTGAGCATTGTCTTGATTTAAAAGCAATGAAAGTCTCCCACTGACAGGATCTCACCCAAAGAAGAGGTCATCAAAGTCAGTGCAGCTTCTGGCTTTCCAGCTGAGATGGTCAGCAGTGGGACCACCAGCAGCAGGTGAGGGTGTTTTCACAACGCAAGTCACCTGCAGGAGGAGCTGTCGCAGAAGATGCTATAGTTTTATTGGACAGGTGCTACTGGATGAAAAAAAAAGGTCAGGGAAAGTCTGGCTGTGTGTAAGCAAAGGGCCCATAACTGAGCAAAAAGCAAATTCAAAATTATAACAGAAACTTCTCAGTCTTGAGTTAAAATGAGAAATGAGCAAGCACTGATTTTACCAGCTGTCCATGGGTCCGAGCTGGGGAACTAGCAGCAAAAATCTGCCTTGTTAACAGTGCTTTGGGCCGCTGGTCTGCCAAATAACGCTCAGGCCAATAAATAAAAACTGGGAGGTCTTGTTAAATGAAGATGCTTGCCTGGAAGATCTGGGCTTGGTACAGCAACCACCGAGCAGAATTCTGTGGGGTACAATAATGCAGATCATAAACGATCTTTTTGACCTTAATGTCAAATGTGCATCTGATTGAGTAAGAAGAGCTTGCCCTTATCATAAAACAGTTTGTGCAAGAGCAGGAGTAGATAAAACAGAACACACATTTCCCCATGAGTTTCTTAACAAAGCAAAGTGGTTTATCGGTGGTCTGGTATATACTGGCAGGTCCGTATTCGTTCTTTATTTATGACTGTTGTTCTGACGTTTGCTGTGTAAGAACTGGGTCTGGTTTTTTGCACAGGATATAAGTCCTTAAAATTAAAAGGTATGTGGTTTTGAACTTCTTTATCTTGAAAGCATAGACAATGGGGTTCATGGCAGAATTGGCATGGGATAACAGGATTCCCAAGTACAGCAAAGACTGTGGGATCTGACACTCAGGGTAAAAATAGGAAATGCAGTTTATAATGCACAGAGGCAACCAGGATATTGCAAACAGGAAGAGAACAAGTGCTAGAGATTTGGCTGTCTTGAACTCCTGTCCATAAAAACCTCCTGCCCCTCTCACGTTGGCTGTACCTTGACTTAGCTTTGTCCGGATGATGTAAAATATTTCAACATACAGAGCACACATGATGAGCAGAGGGACAAGGGTCCATGTGAAGAAGCCAAAATAAACCATGTAATCCATCCTCATCACAGAGGTAAATTGACACCTGAGAAAGTCAGAGCTTCTTGGTTCTGTCTTGTTCCATCCAAACATGGGGACTAATCCTACCAGCAGGGACACAGACCAGCACAAACCCAGCGCCCACCAAACTCTTCTCTCTGTAGTGATTATTTTATATCTGTTGGGGAAGAAAACCCTGGTCATGTCAAACAGAATTTTTAAAAATATTTGAGGATAGTTTCAAGAACTTGCCACGTTCAAATACTACAGGTTCATTGTCACAAAATGGAGTATTAACTTTTTTTTGGGGGGGGGGGATAGAATCTTATTTTGAGACACACCCTAACTCTTCATTTGTAACAGTTACTTCACAGCACCCTACAAAGAAATATGCTGAACTTCCCCTCTTTATAATCGGATGTTTTCAGCTATTTCGTTTCTTGTTTCATTATGATCTTAGTGCTCCTCTTGCCTAGATACTGCTTTTCTACTACTAGCAGTCCTATCTTATTTCTCAGCTTCCTTGGGTGTACCTTACTTTTACATTTGGTTCATGCCATTTGTAGCACCAAACTGTTCTTTCACTCTTCAATTTTATGGGTCCTTTCGCCATAAAAGATATGACTTCTTTCATGCTTGAGGTTATGCTTTGGATTTCTAGTTTATGTACTTTTCCATTTAAATACGGAAAGTAAATGGTTTCTTAAGCTAGCCCTTAATAAGTCTGTCTTTTGTATTTTCAGCAAACGCTAAAGATAACTCTATTTAAAAGACTGGCCTCAGAAACCCAAAGAAATTTATAGTACTCTCAGCATCCTGCGCAATTAACAAAACATCTGAAGAATTCAACTGTTTGACCACGGACTCATCCTGTGGCCAAATTCTGATCAGCAGTAGCCCCGAGTTGTCAGCCCTGCACAAACACCCCCGGGGGCTGCCCGCGCTGCAGTATTAACTGCAGGGAGTGGGTCCTGCTCTAGAAGGCTCATCTTGGGTGGGCTTTTAGGCACAGGTATTTTCTCCATGCACGAGCCTGCGTTTAGAGTAAATATTTGTCAGAAAAGGGCCAAGTTAAGGCGGAGAGAGGAGGTGGCACCGGTGGGGCAGTGTGGAAAAACTGGCGGGAGCGGGGCGAGCGGAGGGGCCCGTGGTGGTCCGGTGCTCACCTGGTTGGCAGCTTCACTCGCAGGTACCGGTCGATCGCGATGGCCAGGAGGGAGAGGATGGACGCGTTTGTGAAAACCACCATGAGGCAGCACATAAATAGGCAGGTGTAGAAGTGGACGCTGATGCCCAGACTCACCACGATGGCCAGGGGCATGACGAGGATCCCCACTGCGATATCAGCCAGTGCCAGGGAAACGATGAAGTACAGAGTCGTGTTCTGAAACGTCAAGTTCAGCTTCACCACCCAGATGACCAGGATGTTACCCAAAGTGGCAAACAAAGCAACCAAGCACTCGGTACCGATGTAAATCCCATCCAGGCTGCTGAGCACCAGGCTGTCATTTGGCATGGTGAGCTGCTGGAGATGCTCCCACCCTGGCTTGAGCCGCAGAAGGGAGCATGGGCATCGATGACCTTGAGTGTGATTCTTCCTCCACGTCTGGCGCTCAGTTGTTCCAGTGACTCTCTGGCATGCAAACTTCCTCCAGTATTTCACATCCTCGGTACTCGGGCAGCAAATCAGCTGTTGCCTTTCCACAGAGCTGCAAATACCTCAGCATCCGGGAAACGTTCCCTACTCTGGACACACCTCCTGAAGCTCACAGCATTCCTCCAGCAGCCTGGTATCGGTAAAGTACTTTTGAAAGCTATTTTGAAGGAAAAAAAAACAGAAAAGCTTCCACAAGCCTGCTTACCAGCAACCTATAAACAAATACTTTAACTACTTCCTCTTCCAAGCCACAGTTTTAAAAGTGGGAGAAGTGTAACCAGAGTTGACTGTGCAAAGTTGCCACTTATCAATCTAGATAATCACTTTGCAGTCACTATAGGAAATGAGGCAGTTCAGGGGACGTTAGGAGGGTGTTTCGTTAAATTCCAACACTTCATTTAATTCAGGGTATGCCATTCCAGTTAAGCCCTGAGGTGGCCGAAAAATGCTCTTTGCTTGGACCTTTCTCAGCCTGACAAGAACACTTGTAATGCAGCTGACGTTTTCAGTGACAGCCCTCGTTTCTGCTAGAAATCAGTGCGATGACCAACCAAGTTGTGTCCAGAGAGTGGCATACTTTCCTATGCTTTGTTTATGGAAGACAGAGAAACCGAGAAAAGGTGTGCGAAGCGATGGGAAGTAGCGGGGAGAGGCTGTGAAAGCTGTGACCTGTTTGCTGCGGGAGAGCCCGGCAGCGCGCGGTACCTCCTCGCTCCTTGACGTGGGTCTGCAGTGAGAGAGCTGCTCTCATTGCAGATGAAACTGAGAAAAGACGCAAACCTGCGGCCCTGTGCCATTCTGCAGGTCGCAGGGTAACCTGGCTCTTGGGCACAGAAATGCACACTCTCCAGGAGTGAGCAAACAGCAAGTAAGCGATCAGGGGGATGGTGCCATATTAGGGTAACGAAGCCTTAAGCAAACATGGGCAGTATTCTGTTTCCCGGACACTGAGTTCTCCATCTCTTCCACCCAACTTTCTGGCAAAACTGAGATGGGGAAATGAAATCAACCCTGGCAGGAGACAGAGACAGCGACAGAGCCAGAAATAAATGAGACTTCTTTATTTTCTCCTGTCAAAATAGTTGGACAAATTCCACTTCCTGAAATCAAGATAAGTGCTTCTTGCCCCCTGACTGGAGGTCATTTTGGTAGCATTACCGCTGGGAAAATGGTGAGCTGTCTATAGACGGTACCAGTTTGCAACTGGTTTTCTAATCAAATCTGACACGGGCTATCTGTGGGTGCAGGAGAGAGAGAGGCATGTGAAGGTCACAGCTGGGAGGTATGCTGGGCTTTTGCAAGCTGAACGAGTTATTTCTCCGGGAAGGAGCGGGCAGCGGGCACTTTGCAGCTTCGAGCAGACATGGGAAATGTCCGTGTCCCCCCGGCTGCCAGCCCCGCTTGGGTAAGAGCCGTCCCCGCTTCCTGCGCTCACTGTACATCTCCTCGCCTGACCTCAGCTGCCAGCTTCCTTTTTCTGTCATCTACTCCTGTAGCTGCAGGCAGATGCCTCTCGCAGGGACAGTTACTGCAAACCCAAGTTATGGTGGGCCCAGTTAAAGCCCCTCTCCTTTGCTGCCCCGTGCCTGCTGGGGGACATAGGGGAGCAGCTTGTGTAACACAGTCAAAAGAAAATGTTTCTCCCTCCTTTCGCTCACTCAAAATCCAGCTGAATGGCTTCATGTTTACCGTCCCATCCCTTCTTTGTGGCAGGGGAACGCACTAGGTCACTCAAGGTCCCTTGGCCCTGTTTTCTCTGATGCTACACCTACACTGCATGTAGTCTGGGCTGAGCAGGCTCGAAAGAAGCTCCGAGACGGAGCAATCGGGCTGCAGTGCCGTAGAGCTGTGTGTTGGCTAATTCACCCTGCTTGGCAGTACAGAGCACCCAGCTGGGAAAGTATCGTGCATTTGGGACTAACACGGACCAGCAAAATTACCACATGCAACAGGTAGCCTCTGCGGTTTGTTCATAGTGTGAACGTATAGAACATTGACTCTCGTACAAAAGTGTACATACAAAAAGGTGCTGAAACCTCAAGGAAGTAGAAAGAAAGATACTACAGGGTTTGTTGTAGAAGGTCTGGTAAAAGGATCTTCAGGAACAATTTGCTCTGCTCAACTTCAAAAGTGAGTTGTGTATGCAGATTGGAAAGCATACAACATTCTGAATGAGGAACTTAATTTAAAGCAGATTGGAGAGGAGCTGGCTTCTGACCTGGCGCTTGGAGTTAAAAAAAGAATTCAGCCCAGCATTTCATTATTTTGGATGTAAAGAGCCTCAGATGTCCAAGATGTCACTAGGCAGCCTGAATGTGGCCTATATCACGATGGAGTCTGTTATTGGGGTACTTGCAGTGGTGGGCAATGCCTTGGTGATCTGGGCAGTGAAGCTGAGCCCAGCTCTTCAGAAGAGCATCTTCTTTTACATGGTTTCCCTGGCACCCACTGACATTGCCATGGGGATCCTTGTCACTCCACTGGCTGTCATGGTGAGCCTGGGAGTCATCATCCATTTCTACTCCTGCCTGTTCATGTGCTGCCTGATGATGGTCTTTTCTCATGCATTCATCCTCTCTCTCCTGGCCGTTGCAGTTGACAGGTACCTGCGAGTGAAGCTGGCGACCAGGTGAGTCTGGGCGAAGGTCCCATCTCATCATCTTTTCCCCCTTTCTCTCCTCCCTTATATTTCCCTTCTCCCACATTTGCAGCATCATGGGGCTTCCTGGGCATCGTTGGTTCTCCGAGAGAAACTCATACAAAGGAGAGGTTCCCAAACTGTAGGCAATGGAGCACCAGCAGCGTGGGCACGCCTGGAAATTCAGCAATGCCTCAAAAATCTTAAGCTACAGAGAGTCAGGGAAGGGTTGCTCATAAGTGCGCATACGCTTGATGTCTGGATAAGGTGGTCTTTAGGTTTTCCCCTGGGAGACAACCATGCTGCTCTACTGGTGCGAGTCAAAACGAACCAGAATTTCTGAGGAAAGGGTTTGACCCTGCAACTGTGGGTTCTCATCTAAAAGGGATGAGTGACCGTTTGGAGGTTCCCCTGTAGTTTCAAAATATGTTTTAAATATCAGAAGCTGCTAAGGACCGACTGCAGAGAACTGTGCTTAACTCAAATTAGAGCAACCAGAAATGAGTCCTTAAAAGCACAAGTTCCTGAATATTGTAGTTCTGTTTTCTGAAGCATTCCATCTAACGTGGCTGTTGGTTCCTGCCCACCCAGGTACAGGGCAGCTGTCACAAAGAAAAGGATTTGCGTGATTCTGGGACTCTGCTGGCTTGTGTCTGTGCTGGTGGGGCTGGTCCCCATGCTGGGGCGGAATCAGCACACGGGCACCTCCAGCTACAGCGAGTGTCAGCATTTGGCTGTGGTGGGAATGGATTATGCGGTGTATTTCAGCTTCTTTGCCTGGATCCTCCTTCCTTTGCTCATCATGTGTGCCCTCTACAATGAGATTTTCTACATCATGTGGATAAAATGAAGCCTGAGCTTAGCAAGTCCTCCAGGAGGAGGAAGAGTTTGTGGGAAGGAATACAAAATGGTCAAACATCTGGCCCTCATCCTCTTCTTGTTTGCGCTGTCTTGGCTGCCTCTGGGCATCTTGAACTGCATTTTGTACTTCTGCCCCTCCTGCACCATTCCCGCAGGCTCTGATGTACGTGGACATCCTGCTGTCGCACGCCAACTCAGCCATGAAACCCATCGTCTATGCCGCCAAAATACAGACACTCAAAGAAACATGCACTTTCATTCTGAGGACTTACATCCTGCTCCAGAAGTCAGAGTTGGCTATTTCTAGCACAGAGCACACGGCGGAGCTGGGAGTGAGCACCATCTGAGCAGAGCTCCGCTCATCAGTCTGTCTGGACTGCATGCAACTACTGAAGCGGTGCAGGAACAACAAGAGTGGGGTGAACATGGCACAGACACCAGGACACGTTTCTCACATCAGGCATTCTGGAGCAACAGTTGTGCATATATGTCTGTGTTCAGCTAATTAAGCTCTGGGCAGTGCAATGCCGAGTTCAGGTTCCCAGCTAACTCCCAAAACAAAGAAACTCCTTTGCATTTCTGAGGCAAAAGGTGTGAGAGGTTTGGAACAGAGCTGGTGGCTCGACGGGGGAGTGCTGGGTGTGGGGCAGAGAGCGTTCCTCACGCTTACGGCTGTTTTGCTCTGTTCATAAGAAGCTGTCCTGGGTTGAGCGACACAGGGTTAATTTCTCTTTCAGTAATTTTACTTTTCAGTAAGGTCTCTTCTAATGCTTAGGGAAAATGCATTTTTAGAAGACTCTAGTGTCTGAATTTGTGAAAATATTTACTTTATAGCCAGCTATGGAGTGTGGGTTTCAAGGTCTCGGTGTTTTTCAAGCTCACCAGGTGCAGGGATGAGGAGGAGCGAGACCCGGACTCTTCACCCTAGTTGGACAACAGGATTATTTCATACCACGAACATCATATTCAATACAAACTAGAGCGTTTGCGGAGGAGTTCTCTCTCTCCCTTGATGGCCATGATCCTGAGGGCTTCTTGCCCTGGTGCCAGAGCCTTGAGCCCTTCCCTTCCTCCCGAAGCCACAGCACTTGCACTGTCTGACATCTGCTTTCCCCTGCTGGGACTGCACAGCCTCCTACAGATAGAATGGGCTTGAATAATCCTTGTATAATTTATATTAGGATTGGGATCAATATTGCTTCTTTAGAATTATTAAAGTTATCTATTTAGTCTTATGCTATTAAATCTCTTTAAATTTCCGTCCTCAGGTTTCCTTGTTTTTCCTGATTCCCCTTCCCAGGTGGGGAGGGGTCATGTGGAGAGACAATCTGTGAACCGCTTCCCAAAGACGAACCGCTTCCACACTGCACACACTCGCTGCCCGCACAGCAGAGCACTGTTTCAGCACTGTTTTAACCGGCTCCCTATCTCCAGAGCAGAGATCTCCACCTCTGCCTGCTCGAATGGGGCAGGTGAGAAAAACCCTGTTCAAAGTGGTCTCCCCTTGAGGGCAAAGTGCTCTGTAGCTTTTCAGGCAGCTCGCCTGCACGGTTCCTGCCGAACCCACTTGTGGCTGCACACAGTGCTGGGCGAACCACTTCCCAAAGGCGAACCGCTTCCCAAAGACGAACCGCTTCCAAACTGCACACACTCGCTGCCCGCACAGCAGAGCACTGTTTCAGCAATGTTTTTCCCGGCTGGCTCTCTTCAGAGATGCTTGGGGATTTGGGGGGGCAATCTTCCCATCGCCCTCCCAAGGGACCCCCAAATCCCGCACCCCTTCCCCATCGCCCTCTCGAGACCCCCAAACCCACACCCCTTCCTCATCGTGCCCCCCCCCCCAATCCCACACCCCTTTCCCATCGCCCCCCAGGGACCCCCAAATCCTGCACCCCTTCCCCACCAGCCCCTGGGTATCCCAGTTTGGGGACCCCAGTTTGGGTGCCCTTCCCCGCCCGTCTCCCCCCCGCAGCACCTGTCGTGCACGTTGCCCTTGTCATCGCCCATGGTGACGGTGACGGTGCGGACACGGGAGAGCTCGAAGTTGGGGTCGTGCTGGTGGAAGTCGGGGGTCACCCACCCCACCCAGACACTGGAGGGCTCCTGATCCGTGAAGATCCGCACCGAGTAGTAGTACTGGGGGGGGGGGCAGAGAGGTCACGGGGGGCGCGGGGAGGAAGGGGGACAGGGATGGGGGACAAGGTTGCAGGGGTGGGGACAGGGATGAGGACAGGGATGCAGGGATGGGGACAGGAACACAAGGATGGGGACAGGGATGCAGGGAGGGGGGACAGGGACCACAGGGATGGGGGACAGGACAGGGACCACAGAGATGGGGATCACAGGGATAGGAACAGGGATGAGGGTCAGAATGGGGTCCACAGGGATGGGGACAGGGACCACAGGGATGGGGACAGGGACACAGAGATGGGGACAGGGACCACAGGGATGGGAACAGGGATGGAGGACAGGGATGCAGGGATGGGGACAGGGACCACAGGGATGGGGACCACAGGGATGGGAACAGGAACCACAGGGATGGGGGAGAGGGATGAGGACAGGGATGGGGGACAGGATAAGGACCACAGGGATGGGGACAGAGACCACAGGGAGGGGGACAGGGATGAAGGGATGGGGACAGGGATGCAGGGATGGGGACAGGGACCATGAGGATGGGGACGGGGATGGGGATGGAGGGATGAGGACAGGGATGGGGACAGGATGGGAACCAGGATGGGGACCACAGGAGTGGGGACAGGGATGGGGGACAGGGATGCAGGGATGAGGACAGGGATGGGGGACAGGATAGGGACCACAGAGGTGGGGACAGGGACCACAGGGATGGAGACAGGATGGGGACCACAGGGATGCAGTGACGGGGGACAGGGATCCCAGAATGGGGAATGGGATTGGGATGGGGGACAGGGATGCAGGGACAGGGGACAGTGACCACAGGCATGGGGGACAGGTACCACAGGATGGCCACGCAGGAGGAGACACCCCCCAAGGAGCCCCTGGTGCCCAGTGAGGGGGGACGGGCAGGCGGGATGGGGTGGCCCCAAGGTCCCATGCAGCTGTCCCCAGGGCATGGCCAGGTTGTCCCCAAGGCGTTGGCCAAGCTGTCCCCAAGATATGGCTGGGTTGTCCCTCAGGTGTTGGCCAAGCTGTCCCCAAGGCATGGTCAAGCTGTCCCCAAGGTTTTCGCTAAGCAGGGAGATGTGGAGATGCGAAAATGAAAAAAAGATGGTTTTGAGGCTGAAGTGGGCAGGAACACCCTGAGCCCCAAGGTTTGTGGTGCGATGAAAGCGCTGCCGGGGACAGTGCAGACAAGGCACAGCTTTGTGTGCTGGCCCCTTTGGTGTGCGAGCAGTCACAGAATCACATAATCACAGAATGGTCAGGGTTGGAAGGGACCTCTGGAGATCATGTAAGTCCAACCCCCTGCCACAGCAGGGACACCTCCAGCAGTGGCACAGGACGGCGTCCCGGCGGGTTTGGGATGGCTCCAGAGTGGGAGACTCCCCCACCTCTCTGGGCAGCTGTGCCACTGCTCTGCCACCCTCAGAGGAAAGAAGTTCCTCCTCATGTTCAGATGGAACTTCCTGTGCTCAAGTTTGTGCCCATTCCCTCTTGTCCTGTCACTGGGCACCACTGAAAAAAGACTGTTCCCATCCCCCTGGCACCCTCCCCTTAAGTATTTATAAGTATTGATAAGATCCCCCCTCAGTCTTCTTTTCTCCAGACTAAAAAGCCCCACGGCCCTCAGCCTTTCCTCGTAAGGAAGATGTTCCAATCCCCTCATCATCTTTGTAGCCCTTTGCTGGACCCTCTCCAGCAGTTCCCTGTCCTTCCTGACCCGGGGAGCCCAGAACTGCACACAGTGCTCCGGCTGCGGCCTCCCCAGGGCAGAGCAGATGGGGAGGATGACCTCCCTCGCCCTGCTGGCCACACTCTGCTGGATGCACCCCAGGATGCCATTGGCCTTCTTGGCCATGTTGCATTAAAGGGCGGAGCAGTTTGGCAGAAAACAAACCCCCTTGCGTTCTAACACTCCTCACCGAGGTGGGAGGCTCGGTGCGGCCAGGTTTAAATTCTGAGTGATGCCCAAACCACCACTATCAGTCCAGTTGCATTTAATATATATATTAAACTATCACCATTCTGGATACACTAATAGCGGACTGCACCCTCAGTCCAGTCGTGCTCATGAACTACCATGGCCACTTTTGTGGTCGCGTTCAATGAGAAACCAAAACGACCAGCTACTTAAACAGCGCAGTTTATTTTAGCAACAGATACATAAGTTCTTATGGATTGCCGGTGATAAATACACTGTCTGCAAAGCACGTGCAAATGTTATACAAAACGCGTGACAAAGTTATAAACAATACAGCCTGGCTATAAATATAGGAAAAAGACTCTCTAGAGAGAGTTCTAAGTTTCTTGAGGAAGCACTTGGTATAGTCTAAGCCTTACCCAAAGGTGTCCCTATGGGGGGGAAGAAAGGCTCAGCCCGTCGGCTGGGCCTGGAAGTCGAAGGCAGTTTTGATGGAGTACTCCTTGACTTGTTCACGATGGTGTCTTCCCTAATATTCCCCCTTTTTTGGGCTATTTTTATACTATTTTTTACCTTCAAGGTGGAGTTTGAGTGACTTTAGTCGTAAATACTTTTATTATGATTGGTGTAAAATTCTCTCGCTTCACATTTAAAGGTATAGTTTACCAAAAATTCAGGGCGCAGACTCAAGGAGGAGTGGTCGCACCTTGGAGGCGGGTAGCCTTTGGGATGGAGGTGTGTTTAGGTATTATAATGACATTACAATGAGTAAAGTTCACACAGAGGACTGCATTTTGTCAAAATTTGACAATTCATTGGCTCAGGGTAGCAAGTGTGCAGCTTCTCAGTTCCATAGGACCATCTCGTTCCCATATCTGCTGATTATCACAGGGCTTGGCCGTGGAATCTCCACCCCACTCCATCCCCGTGTTGCTCGGCGAGCGATATTGTGCAGGGAATCACAGATGTATTGGATTCTTCACATACCAGCTGCGGCTGTATTCTATCCTAGAAACCTTTTTGATTTTAAGCTTTTTCCTTAATGTGTGAGCAATGCTGTACTTTTGGTTATTTTAGTAATTATTCCACAACCCTAAAGAAGGTATCGGGCAGCTCTTAATTTATCCCAGAGGAAAGCCAGCTCTTTTACCCGAAATGAAGACATTCCTAACTACCTGGGCACCAATTCAGGAAGGAGGTGCGCTCTGTTAACTGTAATTCTGCACCAGATTTTCCACGGTGGCAGCAAATTTGCCTATTCTGCGGGTCTGACGCAGAGTACCTGCAGCGCCCCGGAACTCGCAAACGTTTCTCCCCGCTCCCCCAGCCCCACGCGTGCCATTATCTGAGCAGCCGGCAGAATCAACCCTGCAGGATTTTCCTCCCGGGACGTACCAGGGGACGCTGTGAAAAGAGGAGGCGAGAAATGACCCTGTTTGTCACAGCCAGCCCACGGGACAAGCCAGGGCACCCCGAGCCCACCTCTGCCCTCGGGAGCAGGGCGCAGAGAGGCGCCTGCCGTGGATTTAACCCCCCAGGCAAGAGGCCGGGCTCCCCGACGGCAGAAGGACCACTCGCCCCGCTGCTGGCTCCTCGCTGGGGTCAGCCCGGCCGCTCCTTCTCCTTACAAGCTCCAGCTACTTGCAACAGCCTGGGCTTTTGACAAGGGCATCCTTCAATCACCATCATAATTTGAGTATTGGCATTAAATACCATAGCTGGACACAGTATCAATATTGATTACTTTATATGACTAATTACTTCATAACTACTCTAAACAACAGACAAGAAAGAGCTGGACTCTAAGAGGAGAGGGTTCCCCCCAGAAACCCCTGCAGACAGGGAGTTCAGCCTGCTGCACGCCAGCCTCCTGAACTCGGGGGGCCCACGGGTACAGACCCCCACCTCCGGGGAGGGTCCACGCACCCTGCCCACCCCCTGCTTTCCCCCACACCGCCCAGGGCCCTGCCGCCCCTCTCAGCCTCCCACCCCCCACAAAACCAGCCAAACCGGAGTCTGCTCTTGGCCCCCAAACCAGCTCACTCACTGCCCGTTTCTGAGCCCAGAACCCCAGCCCCCGGGCCTCGCCTCAAGCCCCAAATCCGCAGCACTCGTTCCCTGCTCCCGAGCCCAAAGCCACACGACTGCGCCTCTTTCTGCCCCCCAAAACCAGCCCCGGCAGCCTGCTTTCAGCCCCCGGGGCAAAAGACCTGCTCTCCATTTCGGGCCCCAAACCGGCTCACCCTCTCTGCTCCCTCACCCCCTCGGCAGCCCCCCCACGGCCCACCACCCCCGGGGCCCACCGGCACTTCTGGGGAGCGCTGGGCAACTGCGGCGGACCCAGGCCCAGCTCTCCGCCAGGCAGCGCCAGCACGGCCGGGGCACCGCTTCCCTATCGCCCTTTCGGGCTCGATTTCTCCGGCACCACCAGCCCCGCGCCCCGCACCCCCAACCCCACAGCCCAAAGAGACCCCGCGGGGAGCCGGGCACAGCCACCCCCGCTCCGACCCTACGCTGCTCCCCCTCAGGCCCCCCGCTCCCCAACTCACCTTCACGCGCTCCAGCTGCCTCACGACGTACTCGCGGCGGGGCCGGGGCCGGGGCCGGCCCGCCGGACCCCGCTTTCTCCCCGCGCCGCCCCGCTCCGACTTCGAGCTGGGCGCCATTTTCCCCCACCTCCCTCTGCTTCCGGACCGCCCACGCCGCGCACCCATTGGCCGCCGTCCCCACCCGTCCTTGAGAGCCCCGCTCCATTGGCCCGGTGTCGCCGTCAATCCCCGCCGCACCCCACCCCGACCAGGCCATCCGACCAATCGGAGCGCGGCGCCCGCGCTGCGATTGGCCCGCCCTCCCGCCCATCCGCCCGCGAGCGGTTGCCATGGTGAAGAGGCGCCCGCGGGGGCGCGGGCCCGTCCCCGGGCCTGACCTCACCGAAAGCCGGCTTTTGCTTCTTAAGAGCTTTAGCGATTTGTGTGCCGCGGCACTAAATGAACCGGTGGCGCAGCCCGGCGCCCGCAGCGCTCCCTGGGGTCAGGCACTTCGAGCGGGGACGGGGCTCCCGCAGCGCGGGCGGCACCGGGCGTTGCGCCGGCGGGTGGGCCGGCATCTACGGTGGAGGGGGGACACGGCCGTAGGGGTGACGGGGGAGACTCCGGGGGAGCTCTGGCGCCTGGCGGGGTGTGGCCGCGTGCTTCCCCTCCTGCCTTCCGTCAGCGCTCGGGTTACTCCCTCGGGCTGCCCGGAGCCGGCTCGCCTCCAGCGGACCGGCAGCCTGCCGCAGCGGGCAGTTTGAAGCGTCCCGCCCCGCCACCCCCGGGCGGACAGCGGGCAGGAGACACCCCCGCCCCCGGCGAAGGGGCTCGCTCGCCTCCCCGGTGCTCCTGGCCCTCCCCCGCCGCCGCGGATCGAGCCCGGCAGTCGCCCAGGCGGGGCCGGCGCTGCCGTACCGCGCTTCAGTAGCAAGGACTGCACCGCGCCGCACGCTCTCCACAGCCCGGTAGCCAAGGCCTCGAAAACTACAGCTCCCGGCATGCACTTGGAAACAGCACGGCCCCGCCCGGCAGCCGAGTGCGGGAAGCCGCTACCTCGCGGCGTGCGCCGGGGAGCCAAGATGGCTGACCGGAAGTGTCTTTCTCCAGGACTACAGCTCCCGGCATGCCGCGGGGCGCCCGCCCCGCTCAGCGCGAGGCGCGGCCCCCGCCGCTGTCGCTCGGGGCTTCCGACGAGGGCCGCACCGCCCTCCGCGCCCTCCTCGGGGCTTCCCCCGGGACGCCAGTCCATCGCCCGGGTCCTGCTCACCTCCTGCTTCGGTGCTGGCGACCGCTCCGCTCCTGCCTCGGCTCACACCGGCCCTTCCACAGCCACCCGGGGCAGGGCAGCGGCAGCCCTTCCACCGGCAGCCACCGCTCCGCAGAGAGGGGGGCCGTCGCCATCAGCCTCACCGCCCGCCCCTGAGGCTCCCCCCCACCCCGGCACACAGCTGGAGCCCAGCAGGAACGGCGGCGTGCCCGACGGCACAGTGCGTCCCCTCCGCCCCTGGGCCCCCTCGCAGCCTCTCGCCCGCTGCAAAGGCAGGGCAAACGCAGCCGGGAGGGCAAAGGAGATTGCGAGTGTTTATCAGTCACGCACATAGAAAGTCCTGGGAGTGAGTGCTGCGGGGCTCAGAACACCCAACCCTCCTCCTGCCCCTGGGGACACCTCGGGAGTCGTTCCTGGAGCTGCACTCATCAGTCCAGCGGGTTTGCTCCTGGGGCAAACCGAAGGGAGAACAGCGGATCACGAAGAACACCAAAAAGCACCCAGAAATCTGTGGGAGGGCAGAAATCTGAATGGAGAACCTTGTGGCCTGCTGCAGGACAAACACAGGGCAAAAAGGCTCACCAAGAGGCATATGGAGGGCTCAGGGGCAACCCAAAATGTGAATTGCAGGTTCTGGGGCACACCAAAATGCAAACTGTGGCAACAGGATGGAACCAAATTTAAGGACATCAGAAAGGAAACCAGGGGACCCTACGGTGCACCTAGATGAAAAAGGTGATTGCTGCAGGGCAAGTGCAAGGCCCTGGAGTGTACGGGAAAGCACGTGGGAAGACCATGGCATGTGTCTCTACAGCTTTATCACGTGTGTGTGTCTTTTTCTCCCTTCCACCTTGTTGGCATTGTTCCCACTGTTCTATCCTCACCTTCATTACTGAATTTCTCATACAAGGACACCACACAAGCTGAGACTTTTTAGTAACC
Source organism: Pluvialis apricaria (assembly GCA_017639485.1). Lineage (NCBI taxonomy): Eukaryota > Metazoa > Chordata > Aves > Charadriiformes > Charadriidae > Pluvialis > Pluvialis apricaria. The sequence goes on along the minus strand of CM030029.1, from coordinate 5,669,361 downwards.
AAGTTTAATTTACTTGCCTTGCCAGATGTGTAGTGTCTGCTAGGGAAAAAAAAAAAAAAAAGTCTGAAAAAGTCCTGGGAATTACCAGGAGGGATATGGACGATGACAGGACAAGAAGCTACTGTTTCACATCTCCAGAAAACCTTGGTGAATCTACATCCCCATGTATGCTGTCCCATTCTCTGCACCTTATGAAGGACAAAGTTTTGAGTTGGCAAGGTACAAAGCTACCATCTTGTATGAGGCGAGCCTAAATAGCCCGCAGTTTCTAACATCCCTAACACTGGAGGATATGAGAGGCATGGACTGCAGAAAAGGCGAGAGATTTGCTCCTCCTAAATAGCATCTCCTTTTGCCACTGTTAGGGACACAATACTGGTGTAGACTTATGACAACAGCTCCAGCCCCGTGGGACATTTTGTATGTTCTTAGGACATGTGGTACAGAGAAGAATGAAATGGAAAAGTGATTATGTTTTAATTACTTCAACAGCCTCTGTCTTGTGGACTGTTCTGCTGAATCAGTTTCTTTGGATCATAGACCTCTTTCTCCACTGAAACAGTAAATGCCAATCCCAATGGTTGAAACCCTGAAATTATTTGGAATATCATAGATTGCAGAGTAAAACACATCTGTAAATTTTTGTGTCTCTAAACACAATATAGCTCAGAAATGAAGATCAACATTTTATTTCCATGTTGGTAATAAAAAGAATTCCATGACTTCTGTAAACCATTGCATAAATGCTATAGCATAGAAAAGTATTAGAAATTTTAAACAGTTCACTACAATTAAATGACTATGCATTACAAATAATATGTTTTGTATTAAGAACAATTTCATTCACAAAATATTTTCGGTCTGTACACTCAAAATATTAACGGCTTCCGTAAATTAATATGAATAAAAAATCCATATTTATTTAGGGTCTGATGATGACCACAGTCTCACAAGCATAATGTGACACTAATATTACCACCTATATACTAGGATACTCTGAATGGCAATATAGAACAAAACAAGCAGGTCTTTAATAATCTTCTATTCAAAGAAGATTAATAACAAGCCTGTAACATGCAGCTTGGAATCTACCTGCAATCAGCACACTTTCAGTTAATTTACAGCTCCTAACTCTATATGCCCTGAGAAATTACAATTTTAATCTATTATTCCCCAGGCTAAAATAATTGTGAGAACATGATGGCATTCACATTAAAAATTATATTCTTGCATAAATTAACACAGAATTTTGCCAAATACCAAAATTAATCTTGAAAAATCTATTTAGTTTGCTTCTACGTATATTGTGAATTCAGCAAGTTACTGTACTGTAGTCTTGCTACAATACAATTTTTATGTATCCATTTTCTAGATAGCATAGATATCCATTTTCTAGATATAGATAAAAAGCACAAGGGCAAATACTAATAACGGTCAGGTTTCCCTTCTGACTTCTTCAAAATAGTCATCTCTCATCAACTACATACATTTTATTATCTTCCATTTTAAAGTATTGGTGTAAAAGTGCGTATTTATTTGTATTTACAGTTCACTTCCTTTACTAAGATACAGAAAACTTTGCTTATAATTCCTCACAAGAAGAATTTTGTGAAGAACCACTGTATTATTTTCATATGACTGCAATGTATGATGATCTATGGTTCCAGTGATTACCTAAGGATTTGTCTATAATTCCAGCAAGCTGCCCAGTCTGAGAATTTCACGCATAAGTATGTTTCTTTGGTACATGTTTTTTCCTGTTCCACAAAATGTTTTTTTTGATAGTATTTAAATGTGTCCATAATTCAGCACCAAAGAACCTTACAGGGAACACCTCCAAAATTTTCAGTTCTGATATTACTATAGGACACACATTGTTATTTTTGAGATTCATCACTGCAAAACACAAAACATACAACTGTTTAAAAAGTAACAGACTAAACATATTAGTTCATTTCCTTTGCTAATGCAGCACATATAAACTATGAAGGTCAATGTGATTCACACTGCAAATGCTGTTTACGTTCCTTTTTTGTTGGTGTTGCGACATTAGGAAAATCACCTGTTACTACCAAAAAAAAAAAAAAAGGGACAACATAGCCCTAGAACGCCGGCAAATGCAGTAAAACGCACACGAAGAACTCTCAACTTTGGCAAGACAGCACAAACCCACACTCCTGTCCCCGGGGCAGCACAGCGCAGCCTGAGCGGGTTTCTTCTAAGGGAGAACGGCGACATAGAACACACCAACGAACACGGCCCGGCGGTGCCGACGGCCACGGCGAACCGGGGCGCACTGACGACCGCGGCCGTCGCCTTCCCCGCCACCGGAGGCCGCGGCCGGACCCGCCCGCTGCACTGCGCATGCGGCAGCCCTGGCACCGAAATGCGCATGCGCTGTGCGGGCGTCTGCACCACCAAGCGAGGGCGGCAGAGCGCCGCGCGCTAGTGGGCGCATGCGTAAACCGGCCGGCCGCACTACCGGCCGCGCGCGTGGCGTACAGATCACGTGGTGGCGTGCGCCAATCAGATGACACGCCGCATGCGCGGTGGGACGGCCTGCAGCACCAGAAAGCAGACGGCAGGTGGCAGCAGCGGGCGCCCTCCGCGAAAACGCGCATGCGCCACCGCATGGTCTGCGGCGCCAGCACGCCTGCGCGAGGCCTGAGGCGATGGGGCCGCCCGGAGAGCGCTGCGAACAGGAGCGCCCTCAGCCCCCGCGTCGCGGTGCCCCCGCGCGGTGTGCCGGGGCCGGGCAGGCTGTCCCACCGAGCTGACAGGCGGCCCCGAGCGCAACGAGGCTGCGGGCACCACCTTGCAGAGACTGGGTAGAGCCAGCGGCCGGCGACAGCCCGTGCTCCCGCTCCGCGAGGACCAGAGGAGGGCAGCAGCGACTATTGGGGCTGCAGTGTGCGGGAGCGACCGCCGTGCTTCAGTGCCGGGCTTGTCGGGGCCGATGGCCGCACAGCCGCCTGCACTGCGGCCAGGTGAGCGCCTGCGGCCGCAGCAAGGCCGCGGTGACACGGTGCAGCTGAGGGTGCCGCTCTGACCGGGCCGGGAACCGCGTGCCCGGCACAGGGGAAGCCCTCGCTGCAGCCACAGACCGATGGAGCGGTTGAGGTGGGAAGGGGCTTTCTGGAGGTCACCTTGCCCAACCCTCTGCTCAAGCAGGTACACTTGCAGGAGGTTGCCCAGGACCGCATCCAGGTGATACGTTTCAGTATCTTCAAGGAGGCTGACTCCACAACCTCCCTGGGTAGCTTATGCGAGTGCTCAGGCGCCCTCACTGGGAAAAAGGGTTTCCTGTTTTCAGAGAGAGCCTCCGGTGTGTCAGTGTGTGCCCACTGCCTCTGGTCCTGCCACTGGGCACCACTGAAAAGACCCTGGCTGGGTCCTCTTTGCACCCTCCACCCTGTGATATTTATGTACATCAATGAGGTGCATGTCCCCGAGCTGCCTCTTCTCCAGGCTGAGCAGTCGCAGCTCTGTCAGCCTCTCCTCACAGGAGTGATGTTCCAGTCCCTTAATCATCCCTGTGGCCCTTCACTGGACTCTCCCCAGTATTTCCGTGTCTCTCTTGCACCGGGGAGCCCGGAACTGGACATGGCACTCCAGGTGTGGCCTCACTAGGGCTGAGCAGAGGGGAAGGATCACCTTCCTCATCCTGCTGACAATGCTTTGCCTAATACAGCTCAGGATACCCTCAGCCTTCTTTGGAGTAAGGGCACATTGTCGGCTCATTGTTTCCAGCTGGGGGATCATCAACATATAGTGGTGCATGGGGTTGTTCTTCCCCAGGTACAGGACTTTGCACTTTCCCTTGTTGAACTTCATGAGGTTCCTGTCAGCCCATTTCTCCAGCCTGTAAGTGGAGAACGGGCCCTGGAGACAGTCCATCTATCTGGGCTCAGGCCGCAAGCAGAAGGGCAGCCAACCAGTCATAAAATGCCCTCCCCTCCTCAGTCCTTGTATTTGCTGGTGCTGCGCTGAGTCTAGATACTGGATGCCTCTCCATTTGAAAGACCGCAAGGGAAGGCAGTGAGCACAACAGGAGATGAGGAGGAGCAGAGTCCCACCTTAACCCTCTTCAGGTCACTGCTGCCCTGTGGATGTCGGTTAGGATAAGATGAAGGTCTTGCTGACCACTGGCTCTCAAAAACAGTTCATGCTCAAAGGGTTTCCAAATACACCTCTCCCACTGCATAAGGCAGGGCAAGCCTTCTGCCCTTCAAAACGCTCATTAGGAGATTCAGTTTCTCTGCAATTTCCCCATTTTGTCTGCTTCAGTCAGCATTCACAGATTGGCAGTGAAGCACATTGAGCCAAGCTTTAGCAAAGAGCCCTCCATACTTAGCATTTGTTCAAAAAACCTGTGGGAAGAAACTCAAGAGACTCTGAAACAACTCCCCCAAGGCAGACCAGCTTCGGGCATCACCAAGCTGTCTGAAAAACATGGCAAAGACCTCAAGGCACCCTGCGATGGCCCCAGGGAACCGCCAAAAGCTTCAGGCACCCAAGATGACCCCTGCACCTGTCCAAACGTGGCAGCAAAGTGGTAGGAACTGCCATGCAGACCCCCAAATGAGCTCCCACACACTGAGAACAGAGCTCAAAGGTGACTAAAAGCCCCAGGAGCCTCTGCAAACAGCCCAGAGACCCTGGCAAAGTCTCAGAGAGAGATAACAGTACTGCAGAGTCACAAGTGTACCCCCACAAGCCCTTAAGAGAGGTGACCACAGCACTTCAGGGATCCCAGGCTCCCTGGATGCAAAAAGAGCCACAGAGGACCCGGAAAAACGTGCTCTGCAGACCCCCAAACACCTCCCCAGGCACACAGAATGAGGGGAAAAGCCCCCTGCACCATAAGGCATGCGAGCAGCTCTGCCTCGTGGCCAGCATGAATGCAGGCACATACACCCACCCGCAGACAGTTAACTTCTCCACCTGTCTGACAGACGGATACCATGACCGGGGAAGAAGGATGGGTAGGGTACCGCAGGCATAACAGCCTCTCCCCTCACATGCAGACGTTGGTGCATGCACACTCATCCACGAACACTGGTACAGCTGACAACACAGACGCCAGCATGGAGAAAGGCACTCTGCAGTAATCCTGCAGGCATGCAGAGACACTTCCCTCAGCACCACAATGTACCCAACAGCCCGGATGCACACACACCGCATCCCGACTCCTCCACAAACCACCCCCCCAGGAACCTCTAACCACATGCACAGGTAACTGCAAACTGCATGCAAGACCCCACTACAGACCCACGCAACCCAACCCAGCCGACATCGCACCCACTCAACAACCTGCTCAGGTAACTCCACTCACCCCTTGGAGCTTCTGCTTGCAGCCTCCATCCTTCCTCACACCTTTCCTGCTCCTCCCATACCTGAAGGCCTGGTGGTACCCCACCAGGGCAGGTGTGATTCATGAAGAGAGCTGACTAATGAATCCAGAAGCTGCTGTTGGTCTCAATGCACTTATTTTTTCCCTTTCCTTTCCTTCCCAAGCCAGGGCAAGTGAAAGCGCTGCCAGGAGAGACAGCTGACTGACCACAGGCAGCCAGAATAACACTGTAGGGGAGCACATTAGGTTGCGAGAAATCACGCCTTGCAGAGAGGCAAGGGACTACACTCTGCTCCCTTCTGCCTCTGACACAGCCCCACGCTCATCCAACAAAACATAGCTCTGCAGCAGTGATGATCAGGATCTGATGCAGTCCTGTTGCAGGCAGAAAGGAGGACCCCAACACAGTTTTGAGCACAGTGCATCAGGCTCCAGCAGGGGCTATGCTGGAGCTGAGCAGGCTGGGAGCCACCTGGCTGAGCCTCACTCCTTCCCCTGATGTAATCCAACATCGGCATTCACTGACAAAAAAGTGAAGTCAAGGGCTAGCTTGTGCTTGCCTTACTGCAATAAAAAAAAGAAACGCCGGTGAACCCAGAGGAGCGACCCATCCCTCTGCTGGGTCTCTGAATGGTCTGTGCCTCAGTCCCAGTTGTGTCCAGCCATCCATCCTGTTCTGGGCACGGGACTGAGGACACACAGGACCATGTGGGCACCAAGAGGCTGACTCCAACAGATGAAGGGAGATCTGCAGTCATACAGGTTTTGGGGCAGGATTGTGGGTAGTTTGCAGTTGCTGCGAGTATTGGAGCATTGTTTGGAGGCGGACTTAAGGGGAATGAAGGCCGGACTGGCGGCAGGGGGGGTTATAGCAGGCTTCAGGGGTGCCATCAGAGACACTGGTGGTCTCGGACTTAGAGGGAGTTTTGAGATTGTAGGAAGCGATTGGTTCAGGTTTGGAGGCAGAGGTTGGTGGTGGTCTTGGGGCAGGTTTTAGTGATTAGGGGCTTTGGGGGTTGGTTTGAGCGGCATCTGCAGAGCCTTTGGGCTGACTGAGTTTGCAAGCAGCAGGTCAAGGTGCGGACTATCTACCAGAGAGGTTCTAAGTGCATGTGGATGACAGTGCCTTGGGTACTACCTGTAGCTGTTGACATTGCAGGACAAGTCCTGGGGGACTCCAGAAGTGGCATTGTCTGCAAGGACATCGCAAGGGACCCCAGTGGACACATCAGGGATCTCAGTGGAGAAGAAAAGCCCACACCCCTTATTCCTTCAGATCCATCTCCCATCTCTTTCCATGTGAGTCAGTCCCAGAGCAGCCCTTGCCAAGATCTAGCCCTACTCACCCCTCGCCCTCCCAGCACAGAGCGCCCTCCCCACACTGCCGTGCCTGGGCTCAGAACAAGGACTACATGCCAAAAGCCCGCTTGCAGACCTGAGGCAAAACCTTAGGTTCATCCACGGTATTTTTCCATTCCTTGTGTGTTGTGCCCTCTCAGACCTTCCTATAAACAATGCTTAACCAGCATTTAACTTAACTAGCTTTTAACGGCTTAAGTGCTGAGGTCATTTAGTTACCTCTTCCTCTGTCAAACGCTCCTTGCTCTTGCCTTTCCTGTTTGCTACCCCTTCTAGGCCCCTTCTGTACTTACCTACTGCCTTAGAAATACATCACTGAAATGAACAAATCAGGTCACATTGTTTCTCTTCCAAGTTTTTGGTCCTAAGAGGACTACCCCGCAAAAGGAAAAAAAAATCTACCCAGCCTGGTCTCACTGTTTCATAGTTAGTTAGGGAGCACTGAGCCAGGGTTTAAGGATGTCTTAGGTGTTTTGGGGCAGGATTTATTTGGTGCTCACCTTAGTTGGTGCCTCCAGTCTGTACAGGGGTGTGGGGGTGGTCCCTGGCTGTCGAGGCCTGGAGGCCTGAGGATTTGAAGGGAGGGGTGACAGAAAGAGGGAAAGAGGAGGAAGAAAGAAAAAAGAAAAGAAAGAGGGATGGGAGGGACAAGGGAAGGTGAATTTGTAAGACCAGGAGGAAGGGGGGAGAAGAAGAAATGGGGACAAGTGTGAGAGCAAAGGAGAGGAGGTGGGAGGATGGCAGGAAAAATGGGTGTCAGGCAGGGAAAGGAAACAAGGACGGAAGAAATCAGGTGGGGAAGGGGTGGGGAGAAGAAGGGAAAAGAAGAGGGCAAAAGAGCAGGTGGGAAGCGAAAAAAAAAAGAGAGAACAAGAGGAAGGGAGAGCGAAGGGAAATGAGCTACCGGGAGAAAAACCCGCGGGACCGAGGGCGGCACCGACGGCACCGGGAGGGCCCGGCCCCGCCCACGCCCCCATGCCCCGCCCCCGGCGGGGCGCGTCGCACGCCCTTGGCCCCGCCCCCGGCCCCACCGCCCCGGCCCCGCCCCCGGCCCCGCCCCGCCCCTGGCCCCGCCCCCGGCCCCACCGCCCCGCTCCTGGCCCCGCCCCCGGCCCCTGGCCCCGCCCCCCTGGCCCCGCCCCGGCCCCCACCGCCCCGCCCCCCTGGCCCCATCGCCCCGCCCCCTGCCCCACCGCCCCGCCCCCCGGCCCCGCCCCCGGGGGGCCGCAGCACGGCCGCATCCCGGGGCGCCGCCGGTGGGGGGGGACGGGGACGACGGGGACGGGACCTTTCCGTGGATTGCGACGGTGCGAGGGGGCTTGGGCGGTCTGCGGGGCAGTGCCTCGGCCTCCGCCTGCAGCCGTGCAGCGCGACAGGAAAAAGAAGGACCTTTGTGATAATTCTGAAGACGAGGGGAGGGACTGGGATCATTTTTAAGCGATTCTAAGGGAAGATTGGTTCAAAGTTCGAGGATGATAATGTCGTTTGAGAATGTCTTTGAGAAATCGGGATGGGATGCCGTGAGAGAACACTGGCTGCATGTCTCAAGACGGCGATAGATGGCTCTTGGTATGGAACTTGGTGGGAGATGCTGGGAAGGGTAAGGAAGGGAATAAAGTCTCCAGGAGCAGCGGTGTAGCTGTGGCCGAGGGGTGCCAGAGCTTTGAAGGCAGGAAGGGATTACGCTTCCAGGGTCATCTTCTGGTGCTCTGAGGTGTTAGATAGGTGTCAGGGTGCAAGGTTTGACCCATCTTCTGCTTGAAAAGTTGCTGTTTTTCTGCTTTGCTGCGCTGTAGGCTGCAAGCTAGACGCTCATTTCCTAAGTGGTACCCTAAAACCACCAGTGTTGCTGTGACCATAACTCGATTCTAAAGCAGGTGTCCCAAATTAGATCTCTGCACTGTTGTCTGATGTGGTGTCTCCTATGCAGAGAGATTCTTACTTTTTTTAATGGATACCAGCACTAATGCTGTGCAGGATGAGTGCTAGATGGACATCTCTGCTAATTAAATTCAAAGTATAAACTGAAAATATGTATGCCAAGTGGAAGCCAAGCATCAAAAGTGACTTCAGTCTTTATCTTCAAGAGACAATAAGGCAACAGGAAGTTCTAATGTCCTTTTCAGTGTTACGAGATTGTTGTTGTTTCTCATTACAAATCAGCTTGTCATTTTGCAGTCCTACTGCTGACATGAAGTTTGTGGAGGAAGAAATTAAGACCTTCGAAGGTGTGTGTCATGCTACGCTGACTTTTGGGTCATCCACTCACACTCTATAAATATTTCTTCTGTCATGCTGCCTGTCTCACAGGGTTACTGTGACAGCATTTCTGCCTAGACTTTGTGAAAAACTTGTGCAAAAAAAAAAATCTCAAGTTAGTGCAGAGAAGAAATATGTTAAATAGTTTTTACACGGCCTAAACAGAAAATAAAGTAGCTCTTTTTAATAGAGGTGAGTGGTCTGGTAGACATGCTAGGGCTTTTTATCAGACAATGCTGTATGCATTTTGAATTTACTGTCAGTTGTTGACGAGGCTCTGCTTAGAAGCTCTTCCTTTGTGTTTGACTTTGAGATTGGCGTCATTTTATAATGTTTGCTTGCACCAACCATCTTTAGTGCTTAGGAAATGTACCATAAAATTTTTGGTCCTCATGTAATACTTTTTTTCCTTCCCCTTCAGAAATAATGAGCATAAGGAAATGATCACAGTCACTTGGGTTGAATGAGCTCAAAACCACTGCCTCCAGACCCTCTCCAAAAAGCTGTTCCTGCACAGAAACCCACCTCATATCCCATCAGATGTTCTTCCTTTCCCCTCCTTCCATGTTTGTCCCTGATCAGACAGCTCAGACCAGTCCACGCCATGCTCCAACCCTGCTCACGCTTCACCTACCCAGAACACAGGGCTCTCCCCTACCTGACGTGCCACAAGCCTGCTTGTGGCCCGACTGCCTCCTCACAGCTCTAAGGTGTCTGCGTCTGCAGGACCAAGAGCAAGGGCACCGGCCTGTATTGGGAAGGAACCTCAGACCAGAAAGGGAGAATAAAAGCTGGGGAGGATCAAATAGGCCATCCAGGCTAACCTCAGGCTGCCTGCAGCTATTGCTGGGCAGTGTCATCCTCCCCTTTATTTAGCACCTTCTGGCAGAGTCATCCTCAGTGGGTGGACAAAAGAAATCCTGGTGACAAAGAGGAACATGCTCCCTGGCATAAAGGTGATCAAATAAACTATAGTATGTATTGTTTAATATGACTACTGAAGGAGGAAGCAGAGTCTCAGGAGGCAGGAGAGTCTCTTCTTGCCTCTCCTTTCTCTCCCCAGGAGCACCTCTTGGAATAGAAATACCTAGGTTGGGTTTACACAGCAATGTCCGATCTGACCCCTTCCCACCCGCCCCTTCCTGCACTCCAGTGTCTGATCTACTCCGTGGGCTTCATTGGCTAAATAAAGAGAAGTTCCAGTACCATTTAACACACGGACCCTGATGCAGAAGGAGAAAACACCGTTTGGAGCAGGGGGTGTTGATCTGTGTGTTACCTTGGTTCCACCCATCCCACTGCCCCCAGCCAAAGATACCAAAAAGGATCCCCAGGAACCCTACAGTAATCCAACAGATCCTGGGAGCGCTCCCTCCTGCAATCCTTAGTGGCCTCAGAGATGCAGCGTAACCTTCTCTGCGGGACAGCTTGTCCAGGACAACTTTTACTGTGTGCAAGCAGCACTCAAGGAGCATCTACACAAGTTAAGAGTATAAAGCAGAATCTTTATCACAGAAAACAAGAACTAAAATTTAATGAGCTAGCAGGATAAGCACTAACATGCTCACTGCCCATTTTCCTCATGACCACGCCGATGAAATCCAAAGAATTGTCCCTGCCCAGTCAGAGAAGGATTGGCTTCTGCTCCTGGTGTTTCTGAGATGCCAGCTACCAATTCCTCAAGTTTTCCTTCAAAATTTTTACTATTTCTTCTGTGGGTGGGTAACCACCCCGAATCCTCTTTCTCAAATCCTTGAGGTAGTACCCAGCCCTGTTTCAGGCTCCCATGTCTGTGCTTCCACTACCTTGCATGGCTGAACAGTATATACTTCCTTACAGCCCTCTCCAACAACTTAGCAATTTCCTGAGAAGTTTGAGTGCATGTAATGAAGCTATCAAAACCAGAGCTTGAATCAGACCACAGAGAGATGAACTCTGTATAGTGAGGAAAGAAGACTACAAATCTTGCTTAACGGTTAGAGTTCAAGAGTTGTATCTTTCAGGAGTTCATAATTTACTTTAGCAAACCACGAAATGCTAAATATACAGTATGAATCCTAAATGATAAAGCGCGAGGCCTGCGAGTACAGTGATCGATAAACCATAAGCCCTCGATCATAGCAATGTCCTGTAAGTCATAAACTCCTGGCAATATATGGCAAACACTGAAGGCTAAACCATCAACCTGAGGCAATAACACTAAAGCCTTGTGAAAACCTGGAAATGATGTTACAGTTGTTTTACAACTTTTTCTTTTTCTTTTTTTTTTTGTCTTTTTTGGCGGGGGGGTGCAGAATAGAATAGTAGCTTCTGGCGGCAAAATGGCATTTCTGAGAAGTCTCCTACACTATTAATGTGTTTAACATGTTTACAATTCCAAAGACCTTTTCCTATCCTGAAAAAAGGCATAGAACGATGCTTCATATGACCAGCCGCAGGAAAAAAGGGCTCAAAACAATGCTGAATTACATGTGAGATAATATTAACTCAAATCAAAGATTACTTTTAGCATTCAGAATCAGCAGACTGATTAGTCAAAGGCAAGACAGTTGACTGACTGATACCTGTTGCTGGTATAAATGGGTTCCAGGACAGAACTGACAGTATATGTTACCCCAACTAAGGAAGAAAAGGTATTATAGAAACCATTCCTAACTAAACGCAATTCCTTAGCTATAGATATTGCAAACAACTATACAATGTATGTAGAGAAAGCTAATGAGAACTACCATACTGGCTATGCAGAGCCGAACACTTAGGGATACTTGTTCCTACCAGAAAGCAATTATCTTTAGGAAAAAAAAAATAAACAACACAGCAACTTTTACGCTCTTATGTAAGCTGACACTTTCAACTTGAAGTTGAAACAGAAAATACCCATGCCTTTCTGTGCATGTTTGCAATAGGTAACATGCCAAATTCAATCTGATAAAACAGTAGGTGAGGCTATTTTATGGGTAACTAACTGTATGGTACTTTGTAGTATAGGCTTAGGGAAGTCTCACAGTATTCCTGTATTACCAGAAACACAAAAAAAGACATTGTGATAAACGTAAAAATAAAAGCCAAGTTATGACCGAATGACATGACTGATGAAAGACAAAGAATTCTGATAGACCCAGTAATTTTCTGATGGTTCTTTCCCTCAAAACAATTACTTCATTTTTCACAAAGCAGCATCATCCAGCCTCAACAGCTAAACTCGACAGGCATTTTTGCCTCCTGGGGTTTTCCAGGGGTTATTTTGACTACTGATAAAGCCCATAGTGTTATGAAATTAAGTCACATTAAATGAACTGAACAGAGAGCATTAATCTGCACAAATTACTTCCAACAATTAGAAAACCATGGCTGTAGCAAAGTCAGACAATAGGCTCCATCAGAGAACAGAAATATAATGCCATGTATAACCTCCTTTCTCTTAGACCCTACATACAGCTCAAGGAAGGTTTTTGTTCTACTGTGACAGAATTTAGAAAATATTTACTGGATCTCTGGTAGAGTAGATGCCTAGCCTTCCCTATTCTGTTATCTGTAAGTGCCTGGGATCATGAGTGAAAACACGACTTTTCCTATGGAGAACCCTGAATTCCAGCTGAGGGAGAAGGTATGGGAAGAGAAGAGAAACACATAGCATTCTTTTATTTGTTTTGAACAACTGTTATTGGAAGTTAAACCTAACTGGTTACATTCCTTGTGCATATTTACAAGCTTTTTTTTGGCAGAGATGGTGCCACCTGCAGTAACATCTGTACAGTGATAAGGCTTGGAAGAAATAATTCATTGTGTATTTAGGCTGGAGATAATACGGAAATAGGAGAAGTTTCCACAGGTCAAAAGCTCCTGTTCTCCCCAGTCCTCTTCTGAGATGTTTTTCCCATATTTCAGCCATCCAATCAACTGCATTGAATATGTGCTTCTAGTCACCGCTTCTAACACTGCTGGAACACTGACTTTCCACCTATTCGCGTGTTCTCACTGTTCCTGACAGCCTCTCACTTTGCTAAAAAAGTATCTGCTGCCTCCAGTGTTTTCAGCCACACTGATTCTCTTACGCATGCACATGGAAAATGGATCTCTCTATGCTTTGGTGACTTTATAAATGAATTTCAGGCAGCATTTCCATTTCAATTATTTACCATCAAAAGGCTTCTCCCCCCCCCCCCCCCCCCCCCAAACTGAATCCATAGTGTGCCACAGAGCTAAAAAAAAAAAAAAAAAAGCCTCTTATCCTTGTCTGTCTTCATTATCTATACGGCCCATATTCACAGAAAATTAAACATCTCAGCACATCAGTACAGACTCTGGGAACAGTCACCCATGTTATTTATCTTATTATTAGAAAATGATTTTGAGACACATTTACAGGAAGCCCCCTATACGATAACTCCTTTGAGTGTGTGTTTCTCTACTGAGTTTCTCTGAATTACCAAGGACAGAGAGTTTAGCAGTTAAATATACTTCCCTATTAGGCAGATTATAATACCAAGTGTTGCAATGTTAAGTGGGTCCTCCTCTCTTCTTTTTGGACTGTCAGTAAAACACAGCAATGCTACCGAGCACTGCCACTCATGCTTTGTGGCCTTGAACAAGCCTCCCTGTTTGTCCTGTGTGGGGCGAAGAAAAACATACGCAATATGATAGACCCAAGTATCCAAAAGAAAAGTGAAAAGTTCTCAAGTCTTACACATACTATCAGAATAATCTTTCGAAACGCAGGAAGTAATCTTCCAACAGAGGAAAAAGCCAGTGGATTTATCCAAATGCTTTCAGTAAATGCTCAGCTCCATCCGCCAGTGAGCAATATTCCTAAACTGGTAGTCTGAGAAGAAAAACCTCTGTTATGATAGCATTTTTCATTCTGATCACCAGAAAGTTTGTGCTGAATGTTGAAGACAAAAACAAAGCCTTCATTGAGGCAAATATGGAGAGTGCCTCATTCATGAGAGAAGGAGAAAAGGAATCAGGAAGATAATATGACATTTTGCAGGCATGCAAATCTCACTGAATAGCAGTGCAAGAGCACTCTTCTGAAATATTATCCATAGTAAATTGCCTACACACAGTCTATTCACAGATGTCTTTGCTCTGCCAATCTAAAGGAGCTATTCTGTCAGTAGTTTAAGAGTAAACACACACTTGTGACGCATCCAGATATCACTGCCTTCATTCAAGCGTCCATCACACAAAAACACTCTTGAGTTCAGCAAGGCACTCTCAGGCACAGAAATTTTTTAGTTCTTAAAGGTCAGTAATGAGAGCTTCATTTCACTGTTCTACACTGAGGATTTTTTCCATGCAAAGCTCTAGTGTCATCTGAGAGAGCGGTACAGAACCAGGTCTCCCAGCTGTAGAAGTAATAGTTTTAAGTCAGCAACTTCTGCCTGCTCAAAACCAGCTGTGACATGGCCCTCAAATGACAGAATCCACCTCAAAAAATTCACTAGACTACCTGTTCTGTAAGACCAACTCCCTAGACTGTGACAGCTTTCAATGGAAAATGTGAGCTGTTTATCGATAGGTCACTCTTCCAATTCTGAATAATTTCAGTTACATCTAGAAATAATTCCAAAAGGTGGTTCTAGCACGACAAAAACAAATATACTTCATAAATTCACTTAGGATTCAGTGAGCCTGAGGCAAAGTAATCAGGGTAAGAAGAATGTGTCTTAAGCAGTGTCTTCAGTTCTCCAACCTCCAAGCACAAGGGTATCTGAAGCTCTTTGTTTAAGCTTCTGTTGCATTTTTAAGTCTTTGAAGGGCCTGCTGCATTCTGTAGCACTACAGCTAAATTTGAGGTTTCTTGACACATCATTGTCAAGTGCGTTCAGAAAGATGTTTCTTTGTGTAAAAATGCATGCATACGTCCTGCCACGTTGTCCTCAGTGGGACATCTCTTCTACATCAAGGGCCTTGTGTAAGATACAGTTGAGTATCTTTGAATAACTGAAGAAAAATGTAAGTAGTAAATTGTGGAAACTTGTGGGTGTTTCATCATCCAGTTTGTACCTAAAATTACTAAATTACATGCATCAGCACGAGGAAGAAATGGACAATTCGAATGCCTGGAGAAAAGTGGGCCAACCACCACTTGTCACTAGTATGGCCCACTGTCAGTAGGAAATACGGTTTGGGGCACAGGCAGTGACTGTAGCCAAGTTTCATTTTTAAACATTGGCTCGCTACATGTGGCCAGAGAATAAAAGGTCATTGGAATTTCAACTTCAAATTCAATCAGTTAATCTCTTCAGCCCAATTAAATGATTGCAAGTTAGAAACATGAGTAAGACCCTGCATTGTGTAGAAAAATCACTACAGCATAGCTGCCATAAATTTGAACTACTTACATTCATAGAGATGTAATGGGACCTTATTTGTATTTGTTCTTAGAATGATAGGAAAATTCAGGTTAGAAAGGACATAAAGACATCTCTAGGCTCCTGCTTGAAGGCGGGTCAGGAATAAGGTCAGACCAAGTTACTCGGAGCTTGTGAAAAGGAATTCAAGAAAGCAACCTCTAAATCAAAACCAAGGGGCAAAATATCCCTTCCCCTTTGATTCCACCACCGCCACTGCTTAAAAGACTGTACAGAACTAACCTTAGAAGTACATTTCCAGCAGTCATTTGTCACCTGATTAATTTATTTGGTTCGAATTATATAAAATCCCTTATAAAGGAAGTCATATGTATTAATAGGAGAACAGAGTTAACGTCTGGGAAAAAAAAAAGAACTACAGCTTGCTATTATTCTTGACATTCATTAGAATTATCTAATGCTGACAAATTTGAAAAGTGATCTTTTTTCTCTCAGTGTTTTGATGACAAAGTACTGCTTAATAGCTTTTTCATTTACTAAATGCTTTAGACAGCAGCATGAAAGTACAATAGAAAATTAAAGATTTATATTTGTGACAACTGTTGCTTTAAAGCACAGCCCTTTGAGGACATAATTTGAATTCTGTTTCAAACTAATGTGCTGTAGTAGCGTGTTTGGGAAACGGTAAGTGGGGTGAGAACCTGCCTACTTTGTACTAGGTCCCTTTTGACAAGCATCCCAAAGACTGCAGTTTCAGAGCACAAACGAGAAAGACTGAAGCGCATGAGGGACATGCTCTATTGCCTCCATAGTATGGGGAAACAGGGATTTGCCTTTCTCATCTAATTTTTTGCACACAGCATTGGTGTTCCAATACATATAATCAATGCTAAGAGGTTTTGTTTGGAATAAAATCTATTTGCACAGGAGCGCAACTGCTTTCTGCTCTGCATGGTTCCCTGTAGGTAGGACTGTTCCTTTCTTGATGCTCCTGTAGCTTAAGGCACTAACAAACAGGATATTATAGAAACGGAATTGGACAAATTGCTTAGCTTCTGACTCACAGGCACTGGAATTATCTGTATCTCCACATGCACTGCAGACCAGTCAAAATAAATGAAGTCTGGTAAAACAGCACATTATATGGCCAAAGTGGAAATGAAGGACCTTCCTAATTTTAAAAACAATTAAGTGGTCACACTGCATCTCTTCCATGAGTTGCTATTTCAGAGTCAGATAAGGGAGGTCAGTTTGTCAAAGCACATGACAGAGAGCTTGGAGGGCTTCCAACAGTTAGCAGCTATTTGGCAAACTATTTAAAATTTGGCAGTTAAATGGATAATTCTTGGGTGGTGGACAATGAACAGGAGGAAGAGCTCACACAACTCATACTGATCCAGGTTATTTGTAAAAAACACACTGGACTGAATTCACCTCTGGCATGAACAGGAATACTTTTATAGAGCATAATGCAGCAACAAAACAGTTGAGCTTTTTCTCTGTTGTGAGCTGAGCTGACTGTGCTCAAGAGCATTCACTGTACCACTCTTCCGTGGCCTGACTCTTATTCATACCAATTTATACTTTTACCTTTCATGGTCCCCTCTGGCAACGGAACATCTATTATACTTCAGTTTGCTTGTTTTAATCACCTACCAAACAATTTAGATGGGAGCTTGTATTTCTTCAACTGCAAGAATTACAGAAATAATCGCTCCCCACTTTTACCTCCTCTGGGTTCGCTGACTTAACTGTCCCTGTCTTATAGCTCTGATTATCCTTGTCATTGATCCTGTACAGCCTTCTTAGTTCTGAAATATTATTTTTAAGATGGGCCACCCATTATTATTGCACACAATGTTTGAGACAAGGACGTTCGAGGAACTATAAATATCTAAAACCTAAAGTTTAGAAAAGGACCAATGTTACTCTATAGCTTGGCTTCCGGGGGGATACAGGCTTGAGTGGACAATGAGTCCTTTCACAGAATCGGAGAATGATTGAGGTGGGAGAGGACCTCTGGAGATCACCTTGTCCAACCCCCTGCTCAAGCAGTGACACCTACAGCAGGTTGCCCAGGACCACGTCCAGACAGCTTTTGAGCATCTCCAAAGTTGGAGACTCTGCAATATCCCTGTGCAGGTTCTTGGTAGCCCTCACAGCAAAAAAGTGTTTCCTGATGTTCAGATGGAGCCTTCTAGTTTCAGTCTGTGCCCGCTGCCTTCTGCCCTGTCACTAGGCAACACTGAAAAGCCTGTCTCTGTCTTCTTTAACGGAAATAAAATAAGACCATGAGCCTAAGAAGTAGGAAAGCACAGAATCTTCTTATAAGGGTACAGCAATTGATGCTAAATGCGTGTTTATGTATCATGTCAATTTCTGAAGAACATAAATGCTGCCTTATCATATATTAGTCCTATCACTTAATCTAAGTTACTTGCTTTCTATCTGCACAGGTTGAGCTGTATATTCTAGAATACAAACATTACTCGATTGTATTATTTCAGCAGGCTGATTCCCTGCTGGCAATCAATGCAAAGACAAAAGGCAGCCTTGTGTGAAAGTCTCGAGAATACTGTGTAACACCCTGCTGCCCAAGGCACTCACGCACATTATTGCATCAATTTAAGTTAACTTGAAAGAGTGCAAAGAATATTTTCATCTCTATTTTGCTCTATAGGGGCAAGTGGCATTATGTATGTTTAACTACTGCATTTATTCTTTCAAAAAGAAGTTCAACATCCACACAGATACATTAAAGTGACCTTAACCAAGCAGACAGATTGTCCATTTCTTCCCTTGGATCCTGCTTTTGCAAATAGCAGTGAAGAAGAACTTATGTACAATCAGCACCAGGAAACTCCATTGTTGTTGCTGGGGGTACTTGCTTCTTTCTGGGAGAGAAGTGCTTCCTTGTGTACTTCCCTCCTCCTGAAAATAACACACACTATGAGTAGATAAGCTCACAGAGGATGAAAATATTTCACTGCTTTGTTTACTTTCATTTGTGACCAATAAACTTCAAAACACACATCATATCAATTTCCCTCAGCGACTTGGTGTCTCCTACCGGCTATCACAGTAAACCCACTTATAAAAGCAATAAGTTTACTCTTTTTATTTCAAAGGCCTTTATGTATGGAACATTATGTTCAAAACTCTTCAGGTGAAAGTGACTGAAAGGGAATGACTTTTTGTTTCTTCTCCCAAGTGTCAGACACAAACACAATACGATAATTTTCTTCTCTTACTGCTAACTGGGAGATAACTGGGAGATAACATTCAGGAGATACGTATCCAAAAATATTTCTGTATGTGAAACTGCATTTGTCACCTGGGAATTAGCTATGCCTACTTGTTACGCCGACCAACCAGACAGTGACCAGATTTTAATTCACCGAGAACCTTGCGCTGCGCTATACATATTTTAAAGTGCCACTAAAGCTTGCAAAAGCAGAAACTAACCTGTCCAATAGGACACTGAGTTATGGTGCAAGAAACTTCAATTCTTATTCCCAACCTATTTTCAAATACATCCATGTGCACACATAATGAGTAGGTGTAACCTTGTTGCTAAGCCTGGCAATAAACATTGCTAAATTTTATACAAATATATGAAGAGTATCTGAAGGGTGAAGGGTCTGGAGCACAAGTCTTTTAAGGAGCGGCTGAGGGAACTGGGGTTCTTTAGCCGGGAGAACAGGAGGCTCAGGGCAGACCTTACCACTCGACAACTACCTGAAAGGAGGCTGTAGCAAGGGGGCGGTCGGTCTCTTCTCCCAAGTAGCAAGCCATAGGACAAGAGGAAACGGCCTCAAGGTGCAACAGGGAAGGTTTAGATTGGATATTAGGAAAAATTTCTTCACCAAACAGGTTGTCAAGCACTGGAACAGGCTGCCCTGGGAAGTGGTTGAATCACCATCCCTGGAGGTATTTAAAAGATGTGTAGATGTGGCGCTTCAGGACATGGTTTAGTGGTGGACTTGGCCCTGCTAGGTTAATGGTTGGACTCGATGATCTTTAAGGTCTTTTCCAACCTAAACGATTCTACCATTCTGTGATCCTAAGAAACTTCCCTTACAAAGTAAGTATAATAAGCAAACTTCCCTTTGGTTTCGTTTTTCAAATCCAGTATGTTTGTAGGAGCTATTTAAATTCCCCCATCATCTTCTTGGTAGTAACTCCATGCAGTTTTTCTAGTTGTTGCCTAAAAAACCAAACAAAACTAACAAAAGCAAACCAATTGTCTCTTGCCATAGATTATGACATTATGCAAAACTGGCACTGATGAAAAACAAGACCACAGGTACTCAATACCTGCATGAGAGTTGGCTCCAATTTTTTTTATGAAGCAGTGCAACTAAGGACCTCTTCATACAGTTTTTAGTGCAGTTGATGTTAGGGTTACAGAAAGCAATGGGAGTTTGGTGTGTGTGCTACTGGGACTATGTACTGGTAAACTATTCTGTGTCCTTTGTTAACTGCACCTATAAGCATGCATTTATTCAGAATTTCTTATAGGGGATGATGACAAAGGAGCAGCATCACTGGCAGAATAATGCTTGAGCACTGTTATGAAAACACTGCTTTTTCCATTGCAAGTTTTGTTGAAAGCCAATCAAAGATATGCATCTAACTTGCACATAGCTCAGAATACAAAGATCAGCATGCTGCTTAACTGCAAATTATTGATTAAATTTAAACAAACTGGGAGGTTTTTCAGGAGGTCAGCTTGACTGGCGTACTGGTTCAGCTTCAGCAGACAGCAAACCCAAGGCTAAATTTCTTTTTCCAATCAACTGATCTGAACATAGGCTACCGATCTAGCAAGTGCAGTTTGTTAAAAAGTGTGTGTTTTTAAACTAACAGCCACAAGTAACCAGTCAGCTCAGGTTGGACAGTATTTAAGAGCATAGTAAAAAGATACTTAAATTGTCCTAAATTGCAGCGAGCTTACAGTCTATTAATTTGCACAGCCAACATAGAATAGCACGATAGTATTAGCACAACCTCTGGAAAAACTTGTCTCATATGCACAATGGTGACCTGCTTCGATAGTTATTTTTGGCAAGTTGTATCTAATCTATAGTCTGAAATTAGTAAATTGACTCGTAGCTTATAGCCAAGAAAATGGGGTTTGGTTACAGTTCTGCATAAGCATGTTTTCATTTTTAAAAGCTGGCAAAGACTTACTTAATATCAGCATGTTTAGCTAAGACAGTGGCCATATTCTTCTGGGATCCATACTTGCATTATGCTAAGGGAAGTTCCCAGATTTTATTTCCAGCCCTTACACTGAAACTAGCCTGTAGCACAATCTGTCACAGCACAGAAATCAATACAAACCCATGCTCCTGTTTGTCAATTCCATTTGATGGTCCGTGCTGCACTGCCAGCATTGACCATCAAGGGACAAAGTGATGGAAATGCATTTGAGAGTCTGGAACAGGAGCCGCTGCAGGATTGCCATCAGAGGTGTAAACTAGGAGAAATTTACAGTGCAAGAGATGCAATCTGCCTACCGTGCCACCGACTGCACACCCCTTTAATCAGACAGACCTTATGCATATTGCAGGTAACTCCTCTTTCATTAAATAGCCCTCTCATTTGACCACGGGGCCACAAAAGCCTGCTCTGACCGTGTTCCTTGTTGCCCAGACTTAGAGATAGTGCTCAACCAGTTTCTCCCAAGCCCAGAGGTCTTCTTACCACTTCTTTGTCGTAATTTACCTGCCACCTCCTCTAAGTATTGATAGAGCTCTTACAGCTGTTCTCTACGATTTAACCTCCCAGACGTACACTCCAGCAGGAAGGCCAACTGTCTCCCACAAAGGATCTGGGTTCAGGATTGGGACCAAAGGCAGACGAACAGACAGAGTCCTCCTCGGATGTGGCCACTGAAGAATGCTGACCCTTTGATCCCTCAGCTGTTATACTGAGCATGAGGCAGATGGGATGGAGTACCCCGTTGGGCAGTTTTGGGTCACCCGTCCTGTCTGCTGCTCCCCACAGGTGGGACCCCACTGCACTTCTCCACTTCCGACCCTCCAACGGGGCACGAACAGAGCGAGCTGCCCTTGGGTGTTACAGCAATGAGTGTAGGCAGGACCGCCTCCGCATCCATGCCTGGGCATGAGCTCCAGACATCGCTCTGATCTCTCTAAGAGCGAACAGTGTCTGCACAATATGCTGCTAATTTCAGTAGTTAGAAAAGGCCCAGCTAAGAAGCAAAGTTACTGAACAAAGTTGGTCCTGTTTTACCTCAAACGAGGACTAAGTTTATACCCAAGTATTCTAGTGGTTAATCAGGTCAAAAATAAAATCCAGGAAGCTCTGATACTAAAAAAGCTCACCCTTGCCATCAACATCTTTCAAGGCCCCTACCTGGAACTAATGCCTCTCTGAGGGCTGTCTAGATGCAAATCTGCCACACACAGCTACCTTCTATCCTGAACATGCCTTAAACGAGTTTTCCAGCTCCCTTTTCAAGAGCAGAGCCAGTCAGCTCCAGGTATGCCTGCTCCTTCCAGGTGTAGCCGTAAGGGGCAATGAGAACCATTCAGTAAGGTTTTGGTAAGGCTTTTCAAGCATATGGTTTAAGTATTATCTCATTCGTATAGGTAGGTTTAGTGAAAATACCAGCATGGTATTCCTCAGCCTCGGGGCCTTCCAAAACCTGCTAATAGAGTATACAGACACAGAACAGAGGTGTAAAAATCCTCATGAAAGACACAGTGACAGGCTCACTGCTGGAAGCCTGGTCAGGGACGCACAACGGAAAGGACAGCTACTTCTGTGTTCCAGTGGGACTTTTCCTTTAAGTGTTGGTCTACTGCCTAGTCTATGTCAGCACGGTAGAATTCTATGCGCCTTATATGGTTTGTTCTGAAATGGATGGTTCTTTTAATGACTTCACAGATTTTTTTCATCCCATAATCACATAAGAACATTTTCACATCATTGTCTTCATTAACCGAAATCATCAGTGCACACGAGAAATATCTTTGGCACAACTTCACTGTGAAAATCTTTACATGGAATTATGTGAAAAGTGACTCTAAATTTTATTTTCATTTCCAGTATATATCCTAGTCTGTTTTAGAAGACAATGCCTTGCTTAACAGCTCACATTGTTCTGTTGCCTTGTACTTGAATAAAATGAATTCCAATTATGAGACTGCTGGTTTGATGCTGGTTTTACACTCTTTTTGGAGAAACACAAATGGGGTTAAAACGAGCCTGGTAAGGGAACCAGACTCTGATAGGCTACACAAAATTTTCCCCCTCACCCCCCTTTTTAGAGTTCAAAATGGTGAAAGGAAACTCAGAGAGTCTTCTGCTTGTTTGGCAACTAGCAGAAAAATATTTCTGTTTGCACTTAGCAACGCTCCGAATCAGAATTTTTAGTACAAAATCAGTTTACAGAGCCTATGCTGTTACTCCAAGCTCTCTGCAACAGTTTTACTCCAGCTTCTTGCCTTTTAGAAGTCTTCAGGGCTGAGAATTTTTTCAGGACACTCCACTCAAGAAAAGCTCTCCACGGCTTCCCTTCGGGATACTGCTCTTTCAGAGTATCTTACTTATTTTTTAAAAAAATAAACTCAGAGAAAAGACAGATAGCAATAAAAATACATCCACAATTAGCATGGAAAAGTGGAAATACCATGCTTATATAGAATGACTGTAGTATGTTGGGGTTTTTTGCTTTATGACAGAAAACAGATCTGTACGCACAAAAATGAGAAAATTATTATTTTCAGTCTCTAATATTATATTATACAGGAAGGATTTTTAAATGATGAGCATAATTCGTACACTTATTAAAAAGCATAAAGTAAATGATTAATGTAGAAACGGGTAAAGTTTGTACCTTCTCAGAAGCAGGATTGGCCTCGAATCTGCCAACCGAATTCACAGTCTCTCATCTGATGTGACTCAGAATTAAAGCAAGGAAGTTAAGATCTGACATTGCTTCAGTTCAATAGAAAGACACTAATTGTGGATCCTGATCCTGAATATATTCTGTAACTACCTAAAAACTTCTTGCTTTATTAAAAAACAAAGAATGGTAAAAGGAAATAGCTGATAAAACAGTTTCAAGGCAGCTGCCTAGAACTTTTCATGGTAATTAGCTCAGTTCATAGACTTCAAAAATATAAACAAGACTCATTAAATACAGAAGAATGACATTTTCTATGTTCACAAAACTACAGATCAGCATTTGTAAGCCCTTGTGAAGACACCTAGCCCTGATCCTAACTAGATATGGTAGTTTAACACCTAAAGGGCAGGGGACAGATATCTATTGTTGATTTATCAAATTATGGCATTTTCTGTCAGACCAACATGATGCAGATAGGCTTTGAAATACATAATCCCAATGCCAGTTTCTGCAGGTATGAAAGAAGACCTATGCTAATAACGACGTTAGTTTCATGTTCTGGTACTCCACTTGACTGTCTAACTCCTCAGTTTAAGGGATGTGGCCTGAGGCCACAGTCATGACAGTGAGCTATACAGAACACTGGCAATAAAACAAGTATAGAATTCTTCTAGGAACTGGAAAAAAAAAAAAATCCCGTATGCATACATGCATTAAACTGGAATGGTAAGTTTATCTCATGAGTCTCATGATGTACCTTTTGTAAGATCTTTAGCAGATAACTGAAACCTTAAGCAAAAATTCACGTACGGTTTATCAAAACGCACATAAAAACAATTGTCTGCTTACCTACATGAAACATTTCTGATTGTCCTTCAGTCACGAGAACGATTCTCTATGGGCCATGGGAACCTCAGGCTGAGTCTTGGCTGATTACAAGGAGCTGCACACGTGCGTAATGAGACCTGCTGTTAAACGGCAACTTCCCACTGGAGAACAAAGCGCTGTGCTCACAGACGTTTTGTACTTGGGAAAGCTCAGTCAGTCATCAGTGAAATGACATTTAAATTTTTTTATATCTAGAAGAGTAATTGGGTGAGCAGGACCCATCAGACTGCAAGCTTCCCATCTCCATAAGACAGAAATATACTTCGCAGCTATCCTGAAAGGAAACTGAAGATAACTTGGCAGTGTGCTGTAGGAGCAACACATCACCGCTTTTGAACAGCAGAACCAAGTTCAAAGAGACAAATTGCTTTGCCCTACTATTGGAGAGCAGGGAGCACAAACTTAGAAGACAATCACACAGCATTTGTCATTTAAAAAAAAAGAATGACTGCAGTGGAAGCACTGAGAGCTCCAACGCTGTAAAAAGATTAGAAGATAAATACATTTTGAGCAAAAATGGTTATGTCTTTACTATGTCATGTAACACGCTACTGCAGAAATCTCCAACGTAGTACAGAACAGGTTTGTTCATATCAGTGTGGTATTGAGCAGGAGTTTATTACAGCTGAGCTGCTCTTAAATCCCGTGCTCTGATGAAGATACTGTGTGGGCACATCTTGTCGCAGGTGAGGACAGCCCAGGCACCAGCCTGCGCTTGTACCCACAATTCTTGTAGTTTGGCTAAACTGGAGCAAAAGGAGTGGAAAGACACAATAGTTGTTTACAAATACAAATTTTTAAAAGGGGAAACTGTAACCAGTTCAACAGCTAAAGAGGTAGTGAAGAGAAATCAATGAGACAACTGAACATGGACAAACTTTCAAAGGAAGTGATGGACGCATGTAGTTGACAAAACACTCAACACCATTACACGGAGATTATTTCAATATTGTTGTTTGATTTGAAAGGATGACTGGGCAGGTCTAATTTCTCTCTTTACTAATTTCCATCTAATTTCTCTCTCTCTTCTTTTTAAGTTGTATTAGGGTGACATTTCAAGTATCAGTGCTATGCATGAATTCCAGAAGGCACTTGTGCCAGTGGCCAGGGAGACATACGGCATCTGAATGAATGCAACGGAGCCTCATCAAAATTTCAGCCTCCTATTTTTTTCCAAATGCTTGCTGTTCTCCTTTCAGATCTGTAAAGCTGCAGATTGACATATCTCTGAATTTTTTACGTTGTGATTCTTTTCTCCTAGGATCTATGCCCTGCTGGTTCTGGGAAACTTGTGACCTCTGCATTTTTAATTAGAACTCATAACTTTTTCCATAGCAACATATTTTGATGTTGCAAATACAGAATCTGTCAAATCAAACAACTTCTGGTCAGATGAAGTCCAAATGCATATAAACGCTGAGCAGCAATACGATGCATGATATGACGCAGTTAAGAAAAAAATGAAAAAGACAGATGGAAGTCTTGGCTTTGGTTAATTTATAAGTTTGATCTTAGCAATTAATGCATCAATACAAATATAAAAGAATTACATTGCACACTGAACTGGTGTAGATGAAGAATTCTTAAAACAAATTTTGTTGCAGTTGAAAACAGGTAAAATCCAGCTCTCTGATTGATGTGCCAGTACGCACATGGTACAAAGGCAGTGACCTATTCTCAGGAAATATTCTAGATGTGGAAAAACCCTTACTCACAAGGATGAACTGTATAAGCAGGTGGTGTAAGAAAAAGAAATCCTCTGCAACAAAACCTGAGCTCAGATATTAACATACCCAGGAATAATGCAATTCAATATGATGGGTTAAGAAAAATAACTTAGTATAATACAGCAGTTGTATATGTATTTTTTCAAAAATATTTATTTATGATACATACCTTGCGTGTGCCAAAAAATATTTTCTTCAATAAGAAAAACTGGGAATTTCTGTCATTCAGATACACTATTTATGTGTTACTATAATTCATTCACTGATTCTCAATTACAGACATTTTTTAGTATTACTGTTTTTGACATCTATGTGAGCTTTTTAAACATATTTCAGTGTCAGGAGACTTGCACAGAATAGTGCTTCCTGTCACCTTTTCCTTGTAATTACCAACAAAGGCACTACCAAATTTCCTCTCTAATATGAAAAAGTCTTATACAAAAATAATATTATTTTCTGATTAACCAGACTTTTGCTCACTCTTACCATAGTCAGTTACTTGTGTTTCCTTTTCCTGCTTTAAACTAAGATTCGGCTTCAGACTAGGAAAGCATCTTTTGGTGCCATTACCGATACCATGCAAGACAATCACCCTTCTGCAAGGACACCCGTATGTAATTCATTGTCAGGCCACCAGCCAAGAGATATAAATGTGCTCATTAAGCTTTTTAAAACAAATGTTGAACTGCATGAACATCTTCAAGAAGAAAAGGCAAACAGGCAACCACCAATGTGGGAATAGCTGCTTTTTTTTTCCTTCTCTGGTTAGTGTTAGACACATGATTACTATCCCTTTGTCTTTTCCATCTGTTTCCACTTTCCATAAAAAACACTGGAATATTAAGTTAAACTTGGTGTGTTTTAACCTTACATTGCAAATAAGGCCTTTCTGGGGTTCCTGGATCCTCCACTATGACAGGCACCCTGCCTGAGTATGTGTTGGGGGAGAGTGGCACAAAAACACAAAAATATTTCCTAGCAGATATCTGATATTTCCCCTCATCTGTCTCCGGTATAAAAGAAAACGGACTAAGTTCAACATTCCAGAAAATGCACTTTGGTAGCCTGCAAGACTGTCTAAACAGAGTATGAAAATAGATGACATTACACGATTTAGATTTTCTACTTTAAAATTAAACGCTCTATTTGTATAAACTCTCCTACAATTGTCAGAAGTAGTCATTTTTAAAATTCAACACTTCATCTCACCAATTGAAGAAAAAAAAAAACCCCACAGCTGTGAAAGCTTTGATTTCCAAAAACCACAACATTTTAAAATGTATTTAAAAACAAGATGGAACAATTTAATACATCTACTGCTACATATAACATTCATTTGAGCAATTTGGCAGCTAGTTTGCTGGTATTATACACAAGATAGAGAAGGAGCATCACTGTATTTATGTATGCCTCAAAAAGGACCATAATATTTTTTAAAACCAAACAGTAAAAATGGAGTATTTTGGAGTTAGAGAAAAAACTTCCAGGAATTTGCCTTCCAAGTATAAATTGTTCAAGATTGTGCCTGCAGCAAACAGGCGTGTCTTCTGTCTAAGCAGCTTGGTGAGAGAAGTCCAAACTGACTTTTCTTTTACAAAACCACCAGCATTTATTCACTTTCCGTGTTTGCAGTTTTCCCAGCTATTTCCACAGACCCTGGCTGCCTCATGGGTCCTAAGGATGCCATAACCTTAAACAGTCTTATAAATCTAGAGGGGGAAATGATCTGTCTCTTGTCTTAAGCAGAGAGCCTAGAATGTCTACGGGGCTTTACCAGCAAAGTTGCTGAAAAAAGAGCCAAGATTCAGTGGTCCCTGACCTTTCCCAGCCCTCCTCCACCAGTATCTGCCTGCAGCCTGCTCTGTAAAAGTTTCTGCTCACCCAGGGATCAAAATTAGAAATCTTCTCCAGGGACACTCTCTCTTTCTTCCACCAAGCCACTCATCAGTCCAATAAGGCATGGAAACCAGGAAGAAAAAAGTGAGTTAAAAAAATGTATGTCACTCAATAAGGGTTTCCCACAGTAGAGGGTAAGTGCCCAGACGTGCACGGACAGTCTCACACTGCCGCGTCCGCAGAGCGCGAGCCTCCTCCGTTCCGCCTTCCGTCTTCAGAGCAAGCTGCAATGGTGCAGAACCAGTGCCAAGCACTGTCCTGGTGATCCATGCATCTGCGAAGTGTGTTTGTGTAAACATGTTTAAACTGAGTAACATCAGCACTTAACAAGTGTTCGGGTCCTCTCATCCCCACTGTTCATACAAATGTCCATGGCGTTTCATTAATGGTGT
Source organism: Pluvialis apricaria (assembly GCA_017639485.1). Lineage (NCBI taxonomy): Eukaryota > Metazoa > Chordata > Aves > Charadriiformes > Charadriidae > Pluvialis > Pluvialis apricaria. The sequence continues at coordinate 5,641,288 of CM030029.1, read as the reverse complement.
ATTTTCTCCAAAAATTTTTGGACTTAGGACTGTTGGTGTAAGGCTTTTTGAAGGCAAATGATAACCATATCGCTTCTTGGAAAAAACTCCTGGTTAGTATGGTCTCATTTTTATCGTAAGTCACCACAGATGAAGGTAAAATTAACAAATGTGGAAAAATTTCCAATAAACTAAAAATCAGATATTAAACATAACCAACTGCAGTACTCTTTTTTTTTTTTTTCAGTTCAATTCACTAGTTGTTGGGTTATAATTAGCCTTTTTTAGTGAAACCTATGAAACGGTTTGTCTATCCAATTTCTGCAACCACTTCCAATTGCTGTCACAGGTTCTGCACAGATGTGAGGTTTAGAGAGATTTTGCACCAGTGAGTGAGCCACTGATGGCCGCATCAGCGAGAGGGGATGTGGCTGCCAGCGCAGAGCTCCAGGTGTGCTTTGAATGGGTAAAATGCACTCTCAGCACAAAATTCACGGGAGGTTTGGAAGCTGCTGTCCCAGAAACACAGGCACGCTAGCGTTCTTTCAGCAGCACAGTTCTAGCCCCCGCACCATGAGAATCTCCTCTATTTGCTTTAAAACTGCTTCCCACTGGCGGTGATAGACCCACCTAGTGCCACCTGTACTGGGAGAGGCCTTAACGAGCCTCTATCCCACTGTCTCCTGACGGCAGCTACGTTATGTGCACGGAGGTCTGAAATGACAGTAGACTTCACCGCGTGGATGTGTGAAGACAGACGATGGAAGGCCCAGTCTGCACGCGCTGCTCAACGGGCTCTCGCCCCAGGAAGGAAAAGCCCGGTCTCAAAATGTCTGATGAGGCTACAGCACAAGCCGTAACACAAGCCTGCGCTGGGCTGGGACTACATACAAGTCACAAGATTTTTCCTTCAATAATCATAGAATATCTCAAATTGGAAGGGACCCATAAGGAGAGGCCAACTCCCTGCTCCACGCAGCACTGAATAAAACTAAATCATACGACTAACAGCATCGCCCAGAAATAGATACATAAAACTATATGTAACATATATTATATTATAGAATGTAACAAGCATAATATTATGTGTTATGTATTATATATATGTCATCACCAGAAGTATAACAGGATGCAAAAATTACTCGCTGACTCTTAGAAATCCTTGTACTACAGTAAATATCCACTATTTTTCTGTAGCCTTTTACTCTTTTTTGTGCTTACACTGACAGCCATAGGTATCTCAGGTGGCCAGCTGCTCTCTGCTCACCGCTTTAAGTGCTGGTGCACTGTTTGTCCAGAACTGAACAATGTAAAAGCCGCATGTAAATAAGCAACACGAAAGTACCGTTTCCCTCCTCCACTCATCCCTCTGTGAAGGCAAAAACCTTGAATGGAAAGAAAATGTCCACTTTCAACTGTCTTCTTCGATGTAAAAGCTGCAAAATTCATACCTGGACTTCCTTTTTCAAAAAAATCCATATTACACTATGGCAAGTAAATGTAACAAATATTTAACTTCCCTCCAACACAAAGTGCCTTCACAAAAGTAGTGAATCAGACCAAACATCTCTTTAGCTAAATATCTTGCTTCCTACAATAACGTCTAAAGGGTAACCATGGAAGAGTATAAGATTAGGACACACACATATTGAATGGCTCCAGAATATTCTCTCAGCCTCCAGAAACTTGCATTTTAAGAGTTTCTTAAATCAGAAGATAGCATCGGTCCTCCCTGGATTTCCTTTCCAGTAATGTGTCCATTTTCCCTCGAATCCATAACAATTTCCCATGCTCATAACGTTCTACAGCAATGAGAAGAACAGTCATCTCTGTTCTCTGAGAGTGGCTTTTGTTGCCCCCTACTTCTCATGTTGTAGAAAGCACACTAGCATTACCTTTGCAATGTCTCTCATGACTTAGCAGAATTCTCTCAGATGTCTCCCTTTTCCCACATTATTTTACTCCTTTCCAGACTAAAGTGTTCAACTTATTAAGCTGCTGCTGCATGAAAACTAATTGCATACTCTTCTTTGTCCTTCTCACCCTTCTTTAAACTCTTTTCAGCTCTACTATCTTCCTTCTGAAGCAGTGGAACGAGAACTTCACGTGTGTGCATGGGGAATTTTAACAGTGACAGAATTTATTCTGCAAGTCACCTTGCTTTTTTTCACCATCACAGACTAATTAAAAGCAAAAACCTTCAATGACTATTGTAGGTATTTTTCCTGATTTTTAATACTCAGCTCAGAGCCAATTACTATAAATAGAAATTAGGTTTTTGAGGGGTTTTTGTTGTTGTTTTCTGTGGTTTTTTTTTTATCCTGGTACATCACTTCACATTACCTACACTGATCTTTATCTTTCCTTTCATTTGACATGTAACAACATCCTCCTGTAATTCCTCGGGAAGACTGAAGCCTAGAGCTGTCCGTGACATCGGAGACTCCTGGTTATTTTCCCATCCCCAGTCACTTAGGACCGCTGTGAGCCCTGGCTCAGACCCCTGCGGGGCTTCCTAGAAATTGAGTACTTCATCACGTCTTGTTGCCTACCTTCCAGACCATTCATTTCAGCATATAAGGACTCTACTCTCACAGACCACGACAGCCTAGTGGTTTCAGTACTGAAATGTGGTCTCTGAAATTTGTCATTATGATTTTGATGTCATTTCATAACTAGAAAATTTTACAGTGTTTTCAGTTGGTTTAAGTGCATTTCCCATTACCAGTAGCATGAATAGGATTTTGCACATCAATTGTTCAGCAATAAGTACATGACTTTTACTCCAAACAAGCCAGGTAACGAGGCGGCCTATTGCCTGCTCTGCAGCTCTGTCTTCAATACTAAAGGCTTCTCTTGAAGGACAGCCTCAGCATACTGCAAACACGGAATTCAAGGATGCCGAAGAGCAGTCTAACTAGAGAGTGTTCACTCAACCAAAATTTGTTGCAGTTTTAATTTATACAGTCATGTTACTTACAGAACTTACGTAATTAAACACTTTAACAAGACATGTACTACTGCATGTAGTTATAGCTTATTTAGCAATATCAAATATTTATAGCTACGCAGTCACAGTTTACCTGTCACCAGGATAAGTTCAGTTTATGAAGACATCACACTAAGGCCAAGTGAAATTTTACTTGAAAGTCCCCTAAAACAAGAAGAAAAAAATGTGCTTTAGCAGTAGATTGCTTTTGTCACTAACCAGAACAAATAGTAAATTTCCTGTTTATAGTCAGAGACTGAGGAATAATTTTTATTGGGGATAAGTAGTTTTCCACCTGATTCATAAATCCGCAGATTACAAAAAGTCTCTGAATTATGCTTTGTCAGTAAGTAGAAACTAATGGTGCCTCCTCAGAGGAAGGCACTTGTATTCCTCTACAGCCTACAGCTGTAATTCATATACTGTGGCAGAAAGAACAGGGAAGCGCGAGGGCAAGGGGAAGGGAGGAGAACAACAGGAAAGGAAAATGAAGAGGAATTGTGGAGCTCCTCCACTTTCCCTGGTCTTGCATTTTGTGAGGAAAACAGATTAAATTAAGATTATGAGCTTCAATTCTATGCTATAATTTTACACGTGTTTTTGTGAGGAAGTCAAATCATTAAACGACTAAATTCATAAAAGATAGTGACATCAAAATGTACCAGTGTTACCAATAATTTCCAGGGAAGTTCCTCTCTCAGCTGACATAAACAATCATAGTTCTGCTGAATTCTATGTGTCTTCGCTTTAAATCTTTCCAGACAATTTAAAATCAATGATTGAAACACCTAAGTTTTGTGTGGTTGATCTCAACTGGAATTCAGAATCATGTTCTAAGATCAAATGCACCGCAGCACGCAGGGAACAAGGCACTCCAGAGCAATGATCATGCCACGTGGAGGGAAGTTTAACTGGCTCAGTCTAAGCAGCAAAGACTACCTAAAAAGTGACAATGAGGCTAGAGCACATCTGAAGTCTTATAGCTCACTGGGAATCGGGTATTTTGCTCAAGTCTCTAAGGAACCACGTAGGATTCACAGCCTGGAACCACTCTCGACCGTAAGCACCTGCAGCTTCATTTTCAAAATTCTCTGTAGCCACAGCTCATTGGAAATGTGGCAGTGAATGCAACTGCTTGCACTGCAGCGCCTGCGCCACTGCGTACTACGCTCCCTCCCAACACTGGCTCGGTTCTTACTGCACTCATCCAGAAAGCAAGAGGCATAACGTGAAGCCCCGTCCCTGGAGGTGTTCAAGGCCAGGCTGGACGTGGCCTTGGGCACCCTGGGCTGGTGGGAGGTGTCCCTGCCTATGGCAGGGGGGTTGGAACTCGATGATCTTCAAGGTCCCTTCCAACCTAAACCATTCTATGAATTTCTTCTTTCTGTAAAAACATAACAACCCACATCTTCCATCTTCTGAGTGAGTGTTCTAAATGCCAACCAGTTGTGTTAGAAGTGGGCACTAGCGCAGAGCAGGGCAAGGCCAAGCCCACCCTATTGTTTCTAAGGACCTCTAACCTACAGGCCAGCATTAACCCTATTCTGAGAACAGTTGTTGGATGCAATCCCCTTGGGATTGCGAGAGGTGATCGCCACATTTCTGGCATCTGATCCAGCTTACATACTGAGAAGCTCAGGGAAGGAAACCACTTCATTCGGAGCCTCGTGGCTCTATGTACTAAACAGCTAAACCTTTCCAAGATTGCTGTGTCTCTAGGGACTTAATTAACTTTAAAATGAAAGAGTAAAATGACAGCTGATGGTAGTGCAGTAGGTACACAGAGGTTTTTCCACATCACTATTTTAAAATTAGGTGACCAAACTCAGCCCTCTGATTTTTCTGAACTTGGAATCTGGCTCTTTATGTAAAGTCTTTTGAATACGAAAGACCACATATGAATGTCACCTGTTATCTGGGCTGGATGGGAGGTGCTATTTTTGGCAGCATTAAATTTTTATAGAACTTCTTTATGTCCAAGGTTCCTCAGTATTTATATTGTAGTTATGTGTTCGCATCCTCTGGGAGTCTTGGTCTGAGAATTTTCTGCTGTGGTTTTGTTCAGTATTTGAAATAACATTCAGTTTCTTTTTTGTGCCATAGAGTCATGCCCCCAACCCACAAGGTTGAAGTTTGGGGTTTTTTACCCCTCTTTGGAGAACTTATTATCTGACATTAATGCCCCGAGCCTACAGATTAACCATCCTGGCATATTTAAAGCCTAAAATTTGAAAACAACCAAATGAGCAATAAAGGTGAAACATGATGCTATGGGAGAATGTATGTTACATCGATAGATCAGCTGGCAACATTTCAGGAGATATATGGCATTTGTTCTCATCTCCTAGTGGCTGTCAGTGAATTTCATTTTTCTTTTCAAGGGAATGACCATAGCGAATTATTTGCTAATGCTGGATGGCTAAAATATACCGGTCTATCAAAAGTTGAACCTGGTGATCTGCTACATTGCAGTTTAATTTCATAGAAAGAAAAGTCATTGTTTCTTGGGACATTAACTCAGAAATGCCACTCCGTACTTTGTTCTTTCTTGCCTGCAAGGATGAGTGCAGACTTTAAACAGAGGCAATCATCCTTTTTTTTCCTAAGTGGAAGAGACTGCAGAATTCCCTTCATTAAACAGCATATGCAAATAAGAAACGTAACTTCAGAGTATCCAGAAAAAGGAACAAAAATCCACAGTTGCTGTGTCTGGAGGGCTGCAGACCACAGAACCACTTCACCCACAATAAAAAGATGAAAAAGAAATAGACTCCAGCAACCTGTGATACATAACCAGATATTTACATTTCAGTCTAATAATTTTTGAAGACCCACAGGTATACTCTGGACAACAGACTTTTCCTTTATCAGAAACAGCATCCAAAGAAAAACAGAGAATGCTGTACATCACATTTACTTTTCTTAACTTCTTTAATTGCTCTGAGTACATCTGAAATTACGCCATGTTTTACACTGCTTAATGTTCTTACTTTTAAGAATTTCAAGGGACAGTTGAATACCGTGAAATGTGATAGCAATTGCAGTAAAAATAAATGCAATACCTTCAGAACGTTGTCTTAAACATCTATGTAACAGATGCCGATCCTTTGCCTTAAGGTTAGAATGGATGCATTCAGCATCTGTTACTGAGTCACCGTGACAGAGATTAGAACGTTATGTGTGTGTTGCACCCGGGTGACTGTCCTGGGATTAATTTGATGAAGTCTGACATTTGTGTGCTATCACCTTATTGTTATCTGGTCCTCACAGGGTTTATCTGGCAATTCCGTAACTACCTCCCCCATTCAACTAAAGGAAAGGAAATAAGGAAATGGAAAAGGTCAGACTTCTGCAGTAATCTTTAACATGCGTTTTAACGTTTACATCACAAAAATTAATGGAATAACTGTAACTGCAGGCCCACAAGACAAAAGACAGAAGCTCTTTTTCCTTTGTGGCGTAAGCACCTTCTCACACAGAATCTGTCACTGATTCTTCTCCCAACTGCATGAGATTTATTTCCCATTCTCTTCCAAGATGCCAGCAACCCAGCCTCTAGCTAAAGTTTGCTAAGACGACTATTTCTGACTTCTCTTGATGAAACTGTTGCATCACATTCTGAACACTTGCTCTTTCCACCATCATAAACGCTCAGGCAGAGAAACAGCAGTGTGCTGGACTAGATTTGGGGTGCTGGAGATGCATAAAGGTTTAGTGTCACGTCTGCTACATCACTAGGAAACAGCATACTGCCAAATTTTCATCCAGCCTTTACTGGGGCGCAGTATTAGTCCACATATAATTAAATGCAAAGCTTTTCTGACTCTGAGCTATTCAGAGAACAAAATCTTCTTAAAACTACTGGGCCCAAATAGATTGACTGTTACTAGTATTTTCCTTTCTCACTATGCCAGTTCAAACCACCGCTGTCAGTGGGAGTACGAGACATTTGTTAGTACAGGTTATTGTAGCTTAATGGAGTTTGTCTTCTAGTGAACTGGAAGCTCACTTGTCCGCCATGAAGTCTGAGGACAGTCGTGCCATCTTTTCCACTGAGGTAAAGCTGCACCCTGACATCTGAAAACTGCAATATTCTGTGTGGTTCTGAATAAATACCAAATACCCTCAGCTTCCAGAATCCACTTTGCAACAGGAGGCCGTTGAGCAAGCGCTCAGTTCTCTATGTGTCAACCAATGCATGCTACTACATCCAGAGCCTTTTTACTGTTGTGGAACTGTGACATCTTAATGTGAGCAGAGAAAGCACCTGGATCCTTTTGTTTTGTTACTTGCATCCACAAACCAAAAACTGCAGCAGAGCGCTGTATGCCTTTAACAGAGCACGGCAGGGATAACTTGTGGCTATTTTAATTATGTCGATTTAATATGGGATTTTTTATATGTATCGATTTATGTCACATGTTGCGAAGTAATTCCAAGGCACAGCCTGAAAATGTGGTACACGATCACTTACATCGAAAAACACAGTCATCTTATTGTATGAAAGGACTGAAAAGGAAAAAGGCCAGACCTATAAAGGAAGTTGAACTCCAATGCATAAGCCATGCTGCTTCATGGAGATCCTCCAACAAGAGTAGTGACAAGATCCGGTACTCTCAACATAAACGATGGAGACTGACAGACCTCTATGACTTTACCAGAAATTACAAAATAATGGAGAAATTGGAGCAAAGTCTCATATATAAAGGCAAAAGACTGCCAGTAGTAGCCCAAAAAAAGACATCAAACACGTGATAGGGTACCAAATGCAATCTTTTTCATGTAGCATCTTTAAGTCAACACCTACAGTTGTTTAGGACAGGCAAACTCAGCCAAGGCAACAGAAGTTGAGGCTTATTGTCCTAGGGTCACACTAAAATTTAAGAAAGAAGCAACAGCTTGCTTTTTTGTTATCTGGGAGCTAATGTGAAGGCATTAATTCAGTTTTCAAACATCCTTGCTGAAATACACTCAATGCTAAATTGAGAAGTGTACTTGAAAACCTCAGAAGTGAGGAAATGAGCAGGAGTGAGCAGTGCACCCCTTTTGATATCTAGGTTCCTGGAAGGCTTTTCTGAAACGATAACGATGACAGTTAGGTAACAAGATGCAACCACTTACAAGGTGTTACCTATTGTGAGGGAAAACTACGGAGAACCACATCTTGCTTTAAAAAGCTTCCTATTCTACTAATTTACTCAGAGATGGCAGCTTGAAAGAACATGGTCTTCTGAAAGTGCCTGCTGTAGAGCACAGCATGAGAAATACACGCACAGCTCTAATTACTAATATAAACACATTTTAATCTAAAGCTGTTTGAAAAGTTAGACAAATGCTTCAATTTAGCACATCTTTATCTCAGTACAAGAACTCTAAATGCTAGAAAGCACAGGAGCCTCTTCTCAGAGGAACTGGAGAAAGTCCCACCCGACAACTCTCTGAAAGGAAAGTGCTGGAAGCCCTCTCTGCAGCAGGTGAAGGAAAACACTAGTTTAGGTAAGGACTCTGTCACAGATCTGACACAAGCTCTAGCACGATAAAAGAAAGCAGGAGACAAGTTGCCTATGAAAATGTTTGAAATGTCAGCCAAGTCCATTTTTCACATTGCATGAGCTACAAACAGAAATGGGCAACGTCCAGTCTTGCATAGTGATGCATTTTGACAGTGATAGTGCCATAGCGAACATTTCACTTTAGTGTCAGCTTTGTACAACTTAAAATCTGAATTATCTGCCTTTGCCGTTTCTTTTCTGTAATAGCTTCCAGTGTGGCATACCGGCTTTAACAATCAACATAACCCACCACTTTCCAGTGGCGCTAATTATCACTTCCTTCTGCAGTTTTATAATGCAAAACATAAAAATCTGAGGGGAAAAAAAAGTAGCTTATGAAGTCCACAACAAGAAAAAGTCTTAATATAATGCATTAGTTTCTTCTCATTTGATTCTACTGAGGACAATATGATTCCAGGAATGTGTTTGGTCCAAAAGCTTCAATGTCACTGAAATCCTAATCTTTAGAAAACACTGGAAGATGAACTTTGACTGTATAGACCTTTAAATAAAAATAGCATTTTTACTAATGTATTCTTCCCAAGTGCCTACTTCTTCCTAGTATGTTTCCCATCCTAATACTGTATGTTTTTGCAGCTGGCAATTGACACTGCCAATGAGTCTTTATGTTCAATGTTATTTAATATATTCCCATCAGAAAGCTATTTTTACTATTCAATTTCAGTATCTTCTTGAAGTGTCTTGCATGCAATGTTCATATTTTAATTTGCATTTTTCCCATAGGATAAGTAAATAAAGATTCAAATGACAATATTGAAAGAATTCAGGCTTGTTTGCTGAGAGAATTTTATAGAATAGAAAACTGCTTTGTTTTACCAAAAATAAAGGAAAAAAATGCACTTTATGCTTCAGACAGCTATACTGGAGATAACCGATACAGCACCATCATAACGGGACATCTGCATTTCATTTTATAGGTATAGCAAAATAAGATACTCAGTTATCATTATAAATGGTAAGATGAAAAGTTCTCAAAATAGTGTCCCAATCTACAGAACAATCTCTTAAACAGCTACAACTCCCCCTTCAAGAAGCAGTCTGTGTGGATCTGTGGGCACATGCCATCTTTCCATGGAACTGGCATTTCCTGGCCTAGCATCACGTGCTTGGCTAAACCCATGCCACCCAGTTTTCCTGTAATGTTTCAGCAGCACGCTTGCGAGGAGTCACGTGTCACGCAGTCCTGTGTTCTGCTGTCACAGTCGCAGGGTGATGCAGTGGGAACCTTCAGGCTCGCATCCAGAGGAAACACCAGTCCGTTCTAGGGCTCAGGACCGTTCTTTGTGCCAAGGGCACTTGAGTTCAGCGCTCTCAAAATCCCTTCTAGATTGTCAAACATACAAAACTCAAAACACCTAGCAAGATGGAATCAGTTCCACCCGAGAGTACAGCAGTGGCATCGACTACAAACGGTTCTTTCATTTACACTTCACATATATTTTGTTCACAAAACTGTAATTGGCATTCTGTCTATATTGCTCACAAAGCTCACAATAGCATTGGGTTAATTTACAGCGTTTGAAGAGTAGATATAACTTACATATGTTTGCTCAGGACATATCTGCCATTGCTGCATTACAGTAAGATGTAAATTTCCTTCCTGCTATAGTCTACTAAATAAGCATACTCTGTCCCTCCTCCTGGACTGAGAAAATTTTTATTCACACACAACCAGTATAAAAATACTGTGACCTCTTTAACAATCTTCAAGCCAATACTTTCTGCTGAATTGGAAAAATAATCTTATGTGGCTACAGAAATAATGTTTGTGTTTTATCAGTGTTGTTCCCGCCAAAGGCTGGATTATCTGTTTCACATCCATTTAAACACAGGAAGGTTATAACAGGGCAGACAGCAATCTGGACTTTATTGGCTGGGAAAACTGACCTCATAAATCTGATTTGATACATCTGTCCTTTCGGCTGTCTGCATATATGCCCATGCATCCCGTTGGCCATGTGCCTGCTCAGTGGTAGATCAGCTTCTGTGGCTACTGCACAGAGGATTTTCCATCTCCCCCTCTCTGCTCCAAAAATAAATATATCGAAAGAAGTGCAGAAGGGAAGACATGTTTATGGTTGCTCGTAGGTGCTCAAAAGAGACAATGTACTGTTATGATGAACAGTCAGGAAACTACCTAAAGCCATGTTGATTATGTCTATCCATCTATTTCTGTAGGCAGACACTGACGTGACGCTCACTGGCATACTTCCTGAGTACACAGGAGAGTCTGAGAATGGAGTACCTCACCACACAATGTTGCAGGCCATCTCACATCCCAAACGCCCTACAGCTCCCACTCCAACAGCAAAAGATTGGTATCTACCACTTGAGCCCCATTAAAAATACCAAACTTCCAAAGAGACCAAGTTTCAAGCAGGGAATGAAGGATCAGAACTGGCACTGTATAACTACAAAATAGGCGTTACGACATTGAGGTGTTGGAGCATGTCCGGAGAAGGGCAACGAAGCTGGCGAGGGGTCTGGAGGACAAGTCTTACAAGGAACGACTGAGGGAACTGGGGGTGTTCAGCCCAGAGAAGAGGAGGCTGAGGGGAGACCTTATCACTCTCTACAGCTCCCTGAAAGGAGGGTGCAGTGAGGTGAGGGCTGAGGCTGACCTCTTCTCCTGGGTGACAAGTGATAGGATGAGAGGAAATGGGTTCAAGTTATGCCAGGCAAGGTTTAGATTGGATATTAGGAAAAAAATTTTCACTGAAAGGGTTATTAAACATTGGAATAGGCTGCCCAGGGAGGTGGTGGATTCGCCATCCCTGGAGGTGTTTAAAAAAAGGGCAGACGTGGTACTTGGGGACATTGGATGATCTGAGGGCTGGAGCACCTCTCCTACGAGGAAACACTGAAAGACTTGGGGCTGTTCAGCCTGGAGAAGAAAAGGCTCCGGGGAGATCTTATTGCGGCCTTCCAGTGCCTAAAGGGGGCCTACAGGAGAGCTGGGGGAGGACTTTTTACACGGGCATGGAGTGATAGGACGAGGGGGAATGGCTTTAAGCTGGAAGAGGGCAGGTTTAGATTAAACATTAGGAAGAAGTTTTTCTCTTTAAGGGTGGTGAGGCACTGGCACAGGTTGCCCAGAGAGGTTGTTGAGGCCCCGTCCCTGGAGGTGTTCAAGGCCAGGCTGGACGTGGCCTTGGGCAACCTGGGCTGGTGGGAGGTGTCCCTGCCTGTGGCAGGGGGGTTGGAACTCGATGATCTTCAAGGTCCCTTCCAAGCTAAACCATTCTGTGATTCTATGGTTTAGAGGCGGTTTTGTCCGGTTGGGTTAATGGTTGGACTTGATGATCTTAAAGGTCCCTTCCAGCCTCAACAATTCTATGATTCTATGTAACAGTTATTCCAGGTACATGAATGTGCTGCATTGCATTTACTGGAGTGAAATGTTTCAGTTTGTTTATCACTAAAGACACACGAAGTCTGTTGCTTTGCAGCACAGTGCACAATAGTGAGTTTTTTGAAGGAAGTCACCAACAATCCCTTCTTCCTCCAGTGTTTTGGCCATGCCATGCTTTAGGATTATCTATACAGGCTTACACAATTTGTTTTCCATTAGTAAACCAATTTAATATAATGAGTGAATACCAGAGAAAGAAAAAAAAAATAGAAAGAGCACATTTCGCTCATTGCCTTTTCACAATGAAGACGGCCAATCTATTTAAATAAAAGTCCTTATACCAATAGGCCATTTTTAAAACTGCTCACATTCTACCTGGAAAAGTGACACTGTGTGATGGAAGTAGGAACAAATTTTTGAATGTTTCCCTCTTTCCTTAGATTTTCTTTTTCGGTGGACACACGCGTAATTTAATGACTGACAAACATTTCTGTTTCAAATGTCTGACTTAGTTGCTAGATGCATGTAACAGCAGGAAAATATATATCTAAGAAGCCTGGCATCCGTACTGATTTATGCATGTTTCAGGCACTGTTGTTTAACTTCATAGCGGGAGAGTAGAGGATTAAAAAACAGATTAGCCTCCACACTATAGATGGATTTGGCAGTCCAGCTGCTTAGAGGGAAAGCAAAGAACAGGCTCATGCTATTGATCCAATTTTCTGCTATGTGCTGAGAGGACGCAGCAGTTTGATCTGATTTTACAATTACTCCACTTCCCAACAGCTCTTCTAGTAGTGCAGGATAAGATAAGAAGATCATGGGAACAGCAGCTGATAGAATAATCCACCCATTGATTTCTCCTCCCTGCTTACACCCTGTGTTTTAATTGAATTTTGTGGTTTAGCATTGGTTTCAGCCTGTGCTTTCAGAGTCAACTAGAGTACAAAGTAAAGCAGTGGGAAAAATCAAATTCTTGAATTTTGTCCAAATGGAATTGGACGAAAATAGACCGAAAGATTCTCATTGCAAATTTGACTCTGGAATGAAGGTTGTGTTGGGGTTTTTTTTTGTTCTGGTTTGGGTTTTTTTCCTTTTCACTCAGCTCTTCCTTGCAATATGGGCAATGTGAAAAGGAGAATGCTGGGAAAGAGAAATTTTCTTGTTCCCAGCAAGCAGGTTAAAACATTAAGAGAGCTGGAGGTTTTGAAGAACTCACTTTTGACACAGAAGTCACAGAAGAAACTCAGCAGAGTGGGACAAGTTGCCGTCAGTCACCTCTTACATAAATACTTTCTTTGCCAGTCATGCTACAACTTGGTTTGCAGACCCTCATCAACGCACTATGTAAACGCTAATAATTTAAATGCCGGACATCTAAAGGCATTACGATGTTAAATATAATTCTAAAAGAAAGGGAGACATTTAAAAATAGAGATGAACAGTTCACTTCCACTCCAGCACTGAGCAGAGTCTTTACGTGCCCTGCCTTCCCCATGCTAAAGTTAAGCTTCAATCAAGTAACAGCGTTTTCCACTGCCCTGAAAACATGGTAATGCATCGCTCTTTTTTTTTTTTTCTTGCTTTACCTGGAGAATGCCTTTAAGAATCTAGGAGCTAAGATTTACAAACATGGATGATGATTTTTTTGATGATTTACTAACAACCAAGACTATGGATGATACGCTCCAATTCAGTATCTCCCTATTCTTCAGTGTCCCACACGAAGTGCAGGTAACTAATGCCCTTTCCTCCGTGCTGTATACCTTTTCAAAAGTTCAAGTGGCTGAGGAACTGATAGGCCATATGTAAACAGAATATACATGATGGGAAAAAAAAAAGGCGCACATACAACTTTTCACTCTGACCACAGGGGTGTACAATGACTTAGCACCCACTAAAGAGCATAAAATCAAGATTAGAGCTGAAGAATAAGGGAGGCACTCTTTGGCTATCCTGTAAGTTACCCAGGACCTGCAGAACTCCTTGGTAGCTGTTCTTTATAGGAAAACATTAAGCATATGTATTACGTGAGGTTTATAAGTTTGAGTTCTACTCTTAATATAGTAACACACACAATTCCTAGGTTAATTTCCAAGCAGAATTACTTTACCCATCTGACGGCTTGCATTTGGAATGATAGAAATTTTGGAGAGGCTTATGGAATGACAAATACAACCGTAAAATTGTATTTGCATGTCCTGAGGAGAACAGTAAGAAGAGGAAAACCCAAAATACCAACTCTCTCTTCTTGCATAATGAAGAATAGTTTTAAGACATAATGTGGTTCAGCCTTTGAAAAGAATCACAGCATAGCAAGGAGAATGGTGCCAAGACACACAGCAGAATGGCAGGAACTCATGTAGCACCAAGCCTTTAAGACTACAGATCTTGGATATTCATGCAGAAGCCAGGCAGCTACACATCCATGTCTAGTCACTGACTACACTGCGTGGTCTTTCAGATTACAAGAACGAAAACAAAATGAGGCGAGAGCCTTCAGCGATACTGATTATCTGCACATTTTTCTAAACAGCAATCACAGGACGGACAATCAAACCTCCTTTTTATGGCAATGACTGCTCTATTCTTATCTTCTTCATGTTTGGAAAGAGGATATGACGTGCATTGCATTAAGGAAAGGAGGAATAAGATCAACATCCAGGTTAGAACTAGTAACTGTCTCTCGTTTGGGGATCATCTGGTCTAAGTGGGGTCCTTCCTGCCATCCAAAGAGGGCCCACATGAGTTTCGTAACGGGCTCAAGATGAGCTAGCCAAAACACATACCTTCTCCCACTGCTTCCAGAGCAACATTCTCATTGAAACACTCTGTGCTTGACCAGACCTGAGGCAGCGCCAGCAAGGTAATTAACCCATCGATTCCAGGTATAAAATACTGTGCGAATCTCGTAGTGGTAATATACCCACTTCATCTGTAGTCTCCAATTCTTCAATAGCACGCAGAGTAAGTTTTTGTTTGCTGAGCTCTACATGACCACATTATATAAGGCTGCTGCTAGCAATATCAAAACATATTAAAAGTTTAACTAAGACAATGTGTTTCAGAAGAATTTGCTTTCTTTGGAGCTGGAATGTCCCCATAAAAAGGCATGATCTGTACTAGACTGAGCTGTCCAATGATCTGCAAACACTGCACGTTGTGTCCTGGAGTAAACTCTGCTTTCTTCAAACCCAAATTGGTTTGGATTCCTCCTGTGCATGCAGAGAGCATTTTCAACTAATGCTACAGCTGCATGTCTTAAACCTGCAGTTTGATTTGTATGGCTGACTTTCACAGATGTGCTTTCACTTTACAGTATTGCAAGTCTACTGACAATACCACAGAGCCTCTTCACGGTATCCCTGGGAGGGTGTGAAAGTGTCCCTGAAAAGCATAGCTGTTCCTATTTTCAAGGCTTGACCCTGATTTGGCCAAAAAAAGAAAAGCTCTTTCTTCCCCAAGATTCTCCCTCTTCCTGCTAGTCCACTGAAAATACTATTATTTATGTAGATCTGTGCAGCACACAAAACTGTAGTTCAGCACATGCACATTTTTAATTTCTCCCTGTGCCAACATAGGCTCATGGTTACTAGCAGCCTTCTGCTTCTCCTGAGTACCTCTATCCCCATCTCACCTGGCCTCTCACCACTACTTCACCTCATCCTCTGCAGTGTCCCACATCTCTACTACGCTGTTTCACTGTTTCTCCTTAAAGCTTTGTATTCCGCAGTCTGCCCCACCTCCCCGTTACAGCTTGTGGTGCCACAGTAGCGCACAAGGCAAGAAAGTCCAGGACACATAAAAGTGAGTCAGTTGGGAGCTTCACTTCGCTGCTGACAAAGGGTGAGGGATTTTAATTTTGCAGACTCTGAGCAGATTTACCCAACAATACAGAGGTAAAAATAACGTTGAAGATGAGACAATGTCTGTATTATTGAAAGAAAAATCCAGTGCCTGAGTGTTAGAGTCCTACCAGGGGTTGACTCCATGCCTAGTTTTCCTCATAGCAAAACTGAAAAGCTGCACCTTCATTCAGTTTTCGACTTAGAATACTTCTCACACAGAGAACTATGCCTTCTACTGCAAAACAACTTAACACACATAAGCACTCCCACACCGGCTCAGTCCAAAGGTAGCTCTGGCCTGGAGTTCTGTCTCCAACAGTGTCCAGAAGATGTGTAGAAAACAAGTGCTAGAAACAGGGCAAGTGCAGAGCAATTCACTCTTTGATATACCCTCCCAGTTTACTGCCTTTTTTAGTAGTAAAGACAAGTTGACACATTGGCAGGAAGTCCCAGCTTTTTACACTTTCACCAGTTCTATTGTTGTTACACAATACAGAGCTCAGGTCCTGGAAGACAAGTATGATATGAAATACTTTCAGAGCATTGCTTTAAATGAAATCATTCGCACTTCTTTTCAGCCTTCCCCCAAAGCTTCTTTAAGATTTATCACTAAAGACAAGAAGATACTGGACACAGAGATGGTGCAGAGCAAGTCCATCCTTTGAGTCTTCTTGTGGCAGGGCAGGGTCCCTCCAGCTGACACATTCTTTAAGCTATTTTAAAATGTCCCACCCTCAGTAGCCAAATGCATCTCACTCCGAGTTTGATGTTAAGGCGATGTTCCTAATTTCAGAGCAGGACTTCCTACTACACCCTTTGTACCTCCCCCAGGTAGTACTGAAGGCACTACAGCCGAGCGCAGAAGCTAGGGTCAGCCATGACTAGACACTGGCACTTCTCCTTTGGGTGTGTACACATACACATAGTGACAGAACACTTATAAATGCAGGGGATAACCCTCATGCTTTAAGATAATATTCATATTCTGGTATCTAGTAAGAGAAAGGCTGTTTAAAAAATTATCAGTGATGGCTGCCTTCAAAAAATGGGCTCCCTCCAAAAGAGAGAACTAGCTTCTCTCAGCAACGTGGAGTGGTGTTCAGGAGGGTGGATTGGTGTTCAGTCTGAGACGTAACTCACACGCCTGAAGAAAAAACGCAGTCATGGTCTGACCTTACTACTGTGAAAGTACACAGGCCTTGTCAACATCTGCACAATTTGAACCAACAGAAAAACGAGGAATCAGCCTGACAAAGTAATAGCTGATCTGTCAATAAAAAAAGTCAATAAAAGCCGCTGCAGAAAAGAGACATTCTACACTTCACTGCTGTGAATCCGGTCTCTAGGTTTGGATGGTTTCTCTCGATCAGGTTATGCAAGCTATGTGTCCCCCCCAAAAAAAACCACCAAAACAAATACATTTACGACATAATACAGACTAACAAAGCTGGTGCTTTCAGGCATTGATATATAAAGAGTGAATAACAGTACTGTTTTTAATTACTGCCATGCAACACTGCAAGGAACAGAGAACTGTGTTTTACAGCAACTCCTAAGTGTGGTCCTCCTTGGAAATGCAGAGAAGTACTGGTCGGGGAGAATCCTGCAGGTGGGACTCTTTCAAAGACTGAATTCAACTGAAGGAAATGAAATCTTGAACGACTGGGAGGCAATCTGTGGTCCTCCCCAAAGTATGGCCTCTAGCATGGTACCTGAACTATGGTAAAGCACAGGTAGCTAGAAAACTTTTACAGGGTGTAAGCGTTTGAAGAAATTTGCTGATATTGTAAAGCCCGTCCTGGCGCCAGAGCTTGGACAAATCCTAGATGAACTTTAAAGCAGGCATGTAATACCTGTTATCACAGAGTAATTGCTAACTTTACCAAATTAATTTTTTTACCTTAACTCCATAGCTTGGCAAAATTTTGCTAGTTAGGACTTGAGTCTCCTCTCTTGCAGCACAAAGATTCTCTTAAAAACTTTCAGCAAAACTGGTGCCCCTGAGAAAGAAGTTTTAGGCAGCGTATTTATAGAAAAAGAGGTGGGCCAAGCAAGCTGGACCTCTTACGACTGTGTTCAGACCAAAGAGCAGGAAAAGGTATTTAATGAAAAGCCTAATTTTACACTTAAAGAAAATTATATACCAGCAACTTAAATGCCAAAGTGTTTTTCCCACCTCTTCCACAAGATTTAAGCAATGAGGCAACCTTCCCTGATAGCACCGAATTCTCCTCTTGTGGTCTACTTTATGTCAGAAGGTCAAGGGGCACCCTGAAACGTTTTAGGGCACACTGAAAAAAGAAGATACTTCTGTGGGCGAATCTCTGGGACAGTGCTCATAGTTCCTGTGATGTTCCAAAGCCACTTGCTATTCAGGGCCACTCAAGACCTTAAGAACCAGTACAGCGTGCAGCCTTGTGGGCACTGCCTGTAGGCAGACTGATACACAGCGTATTCAATGCACCTGTGTCTCTAGTGAGACCTGCTGCCGCATATGAAGATTCACTGCTGCAAGCCTTAAAGAAGGAAAAATTCTGATATGATCATATGTCATTTGCCCACTAGCATGGCAAAAAGGATCAGTCTATAATACTCATCCCCTGTGGATATAAAATCTCTCAAGCGGCTGCCAAATCCCAAAGGTCATGAGCAAAGTATGGCCGTACTGGCAAATTATTCTCATTATCTCAGCGCGCACTATGCACATGTGATGAAGCTAGGCTTTGACAAGGAGACATAGTTTTTATTAGAGCATGGTAGAAGGGGGGTAGAGAGCAGGAAGAGAAAACGTCAGGTCCATTTCATAGATCAGAGCAGAGAGTAGTCATTCTGTGCCAGAGTGGATGCTCCTCTCTGGTCCCAAATCCTTTGCGGCAAGCAGAGGTGCCACGCTGGAAGCCACGGTTTCTCAGGGAATCTGCAAATCTGCCACAGGTGGCACCTCCAGACCTCACTTCATGCTGGCATTGGGTGAGGGAGTCTTTAAGCAGCTGGGAGCTTCACTGACAGTGTTGATACCCCCCGAAAAAGGACACCGCTGTCAGACTCTGTGGATCTTAGAAAGATTAACACTACCACAGTGTTAGTAGCGTATAACCAGTCAAAAAAACCCCAACCCCAGAACAGGGGAAGCAGGCATTTTACTAGCTCTTGAAGTGCTCCTGTCATGGAGATGAATATGAAAGGTACACCAGACCACGTGTGTTCCTTATAAAACTACGTCAAAGGAGCTTTTGTCCATGGAGAGAGACCTCATACAAAAGTCCACAACCAGTGAATTCTGACTGACAAACTCCTTACGATTTTCAAGGAGAATTCAGACTTCAACCCCAGTCTGGTTCAGCCAAATGCAAAAAGCATTCTGTGAAAAAACTTTGCAGCTACTAAGCGGAGTATCTTAAAACCTTTTATCTTCTCACAGAAGAGCATAGAATAAACATGTGAGCGCTGATTTTCAAAATCCATAGTTCCTTTAATATTTTAAATATCGTATACCATCTCATTTGACCCTCACTGCCAAACAATAGCATTAATAAAAAAGGTATTCCAACAGAAGTGCCGGCCTTGTGTGTTCCACAAGTATTTGTAAATACGATATATCTTTCCAAACAACTACCAGGCAAAAGCTCTGCTGAGTCTGAAGAGTAATGCAAAGTTTTTCTCATAGCTCTGCTCTGTCGTGCCTGCCATTAGAATTACATTCTCTGTCTGTAACAGCACTTGAACAATCAACAGACATTTTGCTTTTAGTAAGCTCAGGCTTTTGAGTTGTTTTCATTTATAGTAAAATGGTTTCTTTCTATTGTGCACTATATAACGAACCAAAAGAGAAAGCAAAGATTAGTGCAAATCACTTCCACAATTCACCATAAATGAACAATTCTAATCACCGCTTGGTTTGAATTGCAGTGTATTGGAAATGCATCACGTACAGATCGATTCTCCAACATACCCAAGCTACATTCTGTATGTGTTATTGACTCAACCGTGAAGCCGTGTGGCAGAAACAGTTAAGAAAATATTTACAAGA
This sequence comes from Pluvialis apricaria, assembly GCA_017639485.1. Taxonomy (NCBI): domain Eukaryota; kingdom Metazoa; phylum Chordata; class Aves; order Charadriiformes; family Charadriidae; genus Pluvialis; species Pluvialis apricaria. The sequence goes on along the minus strand of CM030029.1, from coordinate 5,621,517 downwards.
GACTGAGTCCTACAGTAAATCAGTAATGAACTTGTTTGTCTGACCTATTTATTCATGACCCAGAAGTGAGTTTGGTTTTTTTCTAGTAACTTCTACCATACACATAATACTAAAAAGTAATGCTACACAAACTAATAAAGACAAAATAACCACTTAATTCCTGTATCAACTTTTGCATTTTTTGTAACTAACACAAGAAGATAATTTGCATTGTGATCATTCCTTTCAACATCTTCATTAACTTCTACTTAGCCAAACACGGGTAAGCTTCCTCCAGCTGAGCATTAAGGGAAAAGTTTAATATCTCTTTACATTCAATTTAGCCTTAGGAAGAGAGCTCTCAAACAAGTTTACACAAGATAGCTATGTTCTATTTTCTAGAAATTTTTAAAACTAGAAATGATAAATATTCTTCTAAGTAAAACAGACACTGTCTTACACTTTGAATGCCTCATCTGAGATGCTTTAAACTTTTCCTGCATTCACATCAAAGCACCTCCAAGACAGCTACGGAAAGCGGGTTATTTTTTATACATCTTTTGTCGTGTAGAGACTTAGTATTACAAGGAAGTATTGAGTGTAACTGTTCGCACACACATGTAAATAAGTGTCTCTGAAGAAAATAAAACTTGTCAACCTCATCCCATCCCCCTATACTTTTACGGGATCTCTGAAAACTGTGTGATGATCTGTGGGCCCCCTTCTCAGTGACCCGACACCTCTCTAAAGTGCCAAGATTTTAGGAACAGCAGCTGTACTTACTGGTGTTTCTTCGAAACCCACAAAGGTTTCAGAAATAAATGAGGACTTTCATCATTTTGGGCAGCTTTTTTGATCGAAGAGTGTTGCTCCTAAACAGCAAAGCCCAGCCACTTCTCAAAGGCCTTCCCTGAGACTTTCAGCAGCACAAAAGACACTGACACCAGGGGGAATCCACCTACAGTCCTCAAGCCCTCTTACAATCCTAAATATGCCACGTAAGCATAAGACACTTTTTTCATACATTGTGCCTCCTCCACTTTCCAGCTTTCTTGGACAGAAGTGCTGATGCGAGAGGGAGAGGCTGCACAGTTGCTGTTGTGGGGCTTAGGGCAATGCCGGCCTCAGCCCAGCCGTCAGAACAGACAGCCCGAGAGCACAAAACATTTTACCCATAGTCATCACTCCCAACAGTGCTGCTCTTCAGTTTGGTCTGAGCACTTTTGTTTTCCTGAAATGAAATGTGTCAGTGCAGTACATGGCAGAACTCAGGCACACACTGCATTGATTTACTCTTAGGGGGAACTGGAGATTTTAAGGAAGCTCATACACGAGGTCGATCATGGGAGACTTGAAATTATTAAAGTACAGGCAGAGAAATAAGTGGATGCAAATCTGTAGAGAACCAGGATTTGTTAGTTCTGTGCTCACAGAACTTCTCTCTATGCAGCTGCTTCTCTGACTCCAGAGCACATCTTTTACTTACTCAGCGTAACGTGACCAGTCCCTCACCGTGTATGCAGGGACCTGCCAAAGCAAGAAAATCCTCAGCTCACGGAGGATAAAAGTTAAGCAACCGTGCACGTAGTAAGACTTTTCTCTTTAAATCTGTGGTTCAGACCACTGCTAGAAGAGAAAGACACATGACCACTGTGCAATTCTTTCAGCCACTCGCCGCACAGCGTAGTGGTCCACCTGGGATGAGGCATTCTTCTGTGCATTGCGCGTGTGCTGCGGGGCCACACCTCCTCCGAAAGACAGAAACCGTGTTTGTTTGGGTTACATGGGAACTGTAAGAACAGAGAACACAAACCAGTGCTTTTTCCCAGGGATCGTCACCGCTGTCTGGCTTGCTTGTATCAGCCTGCTGGTGCCAACTCCAGAGGTACAAGAATAAGGTATGAGGAGGATTTCTTCAAGACAGAAATAAGTGCTTGTGATACAGATTAAGTATGAACACAGTATATTACTGATTACTGTGTCCAAACGAGCTTTTGTGACCACAGTTTTAAGAAAAAACAGGCAGCTCTTGCCAAGAAATCAATTGTGGAGATGCTAAACACAAGTGTGCACTAACTTTTAAGTAATAAAAAAAAAAAGCCCATCTTTTTATATCTCTGTTTTGGTGCTGTTTGCTACAGTCACAATGGGCTATAATGCTCTTTCAAATTTTCCAGCACAAAGTCCTAATCTGAGGATATTCTAATGAAGCGAGACAAATGCTCAACACAAGAATAGCCTGGCATTTCTGCAATGAAATATGAAGCTAAGGCCAAATCCTGAGGTCAAGTTTTAAAGGCAAAACTTCCAGAAACTCTGACGTCTGGCTGTGTAAATGAGGACATCACGCTTTGGCCTGTGGCTGCTATCATGTACAGAAAGCATTTTCCTTTTAGAAAAACAAAGCAATCTGAATAATCCTGGCAAATTGGGAAAGTAATTTTAGCACTTGCATCGAGCATTTTGTGCTGCAATTTCCTTAAGGATATTTCAGACAATTTTAAATGCACACCACCTCCAAGAAACAGTCTAGCACTGAAGCCGCTGTTATCTTTGGCACTGTGGGGAAGAAACGTAAGGTTTTTCTACTAGCTGTAATAAAAGATGAAGATATGCTTGCTTCAGGTTCAGAAAGCAGCATATCCATGTGGCAAATAAGAAACATAATTTCAAAGCTACTTTGCCTTCTTGCTCTATGCCTTTACGTAGTACCTTCCACGCATCTTTCCCTTCCCCAAAGGATTTTAAGGACAAGTCTCTCCATATGGCTGCCCTCTTCTGGATGGAATCAAAAAATGTTCGATAATTTCCACACAGATAAAATGCAGTGGGCTGCTTCTCAATGGAGGACAATTTAAATTTTTTCCTTATGTCTGTGTAATCACAAAGGTTACATTATGCCAGAATGAGAACTATGAAATTCTAAGGGGCTGCTTCATAATTCTCTACATAGTTAGCCAACTTTTTTAAAATTATTTAGCCAACTTGCTTTTTTGTTTTTGGTATCTTATGAAATTTTTCACTTTTACATTTCTTTCCTGTATTCATTAGTGCTTAAAACACACTGTTGTTGCCTAGTAAAGTACTTAATTCTCCTCCACAAACATAATGGAAAACATTTCCATATCTCTTTGTTGCTTAAGGTAAGCATGTTAAACCCTGAATATTAAGGCTGGAAAAATTCTTATATAATCTTTTCCTTTGCTCCAAGTCAGGGTGAAATATTTCTTTGCTACTCTACATCAGTGTTTGGCTGACCCCCATTAAAGACACCTGATAACGGGGACTGAGAAATTTTTGCAGGGAACCCAGTCCACTGCTTCACCGGTTAACTATTGGTGTTCCTCTAGGTTTGTTTATAGACTCACGACATGAGTAAAGGGCTCTAGAGATCATTTTCAAAAGGACCCATTCATCAGGGAGCGCCGAGTTTCTTTCTGTGAGCTCTCATCTTTAAATTGAGTGCAAGGATTAAGATGCAAAGTAGAAAGGCTGAAGACAAAACGTCCCTTAAAGAGGGTTTCAGTTCTCGCCAGTGGAACCAGGAAGTTGGAGGGTTTTCGCAGCGTTATGTATGCAGAGTCATACAACCAGCGCACGCTTTGAAACTTTCACTGCACATCTGTGCATCACTGCGTGGACTTGGCACCGAGCCAGAGGCTGAATTCCTTCGAGTCCGTGCAGCTCCCACACGTTCACAGCACTAGGACCCAGAGGGAGCTTGATTTCTGTGAGTCAGTGCAGCGAGCAGAGCCCTGAGAGCAGTGAATGAGGCTGGAAGGGCAGAGGGACTGTGAATGGCTCTGCTGGCTTGGGAGAGTGTCCGCGGACTGGGCTGCGACAGACTACGGAACAGCTTGGACAACCCTCCGGACTGCCCGTACCCCCGGTGCCCGGTGACACTGCCCTGAGGTGAGTGACCCCACAACAGTCAGTTTTCACAAAGCAAGTAACGCGGCTGTTGCACCAGTTGTGGAAGTTCGGTGTCTTCAAAATTAGCCAATGTGTTTTTGCTGTACAGTGATTTTCACTCTCTTGAGTGCTCGTAGCTTAAAAATAGCATTTGCAAGAGAAGTGTGGTCCAGTGAAACTGAAAACCGCATCTACTAATGCAGGTTAAAGTGCACGCACATCTGGAAGGTGTTCATAAAGCATTTGTGTTTAAGCTTAAAGCTTGAAAAACATCTTTGTAAGAATAGCTTAACCTTAGAGAAACATAAGTATTCGTCTCATTCTTTTTATCCAGCTATATGAGAACTTTTCTTATTATGAGAAGTTTTATTTGCATTGTACAGTTGTTACACCTATATGAGAATTCTTTGCTGTCTTTGTTCTGAATATTAAGGCTTACTTAACACTTTCCTTTTTTTTTTCCCCCTGATAATTCTACTCTAAATGAGAACTCCTTTCTTTATTATTATGATTAAATAGGAATTCCAGTAAACCAAAGCATGATTGGCCTAAGAGCCAAGACCTTTTAGCTATAGGCTGGAGACTGTGTATCCTCTAGGATGTCCCCTTGGAAAAGCTTACAAATGCCCTGCTGCCTGCCTGTTAGGCACAGGATGAAACGGACAATGTTTGTTGATTTATACCCGGTGCTAACATGGTTTTACCTGATACACCAGTCAGAGACAAAAATGGGGATCCCAGTCAGGGAGACAGAAGGAATTTGTGTGCTGAGAACAAAAAGTGTTTGTGCTTCAGTTGCTTTCTTCACTTTAAATTCTCCTTATATGCTCAAGAAGTTTTAGAAAAACAGCGAAAGTGAGCGTGCTTGTCAGGCTGGTTTTTCCAAGTTGTGACAACGTCGAAGTTGCATTGTAACTGTTAGACAGATAATTTATGGGTGTTTTCAAGCACTAGAGTATCACAATAAAGTCTTTTGGGCACTTTTTTTGCGAAGCCAAAATAAGATGTGCCAATTATCTGCAGAAAGACAGAGAGGGAGTTAACTTGCCTGTATGTTCATACTCTTTGCACTTTTGAGCTGTTTCAGATATTACAGAAAACAGGGTTTTTGAAATAACCCTGACAACAACCATTTTAGACATTTGTCTGAAACTCAGAAGGTTATAATATTTTCTGTACTTTCACAAAGAGGTTACAGTGATGGAATGAAGAACCAAATAAACGGGAGTGTTTACATGAGTATGATAAAAAAGATTTGGCCTTTAAATATATTAATAATTATATAGCTATTAATAATTTTCTAACAAATCTCAGCAAAGTCTGGAGAGGAGCCCTCCTGATGAATCTGTGCAACAGAGTAATAGTGATTTCACACCTCGATCAATCCCAGCCACTCACCCTAAAGGGATCTGTCAGTCTCACTATAAGGTAGTAAAGAAAGTAACTGTGGCTTTCTTTTTCTCATTTTTCTCTTAGCTAAGCAGTGTCCATTTTCTCAATCAAAAGCTTAAATTATCTTTTCAGATGTTTTAATTTAAGTTCAGTGGAGAATTACAATGAACACAAAGGATCATTCTAACCCATATGCTAAGTAAACAATTGTTACGTAGAATAACTAGGCAGTCTATGTAATCACTACAAGATGTAAATTTAAAAAATCAAGTTAGAAAAATACCTAAGAGATGCATTCAAATCAGCATTTTCAACTACAAAATGTCTTTCTTTAACAGGATACCTAGAACAAGGGTCAGATAGAACATATTTAATAACTAGATTATTTCAATCAATACAATAAGTCCCATAAATTCCCCTACTGCTCCATGACTTTAGCCATATAAAAATGTCCCTTTAAACACAAATTCTATTAATTGGTTTTCTGTTTCCTTACGAAATACTTTTAGGACTAACAGAATATGGACTACATAGTAATTAGTATTAATTGAATTAAATTAAAAGCATGTGGAAAAAATATTGGTAATTTCAAGAAGTTAACATAATTCTGACATTTTTTTGGTCTATATTTTAAGAAGAAACTCTGCTGATAAAAAATAAAGGGTTAATAAAATTAGTGCTCTCACGCCAGAAGATTCAATATTCTAACACCAAAAGTCAATGTTGGATTGGTGGGTTTAGAAATATTTGCCCATCCTTCAAATCTCAGTCCAATAAAAGCTAGGGAAACTCAACTCCTTTCAACCTGGCAATGGTGACCTCTGCTGGCAACTGCCCTCTCATGAAAAGAAGTTTTAAGGGCTTATTCAGAAAGTGACCATGAACTAAAACATTTATTAGATCAGCTGATACAATTAGAGAAACGTAAGACAACACCTCTTCCCACAAAATTTGCCTCATGGTAAAGAAAGTGAAAGGTACATTGAACAATGCTACTACAACTGCATTTCTTTCACAGTAAGAAGGAAATTCTCCCTGTGCTGAATTTAACTTGAACCCGGTCACAGAGGCCAATGTATTTAAGAGCATTTCTACGACAGAAGCATCTCCCGCTGTGGCATAGATGTCCTATGGGATGCATGTGGCTTGTTCTTCTGACACAATGCCCTTTGTGCAGCTCTGCTGAATTCATTAAATATTTGTGTGTTTGTGTATTTATACCAAAAATCATGTGGCCAAGAAAAGCAAAATCATTTTTGCTGTTGCCAAGAGATTGTAGTATCTACTAATGTGAATTATGTGCACTCTTATCTGCCTGGTTCCACTAACACTAAAGCTATGTAACTTAGTTGGTGGAAAGAAAATCTCAGACCCTCGATATAAATCTATCCTGTCCCCACATCCTGAATATTGATTGTAGTTCTTGTCATCATTGACATCTCAGAAAAAGAATAAAGTAAAACAAGAAAAGGTGCAGGATGATGAAAGGCCTGGAACATTTTCCATATTTAGAGAAACTACATAGATCACGATTTCTAAGTCTGGCTGAGGTGGGGTGTAGTGAAGATATTTATAGTCATCCTTAAGATGTTTTAAAGGAAATGGCTGTTGTCTGCCTCCCAGTTCAAAAATCGAGGAGCGGGAAATAAAACTAGCAGGTAGCAGGTTCAAGGCAAACAAAAGAAGGTAGTTCCTCTCTCCATGCGTAACTGAGCTACGGAATTCCTCTCTGCAGGATATTGTAGTTAGCAGGGGTTCAGAAAGTCTTCAGACATACTAAAAGCAAAGAGACTACCTGTGGTTCAGGAAGTCTGTGATTCAAAAATGACTGCTGAGTAGGAGATTACACCACGGAGATGATCACCATACGGTTGCCCTATTCATACACTGCTCCCTGAACATTATTAGCTACTACAGGAGACAGAATACTGACCCGGATGAACTTCTGTTCTAGTACAGACACCCCAGCCGCCTTCTCAGTGTTTTAGCCTGTTAAATACTTGACCCATCCTGGCAAGGAGAAAGGTGACTATGTAATATTTACTATGGGCTGCTAGTTCGCTGATGAAAGAATGGCGATTCTGGCAAAACGAAAAGGTAAAGATAGCATTCTTTAGTTTTATTTTTCTTCAAGAATGTGTTCATTAAAGTTTCCACTACAGAAAGACATTAATGCTGAGATTTAACAGCTATTCACAGAAATCAATGTCTAAGTAGATTATGACTGAGATACTGGAGAAAGGCTTATGAAAGTACATAACTGGTTGATCTTGCTAAATTTGCTGAAATCTACTGCAAATGGGATAATACAATTTTATCTTACATCTTTGCGGCCTGTTTATTTTCGGAGCTGACACCTTATTTGAAACTCATTACTGAACTCAAACCTTTTCTAACTGCTTTCACTAAAAATATGTATAGCTAAGAAAAAGTCGTGTGGAAATACTACATAATTAATTAGATTGACAATATGCCTTTCACTCTGAGAACCGCATCATCCTGCAAAATGCAGCAGTCCAGAGAACGACAGTGCAAGCAGTGAAACCGGAATGCCGAGAACCGCCGGCATACTCCGAGGTTGAAAGGCGGAGACGTGAGACGTCAACCCGACTCTGCTAACCTATCCCCAAGCGTAGCTGACGTGCTCTTGATGCATTAAACGTGCTTTTCAGCCTGTAGCATGCATAAAGAAACACTACAGTTATACAGATCATCCTTTGCGTAAAAGTGGCATTTTGTGCCCACAAATTTTGCTTCTCTGAGATTAAGTACTTGGAAATGAGTTATGATATAGTGGAACATTAACACCTGGCACTTGTAAACAATTATGGGGACACAGGAGAAGGGATGAAATCAAATTTAATAGAAACACAAATGACGGTGTAAGACGCTGACTGCATTGACAGAGAGTTGGGAAGTCACCAAGGACATACAGAGCTGGCTACGATTCACTAGTCAGCACGTCTCTGAACGCTCACATGAACGCTCCAAACGAAGCACACCCAAGTACACCACACTGCACAGTTCCTTTCATGTGTTTAGAAGAATGACAGACAGAAAAATACAGTACTTGACTACCTTCAGACATAATGTCTGTGTGATTATATTCATGTGAAAGACATCTAGATTACACCACTACTGTACAGCAAGAGAAAATATGAAAAGTGCTGCTCAATATTTTGAGCCTGCATACAGCTATTTAGATGAAAACTGCTGTATGCGTGTAGAAATCAGGCCCTACATATATATACACACACGAACGAGACTTGTCTGGCATATTATTTAAATCCAAAATTAAAATGTCTGCACAAGGTAGTATTAAATAACATGCTTGACAGCTTAACTGCCAGGCTTCTGCAGCATCACTTGAATTTCCTGTGCCATTTGTCAATGAATGAAACACCTTTGACTCTTCCTAATCTTGGAGGCAATGTTTATTTCCCAGTAAAGAGCCTTTCTTCTTTTTTTCCTCGGCTCTTGCATTTACAACAATGCTTTGAGATTTTATGGCACAGTGGTTGACACTATCCGATGACCCAAATCAAGATCTATCAGACTTAGATTCTCTGTTGCTGGGATCAGTTTTATCACATGAGCATGGCTTCCACATTTCATAGCTGTATTGCCTGGAAGAAACTGTGAGATGGTGACAACGCATAGCAAAAGTCCTGAGGAATTGCCTGCCTTGGACTTTAAAACCCAACCCCGAACGCAGTCTTCCCTCAGTCTGACAGTCCCTACAGATATTTTCTGAACGCAACTCTGATCACTGTCAGAAATCATACCTGCAGCAACCAGACCACTGGATGTAGTTCAAGACTTGTTTTGTTCAGGGATTTTCTAAAACTGAACATTGAACACAGACCATTAAACTGATTCCAAAAAATCTTTCCCCAATTTACGTTCCTGGCTCCAAAGTCAAATTTCCTGTTCCCATAGGGTCCGTAACAATGTGCTAATAAAAGATCAGATTCTGCTCCCATTGACTTGTTACGTATCAAAACTCCCACTGATTTCAGTGGAAAAAGATTGAAGCACAAACACAGAAAAAAATCAAACAGAAGGTAAGACAACTTCTTTGAATTTGTTTTGGGCCGTGGTTTACCTATTATTGACAAAATCTTAATGATCATTTATGTTATGAAATATGAAGCTCCTTCCAGGAATAAAATTAATGAAATGAATGAATAATCGATAAGATGAATCTGCTTCTTACACTCAGGGTTGATTATTTATTTTGAACGGCCATATTTGTGAGAAATGTTGCTGCATTAATGAATGTGCAACAAAAATTGATTTAGGTCAGTTAGTTGTTAACTGTTCAGAAAACTAATAAAAGATTAGACTGTTTCTGACAGTTCTAACCTACGATGAGTAAATTAGCCCAGTATAAATACCACTGGGAAGCAGATTATTTCTTTGACAACTTCTATTTGCTAAGTATGGCTTTGCTAGTCTAAAATTTACTATTTTGATTTTCTCCTATTCTTAACCGTTTCATATTTTTCCCTCTGTATTGTGTATGCATAAAGGTGACAGGGATTTTTTTTGTGGTCTGGTTCACTGCACTGATTTACTTTGATTGTCTTTATTTTGTTCTTTACACAACCATATGCGATCCAGGCTCAAAAAAAAAAAAAAAAAAAAGAAAATTCTTCAGAAATTTTTGTGATGGAAATTTGCCAAGCACCACATTGCTATATATTACTTTGATTGTGACACGTTTAATAGCTCTGGCTCACAGAATATGTGTTTTTCTGTTTTGAAACGTATGTTTTATTTTTTTGAAGCCTTTATGTGCTGGATGACTCAGGTATGAAAAAAGACCTGTGCTTGTTCACAAAGAGATTTGCCCTGTGGTGAATGACACAGCCTGCATTTTCCAAAATGCATCATTTCCTGCCCATTATTTCACGATCCTTTTGAGACGCTCTGTGGACCAGCCCCAGACCAGCAAGGTGTTTAAGGCACACGCGTTACCACAGCTGTACAAATCGCTCATCTGAATTACTCATTGCTTAACACATTTCAAGAACAACTCACAATCCTGATGAACATTAACTATAAATTCAGCCCTACTTAGGAACTATCCTTTCACTAATCATGAAAATGATTACGCTTTAGGGAGGGTCAGCAGGGCACGTCAGCTGCAGTGGGTCAACAGGCAAGAATTTATTGTCAAGCTGTGCAAGCATGGATGTCTTTTGTCACTGCAGCTGTCCATATCCTTAATTTTCTGGTGCTTTCATATTTCAGACTGAAAATAATGCTTCTACACAGCAGCCTTTCAACAATGGCATTTTTGATCTTTAATAATGGGTGAGGGGGCATAGAATAGCCATCTCTGAAAACGTACAAATTTTTCAACTTTATTTAGATGTGTGAAGCAAATTTTCTAACTGCAATTGATGGACTGCTACACTGCAGAGTGCTGGCAGCTGCTGCTCAGGGGGATTTCATAGGACAATTTGCTTCAGGGCAGGATGATCTACAAAAGAAAGGGCAATTTTTTTTCAAATGCAGCTACTAATTTCCAGTTGCGCTGTATTTGTGTCATATTTAGGGTCCATTTAGCAAGTTCTGAAGCATCTGAAAATCAATATGGAGTTTGGGAGGGCAACAGCTTTGGAAATTCAGTCCCAGGAATTGAAAATTGGGCATTTAAAACCTGAGATACCCACAAACAATGTGTTCTATAGGGCAGTTGCTAAAGGAGTGTGCTAACTTACATTGCATTCCATATAGTTTCTGCTTGCACTTCTGGAAGTCCCTAGGAAACAAACTGTACGTGCTGCTTTTGTGTTTAAATTTGTGTCCATTTATTCCTAAGGTTTTAGTAAGTTAGAAAGAAGCAAAAGAAATGCTTTCTAATACTTCACATTTAGTAGAGTCCCATACTCCGTTCAAATTTTACTGCTGTTTATCTCCAAAGATATCGACAAATCAAGTACACTGTGAGTGTGAAGTGCTCAAAACCTATGAGACAAATACGCATGCATGTAATCTTAGGGCGATTTAAATGTTCTGAATGACATTAACACATTAATTCTTTTGAACTAAATGTGCACGTGGATATAGGGATTGTTGCCTTTTCGCTAGGCTTGTTTCACTTCGATTTTCTACCAGGCGCCTTGCTGCAGAATGATGCTGCACACATGCCCCCCCATGAATAAAGGGAGTACTCCCTACTGTCTGCCTTGTCCACTGAGAGTGGTAACACTTTGCTTTGCAAAAATTACAGCTTTCTGTCTGAATGAAGAAAATCTCTTAAAAGGCTTTTGTGGTCAACGGATATGTGCTCCTTATGTACCCGTAAGCGAACAGGAAATTCCGCATCCAAAATTATTAACATAGAGGGTATCTTAAGTTTTCCGTGGCTTTCTGGGTTGGTTTTTTTTGTGTTTGAGCGCTTTATGAACACAAGTAGAATTATGGACACCACCTACAGCATGATGTTTGACAAGTTTGTTCAGATTGCTGATCACCAGAAAATGTCACGTTCATACACTTTTCTGTTTGTTTCTGATCTCCTAAGAATTCTTAAGTAGCAGAAAAAATAAATGCATAGTTACATTAGTTACATCTTTCTTTTTTTTTTTTTTTAATTATTGCTACCATCTTCACACATCTAGAAAACGACTAAGCTTTGTGTTGGACTTTCAACATGGAAAATACTTCAAAGTGACAAATAAATTTTTGTTAAAAAATCAGTACACAGAACTGATGGCCTTCAAATATTGAGAAGTGTAGAATCAAAGAATAAATCAAATTGGAAGGGACCTCAGGAGATCATCTGATCCATCTTCCTGCTCAAAGAAGGATCTATGTACCATTTACTAGAAGACTAGGATTGGGTAGTCAATAACAACAGCAAACTTTCTGCAATATTATTTTCTTGGATAGATGTGATCAATGCAGAATTCTGGGGATGAGCAGAGTACAGCCATACAGCAGCTCTTTAAGGAACTCAGAACCAAGGAAGAGCATTATGGGTGACATTCAGTCTCCTAGGTAAGACTCAAACTGGCTCCACTGATGAAGGATGATGTCTGTGTGATAATAGCCTGTATTTATTACTGTTTTGACGCTTACAAGGTTTTCCATATGAGAAACCACCCATTCTTTCTCTCATTAGTCAGTTTGGGGTTTTTGATTTTGTTTTAGGGGTTTCTTATTTTGCTTTTCCTTTCCAGCTGGCTGCAGTTCACAGTCATAAGTTTTGGTATTTTCTCTTTTTATCATGTATTGCCTTTGACCAAGAATTTGGGTTAAGTGCTTCCATCACCTATAAAAAAGATATCCTTTCACAGGCTAGATCCTTTCCTCACTATTTGGCGGCTGTACTGGGGACTAAGCCCAACTCTTCAGCTCTCCCTACTACCATATTTTTGGACTTGAGCAAAACAGTAAAAATCCAAAGGGGCTGAAAATCACGGGCAGATTCAGAAAGCTTGGTTCCTCTTCCATTAGAAAAGCTAAGTGCATCAAAGAGAACCGCCTGATGTCAGGTTCAGTAACAACAGAAAGCAGTTGCTCGCACATCATGCAGTTAAGCTGCAGAACTCCTAGGCACAAGGTATTTTGCTGCTAAAAATGTAAATCACAGAATCACAGAATGGTCAGGGTCGGAAGGGATCTCTGGAGATCATCTAAGCCCAACCCCCTGCCACAGCAGGGACACCTCCAGCAGTGGCACAGGACGGCGTCCACGCGGGTTTTGAATGTCTCCAGTGTGAGAGACTCCACAACCTCTCTGGGCAGCTGTGCCACTGCTCTGCCACCCTCAGAGTAACGAAGTTCCTCCTCATGTTCAGATGGAACTTCCTATGCTCAAGTTTGTGCCCGTTCCCTCTTGTCCTATCACTGGGCGCCACTGAAAAAAGACTCTTCTCATCTACCTGGCACCCTCCCCTTAAGTATTTATAAGTATTGATAAGATCCCCCCTCAGTCGTCTTTTCTCCAGACTAAAAAGCCCCAAGTCCCTGAGCCTTTCCTCATAGGAAGGATGTTCCAATCCCCTCATCATCTTTGTAGGCCTTTGCTGGACCCTCTCCAGCAGTTCCCTGTCCTTCTTGAACCGGGGAGCCCAGAACTGCACACAGTGCTCCAGCTGTGGTCTCACCAGGGCAGAGCAGAGGGGGAGGATGACCTCCCTCGACCTGCTGGCCACACTCTTCTTGATGCACCGCAGGGTGCCATTGGCCTTCTTGGCCATGGATTCAAGGAATAGTTAAGACAGGTACATGGAAGGGAAATATACGGAAGATTTTAAACACACAGAAAACCCCTGTGGCACAGAAAGCTGCTCATCCAAACACTGCAGAAGGATAGGAGAGGGGCTGGAAAAGTACCACTATATGCTTATCTTGCTCTTAGACACTTCCTTAAGGATCTTCTATTTGCCTCTGACAGAGACAGGATCGACAAGATGAGCCTTTCATCTGGTCCAGAACAGGCATTCTTATGTATGGATGGTTGGACTTGATGATCTTAAAGGTCCCTTCCAACCTAGACGATTCTATGATTCTATAGTATGTCAAAAGGGTTTTCTTTAATAGGGAACAAGTTCATTATTCTTTCTTTTGATCACAGTGTTAGCAATTTTATTCATTTCCCTCAGCAAAATTGACTGTACTAACTGCACTTCTTACCTGGAAGAAAAAAGTACACAAACTGTGCCAAGAGATAAATAAGTACAGAGAGAAAATTGCCTCTTTATCCTGTTTTAACTCTTCTTACTGTGGGTACAGCATGGAGCCAGTTATTTTTTCAATCAATTATCTAACATTCATTCAAGGTTGTTTTATTCTCACTTCTTCCCATAATAAAGACTCCAGTCCTGTAAATTAGGCTGGTGTTCTTAGCTCATCTACGGGTGACATTCCTCTATGTTCCTACCTATGTTCCTACTGGTTGTTTCATAACATGTGTTGTTTGTTTATGCTCAGTTTACCAAGTGATCCATAATGCTCTATGGAAAGCTTTTTCCTCTTTTTTGTTTGTCATACTTTTCACATTTACATTAGTTGCAAATATTATTTGTTGCTGCAGGTCACAGACACACATGTTAAATAGCTCAGGTTCTACCCTTCTCTGTTCCTCTGGGTTCATATTTTTACTTCAGTCCATTCACCGTTTTAAAACAAGCAGTACAATAAGCAGCAGAAATAATGAAACCTTGTTCTCTGTGCTGGTCAGAGTTTCTGGTGTCTACTAAACTTGCAAGCAGCTGTGAGGTTTGAATAACTTTGAGGACATACAGGTACACGTCTGCCATAACATAAATTTTCTAATCAAATGGACCTCTAACACCATAGCTTTTATTTTGGTCAGGACCTCTACCTACCTTGCTTTTTCACCAAATTTGTAGAAACATATTATCTTTAGGTAGAAACCTATTAGCTTTAAAACCTCTAACCGTCTGCCAGATGTGATCAACAATCAACAATTTCAAGGGTCATTGGGTCAAGGGTTCACAAGACAGTGTAATTTTAGAAGTGTCACTTCTGTATTAAAACAGGCTAAAACCGGGTGATGGTCTTTGTTGAGCCCCTTTGAAGTCTACGCAGCAACCAAGAACTGTGTACTCAGTTATGCACTGCACTTGTGTAGTAGCTCCTGTTTTATTTACAGAAATGTCAAGCCACAGAAACTAGGCATGCTTTTATTTTCCATGTCAAGAAACCTTTCCATTCCTCTCCTTGCTATTGGTGTTTCTTATCAATGCTATAAATATTCAACATCTGTGTTTTTGTTCTGCCTAGATCCAAATCCTCCCGGCCCCAGTCATTCTTGCCAAACCTTTCCCTCATCATTTTCTCAGGCACATGCTGTAAACAGAAGAGCACAAAGGTTTACTGTTCAGCCTCACATTCCAGGACACTACATACACCAGAAGTGTGAGTTTCTGGCTTTGCCAAAGCATGCGGAATCGCGTGCATGAGAGGGACTCTGATCCATGAGCTGCACTGTAAACCGCCTGTGTAAACAGACTGGTGTCATGAAGGACTGTACTAAAGACCACTTTTTTCTCTGTGTGTTTTGAGAGAGGAAAGCATGTGGCCCTTTCCTTCTCATTTCTCCCACTCCTTTGCTATTTGAAAGGAAAGATATCAGAAAACTACTTAATGAACTGCAAAACGTCTTACCTTTGTTCAATATTTCGAATTTTTACAAGAATTCAAGTAATTTGAATTCAGTCTTCAGCACTTGACCCATGATCATGCCGCCACTTGAAAGTGAAAGGAAATACCTTCTGAGACAATAACACATTTCCAATGCCACAGAAAAACTGATGTGATATTGTTGGCCCAATATAAAGTTCATCTCTCTTAGAAATAAAACAAATTTGCAAAACCTCATTTCCAAGTGATATATATTTAAACTCTGACATTGTGCAGAGAATCTAGGTACACACCTTGTCATCAAAACTTCCCCCTGGTTTTGATTTTAAGCTGGAATAAAATGATCTTGTAAGGTGTACAACTTGATTATCTGCTTTGAACCCAATATTCATCCAAAAAAAACCCACAGAAAAGTGGAAATATGCTAAATGCAAACACTATAGGCCTCTTTAAAAAGATTCTTCAGTCTGAAACCTGCTAGGCGTACATTATTAAAAAAAAATATGTATTGTTCTCATGTTAGACAATCTAAAATTGACATGTATTCATCATCTGATGAAAATTGTAGTAAAAATAGGCAAATACCAAAGAAAAATCTATTCCTAATATCATGATTATGACAACAATCGGTGGAGTCCTGCTTTTCAACAGCATTTGGGATTTTCATACTATAGATCCCATCTGGCTACAAATGTCATCTTTTGTCTCTCTACTATACACTCATGCATACTGCCTTCTTTCCAATTCAGAATAAAATTGGTTTCCTGTAACTATTATGATTGTTCCTGACAATTGATTCAACAGACAAAAGCATTAAGAAATAATACTGTAATAAATACAAGCTGCAAATCAAATATCCAGACAAAGGAAATACGTGGTTACACACAGTGTTAAGCGATACAATGACAGTGAATTTCAAATACGTCAAGTTATTTGAACTAATTAATATCGGCACACAATACAGATTTGAAATCAGACTTTTCTTAATGCTTTTTGTGGAGCTAGAGAATGTGTACAGTCCAGACACGGTACACTGTCCTGCCTGCAGAAGAGTGCCAAAGACTTTGTGAACGTATTCACTTGGCACTTCACCTACCGTGCAAATGCATATATTTAATAAAGGATGCAATTTCTATTTTACACTATTGGAAAATATTTTTAGGTATTCTGCTGAGGCAGTTGTTCTCATTCTGTCCTGCACACTGCTAAGCGATCTGCACTAAAGTGAAATACAAACTAGAGTCATAATTATGTGGGGAAAGGATTATGTATTTTATTATGCTTCCTCTATTGTGACTAATGACTAGACAACAAAGACCAAAACCAAATCAGACAGCTCATGTGTACCACCAGCAGGTTCCCAGCAGATCACAAGTTGTAGGTGCAGTATATAAGCTTTGGAGTAAATGTGCCTAGATTCTTTACGAAATCCAAATGCTGTTCTTTACAGGGTTGAACATAATGGCAGAAAAAGAGACAATTTTTAGTTTATGTTACCCAGCACAGAAAATCAGAATTGACAATTGGTATTACAAACTCTGAGTGAGTTAGTAGAAAGTTTTACTTTTTAGTAAAAGGTCCAGTGTGAATTTGGAATGAGAATTTATATCCCTTTCCACCTTCCCCACTCATAGAGGGGAGCTCCAAATTACCTGTTCTAGAAGCAATGCAGTATGGACTCATGGTAAGGCACAAAGCAGAGGAAACAGAACTGAACTCCGAAGAAGAGCTCTGAGAAAACCCCTTAACCTCCTTCTCCTATTTCCTTCAGCTCTATTTCACTTTTCTCCCAGCAATGCCATCATTCAACAAATTATAAAATAAAAAGGAAAAGGAAGACTCTTCCATTTCCAGTATTTGTGTTGAATAAAGCCTTACCAGCATGAGAAAAATTTATCATCTCGATCCACTGGAAAAAAAACTCGAGAAAGAAAAGTAATTGCTTACTTTGTAATAATGGATCTTACCTAATGTTCTCCCACCTGCTTTGCACAGTCTGTGCTACATAGTATAGTACAGCCAGATGAGAAAATGTTTAATCCAGGTGCATGCTTTGCCGCCAGATGTCTGTGTTGTAACTTTTATCTTTATATGAATGGTAATTAAAGAAGACTACTGTGTCATATTGTATTGGGTCACAAAATGATTATGAATACATTAACTGTGACATTGCATTAAGGACTTAAGTGTGCTTGGAATTTCCGATATTACAAATGTGATGGAATCACTTCACAGGACAAATATCAAACATTCATCAAAGTTAGCACTCAGTAAAATTGTGCAACCATGTGGGTGCAGAAAAAAAGATGATTCATTTACAGATGTGCTGATGATAAATTTTTCATCATTGCATACAACCCGGGGCATATCAGGAACCAGATAAGTATTTAAACAACCACCGTTATTTTCAATTGGACAAACTCTTGCAAAAAATTTGACGTAACCTGTCTTCACAGCTCCTATTTGAAACAATTTTTGCTAGATGTAAGAAACAAAACCCACAGAAATATCCTTTTGGGATTAATTCTTTAAAAATAACTGAAAAACCTACTGACTTAACTCTGAAACACCCCATTTCCCTTCCAGGTGTGATTTTTTTTTGCTGCTAGTAGCAATATCTGCAAGAGGTTGAGTAGGTTAGTATTATTTATCTTTCTAAAAGCTTCTAAAATCTTGTTTCAATTCCTAGAGGCTCTGCAAATTATCTGTCCCAGAAACAAGGCAGCATTGCAGCATTGTTCAGAAAGAAGAATGTGAGAGAGGGCAGGTGCCACGTTTCAGTCTGTTGATCTGTACATTACAGTGTAACCTAATATAAACGTATAAAATGGAAATTAAGTTCTTCTACTTGGAGGATGCCCCAATGAAAATCTTCAAAATATTGCAAAGAACGATCTAAGTTCTCAGGAAGCAATTAACTGCTTGACTGAGAATATCCCTACTGGTTTTTTTCTTGTATCTAAAACTCATGGGTGATATTTTGAAACATTTGACTGAACTCAGTCACTCAGTCTTGATTATGGTTTGGCATTTCCCTCTGTGTAGGCCAATCCACAGGGAATGCCATTCATACCAGCCCTGAAGTAGAGCAGGATGACTCAGCTCTAATCAGCTTTCTTTTTTTTTATTAAGAAGCAAGTATTTGGCTTCCCCAGCTGCTGAAGTGATCACTGTCAAGCTCACGTTGTAACTCACACAGTTTTGGTCACCCCAACTCGCATTCTGAGAGAAGGAAAGTGACCTGTAACCCACGATCCGTTTGTTACACAGCTATATGACTGCTGAACACAAATAGCAATGCTGCACCCAGTGTTTTCTGTTCACCATAAAGTCCTGGGGAGAAATGTTTCTATTCCTGTTGCTTTCTGGTCAAGATTCGTCTCTAATTTGGAATCAACCATAAACCCAGGGTTTACGGGTTCTGATAGCAGTATCAATTGCTATCTAGACCAGCAGCCACTGAAACCAGAGCACCTGTATTTTGCTAAATAAATTTAGCCACTTCCTTAGCTAGGACACAACACAGGATCTGCAGATGAGCTATGTCTCTAATTTCCAAACCAAAAAATTTGCTGAAGATATTAATCAAGTTAATGGAAAAAAAAAAAAAAAGACTACTTGTAAAAGTCCTAAGTAAACATGGAACTTCATAGGTAAATCGCAACAGAAACACAGCCCGTGTACAGGCAAAATGTGTGATCATTGTCGTGAAATGTCTACAATGTAAATGTACTTAATGACAAAGTTTAAAAAATCTCAATTAAAGGCACAATGATTCTAGACAGACAAAACCCATCACTCTCCCAGCTTCCTACTAAGTAGGTCTCCAAGCACGGAAAGGTTGCCAGCTATGGGGGAACAGTTTAGAAAGTTAATGACTGTAAAAATGGGATTCACTGGAGACTGTAATCCTAACTCCAGTAAGCATTGCCAGAGGCCTAACATGAAGAAACAAGTACTATTTCAAGCAGACTGCAAAGCCAACAGAAAGATTAACATCTGCCAGAATCATCTACAGATGAGATTCTTATTGATCCTTGAATGTCACAAGAATTTAGAACAGCTAAAAGGAAGTTTAAAGAAAATAATCACGTCTGTGGATCTGGTTTGTAAATTTAGAATACCTTTCCCTACATTTCACTGTATATTTTCAAATAGCTGTGTGTGATGTAGCTCAATGTTACAAGGCAGAAGAGGTATTTCTTCCAACTTATTCACTGTCAAGCTCAGTCTTGTATGAACAGTAGGGACAGGGAGCAGTTTTGTTGTGGAGCTAGCATTGTTGTTACTAGCCTCCAAACCATTGATTTTCGTGTTTAGGCTGTGTTGCTGTGGATTTTATTTCTGCCTTATCCTTGTCTATCCCTACTAACAAGATTAAGGCTTTGCTCACATTCTTCTAATTAAAATGCTGTAATTCCAGGAAGAGATTCCAAGTCTTCTTTTAGCAGGGTAATCAGTATATCTGTGACTTCAAGTCACCATTTTCTATCATCAAAGTTTGCACAAAGTTATCACTCTTCCATGTAGGCCATAACTCTTTATCCACACTGGTTGGAATAACATGCTCTGTTTTGCAGTAGTGGTATCATTAGCATTTGCATACCATAGCTAGCTGCAGTGCTGCCTCAAGCTAATGAGTATACAGGTTTTGGAATTGCCTTCTCAGTAGTTAAGCAACCAAAGGCTCTTCACAACTTGTCATGCTAGGAACATACGTGCATTTGTCTGCACCGTGTTCCCCTTATTAAACTGGAAGAAGCATGATCTGAACTTCAAGCTGTATTGCACTTACCAGCTGTAGCCTCCAAATATTATTTACAAGTTATTATTTCTGTAGTTTCTGATTCCTACAGCAAGTTACCATTGCACAACTTTCAGAAGTACCTCCTCCCACTCTGACTCCTTCCCCTGTATCTTCTCTAAGGTATGTGATACAGTACTGAAAGAAGTTTGCGTTCAATCAGCTTCTGCAAGATTGTTTTGATGTATGTAGGGTGAGAAATCTTGTTACAGCAGTTTAGTCATCCCAGTTCCAAGAGTTCAGACATTAAATCTATTGATTATTCTCACTATGGAAATGGAAAAAAGGTTCATACCTGATATAATAAAAGACAGCAAGGAAAACAATATGCTGGTAAACACAGTAACAGTAAACTTCTAATCCTGGCCTACTTTTATTAGAATTCCCACATTTCAAACTGCATACCAGGGAAGTCAGTGAACCCCACAGAAAGTTGAAGTGTGAACAGCGTAAAGACATGCAACGACAACAGCAATTAGCATAGCTTTGCAATTTAGGCATTCAGATTTATTCAGACTTAGAATAAGGCCAAAGAGAATTCTAGAAAAAGTGGCAGAAACGTAGAAGTGCATAATTAAAAGGAAAGAGATGCATCTTCCCCATTATACTTTCTGACTGTAGCAAAAAATGCATTCAGCAACCAGACGATGCCAGAAAACAAAATGAACGCATAAGAACCCCATAAATGTTCCTAACGCAAGTGTGTTGCCAAATGCAGATTTATAAGAATTGCTGAAGCTGACAGGTTAGTCCAACTCCCTGTTTCCTGTTCTTAAGCAGAGATTGCTGAAGCCTGAACTTCATTTAAACTTCTTTCCACTTTGTTCTTCACTTAATGGATTCCCATGTGTGAGGGAGTGAAGAGTACAAGAAAGGATCAGATCTTTTCTTTACAAACACTTTTTTGTTTAACCGTACCTTTGCACAGCATAGCTGTATGACCAGGAGAACTGTTCAAAAGACACAGGCATTTATTTCAGAGACAGCTGCAGACTCCCAGCAAGGGAGGACATCTTGCACTCTGCATCATCATTCACTTCTCTGTATATTACGCTGATCATCATTCCAGCTTTGTGTGAGGTAAGGATGGTGCAGGGTGGTCAGGCTGCAGAGGTCACTGGTTCAAGATTCAGACAAACCCTTTCCCACATTTAAATTTCACCTTAAATTTCATTTCACCTTACATGTCTGGGTGGGGAAGAAAAACCTCCTCTCTTAAAACATTCACAGCAGCTGCCTCCCCTCAAACTCTGACATAATACAAAGACAGAAACCTCCTACTCACCCACTGCTCACTGGGTCTGCGCCCAGAAGCCCACACCATAGAGCTGAAATATGGACCCAGTTCAAACTATCTTTGCTCTCTGGGAGCGTGAGTCAGATTTTTTGTGCAGCAGCTGCCCGATACGCTCAGGATGCTGGGAGCTTTGCACAGTGCAGAAGTTTGGACTGTACTTTTCTGGCCTCATAGGTTTAGTGTCAGGGTCTCAACTAAAGCAGAGCTGAGAGTCTCAGAGCAGAAGAATGAAGTAACCTCCTAAATCAAGTCATCGTACTTACTCATTCAGTACAAGGTAATGCAGTGTGAATTAGTTTCTCTGAATATATATTTTGTTGCTAATGCACTACCTGTTGTTATTACCTCTCTTTATGTTTGCCAGCAGTTGTCTAGCATCGCAACTGTGCGAGTCACTGTGCAATGGGCTAATACAGTAATGAGTAAATACCTTCCACAGAAGATGAAAGCCAAGATGCTTAAGATGACAAGAGGTCCAGTGTGCACTGCAGCGATGATTGGGTAGGCAGCAACTCTGGCAGCTGTCTCAGTGTGTGAAAGGAGAACGCAGGGAGACTTGCAAATAAAGGACACAGTCAGAAAGCACGTGGAGCAGAGAGCACTTGGAGCTGGAAAGGAAACAAAAAAGTATGTCAAGCCATAGGCATGAGCAGGGGCAGGACTGAGTTGCAGAGAAGATGAGATTTTACCAGCAGGAATATATTGCTTGGTCCTTGAGTGTGCTGCCCAGCAAATCATTATCAAATCTACATGACTGTTGCACAGAACCGCTGTTCTGTTTAGGCAGGGAGTACACCGATCTGTCTGGCGCTGAAGGAACGATTTAGTGCAAGTGCATAGAGTGTGTATTTGTTGCTGTACCACTGGCCAGCAGTCACAGGCTGGACTTGGGGACGGTACTCCCATTCTCCTACTGCTTTTTAATCCATTCATTCCATAAAGAAAGGTGAAAAAAAGTATTATGGTAAATAGAGAAGGAACTGGTACTTATATGGATTACTAACATTGTCAAAAACACACTTGTTTTTCTACCACTTGAGGCACACACATGCACACACAAAAATACAATGAACAAATAAGGACAATAAGGCAAATAAGAGTGTGAAGAAATAGGATCTGTTTCCCAAACATCCTGAACACTTCTGCAGATCAGCTTTGCAATGGCTCTGCTGCCAATTAATCAAGACAATCTTCTAGGCTGAAAACAGTTCAGAACAGAAAACACAGACGAAAAAAAATGTAGGTATGGAGCACTTTGCATAATGTCAACACATTTACACAGAAACCATACTTTAATCCTAAGTATAGTACTGAGTACAAACACATCAAGTATGAAAGCACATGGGTAAAAATTCCAGCAGCAGCACAGTTTACAAAACAGCTGTGTCTCTTCATAGAAAATGATGTAGCATCATTGCTTCTGAAGTGCTAGAACTCAAAGATTAAATCCTATGTGCTTGTTTCCTTCTTCTGATCATGTCCCGATGATCTGAAGTATTAGAACAAATGGCTTAAAGCAATACTACTAATTACTAAGCAACAGTAAGAACCTCGTGTTTACCTTGGTAAACCACCCTCGGTGTCAGGAGACATAAGAACTACTTGTGCTTCCAGAGAACATTACAACAGTTGCACAGATGATACTGCAACCTGATAACTCTTTCAGTGTTTCTGTATTTACTTCATTTTGTTTGGTGGTGTTGCCAGATTTTTTTTTGTGGACAGCTCTACTACAGACCCTGTCTCAGGAGATTTTACCCTCTCATTTCAAAATTGCACCAGATTTAAAATGGTCTTGCTGTGCAGAGAAAGAAAACTATTTTTCCGATCTCTTTAGTAACTTTCAATTTTTAAGTCACCAGAAACTACTAAAAAGCCTTCAAAGCTGAAAGTTTGTCTTGCACCCAGCTAAACTATTTGCTTCATTTAGGTGGCAAAACCCAACATATTTCACCTTTCTGTAGTGGAGTACTTAGGAATTGTAAGGAAATTGTTTTGAACGCAAATTAAATGGGAAAGGCAAGGTGGAGTACAAGAGTTTCACTGTCACTACTACATCTTTACAATCTTCGGAACAAGCTCAGGCTTTGCAATGAGAAGATACACAAATATCTGCCCAAACCTTTGCATGTCACCTCACGTATGGCAGGACACAGCTCACTGCTCTGCACTGCTTATGTCCAGTAGTCATCTAGGAATGATGTACTTCTCAAATTTACAGGATACGTCAAAGAATGTAGAAGTCAAACTGCTAATCAGCAACAGCCCAATTACTAGTTCTTTATACATCCAATTCAACTTGGGGCATGTTGATTTAAGGAAAAATATTAACATTTCAAGTTAATTAAAAGTATTATTCCCATATCTTCTGTGGACTTTCAACAAAATCAGTTAAATGAGTTACAATAAAGTAGGCACAGAATGAATGGGACTGCCGTGGGGTCAATACCCATTTTCAACTGCAATGAAAATAAGGAAGTAGATTTCTAAAGCTCTCATTTGAGTTTTCTTGTCACTATTTCCATACTGTCATGTAAAGTAAATCACTAAAAAGGTAACTGTATTCTGTAGGTCTCATGAAGGTGAAATAGATTTAGAAATAGGAAAGAATATCCTAGAAGTTTAAAAAAAAAAGAGGAAGCGGCGAGCAAGGGAGAAAAGGAAAATCGCTACTGTTTGGCAAGAATCCTATGTTATTCTTCAGGTTCTTCACTTGCTAAAGAAGTAACCTCTACTGATAGACCGTAAGCTGGTGACCAGTGCTTGTAAAATGACTTGACATTTTTGGATGGAAAATCCTACATATGCAGAGTAATATTCTGTTTCAGTGTTGACTATTTCACCACTATCTCAGAAATCTCTGAATGAACACAAAAGCATCTTGATTTCATAAGGTGGGAGTTTTATTTTGCAATCCTTTGTCTACATCCTTAAGGGCTTTTGAATGGAAAAAAATCCAACACATCATTTTGAACTGCTCCAGCTATAAATTTTTTTATCAAGTGCAGCCAGATCCTCAGCTTCAGTACAACATACATTTTAAAGCTGTCTCAACTTTAGCCTTCTTTGCTGCATCCTTCCTGTATTTTGACTTGCCAAGTACGGACACACTTCAACTTCCCTTTTGTACTTTCAGAATTCCTGTCCCATTAAAGTATCATTGAGGCTTTTAAAATAGTTGTAAAAGCACTGGAAGATTTGTAGAAGATAAAATTCCATTTTGATTTAAAAACGAATAGAACAGGAAAGCCTGAAACACACAGGCATCAAGTATTAAAAGTCATGAGGATCTTGGTCAGAATTTCTGGATGTGCATAACGTTCTTTTCCAAATTCAAGATCTAGAGACACATTACAGATGACGGAATCTATCTTTGGGGATCTGATCATGACATACCAACTCATTTTTATTTTCTGCCTCATGGAGTCACCACATTTTATGCATCACACTACAATACATGTCCAATCGCTAAAAATCTCATTTGTTTCAAATCTCTTTGTACAGTGGTAGAAAAGTGAAAAAGGGTAACAAAATGAAAATTATGAGCTTTAATAAAAATTAAATGCTAGCATTGCTGTTAGGATTCAGCTGGTTCTTATTAATCAGGGTTTGGACAAGAACCAGGATTTATATTCCCTTCTGAATAGCTGGAATAAGATCACTAGTTGGAAAAGTTTATTGGCCCTTAAAGATATTGTATTTTTCTGCCTTAACTACTTCTGGCTGTAAGATGGGATAGTAACATTGTAGTCTGATTGCCCTCATACTTTCTTTTCCCAGATGAACTCCAGTTTGATTTTGGTATTTTCATAAAGTCTGAAATTTCAGTTCTTTCATTTCTGATCATCTTCTATTGGAAACCTTGGGAAGGGTGTAGCGGGAGAGAAGGGCAGGCCATACACCCACCCTCACACAGCTCTTCTGGACTCACTGTTTTAAGCAGCAACTAGGGAACGACTCCTCTTCTTGTGTCTGGACAGGAACTGTAGGTGAGCAGCAGGCTTTCACGCTGCTGGTAGTTGGGTAGGATGGAGGCATCTGTTTCCATAGACCTCAAAACCATCCAACTTTATATGGGCAGGATGGATTTATTCCACTTATGCTGCAGTAGTTTTCCTTTCAGTTAGTGCCTGAGATCTTTAGTCACTCCTTTGTGCCAATGAATTAAGATTTATGAAACCCTGGAGTCCTAAAAAGTATATATACAGTTTGAAGTCTACATTGGAAGTTCCAAAGTAATCATCACATGTCAATCATTAATTTTAGGATTTGCTTTATAGATGATAATATAGGGGTGATATACAACTGTTGTATGCTCCGATAACCTATTTCTAGCCAACATTTTTATTTCTAGCTCGCTCAATTCTAGCAGTTTTATGCCATTGAGGCCACTGACTTCAGGAGAATCAGATTCACATGCTCCTTCTAAGGTTGTTTTCTGTTATTTGTTTTCAGAGGGATTTCTCACTAGTTTTAATGAATGACCGTTAACTCGTTTTTCCTTCACTGTATTTAAAGAGATTTTTATTCTGACAGAGACAATTTCTGTACCCTTTATTTAACAACTGTCAGTTTGTTATTTTAAATAGGATAAAATTTTCTCTTCTGTCAGGGTGGCTCTGTGGATCTTTTAACACTGTACTAACAGCCAATCTGTGACAATAGGAGCTGCATCCCATTGTAAGTTTTTACTGGTATGGCCATCATGACCTGAATATCATGCACTGTTTTCCAAAGGAAGCCATATTTTAGATGACTGTTGATGACTCTAAGATTCCCATGACCGTATGCTACATGTGAGAGTATCATGATGCCAAACATTACATCCTTAGAAACAGAAGTCTTGATTACGTTTTACAACTCAGTAGTTACACAGTGAGCCTTTTAAGTTGAGCTCTGTCTGCCCTGTGCCACGAGTCTCTGTCACCTCCTGCAAGAAACCACCACTGCTGCTGCAGGCTGGATGTCTCCCATCAGGGAGCTTCACTCGGCACCCTCTGCTCTGAGGGAAAGGAGCATCAAGGAAGGTGATGCGCAATAGACTTGTTTTCCTCTTTTGGGGCTTCTCTGCAGGGGCACTAGTCATTGAAATATTTATACACTGGTTCAGGAGGACAGAGGCGATAAAATGAGGCTCCTGCAAATAAGTCATTCCCATTACTTATGCCCCAATAAGTGTAAAATAAACCCTAAGAAGAAGTGTTTTCCAAAGCCTTATTGGTTTCTGATTTGGTGAATCCCCACCCTGCAGGTCAAGACTCATAGTGCTATTGTCCCTTAAGTACCCAAAAGGGACAGGTGCATCGTGGGCTACCGAGCATTCTTGTTATTACCCTTGCCTAAACTAAACTTGAGTCAGAAACCTGGAGGTAGATATTTGTTGCACATCCTGTGATGACAAAGATCATGGTGACATAATGCACGCTCATGGCTGCAGGGCAGCATTTTTCTCAGTCTACTGGCCTCCCTAGAAATACTCAAAGGAACATTTCAGTACTGGAGGCATTTGGAACAAAAGGAAGTGTATGAGACACAGATAGCTTCCAACTGGCTCTTCAGCATACATAAAGCTCAGGATGAGTCACTGCAGATATAACAGAGGAATGAAATCTTGAGTCCATTAGAAATTCCCATCTTCTTGCTCATCAGCTAAGATCAAGGGAAGGCTGAAATGCAGTGCCTCTGACACTCCTCTTAGTCATAATGGCTTAAGGATTCCCTTCAAGGCCTCTCAGGTCTCAGAAATTTTTTCCCTGAATTGCTACTGCTAAATTTTAATTCCTATACTTGTTCAAATGTTTCAGTGAGGAAGATGTGCCGGTAGACACCTTCTCTTTAACAGCAACTTCAGCAGCAACGCCCTCCCTCATTTCTCACTTACTACCAGCAGCAGCGAGATAAAACTAATGCACTACTTATTGCTTATTTTGGTGACCTCTGTGATCCCATTTGCTGCATAGACAGCCAAACATATCATCCATCATTGCAAATAATACCAGAAAACATTTACTGGGCGCAAACCGTCTGCTACCAGTAGCCCTAGCACAGCGCACATGCTCCATATGGTGTCACTGTAAAGAGCTGCACAAACTTCACTGCTGGGTCAAAGCCTATACAGTATGAACAACTTATTTTGTCATCACTGAATAAATCAGCCACTTCTCGTCTCTGAAATGCACAAGTCGAATCAAATACTTCAGGGAGTCTATTGGCTTATTCAATACTCTGAAAACTATTATTTCCTGCTATTATGATGTTGGTTTTCTTCTATTTCCTGTGATCTGAATTACAAAATTGGTAAATCAGATGTGTGTTCTCACAAGCCTAACCCCTTGTTCTTCCATACCTTCTGCATAAACTGCATAAGACTTGAGAGTATGAGGTTATTTGCACTAGGGAGCCCACTTCTGAAACACACGTCATTTCATAAATTCAAGATCTATCAGCATTTCTGTAGTTATGAGGACAAAAAGGTTCAAGTATTCTTTCTGTTTATTTTTTGCATATCCCTAAAATACACCAACGACTTCAAGAATAACAGAAAACAACATTCCAAAGTATATCATGCTTTCGATTACAACATTCTTAGCCTATGTTTATTGACTATGTTTATTTTTATTTAGAAAATAATTTACTTGCTGTATTTGGTTGAGCTAAACTGAGCATTATTTTATCTTGTCTCTTACTAGAGTAGGAGCTACTTTAATGGAATACGGTGAATGTGCAACTAGAAGGCTGCACTGTCTTCTCTATTGAAAAAAGGCACTAAAATACTCTGTATTACAGACAAACATGCTTCATTTTTACTAAGATTTACAGATAGTAATACCACATGATAGCCCAATTCAATTCTAGTGCTTCACTTTACCTAGTCAGGCATTACTGGAAGCAGCAGGACACCCAAGAACCTCAAGACCTACAAGACAGACAGGTCTCATACATTATCACTGGTTTCTGTGCTCTTAACAGCCTAATCAGTACTCTGTGTCCACCAAACAGTAAGTACCTAGGATAAAAACTGAGACATAATTAAAGCTTTACTAGTGCATTACGGGCAACAAACAACAAAAAGGTTTGCCAAAGTATTTTGGAAAATTTTGCTCCTTCAATTCAAGCAGCAGCACACTTCATGCAAGCTGAGGATGCTCCCACCTGCTTAGCACTATGACAGTAATTATGCGAGGTGTCAGAGCTGTGTTGGTATAAAACCAAGGCTTGTTGTCTTAGCTTCCCCTTCATGCTGACAGAACTGTAACACAGCCTCATGGCTTTAATTACTGATTGCTCCACCAGGTTTTTGTTTATTTTCCTGGTCTTTCAAGTCTCACATCGTGAGATTTCGCAAAGCAAAACAATCACCGTATTTACAGAACCGTATAATGCTAAGACAAAAACCTCAAAGGAAAAAAAATACAGCACTCTTCAAGGAAAGCAAGAATACATTCCAACCAGACATGACAGAATTACACATTTTTAATACACAGAGTGTATATTAATCTCTAACAAACCAATAATGAGGAACCTTTTCCTTCTCGCCCCATCCTCACTCACATTTAGCAAAAGCCCATGGCAATAAACACTCAGATCACACTGTCAGCAAAAGCTAATTGGAAAATGACTTGGGCTAAAAACTGAAAAGTTTTCAGCACTGAATGCACATCCTCAGCCCTTAGAGTTCACTGTAGAAAACTCTTCTGTGTTTCTGAGTGGAAAGTAAGTCATCACTCTGTAAAAAAACCCACATTTTTTTTAACAAAGTAAGTCATCACTCTCTAAAAAAAAAAAGCACATTTTTTTTAACCTGTAAACTTTGGTGGTTGGATCTAAACCATATGCAACTTTAAAAAAATGTAAAAGTTTTACCTGTTTAAGTGAGGTGTGAATGATCACTCCCATTTGTCTCAAGAGAATGTCTATTAAATTCTGCCATAGTGCACTCAGACTACTAATTACTGAATCCCTTTTTTTAACTTACAGCCATTTGGCATACAGGCAATATACCAACACTAGGAAGGGATAAATCTTTGTAGAACTGGAAAAGACACTGTAAGGTAGGGATTTGCCCTAAAGGAGAAGACTGTGATTTGATAGTAGGAGTCCTTCATTGTATTAGTGCAATATTTGTTACCACTATTAAAGTGCTGGCTGTCAGCAGGCCTAGTAGGGAAGCTTTATATACACTTGTGGCTAAAACTTCTATTGTTCTTGGTCATAACAAAAACCTTTTGCTTCCCCTCACAACGATTTTTCTAGAGGTACCCCGCTGTAGAAAAGAACAGCATTATTGTTGATCCTGAAAAAAACCCAGGATGACAGGTTTCCAAGTACTGTTTCTAGTTGAAACAAGGCAGTAAAGGGAGACTACAATTTCTGCTGGAAACTGAATTACTAGAATTCACGTTCCTTTGAAGACTTAAATATATCTTAACTGCACTACATTGGCAGCAAAGAAGAAAGCAGCTGTTTCTCTTTGTTGTATAGGTATGACAAAAAAGAAAACTGTTCTTAATCTCAAGGATGATTCTTCTCAGAGTGATCAAAATACCCTGGGACAAATGGATACTGGGAAGTTCTTATAAGCCCCAGAGCAAATTTCCCTACTGGAAAGCTGTCCGTTCATGATATCATGGTCAAATGTAACAAGAAAAAAAGAAACATTAGAAGACCATGAACTTTCTGAAATGTAATTATATGTTTTTCAAGTAAACTTCAAGTAGCAGGTTTTCATCTGTCTCCCCCAGACTTTCCTACTGAGTCAATGAAAGAGCAAAATCAATCCACTTTAAATACAAATGTAAAAATACCCCTGAAATGTAGCAAAACATGGTGTTGATGTTTCGCCAGTTACCATCAAGTATATATAACATTATTCTGTGAAAACAGCTGATTTTAGAACAACACAACTGGAAGGGACCTTCCTGGCTTAGTTAAGTCCAATCACTTCTGTTTAAAATACACCCCCCGAGAAAAGCTAGGATTGTGACAGATGCGCAAAAGAAGTATTTCTGGTTTGTTCTGACAGAGCTGAATACCTGAGGGAGAAGGTTATGTTGGTTAAACACCACCACTACTAGTCTGCTGGAGTTGTGCTAAATCAAGCTTCCATTTTCTCTCCTTCATAAAGTTTAAAATAAAACATTAACATTCTTGAAAGGAAAGGCTGCACTGTTCAGTGTCCCAGGGAGAAAGAGTGAGTGGTGTCCTGGAGTACAGTCTTCCACGTTGTTATCCATCCAGTTATACAAGTGGTAGTCATGAAATGGAACTACTTCAACATAGCAGACCATTTTTTCTCCCCACTGTAATGATACTTTATCACAATGCTTCCAGGTTGAAGAGGATATACAGAGTTCTGTATGCTAGCAAAAGAAGAGCTGCCAAAATTCAATGGCAGTTTTGACAGAGATGTGTCAAATATATAAACTGTTCTTGGAATTCCAAAACTCTCACATATATCTTTACATGCTTTGTAACTCAGTTGTTAATTGTCCAAGTACTGCAGTCTGAATTGAAATTGATCTGCACTGGAATAGAGTTAAAAGTTTGGGGGTTCGACATGGAACAGAGATCTATACAGAGATTTGGCAGCAATTTTAAGCACTGCTATTCTTACTGGAAGCAATTAATTTAGTAAATTTACCAAATTTTCAGTTCTAAATAAGTTTCCAGGGAACATAGCCTTTTCGACCATTCTTCCTCAGATTCTGCGGGATAACTGTTTAAAAAAATGGGAATTCCCTATATATACTTGTTTTGTTTGGCACTTGTTTCACTTACAGGTGCCCGCAAGCAAAGAGTTTTTCAAGACACAAAACCACTTGCTTTTTGACGTGATCCATTTCTCCACTCTTACATTAAGCCCCTTGTAACATTGCTTTTAGACTGTTCACTGGTGTCTTTATCACATGACTTTCAAATAAGCAAAGAAATAGGGAGACTGATCATTTATATTTCAATTATTACCTTTTTCAGACAGCCGTTAGATCAGTTGGTAAAAAGGTGAAAATTGTAAACCCCTATGAAGCATTCATGTGCAAATAGCATTTTATATATTTCTAATGTGCCATTACTCCTACCATATGTGCTGAGACTAAGCAATAAGAACGAAGCGAGGTTTTTTACCCCCCAAGCCTGTAATCCTGAATGCATCTAAATTCTGAAGAAATACTTACTTCAGTAGGATATTTTATTAATCTCTGGGAATGGTAGGTAGAAAGGAATAGTATACAGATGCTGTCTTCGGCATCATTTGAATTACACTGCATCATTTACTGGATTCCGCCACAACCGGGAATCCGGGAAGAAGACAGTAAAAGAACTTAAAAAAAAAAAAAAAAAAAAGCCCTGCTGAAAATAAACTCTTTTGTGGTCAAAAACCAGCCAGTTGGAACTGAAGCAGTGTTTTCTTAGGGTGGCAGAACAGTCGGAAAAGTTGTTGGATTATTTTTGGCAGTGGCCAGCATATCATAGCTCTATCATTACTTTTAGTAAACTGTCAAGAGTCCACTGAAAGGGTTATTACTTTACTAGTACATTCTTGCAAAAATATAGCATACTCAGTACATAGCATGAAACTTTGGATTTTAGAACTTTGTTTGACCTTTCTGACACATTCATATCACTGTAACTAGCTCAACTCCTAAATACTTCAACCACACAGGTACAGTAGAGCACGAGCCCTCATCTACAGACAGCAGCAAATCCAAAGAGTGGCCAAATCATTGCAGAAGCATTACACAACGCGATACAATGAGCACGTAACAGATTGACTCCTGTGCCCTGCACCACTTGAAAACAGGCTTGGAAGATTTCAGTTAGATTTCTAAAAATTAACTAGCTTGTATTTGGATTGTGGTAAGAGCCAAACCCAGTGGCTGCAGTTACTGGCAGCCACCTCTCCTGGCGACAGAAATTGTGCAGGTGTAAAATGAATCCAGCGCACCCTACGGCGATAGCAGCCCGTTCTCCTTAGCAAATGCACTTGAATCTCCACACTGAATCAAGCAAGATCTTTTGCAGTACAGGATTGCTTTATACAACTCTTATTTACCTTATTAAATGGAACAGATGAGCTATATGGTTAATCACAGTGCAGTAATTAAGTGGAGCTATTTCTGCCTCTTGCCAGAGGACAAGCATTTAAGTATGTGTCTGCAAGTTTTGTATCTTCAGTTCTTCTCACATACCAGCCACGATCAGATAATTCTCTGCCACCAAATGGCAATCTGTGATTCTCCTCCTGATTATCTGCTGAATTGACCAAGATATTTCCCTGCTGTTCTAGCTGTCGCTTTCAGCCCATTGTTCTCTTCTTCGCTAGGCCTCAGCACCTACCCTGATCTTCTGGCCAATTTTTACTAAATCTGGGAGCGGGTCTACAGTTTATGTTGCCTCAATGAAAAGAATATCCCAGCCAAATAGCTCATTTGGACCCACTTTGAATCACATACCAAAAATCCCCGAAAGTTTAAGGCCTTTCTCCTGTGAAAGGTCTTCAGATTCTCTCCTAAGCCAAGAAGACTCCAGTATGTCTCTGGCCCTCACCTGACTCCCGCCTGAATACTAGCGAAAAAAGGAAGCCTGCCTAGAATGGAAAGAGGGTAACTCATTGTCTTTTCACCTCACCTGTGCTAGTTTGCCAAAGGTCTTGATTAAGAGGTTCCATTAGGTAAGGACACACTTGGTTCACCCACTAAAATGTCACGCCAAGCTTGTCTCCAGGTTTCATTTTGTGCAGCACACTGATTTTCTGGGTTTTTTTCCTGAAATTGCAGACATCCAGCACTGAGGCTGACCAATTTGCTAGCTTTTAGCACACAATGTCTTTTTGTTCTGGCAGTATAAGAGCTTTAGAATTTATTTTTTTCTTTTTCCATGTGTGAGTGAAAGATCTGAAGCATCATCTCTTCACTGAAACAGACCCTCAGCAGCCTCTTATGAAATTGCTCAAGTGGAACTCTTGTTTCAAACAATCAGCAGAGTCCGGTCACTATCACTGGACAACCTGTGAGATGTTTCATCACTCAGTCTGCTGAGCTGCACACTTTTTTTTCCCTCCACTAACTTTCACTGACTGTGACGCTACTACAAAGCAGCCCAGCCAACTTCGCAACTGCATTTCTTCACACTTAGCTCAAACAGCGATGGGGTGATGGGGGAGGCTAGAACTACCCTGTAGGTAGCTGGTATTTTGTGTGGAGTATTACAATCACAGACAACATTGCCGTATATGCTGACAAAAACCCAAAGGAGAAACAAAAGCTACTTTCCACTGGCTGTTCAGAAGGTACGGCAGTATGCATGTTGGCAACCCTCCTTCAGGGTCTCTAAAGGACTTCCAGCATTTGGGGCATCATAGGAAGAGAAAGCACGGGGCACAAACGGAGTAACAAAGATGTGTGCAGAGCAGATCTGTGGACAGGGCATAGATGGGTTTATGTCTTGCAGGCACTACAAATGTCTCTGGTTTTGAGTGTTTGAGTACTGACAGCAGGAGTGCGCCATTCTGAAGGACTGTGACAGAGAAAGGACACCGGGCTGGTGATAGTGCTGTTTAGACCCATCTGGACAACCAAGCAGCATAGCCGCCGAGTTTTCCATCGGCTGCATCTGCTGGCAAACAGCTTGCAGTGCCTTTACTTGTAACCAGACTTTCTTCCCAGACAAAGATGATGGAGGGCCCGAGCCCTCATTCGTCCACCACTGCTGTGCACACCGAGCTCAGACAGTGACATCAGGAGGCACTGCTTCCCTGTGCTGCATCGCTCCTGGTTCTGGTGAACCCAGAAGATGCCTGAGAGTGATCAGGAGCAGTGGATTGTTAACCAGTCTGGTATAGGTTCTGAATAAAGGTAGCTCTGTCTTACAAATGTGCTGCTCTTGAAAGCACTTTAGACAGCCACTACACTGTAACAGTGAAAAAGGCACAGTTCAGAGAGCCGAGCAAGTGGATTTGTCCCTGTACTCCTGCTATCAAGTGGGGAAATGGTATTGAAAACACTTATTTGCTGGCTAATTGAAACAAATACTTCTACTTCTAGTGGAACGCAGAATAAGCAACTCCCAGACTCAGCTACGCAGTCAAACTGGCCTGATGGCATGCTGCAGCCAACCCCAGCTCAGCGTCTGGATGAAATAAAGACCTTGCTGGGGGAGCAGTTTTTTGTGCAGTATACTCAGAGGTAAGCACAACACACACACTCTTCTCAGAGCACACTGAAATCATCTATTACCAATATCACACAGAAGCCTGAACAGCTATACCAGAAGAAGTGCTTAAATGACACTTGACCAACAAAAAAGTGGGGAAGACAGTTGTCATCTTGAACTTAAAAAATCATTGGTCTGTCTTCTAAAGAATGAAGACGAGGGCAGTTTGTACTTCATACTCGTATTTTTGGAAAAGCGTAGTTCTTTGAGTTATTAAACAAGTTGCTTCACTGATACCTGCTAGCTTGCTATTGTCTGGCTAAAATGGGAGTTTCCACTTATTCTGTCTTATATTCTGTCTCCAGACATCGTATGTTTTGTGCGGAACGTTTACCTATAATGAGATGGTCCACTCAGAAGCCACAGTTCTCATTAACATCTTCTGGTTTAGTAGTTTTTGTATTTTTGGCATTGAAATGCCTGTGATAACCTTTGCATCCAATGTCACAAACAGATACCCACATACTACAAGCACTAGAATTGGCAGTGGTGCACTTCCCTGGAAGTTCAGGTGGCTGCACTTGGCATCCACTGTGAACAACTCTAGAAAGCACCATGAAAGGGTCTAGTAACTAAGTATATGACAAAGTTTAGGAATAATCCCCCCCAAATACCCTATAAAATATCTGTACGTGTCAGCAAAAAAGTCCACAATCCTCACAGTCTAAGGCATACCTATTCTCTAAATGTTAACTTCTGTTTGCTTGTGTTGTCATCAAGTCTAGTCCACTTTTTTAATCTGTAAGTTTCTATTCCCCACTGATTTAATAATTGATTAAAAGATTCCATTTTGAATCTTCAGGAAAGCTACCAGGTATCCCAAATACATTGTGTCTGTGTTTGGGCCACACTCTCCACAGAATGCATTACCACAAGGAGAGGAAACACAAGCCAAGTTTTTTAAAAAAATGAGAAAAAAAAAGGCAAGCAGGTGAGATCTTTCTGATTTTGCGTTAATGGCCTTAAAGTAGCAATCTTAGCAAATGCAACGTAAGAAACTCAGAGAAGGGAGATAAATGTAGCTGGGTTTAGAGCAGCGAATCTTGTATAGCACAAAACCAGAAACAGCTCTTTGCTGACATTGCAATGTCTCTTTCCTATAGAAGGAAATAATAAAAAAAGGGTTTATGTATAAACACAATAGGTTGAGGCTGCTATTGGCATGTCTAAATTGTGCCTGGATTTTGTTCTGCAAACCTTTTCCATTAACATTTCTGTCAGGAAAGCTAACTCTTTAGAGATGTAATGAACCATCTGATTTTAATTTGGTTGCAGAACAAGGGGTTACTCTCTGAATTGTGCATAGCCGAGCTATTGAGCTACACCCAGCTCTGTTTCCTTATACAGATGATGATGACTGCTCAAGCATGAGCAGCATGCGGGAAAGCAGCAACCCTCAGCCTTGTTTTAAGCAAATTAAAGTAGCTTTGGAACAGTAAGGATTTTCTCTGAGAGATACATTTGACTCTCTTCATCATCATTTTGTCCCCAATTCTTCCAGCCCGACTGTTGCACAAACAACTGCTAATGTGGCTTTTGGCCCTTTCTCTTCTTTTCTCCCCTTGATGCAGGAACTGTAGCATCTTCACCCTCTTCAGTCACTATCCTCACTTGGCATCTCCTGCTGATTTCTTAAATGCTTGCACAGCCCTGCACAAACACTGCTGTTTACTTCATTTCAGCTCTTGTCCAAGATAAGACTATCTACACAACATCCTATGGGACATCTTAGGATTCTGCATTTTCTGCAAGATTGTGCTCTAGCAAAGCTAAAGCCCTGGTTGAGCACTTTAGTGCTGCTTGGGATTCTAGTCTGAGAAAGCTGAACAGAAAGAAAGAGGGGGAACTTCAACAGTAGTTGACCCACACCCAGAAAAAACATCAAGACATGCTGGGAAGTCACAGTGGAACTGCAGAGCCTGATTCCTCTTTTACAAAACCCTGTTTGTCCAGTCTATGTGCGGCTGCCTGCCTGCTGGCTGGACAGAGTGTAATTCAGGGCCAGCTGAGACATGTCAGGCAAAAGAAGGCAAAGAGACAGGGGAGGAGACTCGCTTGGTAGTTTTTTTCTGTTTATACCCTGTCTCTGCTTATTAAGTCTTCACAGAGGAAATACAATGTCTGCCCTTAACTGCAATTTCAGATCATTTTTAATGTCTCTTATTCCCAGGATGCCTGCTGCTGATTTGTTAACCCAACGTGTGACTGAATTAAGTCAACACATGGTAATTACCTAACAAGGTATTACTGCTGCTGGTCTTCTAGCAAAAAATTGTTCTTTAGTGAAGTTTTAGACTTTTGTCTTACACTTTTCCACACCCAAACGGATGTGTGTATTCTCCAGATTGAAGGAAGACCAGCACTGGCACTGGATCTGCTATGCAGTGACATTGTGGAGCTTCTTGATCATGGAACTCTGAAAAAAGGAAGGTGTTGCCCGTACATAATTCCCAGTACTATGTCCACAATGGCTTTAGCTATGCTATATCTAAGATGCCAATCCAGAAGTAGCCTGTCACTCACAGTGCTCCTATGTAATACCCATATTTGTCCTAATAGGCAGCTTGAACATGGAAAAATCCCATCTGCCCTTGTGAGATGGGATGGCTGAGCTCTTCTGGGAAGCAGCCTGGGCTTTATCTGCCCAAAATCAGCAATGTGGTGTGTCCCTAAAGGGCAGATGGGATAGATGGAGGCTGCTGGAGGCTGCTGAGCCAGCCAGAGTGGTGGGGCCTGTCCACACAGCAGGTAAGCGTGGATGTTGAACGTGTGATAGCGGCACGATTCACTGGGGCTCCCCCCCTTCCACAAGTAATACCTTGGTAGTCCTCACCCCAGCCCCAAGGACACCTCTGCAGACAAATTAACTGAATGGATAGCTATTTTAGCCAAGGGACTGCTTCTACGCTCACTACTCTGCAGGGTATTTGCAGCCAAGAGACAAGCCCTGGCCAAAAAGGTTGCTGCAAAAATCACTAGAGATTTTACTCCTGGGAACATGCTGTCGCCATATGGTCTCCACATTAATAACGCCAAAAAAGTGCTTCATAAACAGTGTTCTAATAACAAATACCAGAGGAATTAATAATAATCTAGCTATTATTTTCTAATGTTCTCACTTTATTAAGAACATTTATGCTGTCTGAATGAGCTCCTCCGGAAGAATAACATCTGGCACCCACATGAACACCTGATGAAATCTATACGATCCTGGGTATCTTATAAATTTATTGTCAGCAACGGCATCCATTTGTGCCAGCATGGCTTACAGTAACATTACGTTTTTCTTTTGTTCTAGGTGCATAGCGTAATGTCCATGCTGTACTACACTCTGATTATAGCTTTTTTGATCGGCACACAGGCAGCTCCAAAGTCAGAGGACAATGCTCCACTGGAGTATCCTGCAGAACACTCCCTGCTCAATACCCACCAGAGTAACGGCCACCACATTCCCAAGGCAGCTCCACAGACATCCCACGGCCACTCTACTTGGACGATAGGCAGAAGAGAAGCTATAAATATCACCGTGGACCCCAAATTTTTTAAGAAGAGGCGATTCCGGTCTCCTCGGGTGCTGTTCAGCACACAGCCCCCCCCAGTGTCAGGGCAAGGACCGAACATGGGATTTCTCAGCAGTGCAGGCTCTCTCAACAGGACTGCCAGGACCAAGAGGACTGCGCATCCCGTGTTACACCGGGGAGAATTCTCAGTGTGTGACAGTGTCAGCATGTGGGTCGGGGACAAAACCACAGCCACTGACATTAAAGGCAAAGAGGTGACAGTGTTGGGAGAGGTCAACATTAACAACAACGTTTTTAAGCAGTACTTTTTTGAGACCAAGTGCAGGGACCCTAAGCCAGTCTCCAGTGGGTGCCGAGGGATCGACGCAAAGCACTGGAACTCCTACTGCACCACAACACACACCTTCGTCAAAGCGCTGACGATGGAGGGCAAGCAGGCAGCCTGGCGGTTCATTCGGATTGACACAGCCTGCGTGTGCGTGCTCAGCAGGAAGTCGGGGAGACCCTGAGATGGACCTAAACCCCGCGACAACACCCTCCTACCCCCCTACCTCAGTCTGTAAATTATTTTAAGTTATAAAGGACTGCATGGTATATTTATAGTTTATACAGTACAGAAAGAACCTCATTATTTATTAAACTCTTTTGGAAACCTTTTGTGTTTTGCTATTTATTTACTGGCAGAACCCTTCAAAAGGGTTCACCTTACTCTCATTCAGCCCTACAACTCTGAAATGTTCACAAGGCCATTGAACAATCTTTGGTTGCCATTCTAGCAAAAGAAAACATTTTTCACACAGTTTGCACACATATTCCTCTCTTCCACAACAAAAGACTTTCCTCACAAAACCTGCCAGTTTACTGTGAAAACCTTGTAGGTTAGGTTGGAATTTTTAGTCCAACTACCAACCAACTGAAAAAGACCTTTCAAAACTTGCTTCCAGTTTTACTAATTATCCATAAAGATATAAATCTTATATAATTATTCACCTTAGTGAACTCCTGGTAGAAATACAAGTTCTTCACGTTGCTAGATAAACTTCCAAGTAAGACCTTTAGTGGATTATTTTAAATTGCCAAATTATTTTCACCGCAAAAATAATCCATTCTGAATTATTTTGGAACATTTGTGTGCATAAGAGTAGAATCTAGATGTATGTATTTTTGCATTAAAATTCTATTTTACAGCTCATTATTTATGATCTATATTAGTGACAGGGTTGCAAATGTCAATATACACCTATAAATAAAAAAGTTCATGTGGCTTATAATTAAAATTTGAAAATTCTCTCAGGCTAGTATGTTGGCAATGGGGACTTGACATAGGAGCTAGTCTTTTCATGCACGATAGAAGAAAATTAAAAAAAAAAAAAAAAATCACTGAGGCTGTGTTTTAGCAAGGAGCCCCAAAATAACCCTATGGTGATAATTTCTGTGCTTTGGGGAACATTGGTCTCTAGAA
The DNA here is from genome assembly GCA_017639485.1 of Pluvialis apricaria. NCBI lineage: Eukaryota > Metazoa > Chordata > Aves > Charadriiformes > Charadriidae > Pluvialis > Pluvialis apricaria. Next base: position 5,581,816 of record CM030029.1, on the reverse strand, counting down.
GTACATGGTGGAGCCTGAGGCCTGTGATGGGTGTTTCAGTCACTGCACACCGAATAAAAGTTCTGGTTTTTTCATTGTTTCCTTTGGAAAAGCAGCTGTTATCCATTGCAGAAACTGTTTCAAAACAAATAGCAGTAAGGTTTTTCAACTTGGTTTCTTCCAAATCCTAGAGGGCACACTTTCACACTTGCCTTCCCTCACGCACAGTTACTTCTTTAATGAAAAAAGCAGACCTGACATATGCTTCCTCCACGTAAACACCAAATCAGGGCAGGAGATCTCCAGAGAAAACGTGTTACGGTAAAAGAGCACCAGTTGAAATAACGAAATCTAGGCAAGATATGCGTTCTGGTATGACAGTGCCAGTCTGTGTGAAGTGGAAGGCACTAAGACAGAGACCATTCCTGCCAATCACTGGTATGCCACTTTCCAGCCCCCTCTAGTAGGTGGTTATGGTGTGGGAGAGCAATATTCCAGTGAGAATGCTTTCGTCTCTCCAGAACAACATGTTTGCAATATTTGCATGAATAGTCAGTTATCTGAAAGGCCAAGGAGAGGGCAGGCTCCTGACTGTCCTGTGTCCTCCAAATAATGACAACTTGTTCTGGAGCAGGGGGAGGCAACAAAGACGAAGGAACATGCACAACCATGTCGGCATCCGATGCTCTGACTCAGTAGCAGAACACAACAGCAGTGGCAGCCACCTGCCAGTCATCACAGGAGAGATGGAGGGAGCGCAGTATTCCGAAGCAAAGAAAAACACAGCATTGGGGCAGAGTCCCTTCTGTGCTCTTTGGTGGCCTTAAAGCAACGGACAAAAGTAACAAATCTGCTTTAGAAGTGCTCTTTACTCTACGTGACACAATGCAACTACAAAAAAATGAAGCTGCTACTCATCCAGGACTTCCAGGTTTATGGAGACTGCCATTATTTTACCGCTACCATACCAAAACTGCAATTGAAAGTGTCTCATGAATGCATTTGGTAACTCCAAACATGTGTAAGACTTGGCATTTCGTCAGCCAGCCCTGAAACTGATGAGTTTCTTCATAAAACAGTCTTGGGAGCTGACATTTTTTCCACGTGCAGCCCACTTAGGAGTTCCTCCAACTATACCTTAAAGCACATTCTTGCCAAGAACAAGGTACTACTACCTATAACACCCAATCTGAGGGACAAATGGCTGTCAGTAAAAGCTCTGGGAACTACTGCTACAAATCTGGACTGTGACTAAAATTTTTATGAATAACCATTTAGCTATTCATTATTTAGTCTTGCAGATATTGATATGTTCTATTCCACGTTTATTCCTTCAGCTGATTTTTATTTTGTGCTCCCAAGACTGAAACTGGACTACTGGTTCATCCTTCATGACACTGACCTATTATATTACTGACATTTCTTGCCAGTTCATAAAAAAGGTCTCAAAAGGGAGGGTCAAGAGTGAAAAGGACACTTCGATGCATTCACACTTGATCTTGATCCCACTGTTAATTGCAGAATCTGGAATTCCAGACTTTGAGCTACACACCCAAGCCTGTAACTTAAATTCTAAGGGTGTATATAATTTCTCTCCCTGCACATATGTTATTGTTATGCCTGTGCGACATGCTGATGTGACCAATGATCTACCGAGAAGTGGTAAAGTATTTCAAGAAATTAATTTAATGGGAATGTGAGGGTTTATGATTATAAAGTAAGAAAAAACTGGAAAATTGCATTCTTAGAAAGAGAATTATTACCATATTTAAATTTTTGTATTAACTGTGCGCTTAGGTGGCAAGACAAGGCTCTACCTCTGACTGCTGCTACACAAACCCAATCTGTGAGAATCCCCCTGCAGCACTCAAATTTCATTCCACCTACAGATGTTTGTGCCACGTTTAAAGACTAGGATTTAAAACAATAGTAGTCCTAGCCATTCTCGCAGTAACTGGCATCGCGCTCAAGCACAGAGCTGCACACCATCTAAAGAGGTTAGTATCATACAATAAGGATACCCTGAACAGCCAGCAATTAAGTACAGGACTGACTGCCTGGAGGTATAAGGAATTGTCATTTCTGGACATGCCAGAGAACAGATGAGACAAATATCTACCAGAAATGCATCTGCCTTGAGTAAGATGCAAGGACTACACGACTTGCAGTGACATTTGCCATAATCTGCATGCTTCCAGACTCTTTTTGTTGAAGTCGCGCTCATAGTTGTCACCCATCTACAGAAAGGGTGAGAAAGAAATTTTGAACATTTTCAGTTATGTATACGGACCCTGATTAAACATGGCCCCATACTTTTGGAATTTCAATACATGGATGGAGGAGTACGAACTCATGCAATAATTGCTGCAGAGAAACTAACAAATGCTACTGGTCTACAGCACAGCAGGCTGGGTTAATAGAAACAGAACAAAATCTGGGACAGCATTTTTGATACCATTGTTGATACTCTGGAAGCTCAGCCTTCCAAACCATAGTGAAGGCAATAACAAGACATCTTTCATAAAGACCTTCTGATGATCCTAATAAAAAGTATCTCTGAGCATCCCTACATCAGAGACAGGTGAGCTGTCATGGAAAATTCCTCTACACAAATACATTGCGAGGCTATCTTAAAAGCCAGTGTTTCCCACATCACACTAGCAACTTGGTCTCAGAATGCAGTGCCTCCAGGAGGTGAATCAGTGTGTGCATTTGTCACTGATTATCCTGACTGCTTTCTGCTTCCTTGGGCAACAACTGGCATCTTAAAAGCAAAGGGCTACATCAAGATTTAATTAGAAAACTAACTCAATGCCAAGCTGTTGTTAATTTTTTCTCCCCACAGATAAAATCCAGCTAGAGATGCCTGAGATACCATCTCAGTTGCAGTGACTTGATCTTTTACATCATTAGGTTACAGTAGATTGGTGTACACAATGCTTTCTGGGTAGACTACAGAAAAGGCAACAAAACCACTTGTCTTCAGGTGGTCTTGGACGGGCGTATGGTTTGCTGGGTTAAAAACTGGCTGGCTGGCTGGGCCGAAAGAGTTGTGGTAGATGGAGTTCAATCCAGTTGGCGGCCAGTCACAAGTGGTGTTCCCCAGGGCTCAGTACTGGGGCTGGATCTCTTTAATATCTCTGTCAACGACCTGGAGGAGGGGATCAAGTGCACCCTCAGTAAGTTCACAGAGGACACCAAGTTGGGTGGGAGTGTTGATCTGCTGGAGGGTGGGAAGGCTCTACAGAAGGATCTGGACAGGCTGGATCAATGGGCTGAGGCCAACGGTGTGAGGTTCAACAAGGCCAAGTGCCGGGCCCTGCACTTGGGTCACAACAACCCCATGCAGCGCTACAGGCTCAGGGAAGAGTGGCTGGAAAGCTGCCTGGCGGAGAAGGACCTGGGGGTGCTGGTTGACAGTTGGCTGAATATGAGCCAGCAGTGTGCCCAGGTGGCCAAGGTGGCCAACAGCATCCTGGCCTGTATCAGGAATAGTGTGGTGAGCCGGACTAGGGAACTGATCGTACCTCTGTACTCGGCACTGGTGAGGCCCCCCCTCGAGTGCTGTGTTCAGTTTTGGGCCCCTCACGACAAGAAAGACATTGAGGTGATGGAGCGTGTCCAGAGAAGGGCAACAAGGCTGGTGAGGGGTCTAAAGAACAAGACTTATGAGGAGTGGCTGAGGGAACTGGTGTTCTTTAGCCGGGAGAACAGGAGGCTCAGGGCAGACCTTACCACTCGACAACTACCTGAAAGGAGGCTGTAGCGAGGGGGGGGCTCGGTTTCTTCTCCCAAGTAGCAAGCCATAGGACAAGAGGAAACGGCCTCAAGGTGCACCAGGGAAGGTTTAGATTGGATATTAGGAAAAATTTCTTCATCAAAAGGGTTGTCAAGCACTGGAACAGGCTGCCCAGGGAAGTGGTTGAATCACCATCCCTGGAGGCATTTAAAAGATGTGTGGATGTGGTGCTTCAGGACATGGTTTAGTGGTGGACTTGGCCCTGCTAGGTTAACGGTTGGACTCGATGATCTTTAAGGTCTTTTCCAACCTAAACAATTCTATGATTCTATAAAGACTGAAAACAATTATGGCTAAGAAAAAGGAAAGCTACTTCATATGAAATGAGATCAACTAGAGGGACTGCTATGAAAATGACACATTTATTGTAACAGCGACTATGCAATTCTTCCAAGAATCTGAAATTCACCTCTTTAAATTCTGAGGAAAAAAACCCAAAATCCTTATATTTAAAAAGCAAAACAGAGCAGACTTGGTTTCGCCTTTAGCCAAATGCCACATGCATGACACCAACGATTTCACTACTGCTCATTTGGTCTGACTAAGGAGTACAGGTTAAATTTTGCCTGGAGGAAAACAGATCATTCTCTAGAAAGATGAAGGAGGTGTGGATCACAATCAATTTCCATCACCTAACATGGGACTCATCCTCTCGTCACTGCTGTTATTACAGTTTTGGTTTGGTGGTGGTTTTTGTTGGGGGGGACGATGACACATGTCTGAAATCCTACTGGTTACGCAATCGTTCCTACTGCTGAGTTGATGCCAAAAGCCTGGAATGACAGAAAGCCCATTCTAATGCCTAGGCCTGCCATCAGTTATACTTCATTGGGCCTTGCCTTATTTTCACTTCAACTGCAGTACAGACAGGAAATTTTGTCATTGACAGAGAGAGAGCCAGGTTACATAACAGTCATGCTTTCTCTATATGCTTCCTTTCACCCCTTAGACAACACTGCCTTCGTTATCTGATGCCTTATTTAAACGTGTGAATAAGGAGAAATGCTGTAGAAGCCACACCCTTGTCAGCTTTTCTTTAGCATGCAACATCTTTCATTAGAGCAATTACAACCACTGTCAGGGAACTTACTTGTAAGGCTTGCAATCACTATGTATTGTATTTTCACTTTTCTTTGGCTGTCTTCTAGAGGAATTCTTTGCTCTAGGAAAGTGTAGGAAATGTAGGCTAGATGAGGAGACAGCGAGGTGGATTGAGGGCTGGCTGTGTGACAGAACTCAGAGGGTTGTGAGTGATGCAGCAGTGTCAAGCTGGAGGCTGGTAACCAGTGGTGTCCCCCAGGGGTCAATACTCGGTCCAATCTTGTTCAATATATTCATCAATGACCTGGGTGAGGGGACAGAGTGTATCCTTAGCAAGTTCGCTGACGATACCAAACTGGGAGGGGTGGCTGTCACTCCAGAGGGCCGCGCTGCCATCCAGCATGACCTGGACAGGCCGGAGAGCTGGGCAGAGAAGAACCTAATGAGGTTCAACAAGAGCAAGTGTAGGGTCCTGCACCTGTGGAGGAAGAATGCTGGGCACCAGTATAGGTTAGGGGTGGACCTGCTGGGAAGCAGTTCTGAGGAGAAGGATCTGGGGGTCCTGGTAGATAGTAAATTATCCATGAGCCAGCAATGTGCCCTTGGAAGGCCAATGGAATCCTGGGCTGCATAGGGAAGAGTGTGGCCAGCAGGGCGAGGGAGGTCATTCTCCCCCCTCTGCTCTGCACTGGTGAGGCCACAAATGGAATACTGTGTCCAGTTCTGGGCTCCCCAGTTGAAGAGAGACAGGGAACTAATGGAGAGAGTCCAGCCTAGGGCAACTAAGGTGACTGAGGGACTGGAGTACCTCCCTTATGAGGAAAGGCTGAGAGAGCTGGGACTCTTTAGCCTGGAGAAGAGAAGGCTGAGGGGAGACCTTATTATTGCTTATACGTATCTAAAGGGTGAGTTGAAGGAGGATGGAGCCAGACTCTTTTCCCAGTGACAGGACGAGGGGCAACGGGCATAAGCTGGAATGTAGGAAGTTCCATTCTAACACAAGGAAAAACTTCTTTATGGTTCGGTTGGAGGAGCCCTGGCACGGGCTGCCCAGGGAGGTTGGGGAGTCCCCTTCGCTGGAGATTTTCAAGACCCGCCTGGATGCAGTCCTGAGTAATGTGCTCTGGGCAATCCTGCTTTGGCAGGGGAGTTGGACTAGCTGATCTCTAGAGGGCCCTTCCAACTCTGAAAATTCCATGATTCCGTGAAAGTCAGCTTCTGTATGCCTACAAAGAAGCTATTCTGATAAGGTATCTCTAGCATTATATAACAGTCATTGGACCTGACAGGCAGTCTTGAATTCCAGCACTTGGTCTGTATAACCTTTGAAGATTGTACATTGACACTTCAGTAGCACCCTTCAATCAAGCTGCTTTATGACGTGAAAAGAAACTAGCAAAAACTAAAGAACACAATGTCGCAGCCCAAAGCAGAACAATATATGGAATAACCACTATACAGCAGTTTAATATTTAAAGAAAACAGTCCAGCAGAACACCTGGGCACAGGGGGCAGGGTTGAAACTAAGAAAATGCAAGAAAGAATTATCCAACTTCCAATCTGGCCAGGAGACAGTATCCATTGGTTTTAGATAGCATAAGGGAATCATGACAGGACCAACATCTTGTTAGAAAAACGGATGTTCCTTTGGTTTGGTTGGTGTTAAAGAGCAAAACAGCTCCACAATGGTTTAAAGAAATGGTGACATCAGTGGCACAACCTTAGCACTAACGTTCAGAGATGTGCTTTCTTCAGCCCAATCAATCGACAGATTTTGGTATTTCCTTGATTCAAATAAGAAAAGGTAAGGTTAACATGCAGCACAGAACAGAGGACAACATCCCAAGCACGACAACATCAGACAAGAAGGGGCTTTGCAGGTAGGGGGCCTTGCTTGAGAATTCTTAATTTCTCCAGGACAGAGTCCTCTGACCAGAGGATCACCTCTACAGCAGATCCCAGGCACTGGCCTCAAATTATCACATAAAATATTTTGTCCTTATCCGCCCAGTGATAACTATTCCTGCAACGATCAATCTAGTAAGCACTTCTTTAGTGTTCTTTGAGATTTCCTTAGAGTCCTTCCAGACTTCAAACAGCAACAAATACTTCCTGATGCAATCAGAAGTTCATAGCTTTTGGAGGGTTTCCGTAAACTCCCCAATAAATTAAGAGGAATGATTAAGCTGAAAAATTATACTGTGCATATTTGTTAAGGAAAGCCATCATTTTGGCACCTATTGTCCAAGTGATGGGGATAGTACAATCTGACAATAATTAAAGTCACCGGGGTGGGGCAGGAGGTTCTTCCATTGTGCTTCTGCGACACTGTTCAGGAGGACAAATTCTTCTTGCTTTACACCAAAAGAAAACAAACAAACCAACTTAAAAATGTCCATGTCTAAATCAGGTAAATGGATTCCTGCTTTAAATGCTTTTCAAGCATTGCTTTTGGCACACATGGTTTTTAAATAAAGTATTACCAGCCAGCACTGAAGCACAAAACGCACGGTATTTACTCTGCAAACTGGTGCTTCGCTTAATACTCAAACTCAGCCACTGTGTGATGGCTCCTTCTGCCTGGAAAAGGCAAGCCTGTACCGAATGCACTGACTCATGGATTGTGTCTTTTGTATCACTTCTATTTACATAATTCAGCATACACAGTGGCCCCTCTTTAGGCATTTAGCAAGATCTTGCCCTTAGGTTTGTGATCCAAAGCATTATCATTTGAGAAATGAATCATAGAGTTGTAAAGCTATGCAATAACATTCAACCTAGGTAATACCTTTAGCCTCTGATGAACGCAGCGCAGATGCTCTCAGCATCTCTATGAAAAGCACATCTGCTGTTGCTTCTGATCATATGCATCCTCTGGGGATTTTGTTCTGTTTTCCTTTTTCCTCTTGAATCATTTGATTTGGTTAGATTCCAATTACTGCACAGAATCCAACTCTGAGAACAAGTTAAGCTGTGGCAGGAAGGAAGGAACATGCACAATCTGAATTCTCTTGTGAGAGACCTATTAACCAATAAATAACAAGACTTTTATTACAGGTTCTAATTAAAACAGAACTTGTCTGATTTAATCTGTGTACTAATTCCAAAATTCAGTTTGATATGTTGCAGTAACATTCAAGCTCTACATGTTTTCATTTTGAATTGACTTGATGCACAGTAAAAAAAGGGCGGGGGAAAAAAGCGTTCATGTCACCAACTGCAAATGATTGCTTTGGTTCTAGGTTCTTCACACAGACTGGAACTCAAATTTCTAAGAACACGTGCACTGTGAATCTTTAGATGCCATGGGATGACATTTTAAGTGGGGTGGAGTGTGCTGAACATAGAAAAGAGCTGCTGGATAGGTATATAACGAAAGAGTGTGTACAATTCACTAGACAATGTCCACTATGTCAAACTTATAATTGTAAGATCCAAGTTTTTACTCTGTTTTCCCCCACAAAGTTAAGAATACTTTTCAGAAAGTCATGAAAAACAATTTCCTATTAAGGTAGTAAAAAACTGAGCAGACACATTTTGTACGCATTTTTCAACAGCTTTTATGTCAACTGACAATGATTATAAGAAATTTTAGCCATAAATATTGTTTAGCAAACAGTAAAACTAGAGGCTTAGCTTAAAAATATTCTGGATCAGAACAGCTGTATGTAACTTGCTAAGAAGAAGAACTGAGGGTGACCATAATGCGAAAAGTGTATGAAAAGTCCCTTGTCCTCCATTAGTTTCCTAACACTATGAAAACAGAATAGACAAGGAGAGCAAAAAGAAGATTTTAGTATTTTAGAAATAAATTTAGGTGATTAGTAACATAGAAAAGGCAGTAACTAATGGGAACGTGCTGTTCTAAACTGGGACTACTAACTGACTAATGATGGAAGTCCAGTTCTCTCATTCTAGGAAGACAAGAGTTCTTGAAGTTGTCTTTCAAAGTGCACTCCCAAAGCAGATCATTGAAGCCAAAGACAAAAAACTCTGCAAGGGCTATTGCTATTCTGAAGCAAACATCTTTTCAGATGTCTGACTGAAGCAAGTTATTAGACAAGTTAAATTCAGAACAGCTAGGCACCAACACCATTTTCAGCAGCCATCTAACAAGTATCTCGTGCAGTTATTTGCCAACCACAGTATTAGAATTACTACACACAACTGTATCACTGAACTGTAAAAAACAGGTAAAACCCAGACAACATGCAGCTACTGTTTGCCACAAGACTGCTAGCTGATGCAGAAAAGCCATCTATAACAGCCAATATCATATTCTTACTTCACTCCTTGCCACATAGTATAGTGACCTACACATAATGCAGCTTACTATGTTTTGAAGGTACCGTTACAATTAATGACTAATTGCTGACATATGAAAGAGGAAAAAAGTGAATGTTTGGTTTACTTCCACTTGACAACCTTCTGTTGAAGTTTTCATGCTTCCTCCTTGTTGCTGCTGTAAGGGAGTCCCCACAGCTGGGAGAACTGTGGTGATAAAGTTTGTGAAAAAAAAAAAAAGTTAAAGGCTTTCTGCTGTGTCCTGAGTTGAATCAGTTACTCTGATTACAATTTCCACAGCCAGCACGGGGAGGAGAGTGGCACTATGAAAATTGAGGCCAGGAGTAGCAGACTTCTGTATAGGCTCAGCACTACTACAAAGGCACCACTTTCCATCCAATTAAGTTACACCAAGAGACTTATCTTTCCGAAATTGGAAGAAGATGGTGTCCCCAGCAACTTAACTTATAATCAACCTAGAAATTTCCTTCAAATTTGCACTTGAAATACTGAATTGCCCTCTATTTCACCAATGTTTTAAAGACAGTACAGATCCTAATTTTCTGATTTGTTTAAAAATAACATGTTTCTTTGGAGAATTTAACACAGACTGTCTTATCCACAATGGATTTTGGAAAAACTGAAACAAACAATATTTATCCCATCTTCCTTAAACTCAGGTCATCTGCAGCTTTATCATACTGCTTAGACTTTGTCTAATGCAGGTGAACAGATGACTCATCCAGTGATTAATAACTTCCAATACAGCTGTCATCTGCAGCAAGGCTTAAACACTGATTTCTGAACATCAAAGCTATACAAGGGCAAATAGGCGTAATCAAATTAATAAATGAGATTTTGCAAACTGGAACTGCTCCTAGCTTCTTCAGCACGAGGCTTAAAAAATATGTTTATTGTAAGAGTTTATTCCTTATGTTCATAACAACCAGTCATTCTTCAGATAAAGTACACAGTCGCAGCAGTCTGCCATTGATCTTACGCTGCAAGACAAGTCAACAAATTCTGTTTTTCTGTTAACTACTTCTAACAGGATCTTACATTTGAGCATAAAGTGATTCGACAAACATTTAATATTGTCACTTTCTCAGCATTGCTCTGTATTCACTTACAAACTGCTACTTTTTTAATAATGCTGACACATTTAGGAAACAGCTGTACTACTAAGCACCCAGCTGACACTAACACTTAAAATCAAACAGGTTGTCTTGTAGTTTGCATGTTTCCCTTTTGTTTTAGTGAATTTTCTCCATCCCATTCTTATTTCTCTTATTTTCATGCACGACATTTTTTTGTGCTCAGGATCTGGCTTATTAATATTATTTTGCTATTATATTGCTCCTCAACAGCAGCATCTCTCATTCTATTTTTGCCCATTTTTCACAATAATTATCTACTTTGCACCTAATCCTAGAAATCTTCATTTTGTATTTTGCTGCCTATTTGTTTCTCAAACTGTCACCCTGATCATTAAGGCACAGAAGATGCTGTAACTCGGTCACCAGGCAGGTGACCACGCACAGCGCGGCCCAGTCAATCAACCTGGGCCTTCAAAACAGGTATCACTCCTTACCTAAAGGATATTCCCCGTCAATACCCTAAACTGAAATGGCAGTTGGAGGCATAAGCAACTAGGCCACAGTTTTAGCTGCTTATGATGAAAGTAGTAGATGGAGGAACGTTTTACCCTCCAAAACTCATGCAGAACAGGCTGCAACAACGCCAGTGCTCCTGCCAACATGCTTCACTCTGCCTGGCAGAGCCTCTGTCATCCAAGTACCTTAGATCTTTCCCTCAGATATGTATTTAATGCCGTATTTTGCAACTTGAGCATCAGTTACAGTCGGAGACAAAGCCACCGCTCTAGAGTGGTCAGAGCTACTATGGAAATAGTAGACGTTCTTGGTCATTTGCACTGTTTGTATGAGAGCTCTGCAATTCACTCCAGTGGAAAACTGCTAAATATACCTCTTTGGAAGGCAGATCATTTTCAGATATCTTGTAGATTTAAGGACGTTACTGGACAGGAAATGAACAATTATTTACACTGATCAGAGGCAAGACTGAAAATGAACTAAAATGTGTATGCTTATGGCATTTATTTTATGTTTGACAGTTTCCTACTGGCAGTCTTCATGTAGGTACCACATCTCAAGCAATCATTGGAAAGCCCTAAAATATTCTTTCAAAGAAAATGTACATTTTTGAAAAGGGTTTTGTAGGTTGTTTTTTTGGGGGGTTGGAATTTTTTTTGTTTGAATAAATAAAGTGGCTACAAGGATAAAAAATGTTTCTGGGCTGACTCCAGTTGCTTTCCTGGCTTTTTTCCAATGATGTTCAAATCAGGGGTTGTTCAAACTAGCAAACAGTAGTTTTGCGGTTTACTCATACAAAAAAAATTGGGAGCTCTGTTATTTTTTTAGCACATATTACTAACAGGGTTCAAGAGTACCCTCTCCTCTGTCATGTGGTTCTGGCTGTGCATAAACATCGCGTTGACCAATAGGGGCAAATTTAGATACTTCCCAGAATGATTTGTTCAATTCTCACGACAGTTGCGATCCCAGACTGGATTAGATCCAGTGGGAAAATGTTTAGACAAAGTACTGCACCAAACAACACTCCTGAGAGATGTGCCTGTGGTTTGCCCATAGCAGAAAGTCAGGTTACAGAGTACGATTGTGTGTTTCAGACTGAATGACCTATTCACAGGGTACAAAGGGATTTCAGGCCAAAAAAACTACGCATCCAGAAAATGTGCAGTCACGCTCATGATCTCTAACACCAACCATTTGGTTCAGCTCTGTATAACTCAAGTATCATGACAGTCCAGAAATGGAAAAACAAAGGAGGTACACGGAGAGACGAGAAAAGGAAGCTATCACTTAACCCTCTCCTCCAAGCACTTTCCCCCCTTGACCCGCTAGATTTGAGGTTTCAAGAGTCCTTAGGAAATATTTAGCTAAAAAGACTACTACTCATACAGTGATCAAACGTGAGAGGTAAGCATGTGGGGACTGGGAGCTGGAAAGCACAAACGGAGCATGAAATTGGAAGCGGGGTAACGGTCTTAGCACCTCTACTATGCTGCACCAGGCACAGCACAACCAGCAGGTTGAGAGAAGCAACTGTTCCCCTATATAGCTTCCACAGCAAAGAAAAAAAGATGCCGAGCAAGACCATTCCAATCAAAACCACCACAGGGAAGTACCAAGAGTACACACACCAAGAGTCACCATTACTAGGGAAACATGGAACTCAGTGAGGGGCTGGCTTTGGACACCAGGCGCAGCCAGTCTGACACCTAAGCCATTTCGCCTCCTCAAACACTTCTACCTGCACTCACACATACAGGTTACTTACAGATTTGGCAACAGATGTGCTTCCCATTCACTGCAGAGTTACACGGGAACAGCTAAAGTCCAACCACAGCTCCTTTTGTGCAGTCAGGAGCGACACAGCATATAATGGTTGGGGGTAGAGAGTTTACATCCATCACAACTTATAATTCTGTAGTAATACTAATGGCTCCTTTAGTGTCTCAAGTGCTTTAAAGACTTAGCTCTGGTACCAGCTTAGGCCACAAGTTGTTCCACTGCAAACAGACAGAAAGAAAAATGATAAAACACTTCTATGAAAATATTTCTGGCAACAAGAACCAATGAGACAGCAAATGCAGAAACTCCACTTCCTTAACTACAGTTCAGCTCCTTAACAGCCTTTGCCTTCTCAATCCCCATCACTGAAACCTAGCCTATGCCTCTACTCGTTTCTTCTCACCAACTAATTTGGAACAACATTTCCAAACAGTTGATAGGGTTGGGTTTTTTTCTCCTTTCTATTGGTTTCCCCATCCTTCTTGTAGTAGAGTTGTTTGGATTCGTTCTACTTGTGCACATTCCACTCAAGGCAATGAAGTTATTCGTATAGCTCTTCTCACTCAAAACATTTCTCCTCTCAAAGGCATTTTTGCCTTTGCCTTCAATTTGCTTGAAAACTACTATGCAAGCTGCATAGCCTTGCATTTTTAGTCTCTTCAAGTGAGTTTTATCAATTTTTGTTCCTCCTATTGCTACAGCAGATTGCTCTGAATAGCAGTTACTATACACACACATTCATACACCACAGAAATAATGAATTATGCCCATTTGACACACATGTTGTTCAAAGTTCATTAAAACTACATTCGTACAGTCAACTTGTGATAGTGTGCCTATTAATGTATTTTCTGACTCAGGTGACACCATTACTCTGCTTTTCTTATACTCTTTGTTTGCTGGAATGTTACCTAAAGCTATTGAGAACATAGACAACATGAGAAATCGAAATAATCTGGAGACAGCTTCTTGTCTGCCACTGATCACAGGTAACATTACAAAAACTAATTCACTGTTATTGTTAAATTACTGTCAAATGTAGTGCTAGTTACTTTCATTCACATCTTTGCTGTGAATGCATAAAAGATCCTTCATAAACCAGAGACTAATCAACAGCAAAAGATAAACAGCCAGAATACATAGGAATGACTTACTAGTTCTTAAACTGTATGTCCTTCATTTTATGTTTATTCTCAGTTTTTAAATTCACTTCATTTGTAAGCCAGAGGTCAAAGTGAAATTTCTTATATTTATTTTCTTGGTGTGATGGAATAAGCAGAATGTCATGGTGTTACTTTGTGACAAATCATGTTAACTTACATTACAAACAATGGCTTAGACTTTATCTGAGGTCTCTTTGGAAGCAGTAAGAGCATAAAGCCGAGATCACTTTTCTCAACCTGGGAAGCTGACAATTGCGGTGCCTTTGTGCATGGTCTGGTCCAGGATGGAGGGGTTAAACTTCCAACATCCATGGGCAGAATGGTTCATTTTATCAGGGTGAAGCAAGAAATTAGAAAAAAAACAGAGACAAGAAATAAAGAACCTCTGAGCCAACAGCTGCAAAACAAAAAACCTTCTGAACCTTGTCAAAAACAGTTTCTACAGCTTTTAGGACCTAAACACGATTTTGGTATGACTGTAAAAGTATCTAATCCTCTACTTAGCCTCTTCTTTTTGCATAAACGTATGATACGGAGGGAGCTGGGAATGAACAAAGAACCAAACATTTCAGCATCCTGTATTGGATCACAGCACCCAAACTTCCAGCCCTGCAATGACCTATACCCGGCGGCGGGAAAAAAAAACAACCCTGGAGCATACCACGCCAGCTCTGAAAACACAGACAGCATCGCTGTGAAGCAGACAATGTTCTTAAGTGCAAAGACATAAGAAGTGAAAGTAAGGGGATTCTTGCAAAGAGGTCTTGAGGCTGGTTAGTATACTGACTCAGCGATACTGCTGTGGGCTATTTTTATACCCCTAGGTAAAAAGTAACATGTAAAAACAATTAAAGCTTAATGGCTACTTAAGATAATTTAGTGGGGCACTTGGTTCCACTATGGCTCATCCAATGCATCTCATTTCTTCTACATTAGATGACAGGAACATGAATAGAAGTCTATTTCCAGGGCATCAAAGACTTATTTTCCTTTTTCAAAGAAAGGTATGTTCATCATTCTAAAAGACTGTTCCTTACACGTTTGGAAATTAACACCTACTCAAGATACTACCATCCTTACTCATCCACACAAACATATTCCAGAGTTGCACAACTGAGGCCCCATTTTATATAAACAGAGCACCATGACACACAAATGCACCACCTCTTCAAGTCAATTACAAGATCTTTTTCCGAGATAATTAAAATTGCTTGAAGTTAGATAATATGCATATCAGCAAGAAAATTAATAGAAGAAAATCTGATTTAACTGAAAGAAGAGTCCTCCCTGAAAATTCCATGCTGCCCATAGCTCCAATGAACATTTTAAAAATATGTTTAGACCATTAAAAAAATCTGATGTATTCAAGTCAGGCCAAAGGTTTGCTATTTCAGCACCCTGTTTCAAACAATGGCCAAAACTGGATGCTTACAGGAGAAGAAAGGCCAGTATGCATACTTGCTTAATAGCTGGTAAAGATCTGGATATAATTTAAGCCCCAAACAAACGAACATACTAAAACCCCTATGGTTCTGAGATCTATGAGATCTGAAGAACCTAATCAATAGCATATACCTTGCCACTCAGTAAAGAAATACTTCTTATGCTTTTACAGGAAGAGGAAAAATAGCAGAAAAATTTTATCATTGACTCTCAATCTATGAAAAAGAGGAGGAATACAGCAGGAGAAAAAAACTCTAGCTAACAGTTGCATTATTAAATTATCCTCATTAAGGCAGCTTCACTGAGAGACAACTCAAATTTGTATTCATTAAGTTATAGGCTAAAAACCAGAGTAATAGATTTTATTAGCCTCCTGAACTCACAGATCATGGATGTTCAGGCAAATCTTTGTCTTCTTGAACAGCCTTAGAGTGAAAGCAATCTATACACAGTATTATTCATTGCACTATGACCAGAATTCCTATGGTTTCATAATTGAACTGGGGCTTGAGGATATGCTAACGCTACCAGGAGTCTAAGAAACACATGTCTGGGAACGACAAATGCACTTCAACGGTGGAAAGGGTTCAGTTCCTTCTGAATTACACAGAAGGCCACAGCAATGTACATTGAGCATGGCACAAACGTGCAGCAGGAGGCAAAATGTTACAGAAAGTAATCAGCTAAGAGACAAATACAGACCACCCCTCCCCATCTTTCTCTTGCCATGGTTGTCACATACAGAATATATCATTATAATCATCCATTATCATGGACTGCATATATCCTATACCATTTTCAGCATGTACCATAGGCCTTACATTCCGCCATACCTTTGACACCTCTGGCGTCGACCACCTTGAGCTGTATCATTTGATAGGTTCACAACGCTGACATATACTATGTTATCAACAAATTAGGGTGTTTGTTCAACTGACAGGGCAGCTTTTCCTATTTTAAACAACAGTGGGCCCCTTCAGATTGCTGGCAGCACAGACCCCGTTACTGTGCGCTGTTATGACACAAGCAGTGGCAGAGCACTAGCTTACACAAAACTCAGAATGCTGGATATGGAGGCAGCAAAGAAACTTTCTACTGCCCGCTGCTGTGGCATGTAGTCCAAAAAGATACCAAATATTATCATTATACTACTCTTACATTTGAAATTTCGTTCCACTTTTGCTGTCTATTCATTTCCCTTTCCCTTCCCTTAATATTTCACCATCTTTTAATTTATATATAAGCTTGTATTTCAAAAGCATACATGCTCTTGGCCTGTGAAAAATCATCAAGAAATCACCTTTACTTCCCACAATGTAAACCCAGAGCCTCTAAAGTATATTTGCTTGTTATATTAATAGAATTCAGAAAATTGCTCTACAAAATTCCTAAAAGAGAATCAGCCAAAGTTAGACTTGGCATCTGCACAAGTCTCAAGTTATTTTTTGGAATACTTGGACAACACGCTTATGTTATTGTCTCCCGGTTCATTTTTCTGCTCATGTATTCCCCAAAGAAGGAAAGAATGGTACTCCTGTTCTCTGAATAAGGACACATCTTGCTAGTTAGAGTGATTTAATTATTTATTTTCCCTTCTCCTTGAATTGTTGGATCTTTGGATCATGAGCCTTTAAATCCTCCTAACTCTTGCTCTTCCACACGAGGGCACAGAAGTCACCCTACTGCCTCAAAGTAAAAGAAACGAGAACAAAATTGTACCAGCAGAGGAGACGCTTTCAATTTTTGTCTTTTCAGCCGGATACTGCAAAGAGAGCCTTCACAGATCACGGAAAGCCTGTTAGTTTCCTAAATCTAATTTAGTAACACAGAAAACCTGAGCAATTCAATGCCCGCACGAGCAGTGCGGCAGTGCATACCCCCAGCTCTACTTTGTTTCACCTGTGTGCACCTAGAGACGAAATAAAGGTGAAGTATGAACAGGGTTACTCTCCCATAAAGCTGCTTCTGAAGGAACTCTGCAGTCAACTGAGAACATTTTCATTTTCTTTCTTCCATTTGATCTTCTCTGCAACATATTTTTCATATTACTCCTCACATTTTACTTCCATCTGGTTTCAGCTTTTGATTAGAAACTTGGAAGTTCAACTTTAACAGCTCAATGCAGAGACCTGAGCGGCTTCCAGCCATTTTCCTCTTTGGAGGATCTTAACTCAGTCGTGTGGTTCTTTTTACTGTACCTCTGCCCACACTGGAGGCTATATCCTTAGTAAATAGCTTACAACTTTTGCAAAGAGCAGAAATCCCTAACCTCTGCAAAGATGGGAGGGGTTTTTTATCCTGAAAGAAACAAAACCTACAAAACAGATGATGCTGCTTTAAAAATATTTGCTATACCAAGTGTCATTATAGGGAAGCTACAAATTGTCAGGTTTATCAGACAGGACACAACAGACGTTTACATGTCAGTCAGCAGTTTCACCAATAATATAGGACCAAGAGTACCTCAGATAACTGAACTCAGTCCAGAATTCACTACAGAGTCACCAAAACCCAACACCCAAGTTACTGCTCAGAAAAAAAGAATTCAAAATGTTCAGTAATAAGCATCGTTTTGATGGGATACCCATGTCCTTCCCTGTGCACGATCAAGAGAAGCTGGTAGTCACCAGTTGTGTAGTCGGGTCAGGAAAGGCTGGTGGCTGGTCCCATTTTCACAACTAAAAAAAATCACCTTTACCTTAAAAGCATTAAAACAGCGTACTGAGTCAGAACAAAGACTGATCTCTGCCTGCTCAACAGTTTGCAAGTGTTGCATGTCAGCATGACTGTGAAGTGTACAACAGGCAGGCATGTAAACACACAACGTAACTATGGGTGTAAAGACAAATTGGTGATCTGGGAATGGTGACTCTCCCATAACATCTCGATTCCAGCAGAACAGCCAGAAGTGCTTAATTCTCAAGGACGTGTGAAAGTCATGAAAGAAAACCAGATACAAGCCAACATCAGAAGCAAGAGAAATCTTGTGATTTCAAACATCTTCTCAACAGCACCACAGACAATAATTTTCAAAGGCGTTCTGAATCACCACCTTCCACAAGGATCTGTGAAAAGTTACCTACCTAGTCTAGAAACGCAGAAGAGATCTGTAAAAAAGGCATTCAACTGCTAACTGCAAGAATCAAGGAAATGGATTTAGACTTCCCACATTTCTGAGCAATCGAAACAAGACAGCTAAAACCAGAAAGCAGTATTCTGATCGTGATGCTATGAAGAAGCAAGCTTCCATATTCATCCTGCTTTTGTCACTTGTGTATTTTTTGTCCATATTCTGAGCCATCAGTCTCATCTGGGCTCTACTTTTAATATTATTCTTTGCAGTATTTCTTCAGAGTTCACAGTGCAAGGATTAGAGACATATGTAGGACATATGCAGAAGATATCCTGGAATTATCTCATGTTTACAACTCAAAGAGGGATAAGAGAGCTGAAAGTTGGTCTGGATTGTCCCCTAGTGGTCCCCACCTTTCCTGGGGAGCAGAACACAGAATAGGATGCGTGAATGCCGATTGCTACGTTCATCTCACAAATTGTGATCTGTCCATAATAAGCAGTACGCTTGCCTCCTTCCCCGTAGCATCTGCTGCTCAGCTTGCAGTTTGCAGCATCTCCCAAATTCTTCACTACAAACCATACCTAGCCATTTACTTCCAACGGCGCACGTGTGATGATGCTTATTCCTACACAAATGCACGATCTTTTATGTTATTATGAAGTTACAGCCACTCTAAAAGGTTTTCTCTAATCTGTTAGTCATTTATAATTCTAGTTCTGTCCTCCTCCATTATGGCAGCTTTTTGCTGCTTGCTGTCATTCCTAAATTGCCTACAGAGTTTCCATTACATTATCCAGGTTATATTAAATAAAATAATGGTCAACGCAAGATTCATTCCCATTTAACCCAGTAACTTCAGTTGATACATCCTTACATGCACCAAGAAGCACAAGTAACTGATGCAGGTTATTTTATTGACAATATTCAAAGAAAAAGACTGACTTTACCATAACTTGTCACAGATCTTTGCTCATATTTGTCTTATTTTCTTCAGATATGCAGCTTAGAGAAACAATACCATACATAAAATCTGAAACGCTATTTTTTCAGTAACAGGATAAAATTTTGAAACCGGATCTGCTATCAGCTCTGTCTATGCACATTTCTTTTAATTACCTCTTGTCCAAATTAAGCCATATGTTGTCACATGATGTTGTCAGTAGGCTTGCTTTCTGCATGTTTTTCCATGTTCAAACAATAGAACACTATTCTGTAATTTAATTGAAAGCTGACAGCTCCAGGCATCCTAAGGCTCCTGCTCTACGTAGTCAATCTCCTCCATGTTTGACCTCAGCAACTAGAGGGACTCCTATGTTTTTATTAAGAGCTCAGGAAAGTACTGTTTATGTCTTTTATGTTCCGAAGAAGTTTTTGCTCTAGTTCCTTCCTTTCTGTCTAAATCATCTCCCAGCTGCATGTGCAACCCAGCTGTTTTGTTCAGGCTAATACTTATTATCCATTGTTCTGTTACTCTTCCTCACTTCTCTTTTTCTTTTCATATTCTGTGTCTTCTCTGGTGCCAATTTCAGCTGTTTTTCTAAGAAAGCTCATGTTCCTGACTGTAGACAGCAGCAGGCCACACATGCAACAGCACAGGAAGCCCAAAAGTAACTGTAATATTAAGTGGCTTAAGTACAATTTACTAAAGGACTGTCTTAGGAACAATCTAATTTAAGCTAAAGAACAAAATCATTAGCCCCTAAACTTTCATTTCTGTTCTCTATTCCACCCAAAACTACTACGGAAGAAGGAAATTCACCACAAACTCACCACAAACTTTATGTTATTTGCTTTAAAAATAAATAAATAAAAATAAAATATACTTGCAAAAACTCTACTCAGCAGAAGGAAGGGAATTCCTTCTTATTCCAGACGTAGAAAGCTCCCCTAGAGAGGTAAACGCTATTCCATCTTAAAAGATAAGCTCCCTTTTCTAAGCAGATGGAATGAGATGTGCAGTAATACAATAATGCAATAAAACAGGACAATAATGCAAGAACACAGTAAGCATTAACCAGTACTTTACACATTGCTATGAGTTAGGGAACATACATTTATCCTTGCTAATGGCAGGGGGGTTGGAACTAGATGATCTTTAAGGTCTCTTCCAACCCAAACCATTTTGTAATTCTATACCTGACGCCTGTGGTTGCATATTCTGTAATCAAGTTCCCCTTAAGATACAGCCTACATAGCTCTGACAGCTGGTTCCTAGCTGACCCTCATAATCATATTCAGTTCTAAAATTTAGAAATTAATCAGTTAAGTGTGATACAAGTGTGCTGAGAGTTGATCATGGCCTTCTGGAGCAAGACATTTTATAGCTGAAGTTTTACACAATTACAAAGCAAAACAGTTAAGGATAAATATATAGCAAAGTGTCTTGTGAAGTTAAAATAATTATTGTTCTGTCTGATGGCACCCGGGGGATTACGTTAAATGTTTCAGGTTGGTAAAAATAAGTTCTTGGTTTAAAAAGAGACAAGATGGCAACAAGACTAAGTCTTCCCCCTTTGCTTACCCAATTCTCTGTCTAAAAAGTTATTAAGCCATAGGATTGTCCCCATCTACAAGTCCCATTCACATTAACCTTTTTTTCAGCACTGCTTTTAATAAAGTACAGGGATTCTTACGCCACAGACCAACCCCACTACAGCAGTGTGGGTCTACCCATGGCCTTGCGGTAACTCCTAGCACCCAAAAGGTTAAGCACGTAGACAGACAGGTTCTCCTGTACACAGCACCATAGCCATTCATGAGGTTGCTACAATTTGACACCTTTATTACTCACGTGCTCTGAATTCTGACTACAACTAAACCGAAAAAAAACCCCAAACAAACAAAAAACAGCAAGATACTTCAAAGAGGAGCTTTACAAAAGCTAATAAAAATTGGAGGATTCAGGTATTCAAGGTTTCCACTGGTGTGCTCTTATGACATGGGTATACAGGATATACATGGAAACAACAGATTAGATCAACACGCCTGCAGTAAAAAGCAGCTAAGTGCGCCCATCCAGTCTATTCCACTCAGGTTTTTGCACTAATCTCATTAACGGTTTCCAAGCATAACCTAGTAACACTCTAAAGAGCAAAACCAGCATCTGCCACAAGACATTCTCCCTCTTTCCTCATCCATGGGAAAACAGATGGAGGTACTCTCATTTCTCGGTGCCTCGCTTGCTGCTGGAGTCAGATCAAAAGAG
This sequence comes from Pluvialis apricaria, assembly GCA_017639485.1. Lineage (NCBI taxonomy): Eukaryota > Metazoa > Chordata > Aves > Charadriiformes > Charadriidae > Pluvialis > Pluvialis apricaria. The sequence continues at coordinate 5,560,431 of CM030029.1, read as the reverse complement.
CACACCTTGCATTTGAATGGAATGCAAAGAGATCTGAGCTGGTTCATAGCTCCTGTGAGGGCTTGTCCAACAGCCTCCAGCCAGCTATTAGCAAAGCTTTATCCTCCTTTATCCTCTGCATACAGTTTTCCCTTGCTACAAGAAACGTCACGCATCATGTCAGACTGTCAAATAACGTGTCCTACCTCAAGCTACTATGAACAGGAAAAACTCCCACTATGACTTGATATTCATGAGGAAACAAGCACAGAAAGACAAAAGCGACAGGTCAGCAATACAACTTTTTTTTTTAAAAAAAAAGCTTTTCCCAACTTCAAATTATTTCACTAAATAAAAGGGCAAAATGGCAGCCAACTAACAAAACGCTGCCAGCCAAGACAATTTATCTGGCTCCCAGTATGGCTCTTGCACCCCTCTCTGATCAGACAGCTGCATTTTCACAGGTCTGTATGATGGGGGGCTTATCCAGAAGCCCATGCAGCTGTGAACTGAAAAAATGAAATTGCAATGTGTTTGGCTCTAAGCTCCTCTCCCCGAGCACGACATCCTTCAGCCAACCGAACTGCGTGAGCGGGGAAAGAAGAGTTTAAGGAACTCGATAGAAAGCACCCAGGGCAAACACAGCCAGAGACGCGAATCCGGGTCAGAAGCAGAGGTTTCAATGAAAGGAAAAAAAGAGTAACTAAGAATCAGGAATTAAAATACTCCACAGAAGAAAGATTTCTAGGGCGCGACAGGCAGATTAGAAAGACTGAAGGGAGCCGGACGCCCTTCAGAGGGGCCGCGGGCCCGGCAGCGAGAGACAGCCGCCGCGAAGCCGCACCGGGCCCGCGGCGAGCCCGGGACAGGCCCGGCCGCCAGCAGCCCCCAGCACGGCGCGGCCTTCCAGGGAGGACGCCGGGCTCTGCTCCACCGCCCGCCCCGGGCCCTGGGCCGCCCCCAGCGCCAGCCCCCCGCCACCGCTTACCTGCTGCCCCAGCGGCCGCCGCGGCCGGGCCCCCCGGCGGGCAGCCCAGCGCTGCCCCTGCCCGCCACAGGCCACAGGCCCGGCCCGCGGGCTGCCCCTGCGCCTCCCCTCCACCGCGGGAAGGGGAAGACGGTGGTGACAGAAGCCGAACAAGTCGAGTATTAAGACGTGGCAGAGGACAGGATGATGGGGCAGGGAAGGATGAAGATGAGAGGTCGTTTGAGAGAGAGCAGACAAAGATAGGAAGCTTGCTAGACTGGCCAGTAGTTGCCCTGCAACCTGGTGAGTACGATTAGCAAAAAGTAGATGTTCCACAGCAGATAAAAGGAGTCCATGTCCTTCTGTCTCACCAGAAGGCCTGCAAATTGCCCAGAAACTCAACTGCAGCTTGTAGCTTCATTTCACTGACCGCTGCGAGTGAAGATGCTGTGATTTGGGGTTCAGTTGTGTCTGCTGTCGGGACGTAAGGAGAACTGTTTGACACAGCCAGTCAAATACGCCTGCTTTGGAGACAGCTGCCCATTCTCAAGCAAAGTTTGTTTTACAAATACGTTACGATCATCTGCTGGAAATGAATTTTCAGTTGTGCTGTGCAGCAACATCTGGAGTCAGCCGCCCGCTAACAATGGATTCTACAAACAAGCAGAGAATGCCCAGGGAGCCGCCTGGCCCTGGGGCCGAGCTCCAGGACCGCAGCCCCAAAATGGTGGGGCCCAGACGCTAACTCTAGGGAGGCCTTGATCTCAGAGAGATGTAAATTCACTTTCTAGAGCTGCTAAGTAAATAAAACTGCAGAGAGTGAACAGGTTAACTTGGGGGGGGGGCGGGGGGGAAGGTGTGAAATAGGGGGAACTGATACAGCACCAGCATCTACAGCATCTATACGTGCTCCTGGCAAGTTAGAAGCCATTGCCTGCAGTACCATTCAATGGTACAGTGTACCCATCCATAGGGGATCACACTGTGTGCCTTTTATTAAAGCCCAATTCATGGAATTTTATGATAGCATCTTTTTTGTTTTGGGGAACAAGGGAAATGTCAGGTTACAGAAAAAAACCTAGAAGATTTGATCTGCGCAAACACTAAATATTCAAAAATACTTTTAACAGGCACACGTGTATAAATCATGATCTGACTTACTAGTTCAGAGCACTTTAGGCCTGGGCTTGCTGCCTCTCCATTAGATGGACAGTAACTAAGCTCAAAGACCTTGTCTTTGTTGCATGTTGCTGAAGAACAACGAATACTTGGGCCACAATACAAACAAAAGCTCAAATCTTTACTCAAACTTCCATGCGTGTTTTCCACATTGGGAACCAGATCAATATTTTTAAATTTTTTTAACAAAACCTCTGAAATTCTGAAGCGTGTTACTAAGTATTGGGGTCTACTGGCAGGCCTGTACTACCTTTCTAGTCTTCAGGTTTTATTACAGATCCTTTATAGAAAGGCTGTCAAATGCTGTTTGTTCCATTTCCACAAAAGCTTTTTAGGGCATCACGCTATATTTGGGGAGGGGCCAGAACTGGACCAAGAGCAATACAGTAGGATCAGACTCCAAAGAGCAGCTCAACTCTTTGGACATCAGCTCTGTTTGAGACTAGTTTTTCTTTTAAAGTCCCCAAACATCCCACATTTCCGTGATTGATCCATGTACAAAGACAAAGCACTATCGCAATCAACCAGCAATCTTGAGGTTATTTCCTTCTCATTGCTCACACTACTCATAAGCAAAATTTACACCTGGAAATTTACATTTACTCCCCCACAGTAGGCTGTTGGGGAAAATCACTAACTGTTCTACCAACCTGATACTGATAAATCCTACTAATTCCCATGTTTAATTCTGTCCACTACTGCTCCTGAGTAATTATCCTACTATTCTGACCTTTACCTACTCTGGAAGAAACAGCTCAAGTGCCCTCTAGTGTGGTTTCAGAATATCTAGTCCATGCTTTTTCCACTTTTGTGGGACTAAATGAGACGGTTTGAATTTGGTTTGAAACATTTTTATAGGGCCATAGAATTTTATGACATAAGCCACTGTGAAAAATACCTTGACTGAAAAATTGACGGTGATTGTGATTTTTTTGTAAAATTGCTGAATGACAGTTGCGGCTACTTTCACAGGCATGTTACCTGTTTTATCCCCAAAATGCAAAATGGCAAAATTTACTGAACATGTCTGAATTTTGCATGACCATTATATATGCTTATGAAGTGATGCCGTTGTTGGGTTCTTTTTCTTGATATAAATGTGTTTAGAGCATCACCATTCTGAAAAAAAAATATTATGGTCCTTCTACTTACTTTTTCAGTTTCTTGTATTTCCGAACTTTTAATATGTATTTATCAAGGTAAATTTTATTTTTCCTTCTACTACATTTTTAGTAGCTTTTTGGCCACATTAAAAATTTTCTGAAATGCTCGAGTGATTCTTACTTTTCTTTTTGACTTACTTTCCTAGCTGATTCAACCCTAAGGAATTTGGCCCTTTTAAAGCTATTCACAGTCTGAATTATGAACATGCTTAGATCATCTCAGAGCATATGTTTCTGGAAGCTTTCGGGGTTGTGGTGCACAGTCTTTGAAATAAGCTTCCTGTTTAAGCTGATGCACTTACTTAGCTTCAGTAGTGTGCACACCATAAAAGCTAACAGACTCAGGCACCCAATTTTTGGTTTGGTTTTGTTTGTTTTTTCCAAACTGAAGATAGTAATGGGAAAAGTGCAGGCTGTGGACTAATATAATTGTTTCAGACATTGCAGAGAAGTGAAATTCTCAGAACTGACTTGAAAGAAATGCCAGATGTACAAATATATGTTCTGGTCATACCAATGGTCCATCTACTTTTATCGGTAGCTGCCAGCAAATGCTTAAGAAAACAGCTTGAGACTGTAAGTGTAAGAATAGGGGGAGTACTTTCCTAGTATTAGCCTTCTGGAATTCAGTAATGTTTGCTTTAAGAAGAAGAACAGGAAAAGAAAATTTGGAGTGAGAATAGTGGAAATAAAGGACAGCCCGAACTATCCAGCTGTGGAATGATTTCAAAGGAAGAGTCCTGTCATTTGGCTCATCTTTACACAAACAAATTTAAACACGAGAACTGGGTGTCTCAAATTCTCCTCTACAGTCCACAGATGGTAATGAAACTCCAATACCTTTTTCCCCATTTTTCCTAACCACTTCATCCTAGTCCGTTCTTAGTGGCCTTTTCTATGACTTCTAAGATCTGGGAAAAATGTAAAAGTCTATTTAAAACACTGGCAACCTTCCAATCAGCAGTAGCAGCTGTGGCGAGGATCAGCAGCTCTCCCTGACAGAAATCTTCTCTTGTTGTACACGTACAATATCACAGTGTGATTGCATCCACATATTTCCTTCAAACAGAAACAGAAAGTTTCGTATCTTTTTATCCTTAGCCTTGTATACCTTCTTTCCCCTGAACTCCTGCATATGCTCCATTTTCATGTTGTGCATGTGTCTGCGTGCCAATACGGCCTTTGCAGTAATATTTTCCCCTCACATCATCGTGTATCTGTTTATGCATATGTTGTTGCCTACCCTGTAGTCTCTGTGAGTTCAGAAAGAAGTGAATCCCCAAACCATGGGAATTTTAACCATCTTTAAAAGTCAGCTAGTAACTAATTCTCAAGAAGACAATTTAGACATGAATCCTCTTTGTAAAATGTGTTCTGATAACTGGGAGTCTCTTGAGAAACAGTCCAGCTATCATAGAATCATACAGTTGGTGGTGGTATACCAACCTTACTGCTGAATAATTTTTAAACTTTCATTAAAACAGGCTGGATTTTTTTTCCCTTGCTTCTTTGGCTCTTCTTAAAACATTTGCTTCATCAAAATTCCTTTTTTTAAAAATTCTGAACAAGTCAGGTCTGAGACTAAAGTTCCCCTTTTGTTTTCTAGCTTCGTGCCTGTGAATAGGAGTTCCCACAATGTGCCTCGTTCTTGTCATTTTTGTAACTATTCAACACTATTTTTTGTCTTGTCTTCAGTGGTAAGTCCTTGCATCAATTTGTTTATATGACTGTTATGCATAATGGCTTTCTCTTCATTCTTCTGACATGCCCGAAACTGGCATGAACTGTGACATTTTCAAGCCAGAAGCAGAAATGCAGTGTCCAGGGAGGCATGTGAACAGAGGAGCAAATTGGATTCTATCATGATTGCAATAAAAATCCATATGAAACAGGACCAACCTAGTAAAGTATGTCCTAGCACTGCCGTGATTTTCCTTTACCATGCTGCAAATATTTTAACTTAACAGTCTGTGGAGAGTGCTTCTTATAGGGGTTAGTAGGAATTGGGGAAGGGGAGGACGGTTATAAAACTCAGTGAAGTTTTGTATACTTAAGTATACAGTAGTGATTATAGACATGGGTAAATTTGACTTAGCATGAAAAAGGAAATTTTGATCTTAGTGGCAGGTTCTTGAGAAAAACATCAGTCACTATTAGCACCTGACTTCAGTCTTAAAATCAAAAGTACTTGGCTATTCTACCCAGATACGCGGACACTTGAACACCTTTATGAGTTGCCAAATATGTCTGAATTTGTATGAGTAGGTTTGCTCTGGAAGGACATTTTGTACATCTTTAACACGTTAGCAGTTGTTACAGATGAAACAACTCTGATAAATAGGACAAGAATAGCTTTGGATACATCATGTTTAGGAGTTCTTCCTCTTCCCAGTTCATCTGCTTCCTAGCAAATGTCTATGAAAGGTGCACTTAAAACTCGGCACCATTTCATTTTATTTGAGAAGCAAGCATTTACATGACAGAATGAAGCTCATATTGGACCTCTCCCTTCTATTTTGTCCTTGCAAAGGAGTAACTCAGGGTAAAATTCAGAAAACCTATTTAGACTCCTCAGTCAGTGACTGAGGTTCTGTGCCTCAGCAACAGCTCATCCTGCAGGGATGCTTACGTGTAATTGGTACTTAGACTCTGGACCCCAAAGTTCCCACAACATTCACAGCACATGTAAAGAAGTTGCACAGTCAGAGGAGTGGCATCTTATCTCTGCCTACTCCCCCAGAAGACCTACCAAGTAGGCATGCTCTGGAGACACCTTATTTGCGTAAAAACTATTGAAGTCAACGAGCAGCCCAGCAGAGAAATTCTCTGTGAGTGAGGAGGAGAAAAGCACTCCCGTTGCCAGTCTTTCACATGGCTAACTTGAGCCACGCTATCGGAAGTGGAGCCATTACCATTATGTAGCCTGTAGAACAGATTAAATAACAGAGAAATCTTCCCAAAAAATAATAAAACCATTTACTGTAAACTTGTTGGATTGAAGATTCCTTGCAACAGAAACCGAAACTTCTCTTAGATAACTGAACTTTGTGTCCAAATATTCTTCTAATACAACACAGGCAGAGTTGTTCTGTGCCAAGAGAAAAATGACATTTCATAGCAAGGGTATAGAGCAGGCAGCTTGGTGGTTGCCCAGATATAACACTAACCAAATGCTACTAATGCTGTAGCTTTTTAAATCCAAATATTGTCTGTTTGTTTTAAAAGCTGTCTTTCTTGATTGAAAGCCGTCAAGCACTCAGTGAAATAGAAAAAAACAGGGCTTACTAGACTTTTTCAGTTCCCTTGTTTTCTTCTGTTTAACCAACAAAAAGAATAAATTTACATTAAGACAATAAACAATACATGTTCAGATATCTGTCTTGGCTTTTAGTGAGCCTTTCTCTGTGATACTGAGCACCTGCTACATGCAGTTCATGCATTATCTTCTGCTGGTGTCATTACATAGCGAACTCAAAAACATGCCTAAACCTCCATCAGTTCCTAGCTGGAAGCAGTTCTGAGGAAGCAGACACTTCTCTTTAAGGACTTCTGATGTCTGCTGGGCCACCCCACCCACCATCACAATGCGATGCAAGCCCTGCAAGTGCTACTCAATCCCTGCTACTATGGTCTTCATCTTCGGTTGCTGGAATGATTATGCCAGCAGGTATAATCTGAACTGAAACCAGAATAGAAACTGGTTTCTATTCTAATAGAAACTCAGAAGCCAGGTAGATCTGAACAGAAACCAGAATATCTGTTGGTGGAAGCATGCCAGGCAATAAATCGCTCGTTCGTTCCCCAGGAGCTGACCCAACTTACAGAACTCACTGGTGGAACTGTTATTTCTCATCATGTTACAAATCCTCACTGTCCTTTGTGTCGGTAAAGTGAAATGCAGAAAATATGTGGCACGTTTCACCACTCGGTTCTCTTATTTCACATTCCAGTCTTGACGCATTTTCGAAGGACCACAGAAATGTGTAGTTTAAAACCTGTCTAGTAAACTTCCTTGATCCTGAGGCATACGCTTTGAATTTAAGTAACTTTCTTTTTTCTGTTGTCCTTTGGAACAGTTTCCTCTTCCTACTTGGCTCAAGCAATTTTCAAATCAAGACAGCAGCAACAGCATGTTCCACCCTGTGATGCAGATTGTGAGTCGAGGTCTTTGGGACCTCCATGCTGACTGGATGAAATTACATGTGCCTCCAGGGCAATTGCCCCGGGGGTGTTCCTGGAACGGCTAGCAATGCTTGCAGTACCATACAGTACCCTGAATTTCTGCTGTTGAGACACAGTACAGGAAGCCTATTACTTTCCAGGCAAAGAGTGGAACTCCACACTCTCCCCTCGATCACGGCACACAGCACAGAGATTAGCAGAGCATTTTATAGGCTTTCTCTAATAAACAGTCCCAGACCACTATGAATTAAGTTACTCTTAGACCTTTTTTATGTATTACATTTTAATTCCCTAAAAAGAAGAACAGATTTACATGGGAGTAAACCACAAGGCTGAGCTAGGACAAGTACTCAAGAACTTTCCGTTCTGGGATCACTCCAGTAGCCCAGTCTCTGCAGAAAATCTCCACTTTCGTGCTGGGCCTCACAACAGTTGTGATAGGTGCCTCACAGACCTGTAAAAGCATCCTGAGCCCAGAATAAATGAACTTACAAAAAGCCAAAAGCTCTGGAAAAACAGCCTTTTCATGTGCCGCTGAGCGTTAAAACCAGGAAGCACTGGCAGTACCTCAAGGCATTCAGTCTGTAAGAATGAGGATTATAATGTCAATCCTTCACACTGAGAAGTCTGTAAATATAGGAGAAAAGTACATGTGCAAATATGCAGCCACTTCTTGGTATATGCAGCCCAAGAAGAATTTGCAGAGTCCATAAAAGACAGAGTTGTGCTGTCCTGTGCTATCCTTCCCTACTACACTCTTTCATCTGCACTTACGTCACACTCTCCACCGTGGCCAGTGTAACATATTTGAATGATAAAGTGGATTTTTAAGGCTTGATGCTGGGGCCATATTCTTTGTGTTGCCTGAATGTTACCTGACTTTGACACTATGAGAACATATTTTAGGGTATTATAGTTTTGGAGTTTTAAAATCTCACTTTATAATGAGATCTACAGGTAAGGATCTATCTTTATTCTTTTTCGAGCAGTGCATGCAGCAAGGTTACTGCTTTCTACCTTGAGGTACTTTTAGTTTCAAAGTGAAAAGCAGCATACTTCGATTTTGGAGGAGTGGGGTTCAGGTTGAACAGGGCATTCTCATTAGGGGTGGAAGGAATGCTAAGGCACCATTATTTTTTAGCATGCTGTGTATAAGTGAACGTACCACAAAACAAAACAAAACATGCATTTGGATCCTCTCCTTTTGGGTCAATGAAAAGTGTTTACTACTTCAGAGCAGCATGTTCTTCACTGCAAAGCGGCATGGTGAAGATGAAGATGGCTCCTCTTGGGATAATTATCATGAAGAAATCTGCCTCAGCCCCAGAACAGTTTCAGTTATGATGTGAAAGAGCACACAGTAAGTCTCAAAAGAGAACATGGAGAAGGATTCTAAGGATCATATATGAAAGCGGGAGAAAAAGAGCAGGTAGGCAGTGCCAGTGAAGTTGTACTTCAGGGAAAGCATCTCACCTTTTTAAATCGAGGCCCATTAAAGACTCATTCCACACATGCCCTTTTCAAAACATTTTTTACTTTGTTTTTAAAGCTTGCCTTGTAGTATGACATATGTCCTGGAAATTGTCAGTTTATAAGGACAGAACGGCTATGTGAAGAAACAGTATCTCACACTCTATTATTGCTGGCATGTTTTTTAAGATATATCAGGGTTTTGTGCCTTAAAGCATGGTAGAAAAGAAAAGAAATGTTTACATAATAACATGAAATCAGGCTGTGCACAGGCAAATGCCATTCACTTCTGCGGTTTAAACGCCCATATTCAGTAGCTGATCTCTCTGCAATCCACAGTGGAGACTCTTAGGACAAGGCCAAATAAGTTTATCCCTGTACAGCTGTTCTGGACCCACTATGACTCATCGCAGAACTCGTTCCATACCTCATTTTCCATGCTGATCCAACCAGCTAGATTAGCTCAAAATGATCTTAGCCATCGTACATAGTAGAATTCCTCCTAATTAAACCTTGAGCTACAGTTTTGAAAACCTGTTTTTCCTTAGTATTTTCACAGTTAGACAGATCATGTTATTACCCTCTTGCCCAGGTTTCCTGGGAAACAAAGCATCTCCTTACTCTTCTAATCCTTCCAGAGAAATGAAGCCAAATTAAAACATTTCATGGGCATTCATTACATTTTCTCTTAGATAGTTCATGGACCTATAAACATCAACTGTCCAGAATACGCTGCTGCTTAACGGGTAGCAGAAACAACTAAACTTGCTTTTTGTAACAGCCACTTCTTGTCCAGGGACAACATCAACCAGGGACAAAGTTTCATGTCTGAGCAGTGCTTTCTTTCATCCCAAGTCAAGGAAACGCTTCATTTCTGAGAACTGGATGTTGCGATGGCAAAAATGCGTGAAAGGGGCCCTTCACAAGGATGCAAGCCAACTCCAGCTTCTATTATATATGTTTGTCTCCTTTGATTTTCTAGAGGGGAGTGCATTCTTTTAAGTTAAAGATGACAGCAGATAGTTCAGCTATGACATGGAACTGTATTTCTGTTCCTTCTTTGGCTAGGGAAAATTTAGAGGAAATGTTCCTTCGGAACACATGTCATCATGCCTAAGAGGCTGTGACTGTTTACATGATCCTGCAGTCTTTCTGCAGGCGTGCCCCGTCCACTGAACTCACACATGGGGTGGTCATTTGTATCAATATTAAGGACCACTCATCTGCACTTTGGAGAGGAACTCACCTTCGTAGGAAAAGCTGCTGAATCAAAGTGAAACTGTGCAACTCCCATAATTGGAAATCTACCTGAGTAGAGAGAAATCAGGCCCAAAGAGCAGAAGGAATCTGCAAAGAGAGTATATTAACTGGTAATCAGATGAATGCCTCTCGTGTTTAGCAGAGAGCTGGGAGGGAAATCAAAAAGCCAAACTAGGACTGCGAGCTGCTTACTGGGAGAGAGCAGAGAAGAAAATGAGGTATTCTTCTATCTCCATTCCCATTTTGGCGATTAAGGGGAGATGCTAGAAATCATACCTGGATCATGCTTGCTGTAGAAATTAAGTTGTTTACAGGATTCAGTGATTTTGCAGACTTGCAATGCTTTTTCTGAAAAGCAGCTTTCAGAGATAGGCCGGGAATTGAAGCACAGGAAATCCTGGGCACTCCTAAAACGCAAAAACCAGGCCAGTGCAGGTGTCACAGGATCCAACCATCGTTCTCAACAGCCTTGTGTAAGCTTTGCAGACAGATCTGTCATGCAAGTTCCTGACCCAAAGCAAGTAAATATAATTTAAAAAATCAAAAAGCATGGAAGAAAACAAAGGAGCAGACTATTTGCTCAGCCAGTTGGAGAAGCACAGTCCCTTCTGACCTCCTTTGTAGGCCAGGGAGCGATTCCTGAGCTGCATTCTGAGACAGAGGCGGCGTTGCCAGGCCCCGCATTCCGGCGATTACTCAGTGGAAATGGAAACAGCAACACAGATGCCAGCGGTGTGATGCAAGTTTCATTGTCCCTGTCAGAATGGGAGTCCATTATGGTTTCTGGGCTGTTTGCTTGGAATTTAATGCCAGTTGTAGTTCCATGTAAATCACACATCTAAGCCAGGAAATAAGATTGTTTTTTTTTTTAAGGGAGCTCCTCCTCATTCCTTGGCCTATGCTTCTCTGAAGCGCTATTTTGGACCTTGAACAGGAGCTTAGCATGCACAGCGCGAGCTGAGGAACAGGAAACCTGACCAATCCTCTGCAGAGATAAGAAGCAGGCATGTGAAAGTTCTGCTGTTCATAAAGCATACAACTGGAATCATTGTAGGTGCATGCTTGTAAAACTCTTAGAAAACAGCTGAACACCAGAAAGAAATAAGAACACTGTGCCCTCCTAATCTCTCAAAGGTCAACAGGTTAGCAGAGAACAATTTGGAAGACAATGAAAAAGAGAGGAAGAGTACGTGAGACCTGGAAGTAAAATTCAGGCCAGTAGGGATACATTTTAAATGTTTTAATTCTGAAGTCAGTTTGGGGATGATCTTTATGGGATTAAAACTTCAGGCTTTCTTCTAGTAATTGAAGTTAAACAGCACTTGCTCAAGGAAGGATAGTTTCTTATCCATCTATCATTACAAACAAAAACGATACCATATGTTTAGCAGTATCTAAACATCTAGTGCTACAGTTGGATAATACTTCTTTCAAATGTTTCCCAGCATGCTCTGCAACGAGAAAATAACCGAAACCAAATGGTGTTTGCCCCAGAAGCTGCATAATTGTAAATCTAACTGCAATGAAATTTCTAAGTTAGAGAGCTGTTACAAATGCCCGTGTGCTTGTTTCATCTAAGATACACTCTGCAGGAACCTACGGAGGAAAGGACGCTTTGACGAGACGAGGCTTTTTAATATATAAAGCAATACAACCCGTGGATTTTGGAGCTGGATGTGTTCAAGGTGGAAATAAAACGTCCGTCTTCGCAGCAAATACGACTGACCAGCGCAGCTCATGAAATAACGCTGCGAGCTGTGTACCAACTGAATGGTTACTTCACCATTTGACGATCCTGTTGACAAAAACATTAGGAGCCCCTTCTTTAATTTGTTCCATCATGGCCTATGACATGAAAATGTTTATCACCTTCGTGGTTTTCCTCAAAAGCCTCTCCGCGGATAACGCCCGGCAGCCGCCGCCGTTACTGCCACAGCCGCCCCGGTGCGCAGGCGCGGAGAGGCGGTCCCCGCACAGCGACGCCGCCGACGGAGGGGGAAACCCGCGCACGCGCAGTGCGGCGGCCGCCCGACTCCGCCGTGACCGCCGCCGGGACGCGGCGAACAGACGCCCCCGGCCCGGACCCCCCCCTCCCGCTCCGCTCCCGCTCCGCTCCCGCTCCGCTCCCGCCCGGCCCGGGCCGCCTGCGGCGGGCGGCGCGCGCCACCAGAGGGCGCTGCCGCACACAAACGGCGCACGGGAGGGGCGGGGACCGACGGCCGCTGCCCCACGGCCCGACCCGGCCGTGGCGGGGGGGACCCGGGCCGGGGTGAGCGGGGGGGGTCCGACGGCGCCGGCAGCAGCAGAGGGCGGCGCAGACCCCGACTCCGCACCCCGCGGGGACCTCCGGAGGGCCGTGGACAGCGCAGCTCCCGCTTGGTCCACCGCGCGGGGGCGGGCGGGCGCCGCGGGAGGGCGCTGCGCGGCGCTTCCCGGAGCAGCCGCGAACTGCGGGGGGAACGCGGGGGCCGCGCTCCCCGCCGGCAGCTCCGTAACCCCTCTCTCGTCTTCCTCCGCACCCCCCGTGGAGCGCGGCGCGGGCGCCTCACGGCATCGCCGTCCCGCCTTAACGGGATTTCGGTGGCGATTAAGGGAGCACCCTGGAACCGAGCGAGGAAACGGCTCTCCCCCAAAGTTAAAGGGGCGCCGCCGCCCCCGCAGCTCCTGCCCCGGCGCGCACTCAGGTTCTCCCGTGGCCGTCCCGACCCTGTCGCAGTATCACCAGCTCACAACGAGCTCCAGTTCCAAAAAAAAAAAAAAAAAAAACCAGTTTTTCTGAAAGAACACATGTAATTTTAATCCTGGTTAGCACTACCCAAAATAAAGGCACCGAGAAGAACCAAGGTCTTCCTCCTCTCGGCTGCAGGCGCATAGGGTAACCATGCCCGCCATGCAGAGCACACTGAGTAGATGAGACAAACCAGGGCTCACAGGTGACCTCAGCGCCCGCGATGGTGCGGGGAGACATACGGCAGAGCTCAGGGTAGACCATCCCGCCACCCAGTTCGTGGTCCACCCGGTAAAGCTGTGGATACGAATTTAGGCAGAGACGCCTGCTGCCTTCCACTGTTGCTTACTCGTCTGTCTCCTAGATTAAAAGGTTTTATCGACAGCTACATCAAAACCCAAATGTGAATTTCATTTGTTGCCCTTGGAACCTGGATTGCAATTTGCAACAATAGAAATTTGCAAATACTGATTATTCAAATCCAGATTTTTGGGTTTAAATTGAAGAAAAAAAAAAAAAGGCGGGGGTGATTTTCTTCATGGCTCCCTGTTATTGAAAACTGCCTGTAACTCCTAGGAAGAGACTCAGCTACATCCAGATACTGAGGAATCTAAAAATCCTGCCCAGAGCTCTGTGAGAAATTGTGAACCTGGAAAAACTGGAGGGACAGTTTTTAAAAGATGATCTTTTGATGTGCTTTGAAGAAGAAGAGCCATTCTGTGCTACAGGACCTCTACAAGAACTTGGGCTTAAGAGGCTTTGTGAGGGGAGCGGGACCAAAACTGAAGTTCGCAGGCTAACATTTTGTGCATGGACTGTTTGCCGCCCGCCTTGCCATAGCCCTGGGAACACATTTTAGAGAAAGAACAATGCAGCGGCATTTAGCAAATCACCAGTTCTGAAATGCTTTTGAGAAAAAAATAGTCACAAAAAGATTGAACCAAGTCCACATCGAGTGATCTCACCATTCCTGAATACAGTCAAGAGCTAGACACGAGAACATGCTCTCGCCACCATGAATGACTTTCTTCTGGAAGCGATGGAATATTAACATAAATGTACCTGCAACAATAAATGACCAGAAAAGCCTCACCCCATAGAGCAGAATATCAAACTGATGCCACTATTCACGACACCAGTTGGAACCGCTAGCTGGAAAGAGCAAAACCTTCCCGACAAATTTAGCGTCAGTTCAACTGGATTTCATTCTCTGCAAGAATTACGTAGCAAGGAGACCTACTACTTATGAAAACGGAATGCTCCATTCCTAAACTTCTAGAGAAAATTAGTGTGAAAATTACTAGAGAAGTGGAGAAGCCTGATAAAAGACTTTTTAAAAAACTATCTATTCTGCCATCATAAGCCAACGCAAAACTGCTCCCCCTATTAGATTTTGTATTGCTTCAAGTGTATTGGGGGATAATGAAGTGTTTTCCTACTGTTTGATACGTCTCATTGTCATTAAGTTATTTTGTCTATTCAAATGGATTCATGTTTTTGTTACTTTAGATGGAATACATTGGACTTGGTAGGTCACTACCATTTAGCACAGCATCACTCCGAAGCAGAAAAGGGAAGGGGGTTTTGCTTTGTGTCATACGGTAAGTTGAATGTTTCTTTAAAAAAAAAAACCTAATAAAGTGTATTTCATTGCAAATGAAACAAGAGCATCTTAATAAAACTCTGTCGCTGCAGTTCAAATAAACTATTTGGGATGATTTTCCCAAAATGCTGCCAGGCTTTAAAGCAGCTGAAAATGAGCAGTGAAGTGAGCGAAAATAGAAACCACCTCCAACATCCTTCAGTATTACTGGATCATTAGATGAATGTAATTGCATTTGAAATAACAGGACCCCAGCATCTTTTCTTATGCCTTTTTGCACGGTTTCCATACACACCTTGGGAAAAAATTGATTCTAAACATGAAAACACTCTGGATAGGTAAAACTGTAGAGTTACTTTAATACAGCACAAAATGGGAAATAACTGCTTTATTCGTTAAACATTGAGAGGAAATGTTTAACACAGAAAACGCACTTCTCAAGAGAACCTACTTTACCTTATGCTCCCTTGTCAAAGTCCCGCAGGCAGCTCCAGACTCAGATTTTCTGAAGACTGTGAAAGAAAGCAGCAGCTGAAAAAGAATGTAAGAGGAGAGAGATCTAAGATTTTGACAACAGAGTCGGCATTTTTGGTGAAGTCTTGAGAACAAAAGTGGAAGTATTAGTGACTGGCAAATGGGCTTAGTTTGTGAGTGCGAGTGGAAGCAATTTTAAGGAGAATGGCCCCTTTCCCGCTGTCCTCGGACTTCACGCATCAAATTCTCCACCTTGCTTACAGTTCTGCGGGCGCACCCGCTCCAGCATCTGCAAAATTTAAGCGTCCGATTTAAAAGTGTCAGGCGGAGGGGCTGTGCGGCGCCGGGAGGGATTCCACCGAGCCCAGGCGGAGCACAGCGGGACCCGCTGCGGGCACGGAGCGCTCCCCGGCCCGCCGCGGCTCCGGCTCGGGGGGGGGCTGTCCGGGCAGCACCGCCCCTGCTCCGGCCCCGGCCCCGGCCCCGGCCCCGGCCCCGGCCCGCCCCCGCCGCGCCCGGCCCCGCACCTGCCTCCCGGCGCCGCCCCGCTCCGCGCCCCGCCCGCAGCCGCCGGCGCGTCGGGCCGAGCCGCCTGGGGAGCCGCTACCGGAGCCGGCGGCCGCCATGGGCGCGGTGCGCGGGGGGATGCGTTGCATCAAGATCCTGCTCTTCATCTTCAACCTGACCTTCTGGGTGAGCGCCGCGGCGGGCGGGGGGGGACGGGCCGCGGGTGGCACCTGCTGCGGGCGCTGCCGGGGCCGCCGTCGGAGCCGCGGAGGCGCCGGGAGCGGGGTGGGGGGGGGTCCCTGGGAGGAGCGGTGCCGGAGGGGCTGCCCGAGCCCCCCCCTCCCCCGTGCCCGAGAGCCCTGCCCGCGCTCCCGGCTTTCCCCCGCTTCTGTGAGGACAGAGCTCTTCCCGGGAAAGTACGTACTGGATGTAAGATGACATTGCTGAGAAAAGACAACGTCTGTCTTAGCCCGCAATTGAAAGTAGTGACCGTTTTCCCCAACAAGCATAAAATTTCAAACAACAGGAGGCTGTGCGAGGTTCTCCCAGCACCCCGTGCAGCCTATTGCAGCGGAACACTTCTTCACAGCATCACGATGCTTTTTAAGAATGTAATTTCAAATAGTGAGCCAACAGCTGCCGCTTTTACAAGTTCATCCTAAGAGAAAGTCCTTGCATCACATTGCACTTGCTTTGCTGGAAGCTACCCTAACGTGGCAACGAACAGCGTCTACTGCAGAACCCTCCAGAGATTTAGAGAATGCGGTGCCCATTCTCCCCTCATTGCACCTTTTTAATGCTCGCAGTTCTATAGCACAACTGAGTTCAAGCTTTCTTTTTTCTCTCACCTTCCCTCATGCTGTTGTTCTTTCCAGTAGCTTTCCAGTTTTTTCACACTGGAAAACAATTAGCAATGTTAAGTGTCTTTTTCTTTCTTTCTGATTCACTGTTTTTTTAAAAGAAGTCACAAAATAATCCTGTTCAGCCTCTCTGAAGCAAGCAGGTTTGGGCTTTTGTCTCCTTTATGCTTGAAACACAGTTAAACCAAATGCTTTGCCCTCTTGGTGACAGCACTGCGAGCTCCGGGTACACAGTGCTGCTGTGCTCGAGCTGGAGGAGCAGAGTGATGCTGCCCAGCTGCAGCTGCAACTCAGGAGAAGGACAAAGCTTTGTCTTATGTTGTTTCACAAAAGTGACAATTATCTGCCTTTTCACTGAGGTGGAAGAAACCATCTCCTCAGCTGGACTGGGGGCATTCATTTCATCAAACACGTCCCAGCTACCAGAGGCACTTTTAGAAGCCTGGACCGACAGGAGGGGGCTCCGGCTGTGCTCCGGCAGGCCGAAGGCTGAGCCCATGCCTGCAAGCAGGGAGGTCCGAATGCTATGACCGGGGTGGCAGGGGACCCTCACTGTGCTGCGACGCTTCTCTGAGGAGCGCTGTGATCCCACGCTCTCCAGCCGCATCCTTGCCTGCTTGCTTTGCTGTAGCTATGTCAGATGAATCAAGCGCCGGGCCATACAGGAGGGATTAACAAAGCCCCACACCAGGCGGCCAAGGCTGCGGTAAGCAGCCGGTGTTTGTGAACTGTGCTCAGGCTGCGCAGTTGCGGCAGACCTAGGCTCGGGGCCTCCATCAGACGGGTAGCGGAGCACCGTGCCTGGTCCTGCAGGATGCCGGAGCTGCCTGCCAGGACACACACCATTGCCCGGTAGGCTTATAAATGGGTCTGGCACGTGGTGGGTCTGAAACCACTGTCTATAGACCTTTGCCCTCAAACAACATGACACTCCTTTTTGATCTGGTCTTGTTCGCATTAAAGGGAATTTTGACAGCATCCATCACTTGTTTGTTGGTCATTTCTGTGACCCAAAATGTTGTACACTGTAATAATCCTTTTCTCTCTTAGTTCTGGTAGGGGGCCCCATGGTGATTTACAGAAAAATGCCCTGTCGTAGTTGGTCCAAACACACTTAACTTCAGTACATCCCTAAGAACAGTACAAGCCGCTCTTTCTGGTAAGCCTCTGAGCAGAACCCTGCTTACAACCGAGCAGCAGCAGCAGTTCTGAAATGGCAGACGGTCTCCTGTAGTTTGGTATCATGATTTAGAAGTCTGGCTGGTCTCTCTACAGCACCATATATCCTGTGACACTGGAGCTGGACCTGTGAGACAGCCAGGGAAAGGGGGCACCTCTCAGCCCAAAAGGCTGTTATTTAGCCTTAAACCAGCTAGGAGGGTTGAGAAAAAAAGTCAATTAGGTTACTTCTGTCCTAAAAGTTTGGGGTGGGTACCAAGCCAGCAGGGCTTAACTCCTGCTCACATGGCACTTCCCCATAAGGTGCTTTTCCTACAGTAACGGCATCTTGACCCCAGGCCCGGGGTGTCCTCCTGCGTACCGCCTGGCTGCAGTGCGGATCTGAGGCTCAGGACGGGGCGCAGAGTGCTCCTCGCTGGTCTTGCAGCCTGTCCTCTCACGGGCACTCACCTCCCCGCCACAACCCCCACGCCCCACTCCATTCCCCACTGCAATTCGGGCCAAAGTTCTGATGATTAAATGAGCTTATGTACAAGGTTTGAAAGTCACTAGTAAGTTCAGAAGCACCGCTACACTGAAGAGTTGAAAGAAAAAGAAATACATCGCACTGTAATAGGAATTAATTGTTTTCAAACACTGGCAAGCGCTTCCTGAATTTTCCGACGGTGCCATCCTGAGCTGTGGGATTTCAAGAAAGCATAAGGTGCCCATGACACCTCTTTGACGCTCTCCAGCCAATTGTTACTAAAGTATTGACTGGTCTGTTTATCTTCCAGCTGGCAGGACTGGCTGTCATTGCCTTTGGTCTATGGCTGCGGTTTGGTGGGGTTATGGCAGGCTTTGCTTCAGACAAAAAGTCTCCAGAGTATTTCTTCATGGGTAAGTTAAAGTGCCTGTGATGACAGTAGCCTTTAGCCTTAGTTTCATCCTGGGGCATCTGCCACACCTTATGCATTGAATTATATGAAGGCCAACAATTCCTGGGCTAAACTACACAAAACTGGACATTCTGGTGCTGTGTGTCATGTGCATGATGGCTTTCGTCCTTTCTCTGCTTGGCATCAACTTCTGTAGGCCTAACTGAACTCTCCTCTCAGATTTGATCCAGTCCTCATGTATCCTAACTGAATTGTGCTAATACTGCCAGAACAGAAGTCGAGATGGGTCAGACACTCCAGGAATGTGGGGCTCACCAATATATCCTTCCCGTCTGTGCGGCTGCTAGCCAACAAAACAACAGTGTCACTTCTGAATGTTTCTAATAACCAAGGCAGCAGAAAGACTTTTGCTCACCAGTTCTCCCTGCGTCTGCACACAGAGGCCCTCAGTGTGACTTTTAAGTATCAGAGCAAATCCTTCCACAGCTGAAAATTAAAACTACACACAGTGTTCAGTGATCTCAAGAACTGTTTGTCCAGCCTAGGCAGGAATCGACTAGTTCCCCAAGCCCACCGAATTGGTAATTGGTCATCTGTAATTTTAGGCGTTTAAGATAATATTTTTTTCTCCCTAGGACTTCCAGTTGGGTTTTCTGGAAATGCCACCTGTGTTTTATATCTATAGACATCTTTAAATTTTAAAAGTCTAGGACTGCCAGCAACTGCATTTCTCTATCCATTGGCAATTGTAACATGCCTTGACACCAAAAGAGTCAGATTTTTTTCTGTTTTTATATATCACCCCTGGAGACGGACTCACCCAATAAAACCCAATGGGTGGAAACATTTTTGCCATCTACAAATGCCAAGTGTGAATGAATACCCAGTCCTGCCTTGTCCATCAAGCCGTTCTGACAGGGTGGCCAGGCACGGAAGTTGACCCAAGATGTTCTGTAGCAGTCAGTTACCCATCACAGGAATACTGCCTGGGCTGTGCAGTCACTTTAAATACCCTGATTCTCTTAGTGGAGACCTTGGCTCTGATACACCACAGTCCTAACCCCAAGCTTCTTTAATATATGCAACTGGGCTAGGGGCACGGAGCTGCCTGCATAGTGCTGTGGGAATAGATGGGTAGAATGTTATGTCCAGCAAAGTTTCAGTGGGAGTTTATGAGACTGAATAAAACCATTCAGATGAAAATCTGATTGGGACCTGAGGGTTACTGTAAAATACTCTGTAGCACCTCCACTGACCCAGAGAGCCAGGAAGTATGATTTACTTTTTCTTTAACATCTGAGCTGCTATGTCAGCAGCGTGTTAGATCACCAACTTCATTTCCAGATCCAGTTTATACCTGCTGAATTTCCTACGCTGTATCTTGGAACTCTTCCGTGCCTCATCCACTTATGTTTGACCCAGGAGATTCAACAAGACAGAAGGATGTTCTGGCCTTCAAAATCAAGTACTGCTGGTTTGTTAGATGCCAGAAAGTAATACATCCTGTGATGTGAATAAGCACCACAGTCATTTCACAGCTTTGTAGTGCAGACTGTAACACCGTGTAAACAAGATGTTCTTTGGTGCATGTGTATTTAAATCTCTAAAAGATTTAATCTGCTTCAGTCCTGAACAGGAATTACAAAAAGCTGTTCAGAGTTGTTAATTTTGGGAAGTCCTGGGGAATGTTCTTGTAAAAGTTCCATCATATACCATGACATTCAAGTATTGGGCTGTCACATGTATTTACAGAGCTGTATGCCGTAATAGCTAACTGCCAGCAGAGGAAGTGCTAAGGAACACGACATAAATATGCTGAGAATTCTTTTAAACCTGCACTTTTGACTGAATTCTAAAGCAAAGTTTTGGCCCTTTTTTTGTAACAAGCATTGTGCTCTGAACGGAGCATTCCTGTTAAAGAAAAACAAAAAAAAATTTATGCTGCCCTCCCTCATTACAAATCATGTTAAATGTGACTTCTGAGCATCTGGTGGGGCAGCCATTCAGAAGTCTGAGGCTGTTAACAATCTGTGACTAAGACAGTGGTAAAAGAATGGGGATAAGTTCAGTAACTGGTGTTTTTTTGCAGCAGACAAGGCTGCACTTGATGGTCATGTTCAAGAGCTCTGAGTCCCCCTTGACAGTTGTGTATTGGGCGCTTTTTGCAGAGACTCTAGGAGTGTTGTTTATTTGGCTTTGTGTGTTTGCTCTGTGTTTGTGCATTCTGGGTGACAGCCAGAATTTTGCATAGGAATTCTTAATATGGAACACTGTGCAGCACACAAGGAGCGGCTGTCCAGAGGGCTGAAAGAGAAAGCAGATCATCGGTATGACTTGGAGATATAAACATACGGCCATATATATTTAAAAATAATTTCTTTAGCTGTGTTCCACTGACCACTTTTCGGGCTGCCTTGTGATAACCCAAGCCCCTGTGATCAGATCGGCTTTGTGTCAGTGCTTGGAACAACACTGCAGCTGCATTCAGTTTGCTTTGTAAGTCGAAGGACTGTCCAGAATCACCATCTTGTGGAAAACACCTTATTTTCTTGCTCCTAAAGAGCAGCACATTCTGCTCGTTTTGTACCTGGATTGAGCCGCCAGCCGAATCTAACCAGCTTCTCTCTTCTGCTTCTTTGTGATGTTCTTTTTCCTGGATCTGAAATGTTGTTTTAGTTTAAAATAATTGATAATTATATCCTTGCATTTTCCATTAGGCCAGAATGAGTCTCCTTAAATAGCCTTGTTCTTTACCAGCAGTCCAGCTGTCTTTTCTGCCCCCTGGAATAGTTCGGGCTATGACTTGGCAACCATGCCTGTTCATCTTTTCCAGCCGCTGAAATGTTTTTGTTGGTTTGAGAACGGCTTACAGGCAGCAGTGCTGAGGTCAAGCACATATGTGTTCTTAGTTTTCTGTTGCTTGTGGTTTTGTGTTCCGTGATCCATATTCCCCACTGCAGCTTGCAGTTTTTTAACCTACAACAAAAAAGGTTGGAATTGGAACTCTTTGACCCATGCAGTCTCCGTCCACTTTACCAGATGTATCTTACACTGGAGCGGCCTCCTAAAATTGGACATCCTCTCTCTGCAGCTCCCCAGCTTTTGGAGTACCCACTGCAGTGGCAGGCATGACAATATTTTTATGTTACTCCATCTCACAGTACCTCTTTTGTGCCTGTGCTTCAAGTGGTGAGGCAAAACTGTAGCTTTCCTGTTCTATTGCAGTTCAGCTCTGGTAGATTTCATATATTCCTCTCTTAGCTGTACTTGAGAGAAAAAAAGAAAGAAAGAAAGAAAAAAGATAATTTCAGCAAAGGTCAATAGCCGGTCAGTTACCGCTTTTATCTGAGTTGTCTGTGACACTGTACTGACCAAATGGGGAAAAGATCCATAGAATTAAGGGAATTCCCTCAGATTGCTCATCCTTCTTGAGACTCCTGTACCAAGACCCAGCGAGTTTTTTACTGGGCAAGAAAGTCTGCAACAACCAGAAGGAAAAGGGAGATGCTTGTGTGAACCCAAGATGTCAGCATTGCTGTCTCATAATTAATTGACCCTTGATTAATTCTTTGTAGTAGTGCTGTTCTTAAATTTAAAAGTACTGAAAGCACAGAGGTGAAGACAAAGTTGAGCAAGTTGAGCATTTGTGAAGTAAAAACCAACACAAGGACTTTTTAAGGTTCAGTTCAAGACACCTATTCTCCCCTCTTTGCTTTTGGTGGATGAAGAGGAAAGTCTGTTCTGGTTCCTTGGGCAACATGGAGGACAAACTCTCTGTATCCCTAATAAATGAAGTGCAGTGGGTCACATCACTGCCAGTAGCAATAAAAATGAAGTGTATGTACTCAACGAGCTCCATCAGGAATGGTAACAAAACCTGATGAATGTGAATGAATCAATACGGATGACTCTCTCTCATAACTGGCAGCACTGAAGCATTGCTTCTCCTGCACAGCCAGAGCTCACAAACTTTGTGCTATGTTATGTCCTCTTTGCTCCAGTTCCATGATCCAGTCTGTGGTCCAGGCATTCATCAGGGCCAAACCAGTTGTAGATAGAAGTTTCAGGGTGGCTGTGGCTTTTTCTTGGGGTCTGTGAGAGCATGAGTGATCATTCTGGCTTTGAAAGGTACAGTTAGATGGTGCATGCCTTAGGATATGAAGTCATGTCTGGAGTTGAAGGATATTAGTAGTTTTTCTCCATAGTAGTGGATGCCCGTACAAACAGGAGTTGGCCAGCAGTTAAATCCATGTAAACTGCAATTCTCTGCTCTTGTGCCTCATTTTGTTATAGTTCTATTAATGTATTCTGGAGTCAAGCACTATACCCTTAGTCAACAGTATTTTCTCTCCAAAATCTATAGCCTCTTAAACTCTATCAGCCTTTAAAATGAGAGTTATTGGCAAAGGAGCCTTGCGGTACCACAAGAGGAGCATCAAATGGTCCTGCCATCATGTGTATTGTGTTGGCTTTTAGTCTGTACTTAAGACTTAAGCAATGAACTTGTCTTTCCTCCTATCATCTTGTGTGCAGGTCTGCTCTTCTCCAGTTGAGGAAGAGTGGTTTAGAAAAGGCTGTTAGTGGCCCTGAGTGGAAAATGAAAGCTGCTGCACTGGAAATCTGCGTAAAAAATATGATACCACCACTACCACCCTCCAAAAAAAAACCTTGCTCAAAATGAAAGTTGTTCAAAAGTCCTCAGTCTCTGTGCTGGATCATAAAGCCTAGCAATCAGTTCCTAAGAGTCAGTATCCCGCCTGGCAGAGTAAAAGCAAGGCCACCACAAAGTTAAAATTCTGACAAAACAAGCAAGTTAAGCCTAATGGAATAACCTGTCCATCTACCTCAGGTTGATTGTTTTGTATTTGCAATATGCTGAGATTCTGGAAGCATTTTTTTTTTTTTACGTTAATCACTTAACAATGATAATGCACTTTGTGCTTTTTGCCTGTTAAACTGCCCTCCTGCGTAAACCTTTCTCCCACCCTGCTCTCTGTGTGTAGCTATCTAAAAGCCAGCCAGTTCCACGCCGCAGCGACAGTTGAACCGACAGTTACACCATTTCCTTCTTTGACGCACCCTCCTCTCCTTCCTCTAGGCAGCTGCAAGTCACCCTGGTGCCTGCACACTGGTGGCATTGCTGTGACAGTACCACTCACCGAGTGCGTGGGGTGTCCCTCAGGCTGCCTCAGTGGGCGACCAAGCCGCTGTACGTGAGTCTGGCCAGAGCCCAGCAGCACCACGGGCTCAACACTTCTACTCTTCCAGAAAGAGCCACCTGTAGCAAGTGACCTAGGTGACAGGGGATAAACCCGTCACTGGTCCTGCATGAAGTAAAAACACACCGAGATGTTTCCTCTTGCTGTAGCAGCGCATGAAACTCCAGGAATACTCGGGCGTTTTCAGCTACATGCTTCGTTCTTCATACATACTCTCTTTAAAAGGACTAACTCTGCTCTGGATGACAGTCTCTAAAGTGGCTTCTAGAAAAAGAACCAAGCCAATATAACCCATTTATCTCAAGGGAAATGTCCTGTGTTGTGTTTCATTCTGACAGCGGTGGAAATACAATGGGACTGTCCACCCTGAAGCCGTTAAGAGGAAAGCATTTTGTTTGCTGGAAACAATAAAATAGCAACAAAAAGGCCCTTAGCTCCTTTCTGGGGTGTGTCGCTTCAAAAGCATCTACAGAGAAGGTTTCAGTTGAGTTGGCTTGTTTTGTTTCAGCGCTTACTTTATCTGCGCTTGAGTGGGTTAAGACAGCTATCTGCAGAGCCCTCTAACTTGTGCTACTGTGGGGGTCGCAGGTTTCTGTGAATATATTATGGCCATATTCTGTTTTCTGTTTGGGGTGACTTGGAGCCTGTGCATTTAAGAATTAGATGTGTATAGCTGTTGATATCTGCATGTAAACGTATGCATACACACATGATTATTGAGGGTGCCCCAATCTAGAGAGGATTGCAGAGAATTGTGAGAGGATTTCAGAATACCAAATGACTGAGTATTAAAAAGTCAGATGAAATACAGTATCAGTAAAGCAAAGTGACGCAAGTGGTAACATATTCTGAGCAATATAAACACCGACAGACTTCAAATTAGCTATAACCACACAGGAATGTGATCTTAGACTCACTGTCAGTTGCTTTTGACAAAAGTGCCTTGCCCAGCTGCAGTCAAAATGGCATATAAATGTCAGGAATTATTAAGAAAGGAAATGAGAATGCAACTGAAAAATTTTAATGTCATTGTGCAAATATCCAGTGCACTCAGTGTCTTGAACGCTGTATGTGGTTCTGGTCAAAAAGGATGTAATAAAACTAGAAAAAGTACTAATAAGTTTGACAAGATTATTATCATACTATGCACTATGAATAACTTCCATACTAGGAAGTTTTTCACACTATTCACCTCATTAAATTGTAGAATCCGTTGCCACAAGATTCTGCGTTCAACTGTGGTAGTACAGATCCACCTGTCTGACTTCAGTGAAGTTTGGCGTAGGGTGAAGTAGATATTGACAGAGCCATTGGGGACTACTGAGAAGGCAATAGCTGACATACGTTGGCTTGTGTGAATTTGGGACATAATTATTTAGGGTTGTGAGATGCATGTGAGGAAGATACGTAACAAGTGCTAGTATTCCGTGGGAAGGGGGAGGCAGTAGACCAGGACGTTACATTACAGTGAGGTTCCTTTTAAATCGAAATTCAGGATTTGTGCATCAGCAGAAGACTACAAACTGGCTGATTTCAGTAATGCTTTTGTGGTTCCAGGAAGATTAACCACAACATACCTGTTGAATTCACACAAGACATGTAATTATGTATGTGCATTATGCTCAAATTAAGGGTGTGTTCCAATTCTCCAGAAATTCATCTTTCTTCAGAGGACTCTGCCTCTCCTCTCCAGTTTTGTCAATGCGTTTTATAACTACATATACTAAAAATCTATTAACACAAAAATGGTAATCTCTAGTAACAAGCCTGTTTCAGAAACTGACTTTGCTACCCTGTGCAACATACATAACTGTCCCTGTCTGGCCTGTTATTTCCAACTCCTGCATGTGTTTCTCATCTTTTCCAACAGTGCATTTGCACTACAGGTTCATTGGTGCTCTACTGAGGGCCTCAGTCCTTCTGTGGAGGAGCACATCTGCGTCCCAGACTGTAATGCACATACAGCCTCAGGAAAAGCTCTCTAAGTCAGGTCTGGGTTCTAGGACTCCTGTCATCACTGCTTCTGGATCCCTTATACCAAGAACAGAGCTTCTTGTCTTCTCAGTGGAGTATGAACAGTTGGTGGTTTGTTCAGTGTCAGTTACTCAGCCCAAAAAAGAAAAAGTAGAATTATTTCAAATGGAAAGTGACCATAGCAGCCAGGTAAACAAGAAACCCATGTGAAATAAAGCCAGACAGAGAGACAGAGTACATTTGTCTGCTCCTGCTCTTTGCAGTAGGCTCTAGACAGGGATTTGTATCTCAAAGCTGTCAGTAAGATTTTTGAACAAAACAAACAAACAAAAAACCCACAGAAAAAAAAAAAAGCAAAACACCAACAACTCTGGGAGTGGGTTCTATTCCAGACTTTGAAATTCGATCTCTACCAGCCTAGACAGCCGGCTGGTCAGAAATAAGAATGGTTTTAATGTTCACATTAGTAGGTTCATACCTGCCTGGTTTGTGTTATAATGTTGCCTTTCTGTTCATAAAACATTGGTAGTATACATTTCTGCCTATCACATGATTCTTTGCAATGGGAGCATAGAGGGACTCTGATTCTAAGGACACAGTTGTTATTCTGTCCAAGTGCCACATGACAGACTACAGAACATTTCCTTTCAGATTAGTTATGCATAGATTTGCATGTTACCTTGAGAGAGCTTTTTTTAAATTGCCCTAAGGAACAAAGAACTGATGTCTTGCAGATTTCACTCGTCATTTTTCTAAAAACAATGCTCATCCCTCCCTCCCTTGCTCTCAAAACACATTAAGACATACTGCAGTCAGCAGCTATAAAATTCCATCCTTCTCCTCTACCTCGTCTAAAATGATGAAATTCTGTGTTCACTGCTAATCACAAAGGTTTTGGTCATCCAGAAATGACACGCAGAATATCCTTTATCCTTCTTGAGGTGCTTCTTCACATTTGCAGATCCACTGTGCTCATACCCAGAGGAAACAGTATCTTCTGGAAGAACTCTGTGCCATAAACATAGATGCCAATTACTGAGTTGTGGATTTGCCGTATTTCAGTACTGGGAGCTATAGGTTGCTCTGAGATTGCCAGGTAACTTTTTAATTCGCCTTGTAATTGCAAAGCAGAGTCTGCTAGAAAATGGGACTCCCTCATGTTGGAATTTTCACATGGAATACCCCCATCAGACATTTTCCTTTCAGGAAATAATGATTTTCCCCGTGCGATGAATCAAAAAATCAAGTATATAGAAAAACTGCTGCTTTACTGCTTTCCAAATTTTTTCTTTGCAAAATGAAACAATGGCTGAAGTATGGGGTTCCCCTACCTTACACTATATTTTAGCAGAAGTGAAATCAATTTGTTATTAGGTGTTCTCTCACTTGACTTACTGCTAAAAGCAGAAGTGTTAGTTTCTCTTCACAGCTTATAAAAATCTGTGTGTTTGTGTGGGGAGGTGTTTTAGCACAGAAAAAAAAAAAAACCAACCCAAAATCACCACCCCAAAACCTGAATTTTTCCCCACAAAAAAGATCAAGAGAATAGGCTCTGTCAAAAAAAAAACCCATCAAAAACCAGTCCTACAACACTTTGGTTTTCATTCTCGTGTTTACAAAAACCCCATATTTCCTCCACTACCTCTCACAGTCATTGGTGTCCTGGCTGCACCTGCTCAGATTAACCAATTTTCTGTTGCATTGTGCACATGGCTTTTAATTCTTTGCAATGTGCCTCTTCGTCCCTTTGCATGTAGGGGCTGAGAGTGACTTGCTTTGTGGGTTCTGCATACAAGTGCAATAAGTATTTCTGAGTTGTGGGCAGTCACACAGATGACAGGTTTCTGCCATTAGGTCCACTGAATCCCCACCTTAATGCCATAGCAGCGTGCTGGTTCTCAGTATTCTCTCTTCGTCTGTTGCCTGCTCCCGTGTGGGCTGCGTGCTGCCAACGAACTCAGAGACCAGTTAGTTGTCAAACCCTCTCTCCTCTTCATTAGCAGACACAGATCAAAGAGACAAAACTAAGAATCAGGAAACGAACCGAGGCAAGAAGAGGTAAGAGGAAAAATTTCACTTCACACAGGCCAACAGACATTTGCTTCCTTTCTACCTTCTACTTTTTTACTTCTGCTGCACAGAAGGCTGCAGCTACAGTCCACTCACTGAAACAAGCTCTCTACCTTGACCTGAGTTGCGCGTTTCTTTTTGCCATGCAGAGCTTTGTGGTAAAGTTTTTTTGTGTTGGAGTTTGTAGCTATCAAACGTGTTCATTTTGTGACTGTAAACTAAGTGTCTTTTTTGTTTCTCTGCTGTGCTGTCCATGCCAAATTGGAGGCCGTGCCAAGGCTTTGTATTTTACAATGGAAGTGCTTATGAATAGAAGCTGATTAAGCCTTTGCTTTCCATCCTGCTTTTTTGAAAGGAACAGGGTTTAGTGAAGCTTAGGAACTTCTGACACATGATACTATTGCATAGCAATGTATGATATTAACACCGCCACATTTCTGCATTTGTCTGCTTTGCTGATCCTAACTGGGCTAACTTGATGGCTAATTAGTGCATGATGTCTCTAGGTAAGAGAAATATGCCTACATTACTGCGTATAGCCCACTACGAAAATAAATACTCACTCCCTGTTTTATACAGTTATACCATCTAGGATGTTTCTGAATCTATTGCTTTGATACCCTTCCTCCAAGTCATCTTCCAGTTGAGCGTCCCTGGATCTGGGTGCTAGGAAACATCACAGTGCAAGCTAAGAAGTAACCTGGTCCCTTTGAATTTTTTTCAAGCTACTCTTCAAGTGTCTCATTCCTGTGTGAAAGATTACATATGTGTATATATAGCAGACAAGTAAAAACGTCTTTAGTTTTGTGGATTTTTTTTGGAAGTGTTGTCATTATTTTCCATCTAGAAACAGCTCTCTGAGTATCAGCAACTACTAGTCCCAGGCTGAGGAAGGGCAAAGGCTGGAATGAACTCTCCTGAACAGAAGATGGAAGAAGGTGTTATTAAACTCTTGGCTGGCTCAGCTGTGGGGCCAGACACACAGCAAGCTCGGCTTTGTTTAGTGAGCGGTGTGAGTTCTTCCTGTAACACGCCTTAAAAGGGAAGTTCTGATTGAGGTAGCGGTTTAGCTGTGAGTCATGCAAGTGAAATGTTAAGTCTGTTTCTCAGACAGAAGCAAATCCAAATTCCTGAAAGTGGTCTCACCCCTGAGCCTCAGAGAACTTTGTCTTTGCTAGCTGAAAGCAACAAAAAGAAATGGGAAGACTTCTTTCCAGCCTTCTTAATCAAAAAGTCTCTCTGCTAAGCAATTAAAGGGACTGGAGTAGGCAGTGACATGCAGAAAAGGGTCCAGGAAACATCTTTGTAATTACAGTCTGTTTGTTACCATGGAGATCTGAGAAAATGGCAGTTTTGGTGTGTGGCAGTGGAACAGCAGGTTCTGCACCTGCGAGAAGCTTTTTGTCTTTCCCAATTCATCTCCCACAAGCGGCTGACCTTTACTCCTGAGCCATATATATCTTTGTATATCCCTCCCTCAGTAAACAACAGTGTTGTGAATATGTGTACAAGTATTAGCTTGAAGAATGCTCAGTCCTAGTAAGTCACAAGATGCTGAATATTAAAAACCTAGAAAATACAGAATATGAACTGCCAGCACAGTCAGCAGCAAATCCCACATATCCGGCATCACAGACCTGGCAAAGCCATATTAATTATAAAAGTTGCATTGCTGTTTAGCAGAATGCGTTCCTCAGCAGCAATCCTTGGCACAAGAAAGGTACCGGGGCAAGAAGAATGGAGGGGAAAAGGATCACAATAGCTGGGGTAGTATTTGGCCAACATACAGTGACTGGACAGTGATGCGCCAGTGAATGGGCAGCAGGGCAGGAGTTTGCATTCTCCAAGCAGGCTGCCTCTGCGTGGCAGAGTAGCCAGATGCTCTGCGCTCATATATTGATTGTTTGCCTTTTCATTTTCCTAGCAATCACTGCAAACTGTCATTTGCAGGGCTTTCTAGCCTAGGTTACGCAAGGCCTGCTAACAGTAAATGCCAGCAGCTCTGTTAACCCTAAAGGGCAGATTTTAAAATCATGTTTAAATTGGTAATTGAGAATACTAAACGTTCTCATTAAAAGTTTGCCAGGTCAAAGCTGGGAGCAAGGCTCACTGTGCCCTCTAGCGTGCACAGTCTGTAGCTCCACTGTCCCTTCATAAGGGCATGAGGGAAACGAAGCTGTTTTTTCTCGCAGTGGATTGGCACGGCAGATTTCTGCCATGTGTCCTCCACGTTGCCCACACAAGACAAAGACTGGAATGACAAGTCAGTGCACTGAGTCTGTCGTACTTTGGCTGACATGGTACCCAGAGACAAGGCACAAACACTGATGTTGTGGTCTGATGGGAACTGACACCTCACAGGAATGGATGCATTGCCTAAGCACAGATCAAGCATGTAAATCTACAAATAAGGAAAGAAAAATTCTGTGCTTTGGCTTCCTTTTGTCCTAGATAAAGCCCATTAAAAAAAAAAAAACAAACAACAAACTGTCGAATGTGAGTATTTCTATTAGTTTTACAGGTTGCAAAGATGAATGCTATTCCCCTGACCTCTACAGGTTTTGTCCTGTCAAGTTCTGAACATCGCTAGGGTCCTAGATCTTTAACTCTGTAAGGGGCTATACTGACATCTCCAATGTTCTGTACTTGTCTCAGGCCTGGTCTTTGCTGGCAGTCTCATCCCCAGATTGCTTCAGTGTCCTCTTAATGTGTTTACTCTGATGATCCACTATTTGCTGTTCTTTCTGTCATTAAATTTGTTTACACACAAATAACTCCTTGTGCCAGTAGCCTCAAGTCCCCTAAATGATTCAGTAACTGCATAACACCTAACTGCGAATGTCCAGAACATGAAGGCAATGCAGTGTTGCCACTGGCTGCTGCAGAGCCACCCTGATTCTGCCTGTTGAAATAAAGTGGTGGGAGGGTATCCTGCAGTTCAGATGAGGGCAGCGTGCATCATGAGATGCCGTTTGTAGGCCATGCATGAAAGGGTCTTGGCTTCTACGTCTTAGACACTCTACTCCTTTCACACAGAATCACCTGCTTTGAATAATCTGATGTGATTTGTCTGGTTCTGTGATTCTATCCATTTTCAGGCAACTCTTCTCCAAATCTTCTGATCATAATGTGCTGATAACATTAGCCTTTAAAAGCTGCTGATATCTCATATTCTGACACCTGCATCGTTATGTTGGAGGAAAAAAAATGTAAAGTAATGACACTGGAATATGCCTGCCCAGCAGGCAGTAAAGCAGCTACTTATCATAGAAGGAAGATGCCATGCTCCAAATCACTGAACTGTAAACAAGCTTCCATTCTCTGCAGTGACAAAGCTTTAGGACTATGGCTGAGCTTATGGCCTCCCCCAGGCTGTTCTTCCAACTCATTATTTTACCAGAAGGTGCAAATTCATTTTTTCATTCAGTTCCTCCAACAGCATTCAACGGGTTCCCCCAATCATGCTCTTCTTTCCAATAGCAATCAACTTTTTCCCCAGCCAAAGACCTGATTTCAGAGGAACATCACACTGTGGTGCCTGTACCTTTCCTGAAGATCTTCAGGTATCTTTTTCATGTACTGCCAGGCAACGGATAGAGCATAGCTGCCAGGTAGCTGTTTAAGTTCTATCCCTACATAGCAGTACAGCACATTTCCAGCCCCAGGTTTCACAGAAATAAGCCCTCCAGCAATGCTGGATTTTTTTTTGCCTTATGTTCCTCACTGAAGGGTTGTAAAGTGGTTCTGGATGGTATGGTGTGTGTTCTTCCTGGACTGAGCTGCCCTTGGGAGAGGAAACTTGGGAGGTGGAAGTCTTCTCATTTGTCTTCATGAGATTCTCCAAATTCTGAAGAAATCATTGGCCTCCTTGTGTGACGAGAGCAACTTTTCTGTGTAATGGGTGTCCTTTGTGAGAGCCAGAGACCACTGTTACTTACAAATGTGTGGGTTTGACAAAATAGGCACCAGACTTTGGGAAAAGAAACCTTCTTAAATTCTTATCTGATTCTGATTTTTCATAGGACTCTATGTATTGGTGGGAGCAGGGGCTCTCATGACCACAGTTGGATTTTTTGGGTGCTGTGGAGCAGCGCGGGAGTCTCAGTGCTTAATTGGAGCAGTAAGTAAAAGGTTTCAAGGGCCTGGGCGGCTCAGGAAAATCATTCAAAAGCCTATGCTTTGTGTCATTAGTGGAAAGATCTTTGCTGTCCAAGACCTGAAATGTCTTATGTCCTTTTATTGGCTAATCCAGCATCTCTCGCCACCGTGCTATTGCAGAGCTTCCATACATGAAGAAGTTCCATTGCTTGTCTCATGTGATATATTTCCTGGAATTACCTTCTGTCTTTTCTGAAGCTACCATCTGAGCCGCATCTTTGCCATTTCCACCTTTGTTTCCATATTACAACAAATCTGACTTGACACCCTTGTTACGGACCCTGCTTACCAGCTTTCATTCAGTTACTGTGTGGCTGTTGAGGCCTGGGCAAGGATGAGGGACTGACTGGCAGTCCATATAAAGCCTAATTGTGCAAGGTATATTAATATAAGATTCTCTTCTTCCTCTGCAGTTCTTTGCTTGCTTGTTGGTGATATTTGCGGCTGAGGTCACTGCTGGAGTATTTGCTTTTATAGGCAAGAAAGTGGTAAGTAGCAAGCAACTTGTAATGTACTAATGGGGCAGCTATGGATTCCAGTGCCGGCTGACCTACTGCCTGGCTCTTGCATAGGAAAACCTTCCAGCAGACTTTTCCCAGGAAAGCTCTCTGACATCCTCATCTGGAGTCAATGAGAGCTTGTGTTATTACAAGTGCAGAATGGGATGCAGTTTTTGCCCCTATTAAAGAAAATCTGTCAGTGTGGTTCAACCTTACACCCACAAGGAACAGCAAGTCGAACTATATGATACGAGGGTATTGCTTGGAAAAAGGGCAAACAAATTCAAGCACTGAATTTCTCCAACTAACAGTGTTTAACCAAAACACAGAATACAGCATGTGTACATTCTGACCCATGCAGAGTTCCTCTGAATGCCATCAGGCCACAAACCCTCCTATCTTTCCAATCATGGTACCTTAGTTTACCATGCATAATTTTCTGCTCTGGAGGTTGATGACACAAGCTGGAAGTCTGCACTGGACTGGGGGTAAGATTTATTTGCCACTCATTTGGAAAGTCTGATTTCTTCAGGCAATACAGGAAGCCCAGAAAATCTATGAAGACGCTTATGACGACTATATGAAAAACCCAGTGGGGAAGGTCAACAGCACTATCTATCACTACCACTTGGCTGTGAGTAGTCCTCCTCAGCTTTAATACCTTGCACTACTACTCTACTGTCACGTTACCCTTTAAAATTCAGAATGCCTCCCACTCAGGTATGAAAGATTAGAACTGAGCATTCCTTAAAATGGAGCCAGAGGCTCACAACCCAGTTTCCTGATGGGTCTGTCAGAATTCTGTTTTTCAGATCCCAAGTGATTCCTACCTTTGAAAGTGAAAATGGCCAGGCTTTTAAATTTCAGCTGATGCTTCTGGTCTTTGTCACAATAGGACTATTATGGCCCCTCTGGATATTAAAATCCAAGAATAAATACTCACAAATGCAGTGAGAGGTGAAAAGGTCTGAATCTCTCTGCATTTGTCAGAGAAAAAACTGTAAGCCATGTCCCAGAACTACAATATGGCAGATCCTGTCACTGTCTGAACCAAGTAAGTAAAGAACTAAAAGCACGTGTGCGACTCAGTTCAGGCCACCCAAAAAGTTAGTGTCTGAATCAGAATTTGAAACTGTGACTTCCTGAATCCTATTTGTGTCCATCCTGTATATGCAATGCCTCCCACAGAGATCAAGCCCAAGCTTTGTTACTCCTTACAGCATTCCCACGTTCTTTAGAAGAAACATTTCACAACCTCAGACCCTTTTGTCCTTCTCCCATAGCTGTTATTTCTGACCCTAAGAGGAATTCCAAGCATTTTGTGGGAGATAGGCAAACAGGAAAAACAAACCCTGTGAAACACTCTGATTTATTACTGCCGCCAAACCCAGCACTATGTTTTATTGGAAATAAAGATTCCAGCATTCTCTGTTGTAGCTTTAGTGCCTTGCCCATAATCCTGTATGCACTATTTGAACTTTCTGCTTTCTCCCTTTAACAACTCCTGTTTCCCTGTAAGCCAGGGATCTCCTTTTCCAAAATCCACTTGTTTGCTTTGTTATGAGATACTGTGATAAAAATCCCTTCTGGATGTTGTTGTTAATACAAATGACTCTTTGCTGTGGCTTCAGACAATTGAAACTGATTTTTGAGAATTTTGGCCCGTGCAGTTGAAACTCTACCAGAGGTAGCAGTTAATAGAGGAAAAATTTATGACTTGATCTGTATTGTTTCTTTTTTATTCGTTATTTATTGTCTCACTTTCAGTATGAAAGAAGTCTATGGCTTCCCCTTCTTTGATTCTTCATATCTCTGTCTCTCTCTCATTTAGCTCCAATGCTGTGGTAAAGATAATATGGAACAAATGGCATTACCCTGTCCAGAGAATATCCAGAAGGCAAGTGTCCTCTGTTCTGGTTTTCGTAATCACTTTTTCATGTCAATTGTGTAGTAAAATTGGAGACATTCTAGATGTAAAAGAAAGGAAGAACTTCCTTTTTACCTTGCAAATTGCAGCATGACATTCCATTTGAAATGGAGCAGAGTGGAGGCAGAAATAAGTCGGACATCATATTGAATATGCCCAGCCCTCATTTCTGAAGCCTCCTTGTAGCATCCCGCAGTAGCTGGGACAATATTACATCATCTGAAAAGTGGGAAGGACATAGCAGAACAGGAGTCCTAAATGAAAAGCCCCGTGAAGGCTGAATTTTGTCAAGTGCCTGCCTTAATCATGAATGGGGACTCCTGACTGGAAACTTTGTTGGTGTTAAGAAGGATACTGTTATTTCTGTATTTTGTGGGATCTGCTCATGAGTACATTGTCAATCTGAAGGGCCAAACTTCCTAATTTAGCATGACCTATCATATAAAGGGTTTTAAACTTAGGGAAAACTGATTGTAAGCAAATGCATTAAAAAGAGCGTGGCCAGCAGGTCGAGGGAGGGCATCCTCCCCCTCTGCTCTGTCCTGGTGAGGCCGCAGCCGGAGCACTGTGTGCAGTTCTGGGCTCCCCGAGTCAAGAAAGACAAGAAACTACTGGAGAGAGTCCAGTGGAGGGCTACAAAGATGATCAAGGGAATGGAGCATCTCTCTTGTGAGGAAAGGCTGAGAGACCTGGGTCTATTTAGCTTGGAGAAGAGAAGACTGAGAAGGGGATCTCATCAATGCTTACAAATATTTAAAGGGTGGGTGTCAAGAGGACAGCGTCAGGCTCTTTTCAGTGGTGCCCAGCGACAGGACAAGGGGCAACGGGCACCAACTAGAAGACAGGAAATTCTGTCTCAACGTGAGGAAAAACTTTACTGTGAGGATGACAGAGCACTGGCACAGGCTGCCCAGAGAGGCTGTGGAGTCTCCTTCTCTGGAGATATTCTAAACCCGCCTGGACGCCGTCCTGTGCAACCTGCTCTGGGTGACCCTGCTGTGGCAGGGGGGTTGGACTGGATGATATCCGAAGGTCCCTTCCAACCCTGACCGGTCTGTGATTCTGTGACTTGTATGTGTCAGCCTGTACAGGCAAGACATACAGATATCTCACTAGAAAAGGGAATATGCTGTGAAAATCGTCCAACAAAACACAAGGCATAGATGCATGAATTAGGACAGTGACTGCAATAATATTTTTCATGTTCATGTGTTGTTTAGTGAGAACAGCTGATGGAGTTGGTTGGAGTATATTTTTTTTAGGAGTAAAAATGTTTCAATTTTGTTTTTAATAGAACTGCCTGGTTGAAATCCAGAATGTAATTGATGCTAATCTGCATTTAGTTGGAATTGTTGGAATTGCAATTGCTGGCATCACAGTGAGTAAATCCATGTTCTCACTCTCAAATCTATATTTGAGCCCAGTATACCCTGTCCCTTACGCAAAGCTTTGTGGAAGGTGTTTGGCAGCAACTGGTGAGATTCCTCACAGGTGCAGCTATTCTTATCACTTTCAGTGTGTCTCCTCACTGGGAATTGCCCACATCGGTGCAAACAGACTTGCGTGACTTTGTTTTACCAGTTTATTTTGTGTCCTTGTACAGTATCCAAAGTATCCAGTGGTAATCTTGTTTTGTTGTAATAGTACAAAAGCAGCGTTCACATGAACCAAACTGAAAAGCAAAAGGCTGTAGCAGCATTTCAGCTATTCCAAAACAGCTGCAGACTGACGCTTTAGGCCCTTTGAGGATCCATTCCTTAGATATCATAAGGAATAGAGAGTACTGACCCTTTGTATAGAAACGGCTTTCCAGGAAAATGCTGGCTGTAGCATTGGTTCAATGTGAAGGATAGTTTATAAACAGATTTTCTGAGTCACAGATCCAGTGATCAGTATGTATTTTGTTAAAGGGACAGGATTTAAAATGCATAGTTTTCAGGACAGTATTTCTTTCCTAAACACGTAGCACATCATAGTTACAGGTAGCTGTTTCATGGAAGTGTGGATAACATTTCTTACAGTCCACCTTCTCCCACAAGTGTGCATTGTTGTATTCCCAAGGTCTGCTCCGTCGTGACAGAGCTGTGACCAATAGATGTCACCCTGCTGCAAGGATATGGCAGGAGTGGGCCATCTGTATCAAACACAGGCTTTAACAGAAATCATTTTCCGGCATGCGTGTGCCATGACTTCCTTCAGATTCAGAAACCAGCAGCAGGCTGAAGCAGCGTGAGGAGCTAGAATATTAGTAGAGAAATACACCTTTAGCTTCTCTGAAGAGCAGGAGGCTCATGGACTTACGTGGAGGCTTAAAAGCAGATAAAGGCTTTGTGTATGTAACAGAAACCATGGCGTGGGTAAAGGGGCTTGAACAATCCTGTGATTTGTATAAAACATGAAGGTGTATTCAAAAATACAGCAAAGCAACATGGGTAGGACAGAGTTCCAATAACCTCTCTGCTCAACAAGAATACACTAGAAATATGAACATCTCTTCTATGGCTTCCCACCTCAGATAGAGCACAAGTTATGAAATGATAAGCTCTTCAGCAGCAGAAACATGTCTGTACACTCTTCTGTGCTTGTTTGTGACACTTCATGGGGTATGACTGACCAGCTGTTTCCTCCTGCCTTAGGGAGGTGTGTGGGGAGGGAATATGAACTCAGTGGTTTAAGTGCCGGATAGTATTGCTCGTCTCCCATGACTAGCAAAGAAGCATCAGGAGGTAGCTTCTAACTTCTTTGGAGAATCAACCTGTGGCAAAAAAGAAATTTCTGGAGACTCCGGCAATACCCACTGTTCTCTGCTTCTAACGCTTCCTCTAGTTAATTAGTTCCTCAACATGAACAGAGTTTTATATTTAATGCATAGTCTTGGTCTTGAGTAGTAACTGGTAAGAGCTTAACTTTGTCTGTAAAACCACAATTCTCAGTTCCAGAGAGCTGGTTTCTCTGGGATCATTCTCTGTCCTTATTCAAATGTGTATACAATATTCCATGTCGAAGCATTCTGAAACTCAGAACCTTTTGGAGCAGTACTAGGTATAATACGAATAGTCAGTTATTGATGTCAGTGAAAATTATGTTAATAATATTAATGTTTGGGGCTGTTATGCTGGCCTTAACATTTAGAACAAAGAACAGTGAAACTACTGTAAACAGACAAAACCTTGGCTTTGGGTATCAGCGAAATCTCTTTAATGTTAATTGTCTGATGTCTTGGGGTTTGTAGATGGAAGCAGTCACTCGCTACTCTGCCACAAGAACCTTCAGACTGTTCTGATATGCAGACTATTTTATAACTGTTTTGTAAGTGGATCCTTAAATTGCATCCCTTCTCTTCTAGATCTTTGGCATGATATTCAGCATGGTTCTGTGCTGTGCGATCCGTAACACAAGAGACATGATCTAAAACTTTCACTGCACAACTATGTCCCAGGAGTTCCAGACTAAGCTTTACAAGAAGTGCTCTTCTACCCAATTTAATAACTGTAATGCATTTTAATTTGTGTTTTAACATACTGAGAGGAAAATATCCCATTAGGTGAGCAGGTGAATTGTATTAGTTACAGTAAAACCAAAGTGAACAAAGAAGGGGTTTTAAATGTCCTTTTTAATGAAAAAAGCAAAGGTGCATCTAAGACTAATTTGATTTTTAATGTTTGTATATGTGCAATTAAGAGTTTACACATCTGTAGACATTGTGTAAGCACATGCATATTTCTCCTTACAAATATATATGCACACGAGCAGGTACCTGTATATGCAGTACCCTGTTTAGGTAAGTATGTGCAAATGGAATATGTTGTGTGTGCATGTTTGCATGCATATTCTTCCAGAGTCTCACTATGCAAGAGTGTACACACACCCACAGGTATACAGTGCTGGAAACCCTTTCATATCGAGCCCTGGTTTACCGAGAATTAGCAAAGGAACAAACGCCATTTTAAAAAGTAAGACCTATGATCCATTTTGTAACAGTTCTTTCCAAAGCCCAAACACAGTAGAATTAATAAAATTGGACTTTATTTAATGCCTCAGGGCCTATGCTCCGGCAAACTTTAATTCATGTGAGTAGACCCACTGACTTCACTGTCACGCAGAGACTGGATTTTTATTTTTTTAGGACTAGACCCTTCATGAAAATGCAGAAAGCTCTGGGGGAGAAAACATGTCCAAGGAGATCCAGGCTAAAGGAAAAGGGGAAAAGAGGTGGGAAGATGGCAGTCATTCGGGAGCAATTGCAGTACAAAAGCGTGCTTAAGCTTCCCAAGCTAGCCTGAGACATACACACGCACAAAAAAAAAAAAAATCTACGAGTTAAAGGGGCCACTAAAATCTTTATTCAGAAGTCCCTTTATCCTGCAAGACTCTATATGGTATATATGCTGGTGCAGGAGTGGAACCTATATCCAGAAAAGCAGCAGCTTTGTCAGATACTCTGTAGAATTCAACTGGCCTGTGAAAGCCAACCAAAGAGTGAAAATGGTCAGGGAAAGACACGCAGCACTTTAATATCCTCTGTTTCTGCTTCTGTGACTATCACAGCTTCTATGGGGCTCTTACCTCAACCTCTCACCCTTTCTTGCGGGTGTAAGGCAGGAAATAAAGATGGGATGTTTTTACAGAGCCATAAAGTAAATTTTCTTACTGGCACCTTTAGATTGCATGTCAGGTATAAAAATTACACTGTGTGCTTGAAATACCTCAGGGCTTACGTTTACATAGTTTGTTTCTATATTTTTATTTTTCTATTTGTCATATTTATTCATAAGAGAATGTTCTTTTTAAAACAGCCTAGAAGGGAGAAAGGTTGTCCCCAGGAGGGGAAAATAAATTACATCAAAGGCTCAGAATCTCTTAATTTTTTGGCTTACTTGAGATAATTCACCATTTCAGAGAACAGTTTTTTGCTAACAATAGCCACATAGCAGCTCTGTCTCTGATGATCACTAGTTCAGATTTCTGATGCAGTTGTTCCATACATGATGGGGAAAAGTTCAGCTCATTGAAATGGTCCATGATGTCTAACAGGACTTGGCATTTACCAGTCATGGGGTCTTTATTCCACTGAAACACAGTGGAAAGAAATGGGATTTCAGAAAATGCGTGCATTCTAGTGCACATGTTTGTATGGAATAGACATCCCTTGTGATATTTATCTCTTATTTCCCAAAGAAATGCCAACTCCCATCACTTTTCTGTTACTTCAGGATTGGAAATAGCATCGCTGTTTCATCTATCTGATTTAAGTGACACATCTTGCTGTCTTTTACATAGATCTCTCTTTTCAAATTGTTCAACCGCAAACTGTGACACTGAGACAGCTGTGCACAAAGTGCTGGGTATGCAGCGGGCACTGCCAGCTGAGCAGTTTCTGGGCCTAGCTGCGGGTACCCAGCTGACAGGGAGACATTATATCGTATGCCAGAGAGGAGTTTAGGCTTATATCACTCTGTTCACAGCTGATTAGCTATGGATGCCATGTAAAAGTAGGGCCTGGGACCTTATTCTGCAAGCATCAGACCAGGAAACAGGCCCTCATCTACTGCCTGCTCCTAAGAAAGGCTCAACTGGGAGAATGACACCAGCAGCAAATCCATGAGGGTCTCAAGCTGAAACTAAGAAAGTAAGTTTCTCATGGCAAACAACTGACATAGTCAAAGCAACTTCCTGGATCCCAGGTACACTTGAGACTGTCCCTACAACTAGTTCTGCTCTAAATAGGTAATGGGATAGTATACAACTGGGGTGTTTTCTCCCAAGGTAGTACTGACAGAAAGAAGAAACCTGTGTATAGTGTCATTTTTGCCATTCAGAGCAAGACAGCTTTCCAGGAAAACCAGTAAAAATAGCACAATAGGGAAGCCAGTGGTTCAGATTCCAAGATTATTGCCCTACAGGGACAGAAACTTATTGCAAATAAAGCTATTTCCTTCTGTTACACTCCCCCTCTTAATTACAGTATTTTATCTATTTTAAACACATCTACATATAATTGGTTTTAATTCTTCAAATTTGTAGCACCAGAGTGTAGTGATAGGACCAGAGTTTACTACTTATGTTTACTGCCTCTTGATTAAGTTGGAAGATGCCCACTCCTGCTTTTGAGACACACTGAATAAAAAGGCAGCTTGCAGAAACTTCTGTTGCTGCCCCAGTCCCCCACTCCCCCAGAAGTACAAAAACATCTAGGTGCCTTATGAAAACAGGGAAGAGTAGTACAAAGAAACCTTCTATAAATTCAGACTTGAACAACCTAACTGTCTGCTGAAGCATTTTGGGTTTGTGTTTGGTTTTTTTAATCCTCTGAACAGTGCATTTGTTTTTCTGAGCGTAATTACTGCTTACACTCTAGGGTTTACTGCTATTTAGGTATAGGGGATACCTGCACTGCATATCAGAAACAGAATAATACCAGTTACTGGTTTAGTTCTCTAAGTTATTGGTGTAATTTAAGCTGGAAATCAACATGTTATGCATCTACTAGTGCCCTTAACAGAATCCAGAGATACAGCCTCTTTGGTTATTTCCTGCTGTTATGAGGTGCATAATACATTTGCAGTTTTCTCTGCATCTTAGTAACTGAAAGTCTTTTGTAACTTATTAAGGGACAGAAAATACAGCTGTTCTTTCCCTGTCAAAGCTGTAAGAATTCTTTCCTGTTGCTTTTAGATCATAGCTAGTTAACAACTCCAATTTCCATTGACTAGCTTGAGTCACCCTTTTTAAATGCTCAAATGTCACAGGCAGGGTTATGGCTGTTGAAACTGGATATATAGTGCCCGCAGTTTATAGTGCTGCTGCTCTTTCATTTCAGCTCTTGAAAGTGCAAAATCTTTTATCTTTGTCAGCAGTACAAAATCATTTCCAAGCAACACCACCATATGTCTTCAATAAGAAAGCTTTTCAAAGGTAACTAAATCCGAACCAGTATCTAAACTTCCTCAAATACAGTTCATGCTCCAGAGTCGCATGCCAGGATTTAATTAACAAAGTCCAATGCTTGTATGCATGAGGTACATAGTAACTGCCATATAAGTTAGCGAAGAACCCATTTAGTCCTGTCCCTTGTACCTGTGTCAGAAACAAGTGACAAATGATCAAATCCCTCCAGGGGATAATTCTGAAAGCACATCCCAGACATTTTCTTCTCCTGTCAAACAGTTTGTTCTGAAGCATAAAGATGTAAATTGTTGATGCCCTTATTATATCTCTAAATATCATTATTCACATTTCCCTTGTCTAATTTTTCTAAGTAACTGACTTCAGTGGGAGCTTCATTTGTTACAGGAAAACCTCAGCTGGTTTTGATATCTTGCAGAGATTGCCCAGGAACTGATGAAGCACAGCCCTGTAATATCCCTACAATGAAGATTCATATGTCACTTTTCTTGATACTGAAAGTGATTAGTTTTATAGCAAAATATATTTCATAGAATACCGAGTTGGAAGGGACCTCAAGGATCATCTGGCCCAACCTTTCTTGGCAAGAGCATGGTCTAGACAGGGTGGCCCAGCACCTGAATCTTAAAACTGTTCAATGATGGGGAACCCACCACTCCCCTGGGGAGATATTCCAGTGGCCGATTGTTCTCATTGTGAAAAATTTTCCTCTTGTGTCCAGTCAGAATCTCCCCTGGAGTAACTTGCACCCATCAGCCCTCCTCTTTTCCATGTGACTCCTTGTAAAAAGGGAGTCTCCATCTTCTTTGTAGCCACCCTTTAAATACTGGAACGTGGTGATAAGGTCTCCCCTTTCATATATGTATTTCGTATGTACTGAAAAATAAATTATCTTAAGCATTCAAATGCTATATTTTACAGCCTTTGGAGGGGCTGTTGATTAACAGCACGGGATGCTGTTCACAGAAAATGTACATAAAGCAAGCTTTTCAATCTTACTTCTTCCTCTCTAATGGTGCTTCAGCCACGAGGTTCTCCAAAACACAAACCACTTCTAATATATAATGTATTTCTTTCTGTAGCAGAAATTCTGATTTTGGACAGAACTGGCGTATCGGTTTATACCACAAAGTCTGTAGCAGAATTACCTCTATGGCAGCTTTCTTTAAGAGAAAAAAAAACCCCAACTTTGTTGCTGAAATCAGCTTTCACTTCCTTTTAGTCTAATGTGTTCCGAAGTAGCGTTTTATCAGCTTTTCTGTCTCGAATTGGAAACAACTTTCTAATAAAAATAACCTGAAATAAGCGACTACCAGCGAGAAGCCGTCTCTGTGCCCCCCTCCCCCCCCCCCGAGCCCCCCATTTCACGCCGGGGCGGCTCCGCGACGCGTCCCCTCCCCGCCGCGGCACCCGGGCCGGCCCGACAGACCCTCCCGCCGCGGCAGCGCCGCCGTCGCCTCACCTTCGGCATCCCGGCGCTCCGGACGCCCGCTGGTCGCCGGTCCGGGCGGTCACCCGGCGGCGGCAGAGCCCCGCGGGGCGGCCCGCCGAGCGGCTCCTCAGGCCGGGGCGCCAGCGCGGGCTGCGGGGCGGCTCTACCCGGAGATCCCCCGTCACTCCCGGCGCCGGAAGGCGGTGGAGGAGAGAGGGAGGGGAGGGCCGCGGCCGGCGGGGGGGAGCGCGACCCGCACCCGGGGCCCAAACCGGACCCGGCGGCTGCCGCCGCCCGCCCCGGCTCCCCTCAGGGACGCGCGCGGCGGAGCGGACCCCGCCCACCGGGGCGGGGCAGCGAGCGGGACTCGCTCCTCATTGGCT
This sequence comes from Pluvialis apricaria, assembly GCA_017639485.1. Classification (NCBI taxonomy): domain Eukaryota; kingdom Metazoa; phylum Chordata; class Aves; order Charadriiformes; family Charadriidae; genus Pluvialis; species Pluvialis apricaria. The sequence continues at coordinate 5,517,433 of CM030029.1, read as the reverse complement.
GCTGGCACTGCGGCCGGCGCCTCGTGCGGGCGGCGGCAGAGCGGCGGGGTCCCTGCGCCCGCCGCTCGGGGCGGCAAGGCGGCCGGGCAGCACGAAGGTGCGGCGGCACCGCGCGCCGGTTTGGGCGGGGACCGGGGAGGGGTGGCTCCGTGCGCGGGGCGGGCGCCGGTTCCGCTCCGCCCCCCCCCCCCCCCCTCCCCCGGGCCGCTCCTCTGAGCGCCGCCCTGCCCGGCCGGGAGCGGCGCCGGCCCGTGGGGCGCTGCGCACGAACCGCGCGGCGGCGCCCCCTGGCGGCTGGGCGGTGCTGCCCGGCGGGGGCGGGGGGGTGCGCGGCCGCCGTCCCCTCCCGCCGGTTCAGACGCGGTGGCTCCTTCGGGCTGTGCTCCCCGAAACCGACCGCAGCGCGGCTGCCGCTGCGCACCCGCCTCAGAGGCCGCCGGCGGGACCCCGCGGGGGCGGCTGCTCCGGGCGCGGGGCCCCCACAACCGCGGCCCGCCCGGAGGGGCGGCGAAGAGGCTGCGGGGAGGGGGTGACCCGGTTTTCCAGCCTCTCCCGGGCCGGAGGGGGCCCAACCGGTGCCATAGAAACACCGGGGTTGAAGAAGAGGCCGACAGCGTCGGAGGGACCGCTTCGCCCCAGCGCGGACCGAGGGACGGAGCCCCCGCTCGGCTGCGCCCCGCGCCGGGGAAGCGGCGAGGATGATCGGGGTGTGCCGAAATCCACTGCTCCGGTAGGTGAAAAGGCGTATAAGATAAAGTAAACGTGAACAGACGGCTGGCCCCGGGGAGTCACCGCCTCGACGGATTGCTGTCGCTGGGCCGGAGGGCCTGAAGGGTGGGCGCGGGTACGGCTGAACGGCCGAAGGGACGAAGTGCTCCGAGGGCGGGTAAATGTATATCAGATGGATGCGTTAACACAACCCAAGTGTCTTAATTTGGCTTTCTCTCAAGTGTAAAAGAATTCGTGTTCGTTACTTTCCTCTCCGTGATTTTGCACAGGCGTCAACGGTAAAAGCAGACTGCCGGGTTTTGCATGCGTATGTTCATACTGAAGACAAATCTGTCAGTCCCGGCCGTAAGGGAGCACTGTAACGATTTTGCAGTGCTGCTTATTACTGTAAGTAGGCCCAGTTCCCTCTTTTATTTTGCTAAATGGCAAAACCTTGGGCAACCTGGTCTGGTGAGAGGTATCCCTGCCTATGGCAGGGGGGTTGGAACTCGATGATCTTCAAGGTCCCTTCCAACCTAAACCATTCTATGATTCTATGATTCTATGAAATGCAAGTGCTGCTTAATAGTAAGCTGACAAATTTTCCTGTGCTAAATGCCCTTTTTAAAGGCTCGGACACCTTCAGAAGGCACTATCTGACCTTAAAGCTGAAGATTTTTTTTCTTTGTTATTTACTAGGTAGCATAGTTGTTGCTTTGTTGGGTAAATACTTCCCAATTTTTTCCTATCATTCTCTATGCTCTTTACGAAGTAGAGAGTAGCAATTAATGTTGCAGCTGATTGCGGAGAACTTGGGAGCTCTCGCACGCTGTCACAACATGGTTTTACAGTTGTGTTGGGGGCTGGGGAATACCCAACTTTATCACTACCAGAAAGTCTTTTGTAGCTTAATTGAAGCTAACCTCTCTTGGCCCAACACTTGTAGAATTAGTCTCGCATATATCTAGCTGTAACTGTATTGTTTAAACCGTAGGTGTAAGGGACATACCTTATGGAAGTAGGGTTCCTACTATTCCTGCAAAATCCTCTGGATTTTCTATTAAACAGTGGTTTTGGAGAATTTAAATTTTCAAACCTTGCTTGCGAAGGCATTTCTTTATCACCAAGTTATGCATATGACAACTACAGTTCATGCCTTGTGTAGAAGCTGTGACGAGCGTGCAAATGCTGTCAGCCGCTTATTGCAGTTGTCCTCGACAAAGCGTTTGCTGTTTCACAGAATGGTCGAAGCTGGAAGGAGCCTCTGGGGGTCGTCTTGTCCCACCCCCCTGCTCAAGCAGGGCCACCTAGCAGATTCCCTTAGCCTTTCACAAGCTGGGCATAACAAGTTGGTCTTCATCTTCCTGGTTTTAGGGGTTGTTTGGGTCTGTTACTTGCCAAAACAATGATAAGACATGATAAAACAAAGCAAACCTGTTTTGGATAACTGAAAGAGCACGAGTGCTGCTCTCCTGATGTGAACCTCTGGATAAACCTGTTCCACTTAATACTCCACTTTAAAAGTGAAAGTTCTTTTTCATAAAGCCACATTTGCAATCACTGAACAACTAAGAGAGCTACAGTGAAGTAACCCACTTTACAAGGGAGAACACGTGGCTGGGAAGGGCTGAAGAAAGACAAAGCTTTTGGCTGTGATTTAACATGAGTGGCATGTGTTACCTGAAAATTGTATTTAATGGGGTTTTGAACCTTCAGTGCATCTGCACAGAGCTGCAAATGCGTAGCTCTGAAATAGTTCTTTTTATAGTTACACATTGTTAAAAATCCCTTTACTACCATTTAATTTATTTATACACTTGGGTTTTTTTTTCCTGGCTGCATTTACGAAGACGTGCAGAATGGTAGTGCTGTTCCTCAGTCAAGGAAGCACGGAGAATTTTATTCTCTGTCAGCCCTCTTCATGCCTTCATTGTAGTCTTGCTGTCCTGTCTGCAGTGCTCGGCAGAGGTCACGTTTACTTGAGCAGGGACAATTTCATCAAACTGTGTCATTCCTGTTGTAGGCCATAGAGGTGAGCGGCAAAGTTGCCGACTTGATCACTGGATTCTAGAAACTGTTCTACTTTGTTTTGGAGTCACGTAAACCAGGTGGAAGCTAGCTCTCATTCTCAGGGACTGGTGTAGTACGATCGTAGCTTGCCACGCAGTCATCAGGTCTAAAGAAACAATAGCATTCATGGGGGGGGGAATCTCCATGGACGGGAAACTTTTGTTAGTTTACATTTATTTCCTTATTCCTGGGTCTGCACTTCTCACCTGCGCATGTTCAGCCATAGGGTGCAGCCCAGCTCGCTTTCCCACTCGCAAGGGAGCAGCTGGCCGGTGTGGGGAAAACGAGGGCTTTTTTTCTGAGTTTCAGTTTAAGTTTGATGGTATTACACTCCCCTTCTGGAGAACAGAGTACTTGGAACAGGAGAACAGGACTTGAAGCTTCACTGATTCTTCAATGCTCACAGAGGGACAAGTTTTTCAATGTACTTCAATAGAAGAGAGATGCTTGCTCCACTAGTGCAGACATGAAAAAGCATGCCTAACGAACACAGGTCTGGACAACAGTGGTGATGACCTATAGCCATGGTCTATAGTGTAGATAAGCCAACTGTGTGTGCTTACTTCCAGCTGACTCCACTCATAAAACCCAATATTACATATATGGAAAAATACCGTTGCTAATATGAAGGGTGTAAGTCTATGTCAAAATCTAAATCTAATTAAAATATTCAATACTAAGAGTATGTGTTGCCTTTTTTTTTTAAGTCTGAAATATGTCAAATGTTTTGTCTTTGAGCATCTCTTCACAACATACCTGGGATTTATGAGAAAAAGTTTATACATACACATAGTAATTTCTCCTTCTTCCCCAAAGTAAATTACGAGTGGGTTCTAAACACAAACCTGCAGTCCTCTGATTTTGCTCTTGTGCACGTCACAGAATATCCTGTTAATTGAAGTAACGAGTGATGCATCTTTGAATAAAACTTTGTGCACACCAATTTGCAAACCTGTTATGAAATACACTTTTATTGATGCTTAGGTGCGAGCAGAGGTACATTTTGACCACAGCTGGAAGCTTACATGTTACAGAGCTTCTGTGGTTTAGTGCAATAGTTTGTCCTAACCTTCTCGTGAACACAGTCACTATAATCAGTGTTACATTTGCCACACTTGCAGCTCACAGCCACAGGGTAGGAATAATAAGGGATGGTGTGATGAGGACAGCCCGGAATCAGTGCTGTTTGATACAGCATCTCTTTGTATGTGCACACATTCTGGGACAGAGCACTTTTGAGTAGCAGCTTCTTGCCATTGCTGTCCTACAAAGAAAAAAGAAATGCGTTGTTTCACTGAAGCATATGTGAGTGTCAGAAGACTACCTGTGACGTTTTCTCAAACGTGCAGAAAGCAAACGTCTTTACACTAGGACTGGCGCTGATATTTTCTGCGTACTTCTGTTCAGATCTGTAATTTTGAATCTGCATGTGATTGGGGCTCTCTACCCCCCGTGGATATGTTCACCTTGCTTTTACGGTTTTAACTAACCTGCTTGGCTCAGAGCGCCAACAGTGCTCTGCAATCTATTGGCTACGTACTGACCAAGGTGGAACTTAAAATGCTGTGTTGAACAGTGGAGCTCAAGCACAGTGTTTGGCATGCCTACATGTGAGATATTCTCCACAGCTAACTGTCATAACAGTAGTTGGAGTAGAAGTTACCCAAGTCATTTACATTAAATAAGAGTGACTAAATATAATCTGCTTCTCACCTGTTCCATCCTGACCCCCCCAAACTGAGTACAGAGGCTCTGCAGTGACAGCAGCAGTCAGTTCTCTGCTATGCCACTGGCGCTATACACTCCGTGGTTCCGGAGGCTTGGCGTTTCTCATCCACGCCTTCACAAAAAGCTAATTTGAGAACATGATGATAGCGTGATTTTTTCTGTCTGTGACAAACACTATTAGAACTGGATCATTTACACACAATTTTTCAGTGAGTGTAGGTGCTTGGTTTGCAGCGATGGCCATTATAGAAACAACTGCCTAAAACAGAGTAACGCCTTGTACCCGAGTCATGCAAAATCCAGCGCAGATGGTGGTGTTGATGGCCAGGCAGTAGGCACATTCTCTTTTCTCCACGTGGATTATATACTCAGAAGGAGCACAAAGTGATGCTGTTTGACCGAAAGTCAGGCCAAAGAGGAGAGACATCACAAAGAAGGGTGTCATGCTAGATGGGGGAAAACAAACAAACAAACAAAGCGAACCCTAAGTAAAATTAGATGTACCTTCCAGCCCTTTTCTCAGAATTTGACAAGAACTGTTACGGTAGTCACAGACCACGAGTAATCTTAACCTTTCCAGCTACAGCCTGACAAGTTCTTTCCAATCTCAGACCTTTAATTGAAATAGTACTAACCACTAAACAGAAAAGAAGTGTAAACAGGCCATTAGCAACATATAACAAACTAACTTTTTCCCCACTAAAGCATATTACATGGAACTTTTCGCTAATGAGTGATAAAATGCTGACACAGAAAATAAAAGGAGCTAAAGGGTTTGAAAATGTGACATGTGAGAGAACATGAGCTCCAGAATTAGCCAGAGATGCTAAAATAATCTCACTGGTTTAAAAATAATTTTCTAAAGAAAGCATCTTATAAAATGTTCAAGAGAGAAAAAGAAACAGGTGTGCATATCAGGCATACCACTGTATTTTTTACAGTTGGCTTAGAGGCATGATGAAGTGGGAACACTGCCAAGAATTAAATAATATATTCAAGCAAATTACAATAAAGAACACCAGCAAAGAGTTAAAATCAATGAATCCCCATTTTATCTGCCTGTTGTGCTGACCTCATTTCTCAGACCTGCTGGGGGATCCCACGAAGGCGGCTTTGATTAGCTCCGAGACAATCCCCGGGTCTGCTCTATAGCCTCTACACCAGAAACTTTAAATGACAGCGTCTACAGCCGTATGGACATCACCCTCCAGTCTCTTCAGCTGTCCGTTTACCCTAGCAAAAGCCATTACTTACACAGTCTGGTTTACCCTGTAGCTGCAACAATGCAAGTCTGGAAAGACCAACCTCTTTGTCAGCTGAATTCTTCCCTATTACAGGAACCCGATTCTGCTTTGAGCTGGGAGAGGCAGTGACCCAGCACAAGCTCTGTGTGTGCTTTATACTCTCCAGGCTAATTCCAGGCTGATCTTACTGTTTATATAATTGCATCTGAATTGCTGCTTTCTTATCGCATAGTCATCTATTGAAAATTCATACTGAACCACAAAGCAAATGTAATAGGAACAAATGTGTCCATAATATCCTAACCTGGAAACTGGAGCTGGAAATCTAATTATTTTAACAGTCATTCTCTTCCCAGGCTTTTAAACTAACTACTGCTTTAAAAAAAGTTATTATTGATTAATTTAATTGCTACATAGGACAGCAACATCATGACAGGAAGGCTAGCATGGACGTGGAGTCATCCTGAATCACATGTGACTTATTCTACACCTATGTTTTGCGGAAGTTTAATGAAGTCTGGTTCACTCAGTTTGCGCGTTACCAGGCAGGCACAACCGAGAGATGCAGTGCGATACACACAAAGTAACAAATCTCAAATCAAAGCAATTGCTCTACAGTGTGGTTAGGTACAGCCTGATTTGCCTACTCCAACAAAACACTGAGAAATTATCTGGCCTTGAACCTACTGACCAAATGCTGAAGTAACAAGCAATTCACTCTGAAATACTCATTGATGGGGGGAAAAGCTTTTAAGAAACCACTCCTTGTAGCACAACGAGAAGCAAAATACTGCGCCGCCACCAGTGAAACTGAGATGTCCACAGATGAGGTGAAACACTCGCATTTAGGGTTTTGTGGAACACCTGGGAGGAGCAAAAGTAAGAAGGGGTCGAGTCAGCGTGCACGTCTTGCACCGATTCAGCACAAAGCCACTGTCCTCTACTGCTGCGCCGGCCTCCGGCCAGCCTGCTCACTCTGCTCATTCGCTGCAGCTCCGTTAACACCTACCCTTTCCCTTAATCCCCTAACTCCCATTTGGACTTCAATCTGATGCGCGTCTTGCGCAGGTCAACCACATTCTTGATTTACGTAGCCGTAATAAATACGATAAAGTTGAGTTTGAGCTGGTACACATGGTCACTTCGGGCTGTTGGAGGAGTGATCCAGTCAGTCCCAATTGGTGTTTAGCTAATTCCTGAACAATACTGCCTCCTTTTCCCGTGGTTTCAGACTGCTGCGCACAGCTTTGTGTCCTGGACTAATTCTCCAAGGGGTTTTTTGGAAAACACGATAGAGTTCTTGTTCTATGAAGACCAGCCAAATACTTTCTGTTTTCATTAGGTCTTTAATTATGGGTTGATTTTTACCATATAACTTCTCAGGAGTTAAATATAACTCTTTCTGGCTTAAGGACAGGAGCAGAGCATTAATTGTACTCTCAGTAACATCTGTCCATCTACACTTAGCAACAGAAGTATAACACTCTTACTTTGCTGCTATTCCTGTACAGTATTTAACTGTATTTCTCTGACATGTTTTAAGTGCAGTTAAACATACAGGCTGTATGAGTATACATGTACATGTACACACTCTCATATATACACTACATATACAAGTATGGGTTTGGTTGTTTAAAACTTTAATCAGGGAAAAGAACGTTCATTCTTGGAAAAAAAATCGTAAGAGTATTTCAAAGGAGACAATGATCGTGAAAGGAAAAGGAAAAAATTCACAAAACTAAATCCTGGAGAGGACAAGAAGTGCCCAAAATAAGAATAAAAAATGGCATTCCTAAAGCGAGAATATCGCATGTGACCCTTGTGTGTATAGCTGAAGTAAGTACAGCTGCTTTTTTTCTCTGAAGATTTCACAGTGATTTACAAACACAGCTTTGGGCAATTGGAGCTCTGTTTGCATACACTGGTTCTGACAGGAGGACCCCCACGTCCAGGTTTAAAGTGTCCTCAACATCTCCTATATGCATTCAGGCAGAGGACATATCAGGGTGTGAAGGCACATATCCTTTGCTGCTTCAAAGTGCCAATTTCTCTGATTCGAGAAAAATGGCTGTAACGGGGGGTGGCGAATTCAGTTAGCGTAAAAGAGGGTTAAGAATTTGCTTTAAGAGGATTTAGGGAAATGTCTGCAAACATCAATAGCAAAGAAAGAAATTTATAACCATGCTTGATAGTCTATCATAGTGAAGATGAAAAAGAGAATACAGACAGTAAAACTAGCAATGAAAAAAAAGGAAAACAAACATCAATCACTGTTAGGAATGAGAAAATGTAGAAGACTAGGAAATAAACTCCTGTCAGGGCAGGGGCCAACAATAATGTGGAGGGACATTACTAGATGAAGACAAGCTGTTGATGCGCAGTAAGTGCAAAGTCTTCAGTAAGTACACATGCATTTGAAAATGTAGTGGCTGAACAACCAACACGCATATTTGAAATAAAAATTATTAAATAAATTGTATAAGGAATAAATATTTTTAAATCAACATGATTAGTTAGCTAATACTATTTTCAACAAGTCTTGGAATACTGACGAAATTTCAAAACATTAAGAAAAGCACTAATATTATGCCAATATTTAAAGAGAGAATGTTGACCTAGGTAACTCTCAGCCAGCCAGCCTGACATCTATCCCTGCTAAATCAGGTAAAATAACAGAAAGCTGATACAGGATTTGAGCAATAAAGAATTAACAGATGAGAACATAATTAATGCCTGTCAAGATGGTGTTACATAAAATAGGTCATGCCACACAAACCTGATTTCATTCTTTGAGGTGATTACAAGTTTCGTTGTTAAGGCAACTACATAGATGCAATGTCCTTAGTTCCATCTGTCCAGAGCCCTACTGCCATGAAGATTCAGAGCTATTAGGCAGAGTCCAATGTGGTGCATGCTGAATGTCGGGAGTTATTAATCACCAGAGCGGGTAGTATAATTTTAGCAGTGCATTTATTCGCTGCAGCATTTTTACCCAGCCTCTGAATGCACTGCAGTGCATTACAGAAATATCTGACCAAATATTAAGAATGAAAATTCATTTATCTGGAAGCACAATCAATTAGTCTGAGTGGACCTTGAGACTAATGTGACTACTGCTGCTCATACTCAGGTCAGCCCCACACTGATACGGACACAGAACCTCTTGGCTACTACCTTTTCTTTGCTGGCATCACATTAGCCTCCCCCTCTGACAGAGGCGCACTGAACATCACCAGAGCGATGTACGCTTTCACGTCTCTTCAGTAATTTACACAAACTATTAAGCTGGTAGAAAAACTTTCCCTTGATTTTCCTTCTGGATGTGACTGTAGAGTTCATTCAGTACTGCCCTCTGTGAACGCTTGATGGGAGCGAGATCCCACGACCTACTGGGAGCAGCAAGACAAAAGACTGGCAGGACAACGGAGTCCAGTGTGGCAATGTATGAGTGCCTGAGGCTTCTTTCATACAGTTCCCTAAAATCCATAGTTAAAAGTCTGATGCTTATGGATACATTTCTTTGGTTGCCCCCCTGCTGACCTGCAGGCTATTCAGTGATAGAAATTTTTAATGTGCTTTTACAGCCATCAGCTTTGTAGCCCTGTTCTGGAACAGCCAGTTACACTGTTAATTATTTATCTTTAACCTTTCTGCTAACTAAACCAATCCAGTCATTGACATCAGTTATTTTACACTTTCATTAAGTGAAAGACAGTATGCTGATGTTTTACAAGAAGTGTTTTAAGTGATCTCTGTAAACAGAATTTAGTAATCATAAAATTCTTGTGTTCATTACCCAGGAATCTATGTAATGGGCTAGAGAAATTCAGTGCATACCAGAAGCTTTTATATAAACATAATTTAATAGGATTCTCTGTCACTGACCAATGCCTAAGATAAAAGTAGGAACAATGAGGAGAAGTTATCACACATTATTCCTGCTCGCTCATCCCCTGTTAGTAGTACAACACAATGAAAACTTTGTGATCTTATGAGCAGGTTAAATTATAGAGCAGAGTCACTCTTTTTTCCTCAGCATATAGTACCGTCCATGCTTGCAAACAACACAGAATTAGAAGCTATACTGATGAAAAACAGACAAAGCCAATCGGATTTCTGAAAGATTAGTATTCTGGTAGAGGAATTATTTCCAGCCCCATCCTGTTACAGACCTGCACTGATCAAAGGAAATAAGATCTTAATATGCTGCCATGGAAACAAGTGTTTTTGCCAGGTTTTGCATTTAAACAGACTGTGGCTGCTGAATTTTCAAAGCTAATCTGTCTATTGCAAGTCTCTCCGTAATAGTTTGAAACATAGCTCTCATCTCTTAAATTTATAGATTCACAGATAACCACTCTTCTCTCTCTTTCCTAGGATTAGCTGCAGCATCTCCAATCAAGCACAGATTAAACCAGCAATTCTCTTTGTTGCATGTCATATGCCAACGATCTCCATTTATGGTCTGCAAATGCTTCATAATCCTGTTTGCTGTTTGGCTCATATGATAGACCACTTTGTATTTGGTTTAATGTCTTTGGAAAGCGCTAGATATTTCTGTTATTCTAAGATAAGCAATTGCTATACCAAGGACAAAATTTAAAAAAGCCCAAACAACAACAACAACAACGAGAATCTAGAAGCCGCCTGCGATATCATCAAGGATGAGTGACTCTACCCACCCAATATCGTAACAGTGCTAAGGGGTAAAAGCCACAGACAGTGTTCAGTTTCTAAGGGCTGCAGTGTTCTCCTGATTTGACTGGCCGTCTGAGGAGAAGTCGGTAGGTGATCGGACAAGATCTTCACTGATGAAGGTCTGGTGTGGAGAGTTGACACTATGCATGGGCAATCGATTTGTGTCAGATCAGAATTTAAGCTAATTACACACGCTTAGTACAAACGTTGGGGTATGTTTCTGTTTCTCCTTTTAGGCTTTGGGCGTGCAGTCCCGTCGGATGCTGCTCGTACCCAAGATGCATTCCTCTCTTAGGTGATCTCACATGCCCACCTGAAAAAGAAGTGTCTACCACAGCTGTGACTGACTGCGGAGCCCCCCAAAGTGAATGCCTCCCAATAAGGAAGCCACTCTAAAATTCCGACTAAAAATTAAAACAGCTGTAAGGAAGGACAAGGGAAGACTGTTTTTTCTCATGAATCTTTCCCCCAGGATACTCCTGGTAGAAGCAAGGCAAACTAAATTAAATACTTTGATATCTAGGGACAGAAAAGGTTGTAGGAATAACCCTGTTATTTGTACTGTTTGTTTGTCTCTTATTAGAGACATTTAATTCCTGTAGCAATTTTGGGGTTTAATCCTTTTAGTTTAGAAATTTAAAGGAATATTATTATTATTACTGGTTTAGAAACAGTTGTTCTTTATAAAAACTATCATGCACACCTGAGGATTTTTTTAAACACATCTTTTTCATCAAGATTTTAATATCTTCCTTACATATGCTTGGGGAAAACTGTTTAAAGCGACTCTTCCAGTACCGTGTCCGATTCTGAAAAAGCTGCCCTTTAGAGCCACTGCGAAGTCAGATCAGCAACTGCCGACATGTAACATTCCCCTTCCTCTCATATTGCCAGTTAGTTTCAATCAGGTGAGGTCAGCACTGTGTGGGTATACCACCTAATCCCTACCCCGGTGAGCTTTCCTGGTTTCCATGGAGCCCTCCCTGTGTTTCACCGGCCCTTCGGGTGGGTATTGGAGATGCTGAAGGAGCGGTGCAGCCAGGACATCGGATCTGCTACTCCAGACTACCTGACAGTCCATACACTCCTGCATTTGTCAGCTTGGGTGAGTCCTAAAAGTGGATTTTCTTAAGATCTGTTCTTATTTTCCGCATTCTATTTTGCATTCTCTGCACTTACAGCTTTAAACAAAACAAATTTTTAAAAACCATTTGGAAATCAGTAGCGTTGAGTGACAATTACAACATACCTGGAGGCGCCTGCATATGCTAACCCTGTACTGTAGTTTTAAATTCTGGCAGTGGTTACATTCTTCTTTAAGTAAGATAGAAAATGCGGGTTTTATCAAGTCGTCAAAAGAACCCTGTGGTCTGATTTGAAATACTTGTAATATTGTATCAAGTCTTGCCACAATTCTAGAGCATTCCATTTCATGACACGGTATGTAATTAAAAACACTGTTGCTAAAATATGCTGTGCATTTAACAACAAAGAAAACAGCCCCAAAATATACATTTTTTGACTACTTGCTGGGAGAAGGCCTTCCTTCATACAGTGCCACCACAAGGTATGAGCGTCTTGCTGAGTCTCTCAGTATTATCCATTATAGAAGTTAAATATAAGAACTTGGTAATAACAGGGGTTGGAACATTCATTTAAAAGATTCAACTCTTGAGTAAACTCCAACATGCTGTACTAATGAAATAACAAGCTAATAATTTTGACATTTCCTGTGCTTAATAAAGCCATGATGGACAAATGATACTGACCCGGCGTTTGAATATTTTATGAGAGATCCAAGACAAGCATTAGAATAGGTAAATGCTCATTATTTGTCTTCTCAGAACCAAATTTTTAATTCAGCTTTTTAGGCTTTCACCTCTTCTGCTTTTGTTTTAGGCTGCTGCAACAAAGAGGTGTACTAAAAAGTTATTACTTATCATACAGAAAAAATAATTCTCAATGAAAAGCAAGTGTCTACACCAGAAATTTAAGATCAGGCATTAACATACGGCCAGGATAAGTATTTAAATTGAATCAGCTCTTTTTTTTAATATATGTTTCACAATCTATAGAACCAGGGCTATGCAGTTATCCAGTAAGTAAATTAAAGGAAATTTATTTGCTCCCAAGGCAACTCAGAAAAAGAGGAAAGAGCAGATTAGACAAATAAACCCGCTGTTGAACAAGTGAGATGATATAATGAATGGAATTCAACCTATGCATTTTCCAATCCTTTTTGCTTGTTACTTTATGGCGAAGTACTTTGTTCAGGCCAGATTATGTATTTTTCAAAAAACAGACCATACAAACAGAGACACGGAGTGGATCTGGAAAAACAACAGCAACAAGTTGTATAGCATCCAGTACTTCAGCTCAAGTCAGTCAAACCAAGGTGCAAAATGCAGCTATCAGCTGGAATACAAAAAGGATCAGAATGGAGAGCAGCAGTTCCTCTGTTTTGATAACCGCATCACACCGGGCACATGCTGCACGTAACACCACTCACCACACCAAGAAGCCTTCGGACATCTCAAGGCTCAAGCTGGTTGTCACTCTGCCGTCTGCATTTTTGCTCTTTAAAAGAGCTGTGAGTAAAGCAACATCAGAAACGCTGCAGCCAAGCAATCAGCTTTCCGCAACCATACCGGTGAACACCCTTGAAGCTCTGACTCCAAATCACACAGCCCAGGTTTCAGGTCAGTGTCGCTACATACGACAGCAGCGTTCCCTTCAACTGCCGGGGCCAGACCTGGTGAACTGAGTTGAAGGCACAGTACAGATGAAGAGCTGTGTCAAGAAATTGATGACAATGTCAGAGTTTGAAGGACTGGGACATACTGTCCTGTGAATGGGGGGGTTGAGGAGGTGAGAGCAGGAAAGGGACAGCATCTGCCTTAGAAAAAAAAGGAAAAATATTTAAAGTACTAGAGAAAAATAAAACTGCACACGTGGTAAATAAGGATGACAGGAAGAAAGAAAGCAGACATGGCTTGCCAGAGCATTGCTCACCCTCCTGGAAGAGGTATTTGATAGAAAAACAACTGCAGAACTGTGTTCACAGTATTATGAAGGAAAGTAATAATATATCTCAACATTTCCAAATGCTTGCTTTAAGTTATGGTAACCTGATACTGACAAACCTCCTGTTGGAAGCTGCAGGTCCTCAGCTGCTCCATTGAAAGAAGTAAAAATTGGTATCTGCAGTCATTATCAATTATAGTCCTGCTTGGAAGACATATTATATAGCTCAGACACTGAAGGCCACATCCTCCTTAAAATTGATTAATAAAGAGCCAGAGTAAAAAGAGGTGAAAAAGGAAATATTCTGTTTAATTGATAACGTAATTGATAGCTACATTTATTGGCACAGGTTAATACAAATTTTAAAAACTTGTGAAAAAGACATTTCAAAATAAACTTACCTTGCTAATACTTTTAAATAAAGCATATGTATCTATAACTTTACTTGTAGTAAAAGGGACTAGCCAATAACAAATATCGTGGCTAATGTCAGAATATAGCCTTTAAAACTTTAATAAAATTCCACAGATAAAAGCATCAATGTTCATGCAGCTGGAATGTATGGAGCTCAACGTGGGGGAGGATACAGAGCCAACTGAGAGCCTGTGGGTCAGGATTACAGGGAAATCGGGAGCAGGGGACGTTACAGTGGGGGTATGCCACAGGCCACCCGACCAGGAAGACCAAGTGGATGGAGCCCTCTGTAGACAGATAGGGGCGGCATCACGTTCACAGACCTTGGTTCTCATGGGTGACTTCAACCACCCTGACATCAGTTGGAGGGATAACACAGCCAGGCACAGGCAATCCAGGAGGTTCCTGGATTGCATTGAGGACAACTTCCTTCTCCAAGTGGTTGAGGAGCCGACGAGGAGAGGAGCCATGCTGGACCTTGTTCTTACCAACAAGGAGGGGCTGGTTGACAGGGTCAAACTCAAGGGTAGCCTGGGCTGTAGTGACCATGAAATGGTCGAGTTTGAAATCCTCAATGCAACGAAGAAGGTGCGCAGCAGGCTGACAACCCTGGACTTCAGGAGAGCCGACTTTGGCCTCTTGAAGAATCTGCTTGGTATGGTGCTGTGGGATGAAGCGCTGGAAGGAAGAGGGGTCCAAGAAAGTTGGTTAATATTCAAGGACCACCTCCTCCAAGCACAGCAGCAATGCATCCCTACAAAGAGGAAGGCAGGCGGAAAAGCCAGGAGGCCTGCGTGGATGAACAAGGAGCTCCTGGAAGCACGCAAAAGAAAAAAGGAGGCCTACAGGGAGTGGAGACAGGGGCGGGTAGCCTGGGAGGATTACAGAGGAATGGTTCGAGCAGCCAGAGAGCGGGTTAGACAAGCTAAAGCCCAGCTAGAACTAAATCTGGCCAGGGATATTAAGACAAACAAAAAATCCTTCTATAGGTGTGTCAGCGAGAAAAGAAAGACTGGGGAAAATGTAGGCCCTCTCCGGAAGGATACGCAAGAACTGGTTACCCGGGACAGCGACAGAGCTGAGGTACTCAATGACTTTTTTGCCTCAGTCTTCACGGACAAGGACAGCAGCCGCACTGCCGAAGATGCAGATTGCAAAGGAGAGGATTGGGAAAACGGAGCACCGCCCACTGTAGATGAAGATAAAGTGAGAGACCACCTGAGGAACCTGAAGGTGCACAAGTCCATGGGACCTGATGAGATACATCCGCGGGTCCTGAGGGAACAGATCCGCGGGCAGATCAAGTCGCGAAGCCACTAGCCATCATATTTGAGAAGTCGTGGCAGTCTGGCGAGGTTCCTGCCGACTGGAAAAGGGGAAACATAACCCCTATTTTCAAAAAGGGAAACAAGGAAGACCCGGGGAACTACAGGCCAGTCAGTCTCACCTCTGTGCCTAGCAGGATCATGGAGCAGATCCTCCTGGAAACTCTGCTGAGGCACACAGAAAACAAGGAGGTGATTGGCGAGAGCCAGCATGGCTTCACCAAGGGCAAGTCATGCCTGACAAATTTGGTGGCCTTCTACGAAGGGGTTACAGCGGCAGTGGACAAGGGAAGATCTGCTGATGTCATCTACCTGGACTTGTGCAAAGCATTTGACACTGTCCCGCACGATATCCTGGTCTCTAAATTGAAGAGACATGGATTCGATAAATGGACCACTCGATGGATAAAGAACTGGCTGGATGGTCGCACTCAAAGAGTTGCGGTCAACGGCTCGGTGTCCAAGTGGAGAGCAGTGACGAGTGGCGTTCCTCAGGGGTCGGTACTGGGACCCGTACTGTTCAACATCTTTGTTAGCGACATGGACAGTGGGGTAGAGTGCACCCTCAGCGAGTTTGCTGATGATACCACGCTGTTTGGCGAGGCAGACGCGCTGGAGGGGAGGGATGCCATCCAGAGGGACCTGGACAGGCTGGAGAGGTGGGCCCAAGCCAACCTCATGCAGTTCAACCAGGCCAAGTGCAAGGTCCTACATCTGGGTCGGGGCAATCCCAAGCACAAATCCAGGCTCGGCGGGGAATGGCTGGAGAGCAGCCCTGTGGAGAAGGACCTGGGGGTGATGACTGATGAGAAGCTCGACATGAGCAAGCAGTGTGCGATCGCAGCCCAGGCGGCCAACCGTATCCTGGGCTGCATCAAAAGAAGTGTGGCCAGCAGGGCGAGGGGGGGGGATTCTGCCCCTCTACTCCACTCTCGTGAGACCCCACCTGGAGTACTGCATCCAGCTGTGGAGTCCCCAACATAAGAAGGACATGGACCTGCTGGAGCGCGTCCAGAGGAGAGCCACGAGGATGATCCGAGGGCTGGAGCACCTCTCCTATGAGGAGAGGCTGAGAGAGTTGGGGCTGTTCAGCCTGGAGAAGAGAAGGCTCCGGGGAGATCTTATTGCGGCCTTCCAGTACCTAAAGGGGGCCTACAGGAGAGCTGGGGAGGGACTTTTTACACGGGCATGGAGTGATGGGACGAGGGGGAACGGCTTTAAGCTGGAAGAGGGCAGGTTTAGATTAAACATTAGGAAGAAGTTTTTCACTTTAAGGGTGGTGAGGCACTGGCACAGGTTGCCCAGAGAGGTTGTTGAAGCTCCGTCCCTGGAGGTGTTCAAGGCCGGGTTGGACGTGGCCTTGGGCAACCTGGGCTGGTGGGAGGTGTCCCTGCCTATGGCAGGGGGGTTGGAACTCGATGATCTTCAAGGTCCCTTCCAACCTAAACCATTCTGTGATTCTATGATCCTATGATTCACTACTATGAATAGCTGCTGACTGGTAGCTTACCATTTTTACTTTTTTGAACTGCGTCCTACCTGAAGGATTTACAAGCCAAAGCACGTGCATTTATTAATTTTTATTTGCTTTTCCTATGCAAACTGGATTAACGCCCAACATAAAATTGTTTAAGTTTTCAGTTTTATTTAGTATATATATTCCATTCACAGAAACAGCCGTAGTATGAGGCAAATATGATTTTACATCCTTCCTAGTTGGTTACATTGCCTGTAAGCTTTCTGTAATGGTACTAACAGTATTTTTGTAATTTTGCAGATTATTTATACAGTACACCACATGGCACACTCATGGTATCACGAGGATTATATGATGCACCATGGATTCACAACCCTGCCACGACAGTACTGGAACATAACGATGTCCTAACTGATGACTCACCATTTGAGTCTAGATGTGGGCAGTACAGACGAATTTTCACCTGTTCAAGACACTTTTCCACCTTCAAGACATTTTAACTACCACAAGGCTCACTGTGATGTGCAGAAACTCTTACAATAATTAGCATTTCTAATTCTTACTGCTTAAGTTTCTTGTCATTTCTTCTCCTACAGTGTCAGATACTGTACATATGCGACTATGCTGAAAACTTTTTACAGTAAGGCATTCAAGTATCACATATTCTGGAATTAGCAAAGCTATGAATGTCAGTAGGCTAGGCTTGATGTGGATTTTGAATCTTAACTTCAAGATTACAAAATTATGGTTTTATGGATCTGTATGTGAGCCATAGCTGAGAAGACTAGATAGCAAAAGTCTCATTATACTCAGAAACAACTGGAATTTTTATTTTTGGATGCTCAGTAACTAGCATAGGAGTCGAGTCTGCATATCTGTTGAAGATGTCCACAATAGCAAGTCAAAATCAGAAATATGCCATCTTGAAATGAAGTAACAAACATTGGCAGGTATTTAGATCTCATATAAAACACCACCCTCTTAAAATAAATAATAAACTGCACATATATGTCGCATTTCTGGTGAATGCATTTTCTTTTTTCCTGCAAAGTACCTGAAGAGATATTAGTAAGTAACATCCCAAACTAAAATGAAGAATAACGGACTTTGCATGACATTCTCTGAATCCGATCAAAAAATAAGTTAATTGATGTATCTGTGTTTAAATGGATTATGTTACAGAACTTATGGTAAAATAATCTTTCTTGGAAAAGACAGACATCTGGAATTTGTGTATTATAAGCAGCTTCTCTGTTCTTCATTTGGTCTAATTTATACTATTTAAGCAGATATATTATAAAAACTCAATACTCTGCAAACATATGAAGTATCTTTAAAGCAAGAAAATTGTTCTAACTTCTCAGAAAATTAGCTTGCGTAACAAATTCCATTTCCAAATATGGAGGAAAAAATAACTTCTTTCAGTTCTTCAGAGAATATTTGTCAGTTACATACAATAAAAAATCATTATTAATATCACTGCTCAACAGATAAGTCATAAGGAACCCAACCTACTAGGCCATACATAAAATTGCTACAGAAAAAGAACGAAGTACATATGTTTTGCTACCCACTTCATCTGAATCCAGGATTTAGATTTTTCATAATATTTTAAGATGTACCTGTAGTTTGCTTGTTATCTCCAGGCTCTGAAGCAGGTTTTTGTTGTTGTTGTGAAACCAAGATTAATCAAGGATTAACGCAGAAATACATATTGTTCTAAATTATTCTTACGCTTATGTGGCAGAAGCTATTAGTCCTTAGGAAGGCTGCCTGGTGATTTATAGCTGTGTTCTAATACAAAAAGCAACAACGTTTGGTCCCACACTTTATGTCTCAAACAAACAATTTAATAACATCTTAACATTGTTTTTACAATCTTAAAACGTGTGCATATTTTATTCCTTATGAAGCCGAAATCTTTTTAAACCAAAGTAATTCATTGAAAATTTGATTTTGAAAGTTTCAAAACTGTTTTAACATACTGAAAGGGTAGCTACTGAAAACAAGAGTCTAAAAGACAGTTCTGACAACATTTAAAATGAACGAAAAAGCAAGACGACTTCAGGTAAAAGTGCATGCATTTGAACAGCTTCAGTATTTCTTTCACTAAACAATATCTTTTTTTGAATTATGTATTAAGAAAAAGAGAGTAAATTTAAAAGAACAAAACTGAATTTCTTTAAAACCAGTATTTCTAATTCCAGACTATTTTTCTTTTTGAAACAGTTTTCTATATGGTTGTACTTATTTCTACCTTTAAAAATGGGCTAATTTGTGTCCCGACTTTTTATAGCATAGGGAATGAAATAAAGAAAATGCTCTGCAGGTTGATGTAGTTACGTATCTATAAAGTTTATGTGTATAAAGGAAATGAATATAGTATTAAACATACTGAGTATGACAGAAAAATGCAACAACGTACTAACTCTGAAAGAACAGTAATACTGTGGTTATACTAATCGAATAAAGCTAGGGCACTAGTCATTTTTTCATTTTAAGTAAAGAGCTTTTCAGCCTCTTTAATTTTTCTCTTCCTGTCCATTTTAGAAACCGCAGTCCATCCAGCCTCTCGCATTTTTCTCATGGTCGTAAGTTTCAGTACAGAGCCTGGAATTTTCACATTTGATGTAGTTGGTTTCTAAGAAGGAAAAGACATCCATTAGTTTCTAGAACCAGTTTGATTAACTGTTCGTTTTGATCTGAAGAAAAGCTAAGGTACCTTTTTTGGTGTCATGGCATATAATTGTGAATCTTGAGGATAATCTTTGTATAATTTTTTAAACATTTCTTCCTCTGAGACTATACTCTTAAATTAAAAATAAAAATGTTACTTAATCACACTATATTAAAATATATATTTTGTTTCCCACTAGGAATATTAGAGTATTAAAAAAAAGTTAAGATGTTACAATGAAGCCTCAACAGTTCAATAAAAACAATGTAAAAATCAATATAAAAGTTTATATATATTTTTGTATAGCAGTACTCTGTTTGTCATATAGTTACTAGTTATGTACATATAGATAAAATTCCAGAAAGAACCAATGAAATAAAAATATACACATAAATATTGTCTTAGATACAGAACCCCACATGCTTTATGTATATTCTTAGATATAGCAGCGTGCATAAAGAACTGTAAAGTACACTATTTGCTATCTGATTTTTACCAGGAGGTCACTGTGTTCAGAGCTATCTGACTGAGCATCCAGTTGTAGAAGCACTTTTTGCTTTTTCCTCATGCACTGTTCTGAATGCAGATTTGTGCTTTCACTTTGCAGTTTATGTACTGGAGGAGTCTTTATAATATATGTCTGGGAAAAGAAAAAGATGGCATTTAAAATTACGTTTTCAGTGGTGATTATAGAATCTAAAACCAAACTCATAACCCAGCTTACAGACTGAGTATACAGGGAGACACTAGAGAGCTGCTGTGGAACAATTACCTTTCCATCCCAAATGTGAAGCAAATACTCAAACAAAGAAAAAAATATCTTTTTTTTTTGTTGCCAAACAAGGAGAATGAACAGGAAGCTGTGGAAGAACTGAGTTTTATGGCACACTATATATATCTAACTTCTTCATGCTCACCTGCAGAAGTTCAGGTTATTCTGAACTGTGGTCACTACATGCAGACTAATCAACATTTAAGAAAACACAAACAAACAAAACTGCAGGAAAAAGCTTTCAGAAAGACATTGATAGTGATATCAAGAAAAAGATTGCTTTTACTTAAATAGTTCTTTCACTAGAAGTTAAACTTCTCAGAAACCTTGCAATGGAAAAATGCAATCCTTTTTTAGAAAGGATTACGTAAAAATGCTAGTTGTTTCTATTGTTTTAGATATAAACATCACATGTGAGCTTCTGACAGGGTGGAAGCATAAGGTTTTGCAGTCATGATGAAGCAGTCAGGAATACTTTGATAATTTTTACAGCTGCACAAGCTATTTTCTGTTCCATAGAGAAAAATGTGCCTTCACAGGCAACACTTTTCTTTTGAGACTAAGTAAAAGAATTCTAGAGACGTTATCAAATTCACTGTCCTTCTAGGACAGGAATTGTTACTGATCAATGATAACAAACAAATTAAGTAACTAAGCACGAAAAATGACACACAGTGGGAGCACTTACACAAACTGCTTTCTAATATCGCTGTGGAATACATTTTTTTTGTGGCTATCTACCTTTTAAAACCCTGCTTATCTCAACAAAAAATAAATAAGCATCTACAGAGAAGTAAGAAATACAGTCAGAAAAATATAACAAGAGCAATGCACTATTATGAGTTACAAACCTTTAAAGATGGACTACCCAAAGTACTTCGTGCAGGTGCTGAAGGAGGCATTTTTTTCTTTTCCATCATGTTGACTTTTATAGGAATATCATTTGGAGACTTTTTATTTTTTACATTAATAGACGCACAGTCCAGATCTAAATGAAGCTTAGGAGTCTCAGAAATATTATTTTGTATTTTCTAAAATTAAAAGAGGTTTAAATTAAAAGCATTTCAGTGTCTTTGGTCGAGTGTACAAAATTTATCATGGAACTTCAATCAGATTGCATACGTGTAAATATAACCAAATTCTAAAATTTATTAATGATAAGGTCAAAGCTACCTTGTCCTTCTTTTCATCTTCAGGAACCATAGTTTGGGGGCATTGTTTTGCAAGATTCTCCTAAAAAAAGAGTTATGTGATAGGAAGTAAATATTTTATTTTAATTAGTTGTTTAAAACCTTCTTGGTGTAATTACAGAACACACTCCACAATCATACTGCTACAACAGTAGCAACTACACACAAATGTATGACCCAGATTTAGTCAAACTGCAGAAGTGACTTTTCTATTCACAGTTTCATTTCTTATACAACTTCTCCCATCTCTGCCAAGGAACCTAGACACCATCACTTTTTAATGGGAAAATATGATATAATTTTTATCACAGCTGTATTTACAGAATCACAGAATGGTCAGGGTTGGAAGGGACCTCTGGAGCTCCCCCAGTCCCACCCCCTGCCACAGCAGGGGCACCTCCAGCTGTGGCACAGGACGGCGTCCAGGCGGGTTTGGGATGGCTCCAGAGTGGGAGACGCCCCCACCTCTCTGGGCAGCTGTGCCACTGCTCTGCCACCCGCAAAGGAAAGAAGTTCCTCCTCATGTTAAGATGGAACTTCCTGTTCCAAGGGCTCAAGTTTGTGCCCGTTACCTCTTGTCCTATCACTGGGCGCCACTGAAAAAAGACTCTTCTCATCTACCTGGCACCCTCCCCTTAAGTATTTATAAGTGTTGATAAGATCCCCCTCTCAGTCTTTTTTTCTCTAGACTGAAAAGCCCCAAGGCCCTCAGCCTTTCCTCATAAGAGAGATGCTCCAATACCCTCATCATCTCCGTAGCCCTTTGCTGGACCCTCTCCAGCAGTTCCCTGTCCTTCCTGACCCGGGGAGCCCAGAACTGCACACAGTGCTCCGGCTGCGGCCTCCCCAGGGCAGAGCAGAGGGGGGAGGATGACCTCCCTCGCCCTGCTGGCCACACTCTGCTGGGTGCACCCCAGGGTGCCATTGGCCTTCTTGGCCACCAGGGCACATTGCTGGCTCATGGTCACCTGTTGGCCCCCAGGACTCCCAGGTCCCTTTCCACAGAGCTGATCTCCAGCAGGTCAGCCCCCAACCCGTACTCATGCATGGGGTTATTCCTCCCCACATGCAGTACCCTACACTTGCCCTTGCTGAATTTCATCAGGTTTTTCTCTGCCCAACTCTCCAGCCTGTCCAGGTCATGCTGTATGGCGGCACAGCCTTCCGGTGTGTCAGCCACCCCTCCCAGTTTTGTGTCATCAGCAAACTGGCTGACGGTACACTCTATCCCTTCATCCAGGTCATTGATGAATATATTGAACAGGACTGGACCCAGTACTGACCCCTGAGGGACACCACTTGTTACTGGCCTCCAACTGGACTCTGCACCGCTAACCACAACCCTCTGAGCTCTATCCTTCAGCCAATGTTCAATCCACCCCAATGTCCATTCATCCAACCCACACTTCCTAAGCTTGCCTGCGAGGATGATGTGGGAGACGGTGTCGAAAGCCTTGCTGAAGTCCAGGTAGATAACATCCACTGCCCTCCCTCATCCACCCATCCAGTCACGTCAGCATAGAAGGCTATCAGATTAGTCAGACATGACTTCCCCTTGGTGAATCCACGTTCACTACTTCTGATAACCTTCTTTTCCTCCAGATGCTTGGAGATGACGCCCAGAACGAGCTGTTCCATCATCTTTCCAGGGATGGAAGTAAGGCTGACCAGCCTGTAGTTTCCCGGGTCATCCTTCCTACCCTTTTTGAAGACTGGAGTGACACTGGCTTTCCTCCAGTCCTCAGGCACCTCCCCTGTTCTCCAGGACCTTTCAACTATGATGGAGAGCGGCCCAGCAATGACTTCCGCCAGCTCCCTCAGCACTCGTTTAATAAAGAGCTCTATTTTCGAGTTATTATTTCATGCAAGAAACTGGAAGCATTCTTGTTTATTGGAGTAACTGTTCCTTCACTGTCTTTTTAATTCTATTTTGCATTTCTGTTGCCAGCTGAAGAAAACTACGTAGCAATCACAAAATCACAGAATGGTTAAGGTTGGAATGGACCTCTGGAGATCATCTAGTCTAACACCCCTGTTTGCAGCAGAGTGAACTGGAGTAGGTTGATCAGGACTCTGTCCAACAGGGTTTTGAATGTCTCCAAGCACGGAGACTCCACAACCTCTTTGGGCAACCTGTTCCTGTGTTTCATCACCCTTACAACAATAGAGTTTTTTCCTGTGTTTAAATGGTATTTCTTGTACTTTGTTTTGTTCCCATTGTCACTTGTCCTTTCACTGGATACCAGTGAGAAAGTCCTGCTCCATCTTCTTTACTCCCTGCAATAAGGTATTTATACACACTGATATGTCTGTGTCTTCTTGAGGCTAAACTATCCCAGCTCTCTCAGTCCCTCTTTTCGGTCAGATGCTCCAATCCCTTAATGATCTTCATGGCCTTTTGCTGCACTTTCTCCAGTATGCCCTTGTCTGTCTTGTACTGGGCAGCCCAGAACTGGAAATAATACTCTAAATGTGGTCTCACCAAGTACTGAGTATAGAAAAAGGATCAGGTCCCTCGACCTGCTGGCAACGCTCTTCCTATTGCAGCATAAGATACTGAGCACATTTCTGGCTTGTGTTCAACTTGCTATTCACCAGAACCTCAGGGCTTTTCCTTTAATGCTGCTTTCAAGCCTGTCAGCCCCTAACCTGTATCGGCTCTAAATGTTATTGGTTCCCCAGTGCAGGACTTTGTGTTTCCCTCTGTTAAACCTGATGGGATTCCTGTTCACCCATGTCTCCAACCTGTCCAGCTCCCTCCGACACCTGCTGTATCAACCATTTCTCCCAATTTTGTATCATCTGTGAACTTGCTGAGGCTGCACTCCGTCCCATCATCTATGTCATTAATGAAGATGTTAAAGAGTACTGCCCCAGAATCAACCCCAGACATCAATCACTACTGACTGGCATCCATTTGGACTTTCTGCCACACTAACTGCAATCCCTTACGACCAGCAGTTCAGCCAGTTCTCATACAACCTACTTTACTGTCCACTCACCTAGCCCATACTTTATCAGTTTGCCTATAAGGATATTATGAGAGACAGCGTTGAAGCTTTACTAAGGCTAAGATAAACAACATCCAGTGTTCTCCACTCATCTGCCAAGTCAGTCACCTCATCATAGATGGCAATCAGGATGGTTAAGCACAATTTTCCCTTCATATAAATGTATGCTGACTACTCCCAAACACCTTGTCTTTCATGTGTTTGGAAATGGTTTCTGGGATCATTTGTTCCATCAACTTTCCAGGGATTTAGGTGAGGCTGCCTAGCCTACATTTCACCAGATCCTCCTTCTTGCCCCTCTTGAAGGTAGGACTGACATTCGCTTTCTTCAAGTCACTGTGACCTTTCAAAGATAATTGAGAGTGACCTTGCAATGATACTGCCCACCTCCCTTGGCCCTTATGAATGTACCCCATGGACTTATGTATGTCCAGGTTGTTTGAAGATTCCCTAACCTGATCCTCCTCCACCAAGGGTAAGCCTTTCTTTCATTCTCCAGAATTTCCAGGTCCCGTTGAATACCATAGCCTTTTCCTTGTCCTTTGTCATCAGAACCCCTCCCACATTCAGCAGCATGTCCTGTAGAAGCCTTTCTTGTTGCCCTTCACTTCTCTTGTCAGTTTTACCTCCATATTGGCTTTGGCTTTCCTGCCATCATCCCTGCAAGCTTGGACAGTTCTTCATAGGGTTTCAATCTCTCCCTGCTTCCCTCATAGTTACCAATTAATGCAAAATATTCACTACCACCAGAAATGAGACATAATGACTTCAGAGAGCATCAATTTCTTGAAATCAGACAGCAAGTGAGAGCAAGACCTAGAATCAAAAGTGCACGTCGCAGCTGTCCTTATTATACTGCATAACACCAGACCAAGCATGTCACCCATCCTGCTACATTTAGTAAAAAAAAAATACCTTCTCTTCAATTTCTGCTTTAAGTTGTTCCTTAAGGGATGACAGTTCGCTTTTCAAACATGACAGCTCATTTTCCTAAAAACAATTAGATAAAGGATAGGGTTAACTACGCTTAACCTGGAAAAAAAGAAGACAGTCCAAATGAGACAGTAATTAATAGGGATATTAATTATAAACAAAAGAAAATTCCATTTGCTCAATAGACCTGACTCATCCATAAAGTTAGCATGTTAAAAGGTATCTACAATTCATTTTCAGAATGATTCAATCACTAGAGTAACAGATGATCAGAGAAGCAGTTACCAAATTAAAAAAACAAAAAACCCAGAAAACACGTAGCCTTGAGTCACAGCGCCTTCTATTAAAAAAATCTAACCAAAAGAAACTCTGTGAAGGGAAGTGTCAGAAAAATACTGCATTTCAGGTAGATAGTGTAAAACTACACTTTTGTGAAAGTCTTGAAAGTCTTGACAAGCGATGCAACTCTACACTTGAAGTTTTGTTTTACTTAGTTTGAAAAAAGAGTTCAAGTACCACTACGAAACAGGTACTTGACCAGAACTCCTCCAGGTAAGAACTTAAAACACCTGCGAGCACATGGGGGTAGGGAGTGTGGAGTGGAATCCAACTACTTAATACAAAAGCTTCTTATGCAGACAGTGAGGTTAGAACATGACGCAATATCAGCAAAAGTAAACAGAAAAGCACAGCTACTCAAATTTATTTTTAGAAGCATCTGGGTTTTTTTAATGCACATAATAAAATCTGTAAGAAACTAACAGTAAACAGAAATTAGTGGGTTGATCTTTACTGTTCAGTCCCACTAAAGCAGACACTTAACCTCTCAAGGATTAAATAGGAAGAAGTCTAATATGATATTTATAATTATATTACACCTTAAGGACAGCAGCCTCTCCATTTAATTATTTCGTGCTGAAGAGTATGCCTTACCAATGATCTTTTCGATGATAACTGCTCTTGCTCTTTTATTTTATAAAGTTTTAACTCCGTATCTTTTTCTTCAACCATTTTATCATATTCATGCTGTGTTAAAAACAAAACAGAAAAACCCAACAAACTCAAAACATTTGACTAAATGTTACAATTATACCTCTACTTAGTCTAAAAACAGTACTCTTTTTTTTCAAATAAGACTCTTGTGAAGATTTAGAAAGCACCATGAATAAACATTGATGCTTCAGCAGAAACTGTAAAACAGAAAATGCACAAGCAGTATTATTTTGTGGGCTGACAGAGAATGCTTTATCTCTAGGCAGTGGTACATGTTTCAGTACATAAAAGCTAGCCATGTTATTTTTATTAATGGTATCTGCTAAATATACTGCAAAACAGAGTAATAGGGAATGTAAATGAAAATGTTAAGTTAAACTGCTAAAGGTCACTAAGTAATCTGCTCATAAAAAGAGGCCCTAACTGATACTGAAGAACAGTGTGGTATCAAAGGAAGGTTGAATATAAAAAAAAAAACCCTGCAAAGCACAAACCTATACACTCCTTTATTCAGTGTCCAAATACAACATCTTAAATAAACACAGTCTGCAGGACAATTTCAAAAGGCCAACACCACCATCATGTCTTACCTAAAGCATTACTGGGCATTCCAAGGTGCTAGTTCAAATCATGTTATGTTTCCTAGAAATTTAGATAAATGGAATTTACCTGCCAGTAGGCATGCTCTCAAAATCTGAAGATGAATTTATTTTTAGGTGATGAAAAGTCAAGCTTGTGTTCAACTTCATTTTCCTAGACTCAGGTCTTTATTATCAAGTTTCACTTTCTAATTCATTGAATCACAGAATGGTTTGGGTTGCATGACCTTAAATATCATCTCGTTCCAACCGCCCTGCCATGGGCAGGGACACCTTCCACTAGACCAGGTTACTCAAAGCCCCATCCGACCTGTCCTTGAACACTTGCAGAATATTTGTAATCTGGTTTTGAAAGGTTTATACTTAGCATAGTATCACACATTACAAATCACAGAAATCAGTAAAGGCTCTTACCTTGTGTTTTTCCATAAGTGCCACCATTTCGGTTATCTTGTGCTGACATCGGATATCAGTTTCTCTCTGTGTTACTGTTGCTTCATCAGCAAGCAACCTCAACTTTTCTACCTGTTAGTAACAGGTTTCATTTAATTCATGAACAATTAACAATATATTAAAAAAAAAAATAATCTTAGTTTCATTTCTTCTTACCCCTGTGGGTGCAATGTGTTTATAGTCTCATTTAGTGTAGTGCTTCAATTTCAAATCCTACATCTTTTATTCATATTGTTAAAATGGGCAAATAAAGCTAGATTAAAAGTACATTGATTCTTCCATGGCGGACAAATGTCATTTTGAACTAGAAGGCCATTTCAAGCAGTTTGCCCTAACATTTTTTGATATTGCCATCAAAAAAGCGTGGGCAGGAAAATACTAACATGGGAGAAGTTATAATCTAATTTGCTTATGCTGTATTTATACCAAGAATATACTTTCTGTGAACAATATTGACAGAACAACAATATTGACAAAAAGAATTTTACTGGTTTCTTATTTTTAAAGACATATACAAATACTTCAGCTTAAGAATCTAATATACTAAAGCTTTGCTCACACGCATACACAAGAAATTCCATTTATGTTGATAAGACTGCTATGTAAAAGCAAGGAATTTGGCCAATATAGCTTCATAAAACCATCATACATCAAAAAAATAATTAAAAGGTGCAGTAAAAATTAACAACTCTCACCTCTGCAAGAAGTTTATTTTCATTTACTTTTTGTGTTTCAATGTCTTTTTGATAGGTGTCAACTGTTTCCTTATGCTGCTTGTTCATATTTTCCATCTCTAACTGTAATTTATTCACCTTTTGAGAATGCAGAATTATTGCTGTTATTTGTTCAGGAACAAATATGCCAATGATTTTTTTTTACCTCTTATTTTCAAGCAGAACCACTCTGTTACTTTTCAGGTATATGATTGAACTATTTCCTATTTAATGTTCAGCTTTTCTCATAAAGAGTTGAACTTTGGCCTGAAGTGAGTTAGAAAATACTCATAGAAACAATGGCAACACCACAATGGCAACACCACAATGGCAACACCATAGCAGTTTTGTGCACCCCTCTCGATAAAACAGTCCTAAAGCTAGAGGCTAGTCAATCACACAGAACCATTCCAATATAAGGGAAGCATCCATTAGCAATCCGACACTATTCACACTTCTGTACAAAAGACTCTTTAGTATTGCTGCCACGGAATGCAAGGCAGAAAAATGAAGCATAACTGATAGTCTCCTAAGACTTAGCAGGATGAATGTAAAACTGTTTTCTGTTTAAAATGAAATCTTTTTTTTTTTTTTTCTTCAATTAAGAAGTGGAGAAACAGTTTATCTGGAAATAGTTTATTTTCAGAATTTTCTTTAGTTCTAAAACAGATTAACTCCTTTTAGCTGCCAATACTAATGAGAATTTGGTATAAAACAAATAGGAAGAGTCTATTCCTAAGCAGTCACCCTAAATGCTGTGAATTCTTTAAAAAAAAATACAAATAGAGATTTTATTCCCTCCCTTGTAAGCCTGTTTAAGATTTTAACTGTTTTATGGAATGTTTTCCTCCCAAGCGTGCATTTTGATTATAATTTTTCCTTTTAAGTTTCTCATAAGAATACCCTCAAAACAGTCTACATCTTTCTTAATGTGTGGTACCTAAAACTGGACACAATATTGTAAACAGGGACCTACCATTGCAGAACACAGTAAAAAAATTGCCTAAACTGAATAATACATGTATGTCTTTTAACTGCTTTTCAATTTCAGTGGGGTGGCATTAGTGAATAACGTTCCGTACACTATCAACCAAATAAGAAAGGGACTGATTAGGAACATAATTCCTTGAGATGTTATGTCCATCTCTCACAAATGTCCAACAGCTCCGCCAGTATCGAATGATTAAAAATGGAAGCATTTTACAAAAATTATACGCTCATTCCTGTAAAATCTGTATCCCAGACCCATAAAACAATTAAAAATGCACTTAACGTGTTATTATCAGTTACACTGGGACTTAAAACATTCGGTTTTTGTGCTTTACGCTCATCACAGAATGGTCAGGGTTGGAAGGGACCTCTGGAGCTCCCCCAGTCCAACCCTCTGCCACAGCAGGGTCACCTCCAGCAGTGGCACAGGACGGCGTCCAGGCGGGTTTGGGATGGCTCCAGAGTGGGAGACTCCCCCCCCTCTCTGGGCAGCTGTGCCACTGCTCTGCCACCCGCACAGGGAAGAAGTCCCTCCTCATGTTCAGATGGAACTTCCTGTGCTCCAGTTTGTGCCCATTCCCTCTTGTCCTGTCACTGGGCACCACTGAAAAAAGGCTCTTCTCATCCCCCTGGCACCCTCCCCTTAAGTATTTATAAGTATTGATAAGATGCCCCCTCAGTCTTCTTTTCTCCAGACTAAAAAGACCCAAGTGCCTCGGCCTTTCCTCATTAGAAAGATGCTCCAAACCCATCATCATCTTTGTAGCCCTTTGCTGGACCCTCTCCAGCAGTTCCCTGTCCTTCCTGACCCGGGGAGCCCAGAACTGCACACAGTGCTCCGGCTGCGGCCTCCCCAGGGCAGAGCAGAGGGGGAGGATGACCTCCCTCGCCCTGCTGGCCACACTCTGCTGGGTGCACCCCAGGGTGCCATTGGCCTTCTTGGCCACCAGGGCACATTGCTGCCTCATGGTCACCTGTTGGCCACCAGGACTCCCAGGTCCCTTTCCACAGAGCTGCTCTCCAGCAGGTCAGCCCCCAACCCGTACTCATGCATGGGGTCATTCCTCCCCACATGCAGTACCCTACACTTGCCCTTGCTGAATTTCATAAGGTTTTTCTCTGCCCAACTCTCCAGCCTGTCCAGGTCACGCTGTATTGTGGCACAGCCTTCCGGCGTGTCAGCCACCCCTCCCAGTTTTGTGTCATCAGCAAACTGGCTGACGGTACACTCTATCCCTTCATCCAGGTCACTGATGAATATATTGAACAGGACTGGACCCAGTACTGACCCCTGAGGGACACCACTTGTTACTGGCCTCCAACTGGACTCTGCACCGCTAACCACAACCCGCTGAGCTCTATCCTTCAGCCAATGTTCAATCCACCCCACTGTCCATTCATCCAACCCACACTTCCTAAGCTTGTCTGTGAGGATGATGTGGGAGACGGTGTCGAAAGCCTTGCTGAAGTCCAGGTAGACAACATCCACTGCCCTCCCTCATCCACCCATCCAGTCACGCCAGCATAGAAGGCTATCAGATTAGTCAGACATGACTTCCCCTTGGTGAATCCACGTTCACTACTTCTGATAACCTTCTATTCCTCCAGACGCTTTTAAACCTACCTTCCCTTCATAAATACTTGTTTTCTTGCTTTCTGCAGTAATTTTCTTTTTCAGCGCCTTATTCTGTCAAAATAAAGTAAAACACTCTACTTTAATAAGTTAATCGAATTATGTAATGATTTAACTGCATCAAGTGGGTCGGAATCTTCAAAATTCCAGCTTTCATCAAGGAAATAGCTCTTTTTGTTGTGCAGTTCAGGTTCCAGATTAATTCTCCAAACAAGAGAATGCTCAACTACTTTAATTATACTGTTACTTCACGACCATATGAAAGGCTCCTCATTGGTGACAACAGAGGATAACGAAAGAGGGTGCAGAACAGGAAGAAAAGCTAAGATGCTGCTGACAGAAAATGTACAGATGTCATGACAAAACAAGTTATTTATTTTTACAGTAGTTATTAACAATTTGTCCTATTGGTAACTGAGATAAGTCATTATTTCAAGTATATCAATGATACCATGTACTAAATAAAAATAGTAAAAGTTTAATGAAGATACTATTTCTGTAATTGCATTTTTCAAAAGTAAGGATAATTTTACAAATCAAGTAATTCCAAAGGTAACTCCTTAAATCCCTCAGTCAGGATAAGAAAGGAAATGTTATAAATTACATAGATATATCTAAAGATATCACACCAGACAAAAACTGTTGAAAAGCAAGTTACCACAAAATACCATGTTTTATGTACTTGTGACTTTTAAAAATTGTACATACCTCCTGTTGCAACTCTTCAATGCATTTGGTTTTATTTTCCACCTGTTTCTTTAAATTATTCAACTAAAAGAGATATTTCAAACATTAATTAATAAACTCCTAAAAAACTACTCACTGCTGTAGAGATTACTGTCAAGGTTCTTAAGCATGCATTTGCACAAGCCTGATCAATTTCAATGGGACTGAAACACGCTAACCTGTTACAATGACTGGCGTGTTAACCATAAAGTACTACAAGAATTTTGTAACCCAATATCATCAAGAGTAGTGAGTATCATCATAGCAATGAATCAGTTCCTCAGTGGTTGTAGAGTTTAGAAAGAAGGAAAAAAAAAGGTAGCTTTGCAATTTAAAAAATGATCTTGTATGAAGTTCTCTACAGTCCATGAAAAAATGAATTTTCACACCTTATTTTCTAGAATCTTCAACTGCTTTTCCTTTCTTGAAATTTCATTTTCAATACTTTTAGCCTGGAATTATAATTGTAAATCTAGTCATAATATTATCAGAATTTTTATACTTTCCTAAAGAAAAAAAAAGGCGTAATAGTAGAATTGCTATTAATTACTACGCTACAATTACAAAGCAGTTCCCTCAAAAATGAGAATTAAGTGTATTCCTTATTTTGTATTTATGGAGAAAATAACTAAGCTATCATCCCAAGCCCTGAGTATCTTCTTTGACTTTTACAATAAAATTTTAAAATCAATTATGATTTTTTAAAAAAAAAAATGTGCTTTGAAACTACAGTATTACAGTAAAAATATTTATTACTAAAACTCCTATTACATATTGAAAGCTAATCCATCACTAAGTGGGTACACAGAAATAAAAAAAGGGGGTTCTCTGTTTGCCTGAAATATAACAAATCTGGACTTTTAAGCCTCCATGTAAAGAGTAAACATCCCACTGAAGGTCCTTGTCTTTTAAAATAAAAAGGCTCAGCATGTGTACGTATGTTGACTCAGCTGGTAGCAGCACTGAAAGAAACCCTCTGTAAGATATTACACCCCCAGGTAGAGCTTTGCAAAAAAAGTTTTTACATTTAGATTTTGTCCTACAGGTTACGTTATGTATTTTCACGATAAAGCACATGATATCACATACATTTTCTTCTCTTTCATCCAGTTTACTTTTAATCTCTTCACCTTTCTTTGCCATCTTCTCCTTCAAAGACTCCAGTTCATTTCTAAATGCCAAATTAAGAAGCATGAGTAAATATTTACTTAATAAATTTCTTTTCACTACTGCTAAATAAACCCATACTTTATTGTCTGTAAAGAGCAGCTAGCATTGATGAGAACTTCATAAGCTGTTCAATGAAAATGTTCTTAAAATGATGCAAAATGACTGCTAAGTAAATGTCTGACCTGTACATACTTTTTGAAAGCAGGGAAAGATGTTCCCTTTACCCAAGTAAAATATATTCTAATCTGTAATATCGCATCTATGAAACATGGAAGGCTGTCTGTCTATTGGGTTGGTGGTACAGAGACTACTTCAGAGAGTAACATTTAACCAGTTTCACCTTTTCACACTTAATCCATAACCTGTAACTTCTACATTCATTTCCTTCACACTTAAGATGCCAATGCAGAACAGGATAGCTCTCTATATGGAATACGAAGCTATGGCAAAACTTGTTCCTGCAGCAATAGGTACTGCTAATTTGTAGAAACTTCTACATTTCTGTTTAGCTATATAACCTAAAAAAGCATTAATCTACAAATCACAGAAAGCAGTTTATGAACACAACATTTAGACTAACTCTGAAGGAATCAACTCTACTTCCTTTAATAATATTACGGAATCACAGAATGGTCAGGGTTGGAAGGGCCCTCTGGAGCTCCCCCAGTCCAACCCCCTGCCACAGGAGGGACACCTCCAGCAGTGGCACAGGATGGCGTCCAGGCGGGCTTTGAATGTTTCCAGAGTGGGAGACTCCCCCACCTCTCTGGGCAGCTGTGCCACTGCTCTGCCACCCACACAGGAAAGAAGTTCTTCCTCATGTTAAGATGGAACTTCCTATGCTCAAATTTGTACCCGTTCCCTCTTCTCCTGTCACTGGGCACCACCGAAAAAAGACTCTTCTCATCCCCCTGGCACCCTCCCCTTAAGTATTTATAAGTATTGATAAGATGCCCCCTCAGTCTTCTTTTCTCTAGACTAAAAAGCCCTAAGTGCCTCAGCCTTTCCTCATAAGAGAGATGCTCCAATCCCCTCATCATCTTTGTAGCCCTTTGCTGGACCCTCTCCAGCAGTTCCCTGTCCTTCCTGACCCGGGCAGCCCAGAACTGCACACAGTGCTCCAGCTGTGGTCTCACCAGGGCAGAGCAGAGGGGGAGGATGACCTCCCTCGACCTGCTGGCCACACTCTTCTTGATGCACCCCAGGGTGCCATTGGCCTTCTTGGCCACCAGGGCACATTGCTGCCTCATGGTCACCCTGTTGGCCACCAGGACTCCCAGGTCCCTTTCCACAGAGCTGCTCTCCAGGAGGTCAGCCCCCAACCTGTACTCATGCATGGGGTTATTCCTCCCCACATGCAGTACCCTACACTTGCCCTTGCTGAATTTCATCAGGTTTTTTTCTGCCCAACTCTCCAGCCTGTCCAGGTCACGCTGTATGGCGGCACAGCCTTCCGGCGTGTCAGCCACCCCTCCCAGTTTTGTGTCATCAGCAAACTGGCTGACGGTACACTCTATCCCTTCATCCAGGTCACTGATGAATCTATTGAACAGGACTGGACCCAGTACTGACCCCTGAGGGACACCACTTGTTACTGGACTCCAACTGGACTCTGCACCGCTAACCACAACCCGCTGAGCTCTATCCTTCAGCCAATGTTCAATCCACCCCACTGTCCATTCATCCAACCCACACTTCCTAAGCTTGCCTGCGAGGATGATGTGGGAGACGGTGTTGAAAGCCTTGCTGAAGTCCAGGTAGACAACATCCACTGCCCTCCCCTCATCCACCCATCCAGTCACGCCAGCATAGAAGGCTATCAGATTAGTCAGACATGACTTCCCCTTGGTGAATCCACGTTCACTACTTCTGATAACCTTCTTTTCCTCCAGATGCTTGGAGATGACGCCCAGAACGAGCTGTTCCATCATCTTTCCAGGGATGGAGGTGAGGCTGACCGGCCTGTAGTTTCCCGGGTCATCCTTCCTACCCTTTTTGAAGACTGGAGTGACCTTGGCTTTCTTGCAGTCCTCAGGCACCTCCCCTGTTCTCCAGGACCTTTCAACTATGATGGAGAGCAGCCCAGCAATGACTTCCGCCAGCTCCCTCAGCACTCGCAGATGCATCCCATCAGGCCCCATGGACTTGTGAATATCCAGTTTACTTAATTGATCCCTAACTTGTTCTTCTTTGACCAGGAGAAAGTCATGCTTCCTCCAGACATTCTCTGTTATCCACAAAGTCTGGGACTCCCGAGAGCTGGCCCGAGCAGTGAAGACATATGCAAAGAAGGCATTCAGCAACTCTGCCTTCTCTGCATCATCTGTCACCACAGCATTTGTCTGTACATTAATATTTGTTTTTACTTGCCTTAGCTGTCCATTTGCTACTTCCAAGTTTTCAATTAACTGCTTTGTATTTTCTTCTTTTTTTCTACTATCCTAAATAAAGATCCATGAAAGTAAAATGAATAAAATTCAAAGTGACATGTTAAAAAATTCAAAGACATCTTAAGCAGTATCTTCACCTGCCTAATTCACAAGGGTAACTGCGCTTCCTTTGTATTTTAAACACAAAAAATAGTTCAGATACTCTACAGAACCATGTCATGTTGCAGTTCACCATATGGTTTATATTTTAAATTGAATGTTGTCCTTTAAAAATAGCTGGAAGTTTACAACTTGCCTCATTACTTTCTTGCAGTTTCTTGAGTTCTGTAGCTATACCACTTTTCTCTTGTGCTATTTGTTCTTTTTCTATTAAAAGCTTATTGATAGATGCTGTTAGTTGTTCATTCTTTAGCCTAATATAAAACAAATGGTCAAGAGAAACGAGAACATGTATTTTAAACTTTTAAGTTAAATTTATCCGTTACAAAATGTTACCTCACGCTGAAAAAATTCCAGGCCTGTATCTACAAATTTAAGCTTTGCAGCAAAGTTACAGAGATGCAAAAAGGCGACAGAAGGAGGAAAGAAAATGAGAGTCAACTTTTATAGAAATATAATGGTTGTTGAAGATTATGTAGTTCAATATCCAGTTCAAAGCAGGGTTAACAATGAATTCAGAAACTTTTTCTTCGTGTTAATCCAACTAAGTCACAGAGATATGGAACTACACACAAATGCAGAAAGCGCAATTTATAAATATAAGTACATAATGGATGTCATACTGTGTGCATAGGTTAAAAACTTTCATTAGAAAACATAGATAATTTCATTATATATTAACATAACTTCTATGTAACACTAAAAAAATAAACTAATACTATATTTTCAAAAATGATCATACGCCTCTTGTTCAAGATCTGTACTCAGTGTCATAAGCTGTTTTAAATAATTTTGTTCCTTTTCAGCTGTACTAGTCAGCTGTACTTTCAAATCATGGATTTCTTTCTGCAGAAGAAAAAGAAAGTGTTTTAAGTATACACATGTAAACTACAAGTCACGAAAGCTATTAGAAATGAACTGATAACACAAAGCTTTAAGATGAAACAAAACTACATACATGCCATAAATGAGCCAGACTGTATATTTACACCTCTCTGGTGTGATGTTAAAGTAGTGTGAGATATTGAACCCTGATACGAATGATAAATGTGTCCCCTACTGTAAGTCTAACTAACCAGTGTGCAAAATTACTGACAAAATTAGCTTTCCTTGGACATTATT
Source organism: Pluvialis apricaria (assembly GCA_017639485.1). NCBI lineage: Eukaryota > Metazoa > Chordata > Aves > Charadriiformes > Charadriidae > Pluvialis > Pluvialis apricaria. The sequence goes on along the minus strand of CM030029.1, from coordinate 5,481,214 downwards.
TTAAATAAAGACATTTGCTTCAGACATCATAAGCTTTTGCATTCACCTAAATAAAACAACTTTAAAAAAAAATAAAATCACAGAATCCCAGTGCTATGTGATAGAATAAGCACGTTTTGGATGCATCCCAAACCACAAAGCAAAACTCCTCACTCAGAAATTTGCTGCCATTACAAGATAAGGCAAGCCTTGAAATGTAATGCAGTTTAAAATATATAAATGCTTTGAATACTGTTTCCTCCAAATAACTGGTGATACACTGATACCACAGGCACTGGGAGGCAGTTGTGGGGGGGGAGAGGGAAGGAGGAGGGAGAGAGGGAGGAGGATCACAGAATGGTCAGGGTTGGAAGGAACCTCTGGAGATCATCCAGTCCAACCCCCCTGCCACAGCAGGGACACCTCCAGCAGTGGCACAGGACAGCGTCCAGGCGGGCTTTGAATGTTTCCAGAGTGGGAGACTCCCCCACCTCTCTGGGCAGCTGTGCCACTGCTCTGCCACCCGCAAAGGAAAGAAGTTCCTCCTCATGTTAAGATGGAACTTCCTGTGCTCAAGTTTGTGCCCGTTACCTCTTGTCCTGTCACTGGGCACCACTGAAAAAAGACTGTTCCCATCCACCTGGCACTCTCCCCTTAAGTATTTATAAGTATTGATAAGATGCCCCCTCAGTCTTCTTTTTTCTAGACTAAAAAGACACAAGTGCCTCAGCCTTTCCTCATCAGAAAGATGTTCCAATCCGCTCATCATCTTTGTAGCCCTTTGCTGGACCCTCTCCAGCAGTTCCCTGTCCTTCTTGAACCGGGGAGCCCAGAACTGAACACAGTGCTCCAGATGTGGTCTCACCAGGGCAGAGTAGAGGGGGAGGATGACCTCCCTCGCCCCGCTGGCCACACTCTTCTTGATGCACCCCAGGGTGCCACTGGCCTTCTTGGCCACCAGGGCACATTGCTGCCTCATGGTCACCCTGTTGGCCACCAGGACTCCCAGGTCCCTTTCCACAGAGCTGCTCTCCAGCAGGTCAGCCCCCAACCTGTACTGAGGTTTTTATAAAAACATGTTACTATCACCCTTTATTCAGACCTCTCTGATTTGGAGAACATTTTTTGTTTCTTTTTCTCTCTCCTGCAGATTTTCTACAGTAGCCTCAAGATCTTTCTTCTTCACTAGAAGTCCTTCAACCTTCCTCTGTTTAAGAAGATTAGTGAAACTCAGTTTAGAAAAGTCAATGCACAGCATATAAGGAACAAACATACATGGTAAAATGCAGACCTGGCTTCACACCATCTTACTTTAGCTTATGTAGTTTCTTGTTAGACTTGTAAATATAAGATCGTAACGCAAATAATCCTGTATTAAAAGTGTACTTCATATCGCTTAGACTTCTGTAACAGAAAACCGACCTATGTTACAGTTCAGTAGGGTTCACAGAGACCAGAGCTAACTACCTCAGGAAACTTCCTTGTAACTAAGAACAGAACACCCAGTATAATGGGAATACACAGAACAGGGTGTTATAACCCAAAAGACCTTTCTGCAGGCTCTTAAATATTTTCTCTGAAAATGGACATTCATCAACACAGTACACAATGCTTTCTAGTCACTAAATGCTGCAGTGTGGAGGATACCTCACCGTAACTAACACCCCACAAACAGCAAAATAATCACAACAGATTTGTGAAGCAACAAATCTATGAAATCTGTGACTGCTTATTAGTTTCCTCATTTTTTTCCACACATAACCTTTTCACAAATTCCACTGTCTTTTCTGTGTAGTGTCAGAAGCTTGGTTATCCTTTAAACACCAAAATGAGGTAAGCCTTTACAATACTTAGTTTTTAGAAGATTATTATGAAGGAAGCTAGCCACTCAAGGAATTATCTTTACTGTCAAAAATTAGTTGATCCCTCAGCCTTAAATGTCATATGCACAATGCTCACAAGGTTTGAGCTAATATTCCTAACAGAAAAAAAAAAGAAAAAAAAGTGTTTTTCAGAAAAGTTCAGAATGAGGAAAGAGCAAGTACTAGGCATGATTAAAACCAGGAAATCTTTAAGTCCAGAAGGAGTGGCATTTCAATAGGTGTGAACGAACAAGGAAATGACCAAAGTGTTGACAAGGAACACCAAACAAAGCAGAACAAAACACGAAAAACAGTGGAAAGAATCAATTCCTTCAAAGAAAACAATGAAATCGTCTAAAAGACAGGTAAGAACGTTTAGTAGCAACATTAAGGCAGATTAGACAGTGTTTATTTGTGGCATTTAAGATGCTTAAAAAGCAAGAGAGACTTCATATGAAAAGTAAATGCCATGAGACTAATAAAACAAATATTTACCAGTGTTTCTGACAGCTCTTCAAGTTGCATTTCTTTGTCACATTTTAGTTTAGTCATCTCTTCTACAGCACATGTAATGTAAAATTAATTAAGCAGAAATAATTTTACATATTTAGCATGCACTATAAAGCATATATCCCTTTGCAATACCAAATTTTCAAAACTTGTTGGATTAAGTTCAGAAATTGTAAAGCTAAATTACAACCTAAATTATGACTTAACCTAAATGTAGAGTTGAAAAAATGATTCAGAAAGACATTAGCAAACATATATCTGAAGAGAAACTAATCATTCGCCTTAAATAAAACTCAGAGCCTATTATGCTTTCCACAATCATGGTTTCAAATAAACCGTGGACTGGAAGAATGTTTACAATCTCCAAGTATTGACGCATCTGCATTTTTACAGAGAAAAATGTGGACTGCTAAAGATATTCACATGGATGTGCTGAAAAAGGAAACCACTTATTAGTAACTTCAAAATGTTTTCTATGTGTACATTCACATTACTGGTATTTTTTGCAAGTATTGGATACCAAACTCATTTTTGCTCTGGAATTCTCACAGGTCACATTTCACCTTGTTTTAGACAAGCATTAGCAGTTAACTTTTGAACACTTATCTTTAGATGCCCTCAATACACACAAGGACATCAAACTATAGTTCTCATCTACCATACCAGGACTAGAGACATAGGCTGCACACTGAGAAAAGAGTGCTAAAGATAGATCTCTCACTCTGGGGGCTAAGAAGGACATATCTAGAAATCACAGGATATCAAAGCAATATTTAAAGCTAACCACTGCCAGTGTGATTCTACATCCAACATGGGGAGAGTGGTCTGCAGGAAAGCTTAATGCAAGTGTTTTGTCTCCACTACAAGCTCCAGAAGTCACTCCTGGAATCTACTGTTCAGCAGTCTAACACTACCTCTCAAACAGGTCTGCAGTGCTATTAGTCTTAACTGGAAGAGTGCAGAGAAAACAAAATGAATTACAGGAGAATACACGCATGTGTGGTCTTACTATTGGAGGTCTGCACAGCACTGCTGTTTGACTGTTGCCAGCTACAATGACTACCAAAGAAAAGGGAGTCAAATGAGTGAAAATAAATTTAAGCATCCCTGACAGGTACAGGGTACTGTAAACCATTTTTCCAAGCAATAGGGACAGTCTATTTTCAGGAAACAGAAGAAAACGTTTTTGCTACTACTTAGCTCATTTTCTTTCTTTCTACAAATCTTACCCAGTTCAGCAGACTTATTTCTGAGCTCCAAGGTAAGTAGCTTTGACTCATCTTCACATTTCTCCAATCTAAGGAAATAATAAAAAATGCATGGCACTTGAAACTTAAAGGACAATAAAATGAAGTCTTACCACAAGCATTTTAAGAATAATTGCCGTTCAACACGCAGGTGATATATTTGCCTGCAACGTGTATCAAATTTCACTTTTACAACTTGGGAACAGCAAGCATAAAAGTAAAGAACTATATATATACATAAACCTGTATTTCTTAAAAATAGAATTATAAAAGTCAGGCGGGAGGGGGCCAAAAATTTGCTTTCTTATACAGTAATGTCAACAAGCACAACTGAAAAAAATTACATTAAACTCTCTGCATTTAGATCAGTGTGTCAAAAAAAATATTTCAGCTTCACATCCCTTTGTTCTAGGATTTGTCATAAACTGCAACCACTTAGAAGGCACCTTAATGCCATGTACCCAAAAACCCCACTGTTTCTTGAAAAACTCAGCTGTGATAATGTATTAAAATACATCTTCACTGCTCTGCTCACATTTTTTGAAAGGTTGATTTTAGTTGCTATCAGGTTCTTTGACAATCACATAATTTTTAAAACTACAGAAAACCTGAAATACATTAATAATATCATTAAACAATACTATTATCACATATGGAAGAGTATCTTCCTCACCAAATGTTCCATTAATAAAGTGTCAAGTACTAAATGAGATTACTGCTCTTTTAGTTGAGCTGCATCCACACAAAATCAAACAGCATAACTGTCTTCAAGCGCTAATAATTCAAATAATGAGACAGGTGAAGGACTTTTAAAAAAATTTATTAGTGATTACAAAAAAAGTAATTACACCAAGTCACATCTGAAGTTTAGGTTTTATTCCAAACAGCTCAGAAATCTAGTATTTTACGCGTAAGGTCATTCTTTGAATTTACTGTCTAATTTACCTATTTTGCTCTTTTTGCAACAAGCTTTTCAAATGAGAAATAGAAGTCTCAAACTCCTCTTTCAGGGATGCATGCATAGCCTTAATTTTTTTACATTCTTCCACCTCTGCTTCTTTTTCTCCAGTGACCTGAACTAATGCTTTCACTGCAGTCTGCAACTCAGTTTCTAAGCTCTTTTGAGTAACCTACAAAAAAATGACACAATTTCCAAATAGGTTTTGCAACAGACACAATTGTTTCATATCTAAAGTATCATTAATTATTTATGCAATTACTCGTCTAATCTATTTACACTGGAAAATTATAAGCAGGCTGTACCTCTCTTTTTTGCAATGAAACTTTGGCCTCTTCCAGTTCGGCCCTCAAATGTTCTTGATGGATCTGGGATTCCTTTAACATGTCTCCTTCATGTCCTAAGCAAAAAGATGCTTACATTTGAGAAAAATAGGGTATTTACTAAAAAATGCTCGCATTTCTATTTTACAGAGAAATACATTCCTACACTTCATCAAGTCACATGATGTATTCATGTCATTGTTAAGGAAAAACCCTCCAAGACGATTATTCAACTTTCTAAGTAACAGTAAGCAAAACGTAAAATTACATATATTGATAAAATTTAAGAAAATGCAGCCATTTACATGTATCTGGCATAAAAAACGATACTAAAACCTTTCTCCCTACTCCCCAGGGAACGGGAGGCTGAAAATTGGTTCACTTTAAAGAACAAAGGTACTTACATCATATACTATAAATATTTTGTAATATAGATGGCTTACAAATACTGAAAATCAAGTTCTGAAAAGTAAGTTTCCTCAGTGGCACCTGACAGTAAGTTTGCAAAACTCAAGCAATGCATTCGAAAAGCTTCAAAACCTCTCACTGCTTAACTCACTCTTAAAAAAGAACCCTTCAAAAATAGTTGTGCTTCCAAAGCCAGTCAATCCTTTGCCTATTTGCAAATAAGATTCCATTTAAAAGTGGCAACATTTTGTGGGGTTATTTGGCAAAGATGTGAAACTATGCCTTGTTGAATACAGAACAAGGCTACTATTTGTGGACTACTGAACAAATATTATACTTTGAAGACCCTTCACTAACCTGATTTGAAACAGATCAAGCCAGTAACCAGGAAAAACACTTTTATCTATTATGGTGCCATGTTTACTATACAAGTCCAACTGAAACGGGAAAAATCTCCAGAACAGGGACAGGGCTATACAGTGTCCTGGTAAAACTTCTGTTACAGAAAAGGAATGACAGGGTATATGGCACCTTTACAGTAGTATAACTTGTTCACACTAGAGTTTATTTAAGAATCACAGAATCGTCAGGGTTGGAAGGGACCTCTGGAGATCATCCAGTCCAACCCCCCTGCCACAGCAGGGACACCTCCAGCAGTGGCACAGGACGGCGTCCAGGCGGGTTTGGAATGTCTCCAGTGTGGGAGACTCCACAACCTCTCTGGGCAGCTGTGCCACTGCTCTGCCACCCGCAAAGGAAAGAAGTTCCTCCTCATGTTCAGATGGAACTTCCTATGCTCAAGTTTGTGCCTGTTACCTCTTGTCCTATCACTGGGCACCACCGAAAAAAGACTCTTCTCATCTACCTGGCACCCTCCCCTTAAGTATTTATAAGTATTGATAAGATGCCCCCTCAGTCTTCTCTTCTCCAGACTAAAAAGCCCCAAGTGCCTCAGCCTTTCCTCATCAGAAAGATGCTCCAATGCCCTCATCATCTTTGTAGCCCTTTGCTGGACCCTCTCCAGCAGTTCCCTGTCCTTCTTGACCCGGGGAGCCCAGAACTGCACACAGTACTCCAGATGTGGTGTCACCAGGGCAGAGTAGAGGGGGAGGATGACCTCCCTCGCCCTGCTGGCCACACTCTGCTGGATGCCCCCCAGGGTGCCATTGGCCTTCTTGGCCACCAGGGCACATTGCTGCCTCATGGGCATCCTGTTGGCCCCCAGGACTCCCAGGTCCCTTTCCACAGAGCTGATCTCCAGCAAGTCAGCCCCCAACCTGTACTCATGCATGGGGTTATTCCTCCCCACATGCAGTACCCTACACTTGCCCTTGCTGAATTTCATCAGGTTTTTCTCTGCCCAACTCTCCAGCCTGTCCAGGTCACGCTGTATGGTGGCACAGCCTTCCGGTGTGTCAGCCACCCCTCCCAGTTTTGTGTCATCAGCAAACTGGCTGACGGTACACTCTATCCCTTCATCCAGGTCATTGATGAATCTATTGAACAGGACTGGACCCAGTACTGACCCCTGAGGGACATCACTTGTTACTGAAGAGTAAAAGAAAAATCCCTTGCAATGAAGCCGTTATGTCAATACAAAACCAGGGTGTAGCCTAAGCCTAAAGGGAAAACCTTTGTTACAAAATAACAGTCTAGATTTTATACATATGCAGATTACAGTACCAGTCCTGATCCCACATCAGCAGCTTCTGTTCCAAGTGAAAATACGGCCTGCAAGGCACAAAATGCTGCTGCTGTCTAGTAGCAGGGTAAAATTATCACAATCCTGTTTCCTATATGTCTATAACCAGTTATATTTTAAGACAGCAGAGAGAAGTCTTACTTTTTGCTTCTACTAAGTCAGCAATCTTATTTTTTGATTCCTGCAGCTGAGTCTTGATGTCTCTTATTATACCATCTTTTTCATCGCTCTGTATGGTAAGAGCTGAAATCTAACAAAATTAATATAGTATCATAATGAAGTGCAGAAAAACAGGACAGGTTCTCATTTTCATTTGTGCACTGCATATGATTAGCATATATACTGCTGTCATTCAAGTTAAATAAGGTGATCAAACTTAGTCAAATATTGATCAAGTCATATTACTCTGGATGAAAAAGCTCTTCAGTTCAAAATCAAAGCATGAATTCCAACAGAATAAAGATACTGAAACATTACTAAAGCTAGCAGAATAACAGCTCCAGCTCTTATTTTCGTCCTTTTTACTGATGCCCAGAAACACTCCTCGCCCCTTTGTAATGTCACATCCATCCTCAAAAAAAACAACTCTTGACCCTCCCAGATACAAACAGATGCTTTGCTTTTCAGACTCCTGCATCCAAACTAAAAACTCTTAGACAATTAATTTCTTCAACTTAATCAGTCTTCCATCATGGCTACCTCATCACACCACTACAAAAAAACTACTCTAATCTCAGATTTCTAAACTCTCTTACCAGCCTGTGGTCTGATATGCATTATAATCCTTCTTCCCAAGTTCCTTCTTACCAGACATGAACTATACCTTTCTTAATTATTAGGAGTGATGACTCCTTTGCTAATTTTATGCTTCTGCACAAGCCACTTTTATAAAGGCAAGCGTATGTATACATAACAGAAAGAGTATTAAGTGTTTACATGGTGGTTTTAAATCCTGTCACCAAGATGTCCCTTGTTACGATACAGCAGCCTACTTCACATTTTATTCTAAATAAATAACACAGAAGAAACATACCATCAAAAGGTCATTTGCAATACTAATTTCCATCCTTCCAAAATACAAATATTTTACAAACAACCAGGCACTTTTACAGTAATTGTTTTCGTTTGATATATCAGCAATCACAAAAGCAAGAGTTCAAATACTAAAGAAACTGCAAGAGTTGTTTCAAAAATAAAGCTGTACATATTATTGTAAAACTGAGCAAACCTGCTTTTCCTTCATAATGACTTCCAATTTGCATTCTTTTTCAAACTTGTCCACTTTTTCTGCTTCTTCTTTTACTTTTGAGATACAATAATAGCCATAGTTAATACACTAGCTAAAATATACTCCAAGTTAAATACAGTTTCCAGTTTAACACTGCTTATAATTGTACTCCTGTACAATTTATTTCATAAAGAGCAATCAAATTAATTTTTGCATCAGCTTTCCACAGAATTAGTCCATTATTTCACGTACTACTTAATAGTTTGTTATAAAAAACTAACAGAAATGCATATGTAAAAATGAAACAGGCCCATAGTAGCATAAATAAAGCAAATGTAATTAAAATTTCTGCAGCTGTAGACTAGTGCATTATCATTTAAATATACCAACTACATAAAATAAGTAGTGATCTCTAGACTATACTTCACAGATAAAATTTAGACTTTGAGTGACTATTTGAAAAATAAAGTCCAAAATCTGACCCAGTGGAAAAACAATAAAAGGGCCCAGGCATTTAATAGCAGGCAGCAAGAATAAAAGAGGGTCCAGACTCAGTGTTAACAGTGAGTTCTAGCACTTTGTATCCTTCTGGCCTGAAACTGCATGCAATAAAATCTTTCAAGTAAAAAATTGTTAAGCCTGCAGTATAAACACAATAAACACAATTCTCACATTTGAAACACATTTCCAATCTGGTGTTCTCTGCTTGCACACGAAGCTCTTCAAACGCCATTATCATTCTCTAAAAATAAAATTCAATATATATGTTCATATAAAACTAAGTAACGAAGAATTATGTTTATGGTTTGTTGTTGAGTTAACAGAATGTTATAATTATTCAAAGTCGGAAGTTTAAGAATTTCTATACTCAAGATCTAAAAAATTTCAAGCATAAAATATTTTTACTGGTCCATGTTTGTAGATCCCTAACACAACGGAGAAGTGGTTGTGCTTTTCTTAGCTGCTACCACAGCCTATAATTAATATTTAACCATTATACCATGTACTCTCTGACTCTGCTTAACTTCACGTTCATCACTCCCAAACAACGATGCCTCGCATTTCTCTATCATAAATATACTAGGGTCTTATCTTCCACACAGGTGAAGTTCTCCAGATGTTCTCCAGAGGATGCTTCCAACCTCAGCCATTCTATGAAATCACCAGATAGGTGAAACAGAGTACAAAAAGAAGACAGAAGTTATGGCAGTCACCTAACACTAAGCAGATCATACATATCTCACAGACCATATGGATCTACATCCCAAAGACTGTTCCATTTTATCCAATGAACATGCCCTATATAATACAAAAATAATTCTTGAAAAGGAACCGAAGATCTGACTTCCTGCATCACACGTGACGGTTATAATTACTGTATCAGAGAACATTCTTTGTACGAATAGTATCTCAACATATCCATATAATTCAGATGACATTTGAGCCTTTTAACAAGCTACATCACTTACTTCAACATTGTTATTAAGTTCCACGTATAGTTGTCTTGTTTCTTCTCTTTCATGTTCATCTATCAAAGTAAGAATGTACCATAAAGTTTTCCTTTTGAAAAAGAACGCCAGCAGACCAAGCCATTATGCTTGAACAGCATAATGAATTTAAAAAGGAATTATAGGCTCTTTTCTTATTTTAAAAACTCATTATGAAGCAGGGCAACAAAAGTTATATCATCTGGAGAAAATGTATATTCCATTGAAACAACCTCAGCTTTTCAAACTTCCTTCCCAATCTCACTTTTTCTGTGAATAGTATAATTCTCGATCAATTTATATAACTATATTAATTTTGACAGTATTAATGTTGTTGAATATTAATGTATCAAAAGTGTTAGGGTCTTAAAAACTGTAATATAAGGTTCAGCACTGAATTTCTTCCCATCAGCAGAGACACCCATGACCACAGAACTGTCATTATAGAATTGTAACAATATTCCATCTCCATATTTTTCTTTTTTTTTCTTTCATTTTTGTAATTGGTATTATTTTTCCCTAAGAAAACAGTTATAAAAGAGAACAGTAAGAAACACAGCTATCAAAGAAGTACAGTACATCTATACACAGGTGTTCAATTTCATATAGAATAAAATCCCAAGTCAAGAACATATTTTAAAACCTCGGGAATTTAAACTTTGTTAAGTTATCCAGCTGTCTTGGCTTGGTCAATTTAGTGAGAAGAATGGTAGTTACTCATCGCGTCTTGGAGTTTGGACCTTTTTCCCCATGAATCTGTAACTGCTCTAAACAGCGTAATGCCAACTCTGGAAATTTGTTAGAGAGAGCTGGGAGACGTAACTAGAGTAGATTCTACTGTTTAAACAATGGGAAGGAAGTTGATGATCCGAGGGCTGGAGCACCTCTCCTACGAGGAGAGGCTGAAAGAGTTGGGGCTGTTCAGCCTGGAGAAGAGAAGGCTCCAGGGAGACCTTATTGCGGCCTTCCAGTACATAAAGGGGGCCTACAGGAGAGCTGGGGAAGGACTTTTTACACGGGCATGTAGTGATAGGACAAGGGGGAATGGCTTTAAACTGGAAGAGGGCAGGTTTAGATTAAACATTAGGAAGAAGTTTTTCACTTTAAGGGTAGTAAGGCACTGGCACAGGTTGCCCAGAGAGGTTGTTGAAGCTCCGTCCCTGGAGGTGTTCAAGGCCAGGCTGGATGTGGCCTTGGGCAACCTGGGCTGGTGGGAGGTGTCCCTGCCTGTGGCAGGGGGGTTGGAACTCGATGATCTTCAAGGTCCTTTCCAACCTAAACCATTCTATGATTCTGTGAAGTGCCACCTCATATGTCTTAATATATTCAGGGTATCTGGCTGGAACTGAAAAACATCAATGGACTGACAAGACCTCAGGAGACCTGCACTCCTCTGGAGTGGCTGCTACTGGCTAACCAGGGCTGCTTACACTGCCTTAAACCTGTATCAGTGTTTAGACACCTAAATAGCTCTGAGGCTTGTAACCTTTTAGCAAACAACCATACTGACTTCAGAAAACCTCTGGATTTAGCATTACAAAACATATATGGATTAGACCTATGGCTTCACTTCTAATTGCACGCTGATGCAGAGCCACCTACAATTTATCTCAACTGGAGAATGTATTTAGAACAGAATGATAGATTTTTTCGTTCGTGAATTTAGAGAAAGTACAGAAGTACATTTAGTTTCATAAATCAAAATTCAAATAGCATTTACATTTGGTGGACTTCTCTGTGAAGTGAGTACAGGTTTCCTTGAGCAGATCACACAGATGTCTTGAAGTGCTGTTTCTAAGAGGAAAAAATACCGTAATATGTTGTCACAGGAATGCATGGCAGTTTGAATACATAAGTAATAACAATATAAGTGCCCTAATGGCCTTTACAATTTAACAGCTATATGTAACATCCCGTATTAATAGTTCTCAGCATGAAAACTAATTATTTTCACAAAAATTTATTTGATGGTATGACTTACTCTTTTAAAAGATCTTTATTTTCACATATCTCATCTTCCAGTTTTAAACTTAATTTTTCATTTTCAAACTAATTTCATAGGGAACAAATATAAAAACACATTGTTATTGAAAAAAATACACTAGAAATATACGCTTCTCAAATCTCACATGAAAAAGTAATTTTCTGCATCAGAAGACAGAAATCCATTTTATCTGATATTACATGCTGAGATATCTTTTGTTACAGTTTCCCTAAAAGATATAATAATAAACAATGATTTTCCAGCAACTGAAACACTTACAGGTATGTTATTCATACATATATTCACACACTACTCTGTGCACCCCTCAGAATAACCATTTTCTCAAGGCAAAAATCAAAGATGACTCAGGTTACCAAATCCAATGCAAACACAAACAACAACAAAAAAAGACCAGTATTTTGTTTAAAATATGTAATTCAGTCACAATTGTATGCATATGTTTTTCTGTCCACCACTACCAGCGAGATAAGAAACTGGGATAAAGCAGAGTGCTCTATTTCCTCTGCGTGTTGAATACAGAAATATGCATGAGCATACTTTACACACACCAGGAGGATGAAAGCTTATTCAGTCTTGAAGAGGTTTCTGCATACCCACAGTATGATGTGCACGTAAATAATACAAAGATGGAATGCACATTGTTAAAAAGAGGAAAACCATTTTTAAAAAACAAAATGTTACTTTTTCCTTTAATAGCAGTAGAACCATAGGTCACTGGTATCTAGCCAAATAGCTTCTTTGAAGTCATCACATTAAGAGTTCAAAGTTTCTTCAACCTGTGCAACATTCTTTAATATATAATTGTATGAATAATATTTCCATATTAAGTCAGCAAGTACTTTCTCTTTACTTTACGTATCAAATGTATATTGTACAATACTGGCCTGCAATTCCTGAATGGCTTTACGCTGTGCTTCAATAATTTTTCTATTCTCTTGCAGTTTTCTTTCTTTCTGCTTTAGTTCGGATTCTACAGTTAGTTTCCACCGTTTGATCTTCTCAGCCTCTTTGTAGAGTTTTGAATACAATTCATTCATTGTTTCTACATTCTATTAAAACAGGTTTCACAATTTAATCTCAAATGCTATTTAATTAATAATGTTTTAGATACATATTTATCTTTTAGAAATATCACAAGAGTAAATTTTTTTCCACAGGTGATGACACAAGCTTATATACGATCAGGAACCACAGTTTAATCTTTGTGCATCCACTGTGTCTGTATCAACAGACATTACAGAACAAGTAAGAGAGACAAACACAAGTGAAAAATACCCCACTGCCTCCAGATATAGTGACATCGCTAAATAGATAGCCTTACAGATATGGATAACCACACTCCACCAAAAGCCAATAGAAGTTTTCCTAGAATTATCACTACAGCCAAGATTCTTTCCGTTAAGTTCGTCACACCATTCCCCTCCTCTTATTCTGAGACACACGGCTGAGTTAAGTAAAAGCGGCGTCAGAGATCTTGCCCAAGACTGCCTGTGATATGTTTTTGCAGTTAACTTGTACACAAAGCAGGAAGGAAAACCAACCAACCTCGTGCTCTTAGAACATCTTTAAAGCGTGGTACAAGCAGCGCTTGCTCAGTGGTTTAGGCAGGTAATAGTACAGCAGGCCACAGGGCAGTTCTGCAGTTTGTTTTAGGTATGTTGTCACCTAACGCTATCCTTGTTTTGGCTGCATCATAATACTACTACAGTCCTAACTGTACTTTAATAGCTGCGAGGGCTAAAAGAAGTTTAGTCCTCAGGGATATAAAAATCATTAGAAGGACTGCAAGAAATGTGTTCCATTGTTGCAGCAAACAGCATTTTGAATCTGGGAAACACAGGAAGCTACGGGGCGGGGGGGGGAGTTAGCTTTACTGAGCTATACTAAAGCAAAAAAACATTGGTAAAGACGCTATGAGAAGAATCAAATGCTTGAGGAAACCACTCTACTAAATTAATTGTTTTACAGGTAAAATAAAGCCAGACAAGGTAATTGGGATAATCTACTTCTGATTTTCCAAAGAATACTCTGACTTCAGTCCTTCTACCTTTCAACAGGCTATTCAGAACCAGTTTCACAAAAATATTTAAGTGCCTAAATCTTATTCTGATTAAAACTCTCATACTCCCCAGGCACTTTAAATTTAAACGAAAAACAAAAAAACAAACACCAAACAAAAAACCCCAATACACAGCTTGGAAATCTCCTGAATATTTAAAGGTTTATCTCCAGGCATGTTCACTGAATCACAAATACCTCCTCCAAGTGATTCAGCTTGTCAGGAGACAGAAAATTATTATCCCCCTTTTACTACTTCCTGTAGCCCTGAAGCATCTATTAGAATAGTGCTTTAGGCACTGTTTTGGGAACAAATTAAGAGGCCCTAAGAAATTAGATATGCAGAGTTTATACTTAGCTGACCTCTTCATCTACCTCAGAGCAAAGCTTTACTTGCTGTGAAATCGCATCTGAAATATGAAGAGATTTTGATCAAAGTATTTCTAAAAAAATAACAGTGGAACTGTATTTAACAGTGTTATAGCTATGAAATTAAACTACTCATGAAAAATGTCAACAATATTACAAAAATTTAAAAGAATGTGCAAGGTAAATGCTTATTTTATTCTTACCTGAGTCAGTGATTTCACCACGGTTCGGTGTACTCATTACAAATGGCAAATTAAAATCATCATCTGGGCATTTGTTAAAACCCTGCACAAATTTAAAAATTATTTTCCTATGGGTAGGTTTGTAAAGAAGGTTTATAAAACCCAGAAAAAAAAGTACCGCTAATGTGAAAATAGAATTTTTTATTAATAAATCAACTACCTACAATTTTCAAAGCCCAAGGTATTGGTAATGGATTTGGAATTCTCCTGCTTGCTCCTTACTTCACAGTGGCTTTTCAAACTGTTGGTCTTTTGCAGTTTGCTTTACAGACTACACTGTGGCCAAAGCTGAAGCTTTCAATTACAAGAGCTTAGTAGCTACTGCATGCCTGTACACAGTTGCATAGTAAAGGACTCATTAACCAAAGTATTTTTTTTTCAAGTCCAGTATTCGATCATTATGTTTTGCTTTATTCCCAAGAGTACTTGTAAAGCATATCTGATTATGTTTTAGCATGAAAATTTAATTTTACAAGGTGTTTTAAAAGGCACAGAGTTGTCTTGTAAATAGTGTAACTCATCTCCTGTCAGAATGCCACATTTGAATCTAAACATATTTCATAAGGAGCCTCAACACGAAAAACCATCTTGTTGAATTCGCCTAACTCAGACTGTAGTGACAGAACATTTTCACGGCACACTGGATCTGGTGGGACCGATAATCAAAGCCAGGAGGGATATTCGAGCAGCATACTTCCCCCTTACTGTTCTGAATTACCCACATCAAACATGTATTTATCATTGGCGGTGTACAGTTAAAACACACAGCAGATGCTCGAGAAGACAATTTTCTTCGGTTTTGGTAGGAAAAAGTAAAAGTCTTTGAAATGTTCCCCCCAGCACTGATCATCAGAGTTTGCAGAAAAGTTAATTCAGCTGGCACGCCCCCAGGCACACACGGGGGGGGTCAGGGCTTTGCTTAGGGACTACTGGGAGGGCCGCTCCCCCCGACCCCCCCGGAAGGGCTCTTCCACCGCCAGAGCGGCGGGAGGCGAGGCAGACGGCAGCCCCGTTTACCTGACACTGCCCCGTTGCCCGAGCGCTCGTCTGGGGTTTGACGGCAGACACCTGGCCACCGCTCAGGCGCGGCGGCACGAACAACTTAAAAGGTTTTTCTTTTTCCATGGCTTCGGAGCGGAGGGCGGGCCCCGGGGCCACCGCCTCCTGAGGGGCGCACTAACGCGCCGGCTGCTGAGGGAGGCAAAAAGGCGGGAAGAGACCGCGCGCGACGGAGGCGGGAAGGGAGGCTGCGGCGGCGCATGCCCGGCCGCGCGAGACGGGGCGGGGCGGGGCGGGGCGGGGCGGGGCAGCGCAGCACAGTACAGCACAGCACAGCACAGCACACTGAGGAGCGCGGTTCTGTCCGGGCGCCGCCTAGTGGAGGTCCCAGACCTCGCAGAGCAGGGCGGTGAGCCGCGGGTCCTTGGTGCGCCACGTCACCAGCACCTCCGCGTGGGCGTGGTTGAGGGTGCGCAGCTCCGTGAGGCGCCCGACGAGGCGGGCGAAGCGTTGGGGGTCCTCGGGGTGGTGGATCTTCGAGTGTTTGTAGAGGAGGCCCAGCAGCGGCTCCTGCAGCTCTTCGACGTGACGCTTGTTCCTCAGGAGCGGACGGTCTGCGGGAGCGCGGCGGGAGAGCGCGGTTACCGGGCCGTTAGCGGGCGGGACGGCGCCCTGAGGGCTCGGCGGGGGCGGGCCGCGCCTGGGGCGAGTGAAGGCCCGTGGCGAGTGAAGGCCCGTGGCGAGACGCGTGACAGCTGCCCCCCCCCCCCCCCCCCTCCAGTTTACCTGAAAAAAACACGGTCGTTGCTACAAGCAGGGCATATTCGGTCTCGGTCACTTTCAGTTCCCCCATGCTTCTGTAGAAGTAAAACAGTGCGGTAATAAACTCCTCGGTTATACCTTAAAAATGAAATAAAATAATCAGAACGTTATTTCAATGCAGAAACAGGTGCTGCTGTTACAAGTCGTCGTTGTCCTAATCTTGTAAGGCTCCGCACTGTTCCGTTGCATGAAGTAGTTGGCAAACTTAATGAAAACAGTGTTAATTTCTGAAGCAGTAACAAAAGTTGTATTGCAGTTGTGGAGCTGTGCAGCTCTTGATAATACAGCTGAAGGCTTTGTCCTGGGGTATAAGCAAACATCACCACCACCTCTTCCTCCCGTGCACACGAAACAAAGCGGCTCCAGGGAGCAGAGAGGATGAGGAGAAGGGAGGGAAAGGGAAGGGGAAGGGGAAGGAGCAGTGGCCGCACTGACGGCGCTGGCTCACTGTGATTAAGAACAGGGCCGGCAAAGCAGCAGGTTCCCAGGCGTTTTGATTCTGAGACCTCCGTTACCTGTGGTAGTAGTGGAAGTTGGACTCTCTTCATTGTGAGACATTTCCATGGAATAAATGTTGGTTTTGTCAGGGTTTTGAATGTGACACGTCCCATGGTCTGAAAGTCTTACATGACCTGGAACAAGACAGATGACAGTTCCCAACCGAGCTTAATGTGACTCTAAATATTTGTCTGCGTCTGCTTTGCAGTTATATATACCTGGAAATGTGTGAATTTTTCCCAGATCCATGCAGGTAGAAAAAATGGTTCTTTTTGGCATCCAGCACCAAGTTCATTGGTGACATAATTGTTGGTTAAAGTCTCTTGTGTTAAACTTGACACAATATATAATATGTCAATAATATGACTAATATTATCCACCCCACAATTTGCACAAACATTCAAAAATACTGCTTTTTGTTTGGAACGAATGGGAGTAAAACACAGATCCAATTAAATTTTTTTAATTTATTTTAATTTTTTTTGTATGTTCTTCGAAAAAGAAGCATATAGAAGGTATGTGGGCATTACCGGTACTATTCTAAGTACCACTATGCTTGAATAGGAAAGTATTTGAGATTAAGCAAATTAAAATGAACAGATTTTTTTTCAAAGTGGCAGAACCTCCTACTGGTGTTAATAGAAAGCTTGTTCATCAAACTTACTTTCACATGGTGATGGTTGGCATTCACTAATTCTTTGGTTATATATTTGGGCTGAACGTAAAAACATTGCCTCAACCGTTGACCCTTTTAGCAGCGCAATCTGATCTTCACTAGCTAAACTTTCAAATCCTGCAGAGAAAGATAGATATTAAGAATTAAGGAAGGCTGTGGCTGTCTTTAAGGCCCTAACAAGAGTTGATAAATTATTATTTTTTTAATAAATGCCTTTACTGGAAAGGAGGAGCCATAGTTAAAAGATGCAGGTAGCAAAGACTATTGGGATCTTTCTTGCTAGTTTGCAAGTTAGACATATTGTTGGTGTCCAGTGTTAGAAGTTTCACAGGAACATACAAGTGAAAATTTTGGGACTAAGCAAGATGTTGTAGAAAACTTATGCCTAATATCTGATTTACATCACATGGCCTAATACCTTATAAATTTGCTGTGTTGCTTAGTCACTGTGGATATTCTCCTTATTCAATGGTACCTGATCTTTTTTAAAATTGTGTTCATCTTTTGACAAACTCATTATCTGAACTTATAATTCAAGAGCAAAGGAACTTTATTGATTCTTGTCATAATCCTGATCACAGCAGGATATGTAACATAAGAAAACAAACAGCTCGTTCATTCTTTCAGATTTGTTCCACAGTAGTGCTAAATTACATCAAATATCTGCTTTAAGAATGTTGATTGACTTCTGTCATTAAGTTTTACAACTTAGAGTAATGAAAAAATTACCGCCCTCCCCGTCAAATGTTACTTTGTCAACTTTACATTGAAATGCAGTGAATTTAATTACATGTTCCCTTGTTCTTTATGAAAGGAAAATATGAATAGGAGCACCTGGTTAGTCCCTTCTGTTCTGCCTTTTCCTTTGAAGGAATATCTGGTTTTTTTCTTTGATGACAATGATAAATTGCAAACTGAACTGGATTTCAGGGAATGTGCTAAAATAGTAATTCACTCAAGACGGTATTTTGTAGTCCACGTACTTTCAGAAAATGTCTCTACTCCATGTCAAAAATGGAAAAGAAATGTAATCGTAGCATGCTTTTGAAGTGAATGCTTCTGACTTGTCCTGATGACAAGTAAATAGTAAGTAACCCGGATCGTGAGAGTTGTAAGAAAAAATAGTCACTTGAATAAGAATTTTTTCCCAAATTTGTGGTTTCTACCTCTTAAAAAAAAAAAAAAGTCGTACTGTTCTGCAACATTTCCCAAAGGAAGGAACTTACCTGGAAGTCTTTTTGTGAAATCCACTAACACTTGTACATGAACAACTGCTGTCTCAGAGAGTCGGAGAAAACTTTCCTCAGGACTTGCAGTTTCTTGTAGCTGCATGAAAGAGCGTTTAGACATCTGATATAACCAAGGTACAGTGCTTAGGGTAATAATAACTTAGCAATGCAGGCTCATTGTTCTGTATACATACAAACTTCTTTGCTGCTTCAAGGGGAATTGTGTATTTTTGGTGTGCTGCTACAATGTGGTCAAGAAGCTGATGTTCCCCTGGAGTAAGTTCCATTTTCTCTGGGATCTGTTAAAAAAATAAACCAACCAAGTGACAATGACTTGGAGCAAAAAGAAATGATAAAAAGAGATATTTTAAATAGAAAAATATCACACTTTTCCAGATCTTGTTGTAGATGATACATGCTTACTATTCAGTCCCTCATCTTCCAGTTTTATGTTGCAAAGAAAACTGTTCTTCTGTTTGAAATTCTTCCTGAGTCGCTTTGACTTGCACTGTACTTCAGTCAGCAAACCTGTGAGGCATGGAAGTGTGCATCAATAAACGTATTTTCAAATAATTACAGTTTGAAATGATCACTTTTATTATTATAGATAACACGAGCCTTGCATCACAGGAGCCATCACCTATAAGGAACTGTGCTTCCTAGAGAATACAGCAATGGGTTATTATTCATTAGGCGAGTTAGTGTTCAGTATCCACCAAAGGCCTGAGTGTTTGCAGTCTTATGTTACCTTGCTTGTGGGTCTGTGACATACAAGTGTGAGAATTTTTCATGAAAAGCCATTGTTCAGGTTTTTTATTTTTCTTTTTTTTCCAAACACGAAAGCACATCTGATACGCTTACTGCTGCCCTGTCAAGGTTCAGGATATTTAGCTGTCTCTTGTTAGTACTTTCTTGTTTTTTCCTGTAATGTCTTTGAACAGCAGTCCTCTTAATTTCAGGAGGTACGTCCCAAGCATTGGTGGTTTCTGCAGATGAAGATGCTACAGGTGCTACAGACTCCAAAAGTACATTTTCCTACAGCTAAATGAAGTTTAGACCAATACCATTTAGATCTAATGAGGAGAAGGGATTGACTTTGGAAAAGGTTTTATCCAAGTTGATTAGTAAATTAGCCATCATGGAAGGAGCACTTACATTCTGCTAGCATTCCCACAGCTTTACACTTCTTCAAGCGACATTCCTGACACTTCCTTCGCATGTACATGTCCATTTCACAGTGACCACCATTCTTGCATCGATAGACTGCATTTTTCGTTATGCTCCGTCGAAAGAAGCCTACAGACAAGGATCAGGTTTTGACTGAAGGAATCTTAAGGAGCTTTATCACATAATGATTTAAAGAATTAAAGTGTCTTTTGGTTTTTTTCTGTGCTTTTTTTTTTACAGTGGAAGCATTACCTTGATTTTAAATTTGCTTTTTAACAACATAGTTTTGTCTTGTTCTTTCTGACTAATATTAATTGCTATTTTCCGTACCTGACCAAGATGGCTCCCATATAGCAAGTTAAAATATAAGTTGCAAGTAATTATTACTTGTTTTTATTTAATAATAAGTAAAATTAATAACACTGAAGTAAACGTATAATAAATGGTCATGAGAAAATCAGCACCTGCTTAAACAGACACTATTCTAGTGAATAATCAGTGCAAAAAATCAGTTGCATGAAATGCTCATATTAAATACAGGCTGTGAAAGCATTTCTTCAAAAAATGTTGTAAAAATTTGAATCTGGATAAGCGTGTTAGATAGAGGGTTCCTTAGACAAATTACAATCCTCTGTAGAACCGTCAACTTAAAAAATAGTGAAATCTGTTTGCTTCCATCACAGGTGTGGAGCATCATGTTGAGCACTGCAGGGCCAATGTCCTGGCAAAGGCAGAGGTCAGCCCGCTCTCCTCTTACCTTTACAGCCTTCGCAGGTAAGGGCATTGTAGTGATAGCCTGAAGCCTTGTCACCGCACACAACACACAGCTCCTCCTGCCCCTTCAGTCTCAAAGAAGAGTGGTTTAATCTTGGCCGTTTTAGTCCCTGGTACCCGGTGTCATCAATGTGGGGAGCCATGAAGGGGGGTTTGCTTAGTTCACAGCTGCTGATGATACACTGCCCGTCGCTGTACTGAGAGTCCAGGCCATATGTGCTATACTGGGACTGAGAAGGCTGTGACTGTAATACTGGAGGAGGAACTTGAACCGTTGAGTATTGACAGTAAGGTGCAGTCTGAAAATCAGTGTCTTGCAGCTGGTAGTTGATGTGCTCCGGTAAAGCATCTAGATACAGAAGAGATTGAAAATTAAATAAAAACCTGAAGATTATCTCGACATCAGTTACTTGAAAGTTTTTAAATGGTTTATAGATTAAATATTTGATCATAAATATTAGAGGAACACATTTTCAGAAGGGCAGTCTGACACATTCTTTTTAAATGTGCTATCTATCTGTAATGTTTTTAAGTAAAATCTTGGATGTAGTGAAAATGACTTGGTAACAGTTTGGGCAATGTCGTGGGTGCCACTGGATTCTTGTTAGTACATAATTAAATATCACTTGCCAACTGATGATATAGCTAGCTTTGATTTTACACTTTAGTGTAAGTTATCTGCATTACAGAAGAATGTTTTCCTGTAAGTGAATTTGTTAATGAGTGACACGTTTGTTATTGGTACGTGTTTCAGGCATAATTTTAAAAATGTTGCACAAGAAGAGTCTGAGAAAGATGGTCCAGAAATTACAGAGTGGTAAAAATTGCTGTGACGGGAGTCTTGAAGTTGAAATTCAGTACAGTAAAAAGCAGAGGCTTGTTTTATTTAGCATTTTTGCATATATAATCCTTTATAGTTAAGAAATTTCATTTTAGCAAAATGTAGGTACAGAATTATGAGGAGAGCTTCTTCCTGCCTTTATGTCTGTAGAGTTTTAATTTTATCCAGCCCCCCTTAAATGTACACAGCTGTACTGAAGAAAGCTTGTGCAACATGCAACATGTTTCATTCTTATTTCGGGATTGTTCAAATCTCTGTAAAAACAAATTGGAAAGTTTTTTTTTAAGCAGTTTGGAGGTCTTTTTCTTTATAATGAGCTTTGAGTCATGCTTTTACTAATCCAGAATCAAATTAGTTATTGCAATTATAGTTCTATAAGATATAGAATAACCATTATCTATTTATAATGTATCTAGAATACTGTAATAAAACCTGTATCTTCTTCATACAAGTCAAAGGGAGACAGCACCAGTAATGTTTATATGAAATGATGTGTAAGCATAATCACATTGTATACCAAAATCTGTATGAGCACATGCTCGTATATTTCAATACGCTTTCAGTGTGGACTTGATAGTCAAATGTGTAGCTTCTAAGAGCTTTTAAAGATAAACTAAAATGAAGCAAATAACTGGAATTTCTGCAGATGTTCATTTCACTAGACTGCTTTTTCGTAATATAAAAATTTTGCTTTACTTACCATAATACTGTATGGGCTCGGGAAGACAATACCCATCAGGTACAGTGACAAATGTATTTGCCATATTCTGCTCCCAACTGCACTGTTTCATTAACTTTGCTATGTGATAGACTTTTAAGAAGGGAACCTAGAGAAATGGAAAAGTAAGAGAAACATCATATGAGAAAGAATTGCTGGGTAGACTTAGCTACGGAGCTAAAACCAGAAAATTCCAGAATAAGAAACATTTTGCAGATCATAAGAAAATCACAGGTATGTGTGAATTCACATAATACTTTCAATGAGGTTGCAAAACATTTCGTTGTCCAATAGTACGGATTCAGGACAGAGTCCATTCCTAAATTTCCAAGTTATAACTGTTTTGCTCCTTATTTTACACGAAACCATGTGAGGAAATCAGACTAATCATTGGTAAATTCTCTAGTTCAGGAAGAGATTAACTGGATAGAAGAGATTCACTGGATAGAAAAAATTTGCTTTCAGAATGAGTTAGGGCATTTGCAGTAATGTGGGTGCCATGGATGTTCTGCTTCTGCACAAAGATGGGCTTTTAGTGATTTTGCTTCATTCAGTCTTTATGCAAATTTGAAGCAAGTAAATATAGGAAAATAGCCTGGAAAGGCAAGCATAGAATATCTCTTCTTCCCCATGTAAATACTCTTTTATGCTGAAAAAGTCAGCTGTGCCCCACTTAAGCACTGCCTAATTTACATTAGGTTTCAAATTTAAGAGCCTGTATTCCTTTAAGAGTACAAAGCATCCTGTGAAGACAAAAAAAATCAATCTCATATAGGAGGTATTGCCCTCTAGAGAGCTCTTCTCTGTCCCTTGATTATTGAAGGAGCCTGGGCTCCTTCAGCGTTGGATGCTTTGACATTCACCATTACTGAGTGTACTGAGAGCTCCCAGTGATGCAGTTGGTGCAGAATAGCTATTGTGCTTTGAGTTCAAAACTTACCTTATTTTTCAGTAATTTCACTTTATAGAGAGGTTCTGGAAAAGTGTGTTCTAAAAATTCTTAAAAGAGTTTTAGAAAAAAAAAGGTCTATATGGATACTAGCATCAGCTGGGTTTGAGTTTACATATGTGTATAGGCAACCTCTGGTATTGCTTAGCAATTGAGTGGTAATGGAGTAGCTGTTAGAGAAGAAAGTAGGAAAAATTTCCCTTGCCCCCTTGTTCGTCTGCGTGTGTGGAATGTATGAGAGCATCACTGGTTAGAAGTGCGTTGTATCTGATGTCCGTTGAGTAAGGGCTCTACAAGACAATTAGCCAGTGAACTACTCATAGGCTTTCCCTGAGCAGATGGGAAAGACAGAAAAGATGAAAAAGTCAAGTAAGTATTTGGAAAGTATAGAAAATCAAACTCCTACATGTGCAACATGATTCTCTGTATGTGCCTTTTGCAGAATTTATAGCAAATTGGGTTTAAGACTCACATGTTGTTTTTTGTGCAATGCCTATAGCTAACTACATCTGAGAATGTGTAATTTCGGGGAATCTGAATTGAAGTCATGACTTACAAGACACACATCACATCCCCCAAAACTGGACATATCTTTGTAACTGAACACTTTCTCTTTGTGTTGTCAGCAGAAGGTGAAAAGATGCAGTGAGGCTGGAATGCTGATTTTTTTGTTATCTCTGCTAGTAAATATTTGTTTGAAAGAGAAATGACTCACTGAATCATGAGGTCCTTATCAGTTAGATCAATTTGGCCTGGGCAAAGTCTACATTTTTCCCCAAAAATGTGTATTTGCTGAAGAAATGTGTTTCTGGATTCCAGTAGTTTCTCTAAATATAAATAGTAAAAGAATAGAAGCTAAAATAAAATTACACTGATCCAGTCTGATAAAAATATTAAATTGGGAGTATGAAGTACATATTACCAAATGCAAGGTGGTCGGTTGATTAAACATTCTAAATCTTGGAAGCAGACTTTCATTAGGCAGTTTCCTCAATTTCGGTATTGTATGAGAATGGATTTGAGGATTTAGCCCTTCTTGCTGATTTCTATGGCTAATAAAAGTTATCAGTTGCAATCACAGAATTCCCATCTTAGAATGAGACTTTGTAAATTGCAACTTTTAAATTAAGAGAATGTTAGAACAGTATTAATAGTAAATCCAGTGGTTATTTGAGGAACGCTATACTGTCCTGTAATGAGACTTAATTGTCACGCCTGTGCATGAATATTAACTGTTTCATTTTCTGATAATTTAGCGTAAACAAGCTTGTTCTTCTCATATAAAATAGCATTGGGCTTTTTAAAACAAAAATACGAAGAACAGAATAAGATATGTAAGGAGGGAACTTAATTTTCTAGGACAGGAAAGATTTGATTATTTGTAAGATTGACTGTCACAGTCGTGTTACAACCTTTGCCTCACCCTTCATATATGAGTCAGTCAGCAGTAGGGAAGCCTCCTCCAAACTTTAGGAGTTGCTGATTTGTGATGCATTATATGCTGGTCTTTCAAAAGTTCAGTAGCCATCCCTAATCTCTCACACCTCACTGGGAGTGAACCATGACCTGAAGGACACTTCTTCAGCCCACACATACATTCATTAACCCTTTGCCATGCAGGCAAGTAAATTCTGCATGCACACAAAGCTTAGCTACATACTATGAAGCTGTGGAATCCTTGACAGAATGTAGCATACATGCCCAATTATAATTTTCAAAACATAGTAGCTTGGAAAAAGCTAAAATAGGATTGGAGTAAGAGCTTTGTGTGTTTGGGGCAGTTATAGTCATGCTATTTCCAAACCAAAATATTTTGTACCCATTTTTCTCTTTTCTGTGTACTCAAAATATAGCCATTCTTTTTGTGTGCGTGTGCTTTAAAAAGGAAGCAAAAAAAAATATTCCCAGCAATTACGCATAAAGGTCTTTAGCCTAAAAAGTGGAAATAACTGAAAACAAAAGATTAATTTTTTAATAACTTCTTTTGTAGAATCACAAGCAGTAATACAGTTAGGATGAAAGTTTTTAGTCCTTAGTCAGACATACCAACTTGAAAGAAAATGTCGTGTGCGTAAAGGCACATGCTGTTCCCTGCTTTTCCTTCTTCTCAGTTACTTCTGAGGTGCTATTTCTGGGTATTTTCACGTGTGAAATCCTGATCATTTGGCGGGGTGGGTGTTGTTTGTTTGGTTTACAAGTGGGATAATTTAAGTTTTAATTTTGTTTTTTTTTTTTCAGAAGAAGATGTGACCTAGACTCTAGGTTGCTTAAATGTGTTTGAAAATGTTGTACTTCTACAGACTTAGTTTTGCAGTAATCAGTCTTCTGAACTAATAACGTTCAATATAAACTGAATGTATGTTGATTCAAGGGGTTGGTTATCCATCTAATACAGAAATTCAGCAACATTCAGTTACTAGTCCTAACTGAAAGACTTTTAAATTTATCAAAGATGGAAGCCATTAAAGAAAAAAAAAAGCCGTTAATTGGTAAAAGTAAAGTAGAATCACAAACCAGTCACTTAACACAACGTACACCTTCTAGAATAGAATTCAGACTAGAATACATACCGTACATCTATTTATTGTTATTTATGGTGAAAGATATTTTTATCATTTTTATTGCTATAAAATACCATACCATAAAGTAACATATCATCGACTTATATTATTAAATTTATTAAGTATATTTTATACTTCTTGTAGAAGAGGCTCCAGGGAGCTCTTTAAGAGGTATGTATTGACAGTACTTTTACTGCTATCGTAAATATTTTGACAGTTGAGTCATAGGGAAATTTCTTGTTTACAGGGAATTTTAGGAACTCAAGCTGAAGGTCTTCAACGTTTATTTAACACACCTTGTGGCATGTTAATGGTCATGTAGTGGAACTAGGTAGCACATTTCAGTCTCAGTCTTAATCGCTGTACTTTTTTTTTGCTTCTGGAAAGCATAGCTTAATTTTTTTAATTTGTGACATTTAAACCAAAAATTGAAAAAAAACTTAACTGAGCACAATCGGTGGCAACTAGGTGTGATGCCAGGTGATATATTCAGTTTCACTCAAGCAATTCAGTAATCACTGATTACTGTAATTAAAGAATGATTTTGCAGGGGAAGTTGTAGGATCACTTGATTGATCCTATATGCAGCTTATATGCATTATTAAGGTTTTATCTGTTTCTCCCAGTTTTAATGTGCCAAGAAGCTCTCCGAAGCTGCTGTTTCAAGAAATCCCACTTCTCATTAAATGTGTTTCTTCCTTGTCATGTAATAATCATAATAGCAATTGGTTTATTTCACTAACGGATTGTGTTGCAATTATCTTGAAATCATCTTTTGGAATTGTTACCGCATGAATAATTATTTCAAACGTATAATTTTTATATGTTGTAAAATAAGAGGTTAGAGGTTGTTTGAAACTTACAGTTTTCCAGGTACTTTGGGGAAGGGAAACAAATAGTTGAATTTAAAGTTGTTTTACTTCCCTCTGTGTGTCAAATGAAGTACTGTTAGAACAAATTCTTGGCAGTAGGATACCAAATTTAAAAGTGCATGTTTTCTATTTTCATTTAGTCAGCCATTTAAAAAGAAAGAAAAAGAACAAGGAAAAAGAAGAAAAAAAGCCCAGTGCCTGAAATATTTTCACATGGCAAATTGATTTATGACTAGAGCAACAATTTATAATCCCAGAGCATTCAGAGAAGTAAATGAAATACTTACGGTGGTTCCAGGGAGTTTCTTGCTTCCAGAGTTGAGTCCGCTGGGCTGTAGCACTGATCCTAGCTCTGAGTCCAGCTGGAGCACACTGGGCCTTTTCCCTATTTATCAGTTTCTGTGCACACACTGGGCTCCAGACACTCCGCAGAGCAATGCTACGGCTCTGAGACACAAACTTCCCACACAGCCTTTTCTGGGGTCGAAGCAAGGGCAGCTGCAAGTCCACATAAATCAAATAATAACTGGGTCATCAGGGACAGAGGCCATGGGGACCCTCACGTCACTGTTTCCCAGAGTTCTCCCTGTCCAATTACTAAAAATTCTGCTTTCTTGATAGAATTTAAAATTCTCCCATTTTGATTGCTTAACATTGACACATCTGAGTGTTAATGGATAATGTTCATTTGCTGGGCAGAGAAAATACTGTAATAGTATTATTTGGAGATATCTATATGATGTAATAATTGAATTTGGAAACACTTGATTAGGTCAGTATCTCCAAACACAAGTTGTTCTCCCTATTCTAATTCTGACATACCTGTGTTGATGCAGCAGACGGGGCTCATGTGTGCCCCCGTAACAGAAAATGATCATTAGCAACTTCTGTTGCCACTAATTTTGCAAAATTTCATTCTGAAAAAATGAAGTATTTACATTATTAATGAACAATTCGCGATTTACTTCAGGAAAAAAATGGTTCTGTGGAATACTTCATGGAATTAGACAGCAAAGGGAAAAACTAATTTCCTGTTGGTTATCTTACTACTAAGTCACTTAAAATAGTCTTTAGGGACAATAGGTTTTCACGGATCTGTGGCACAACATACAGCAAACTGACATTACCCTTCAAAGGAAAGTCATATTTGTATTCCATAGGCTCCAGAGAAGAGCGTGCTACTTACTTCCATCTAGTGGCACCATTCCGGAATCTGTCAGTCTTTGGACGTGGAATGGTTGAGTCTGGCTTTCAGGCAAAAAAAGACTGACTCACAGATGTTATTTGTGCATCTTGCGGGTTTTTGAGCTTTCAAATGCTCTGCATTGTTAATGTGTGGTGACAGAGGGCTGGAATGCATAGATTATGTGGTAGAGACAGAGAGAATGATCTTGTAAGTTTAATTATGATCAGCATTTGTCTTTCCGGTGAAAGCAGCTGGCAAAAAACAGCAGCTTACTAAGATGTCAAAAAAACTTCAGTGGTAAAAATGGAGAATTTACAATTATTAGAACTAAGATTTTTTTTCATACCAGCATCTCTTTCATATATAGCATTGGCTTTTTCATCCAGCTTTTCAGCCTTTCTCATGAAAGCTGAGGTGAAATATTGCCTTTAGCTTTTAAACACTACTGACTTTTTGTAGTACTTTTTCGGATAGACGATACCTTGGTGCTAAGCTGTTCAAGCGTACCTATGGGACGTGGGTATTTAAAGCATACTCACTTTGAGAAACTTAAGTCTGAAGCCCAGGTTTTTAGAAGGTATCTAATCCCCGTTCTGTTCAGTATTATAAAACCTAGTGGATTCAGAATAAATTCAATTTCTAAAATAAGTATGTAAGAACCTAAACCTTACTTTAGAAATTAACTGCAGTGCCACGTTAAGTATTAGCCCACGGTCATTTACTCCAACCTACACGCTATCTTCATAGCTGTGGTAATAAAACTATTTTGCCTTGTCATGCAGTGATTCAGACCAGGTGACTGGTCCATGTTAAATACATATATTTACATCATTTTAACAGATCACTTCTCCTATTCAAAGCTTAGTGTGACAATAAAAATGGGAGACCTGAAAGCCCACGAGTCACATAAAAAACTGATGCAAAAAGAGGAAAATAAACTGTTTTCTGTGCTTGTAAAGAATCAAGAAATAAAAAGCTTATTTTGGAGTAAGGAAGACTTAAATTAGATACTGGAGAAAGCAATTACAGTGGTAAAAATAGCACTGGAATAAGTTGCCTCTACAGTCTTCATCACTGGATGTTCTGAACATCAGTTTGAGCTACCTGATAGAACTTACGAATTGTTCTCTCTGAGCTATTTTGATCTGTAAAGGAGGAGGAAGGACTTTTGAGATCTCACTGATAAAGTCTCTGATCAGTAACATGCCCGGTGCCATTTTAATGGGCAAAGGAAATAACCGTATGCTTCAAGCGTGCTTTACTAGAGGTGAATAAACAAAATGTAACTCATAGATACGGCCTGAAAATGTTAGCTCAACAAGTTCATGTCATGAGCCAAAATCTAGAAGTGCCACTGCAGTGGAGAATAAGGGACATGCATGTTTTCCGTAGAAAATACTCAGATCTGGTGACATCGGTCTGACAGGACACCTTGCGCTGCACCGCTTTCGCAGTCTCACTTCCATCATTGATGTAAACCGTGAGCTTCTGTGCAGCCTGATCTACACAGAATGTCTGCCTTTGTGCCGTTAGGTCTAAGAATTTGATGAGTGCTGAAACTGCAGATCAAGAAAAAGCTTCCCTCGATCAATACCTGCTGAGAGAATTAATTTTCAAGCTAAGCAGAATTCTTTGTTCATCTGAACTAGAGATTCTAGATCTCTGTAACTTGTTTGGTATCTGAATAGTTAAAGGAAATCGTATCTACTCCAGCTGGATCTTCTCTACATAACTGACCCGTTCGGCTTGATCTGGTATTGGATTGTTTACGTAACTTCAGTAATTAACCACTATCAGCCTCATTAATGAAACATAAACCACCTCTTCTGCTCATTTATAAAGCATTTGTCAAACAAAACTTAAACAAAGGGCAGAATCTCAGCAAAGTTACAGTCCTTCAAATGCTACTGAGACTCTGACTACAAGTCATTACGGTCACTTTGTTGTTGTTTTTCAGTAAAAATGAAACAGAAGTGATGGCATTGTCTATTGCTTTTGGCTAACTTTTCACAAAAACATCTGAAATCTGTCACATGAGGGCAATGATGCCTGGACAACTATTTTGGCCATTTCAGTACAAAATACTGATGTTCCAGCTCATTACTGTAAATCATTAAATGATGAAAGCAAGAGTCAAATACTAAACAATTGGGAGCCTTTGGAAAACTAATTGCTAATTACAGTAATCTTTGTTATATGTGAGTTAAAGGTTATATTGAAATACAGATTATTTCATTATAGGATTAAGACTGCTGTTAGTAAACTGTTCTGAGCAATATAAGAAAATTGAGTACTAACAATACAGCTTATGTATTAAAATGATCTAACTTAATCTTTGCCTGTTTTTGTTTAAGAGAAATAAAATGTTTTAGAGGCATAAAATACACTGGCAGACAAACACGCGCCAATAATTTTGTGCTCTGAGAGCTACTTGCATTTACAATTTGCGAAGGAACTCATTAAAAAGACTGCAAGCTTTCTGTTTACCCTCTCTTCTGCATTATTTATTAATCTTCAAAAGGCGCGGTTGGCTCTGGCACCATTAGGATTTTCTGCATGGCATGGATGAACCTCGGCCCTGGGTGTGAAACGGCACAAAGCCTCATGACTAACATTTTTGCAGGTCGGTGTCATCTTGCACTCCTGACGCTCAACAGAGAGAAAGATTTAATTTGAACAGGATGTGCATCTGTTTTATGTGGTGGTTTTGATTATTGGATCACATGTTCCAAGATCGTATCAGGTCCAGAAGCTACAGTAGTCAGAAATTGTCCTAAAAACTTGAGGATAGGCAAAGGAAGCCTGTGTGGAATGGTACTAAGCTGTAGATAGGCATCAATTATGAGGAGGGCTGCAAAGAACAGAAAAGGCATGGGATTGTCTGTCAAAGATGACTTGGTCTTTTTTATGTTGTTATTTTCCTAAAATGTAATTAACCTAGAATTTTGAGAAACATACGATTGTTTTGTTGTCATTATTTGCCTATTTTGCCTGCAGCAGAGAGAGAACCTTGGTCGGTTTACTTGAAACTTAAGAATGTGAGTATAGTAGGTCAGGGACTATCTTTTTGTGCATATACATGTATGGCCTCTGTTGGATGGGGCCCCAGCCACACTGAAGTGCGTAAGGTCCAATGTAATACTTCTAATGGTGAAACAAAACATTAAAAAAAAAAAAAAGATGCTATTTGTACTACAAGTTCACCCAGTACTTTCCGCCTTCTGTAGGTCTTAAACATGTACTTACTTTTGAAGCTTCAAGAAACAAGGTTTCTATATAATTTCCTTTGAGCACTGGTTTGCAAAACTTTTATCTTCCCTCCGTGTAGCTTTTTAAAGCAGTACAGTTATTTGCAAAAATTAAAGAAAAATAGTCTTTACAGAGCAAAACTGTATGTTTTAGCAGAGGAATGACAGACTAGCCAGGGAAATTTCATCATGCAGCACCTTTCAACCTGAATTTTTGTAGTGTTCAAATAGGAAATTATTCACCTATTCCCCCAAAAGGGGATGTCAGGGGGATGTATACAGCAAACAGCTCCCGTTTAGCATTGTAGAGCATGTGTTCATTCAGTTGGTTTAGTGATAGATAGTGTAAATACTCTTCTGCTTTGCATCGAATGTATCAGACAAATCATCACAGCCAAATTAGAAGAGAAATAACTCAGAAGAAATGAAAGTTCTCATTAAGTTCTTAAATGCTTTCATGGGATGAAATGATGGGAGACCATATTATACCAGAGAGGAAAAACAGTTTTGATC
Source organism: Pluvialis apricaria (assembly GCA_017639485.1). Lineage (NCBI taxonomy): Eukaryota > Metazoa > Chordata > Aves > Charadriiformes > Charadriidae > Pluvialis > Pluvialis apricaria. The sequence continues at coordinate 5,449,783 of CM030029.1, read as the reverse complement.
TCTTCAAGACTGATTTTTTTTCTTACTCATGAAGTTGTTGCTAGTTTCACTGTGCATTTGCTTACAGGCTTTTCACAAATGTTGAAAAGCAAAACACTTGGCTTACATTGAATTTTAATGAAAGAGCCAAACTGCTTTAAACTTACCTGAAAATCTCAAAACAGCCTACAAAGTGTTCCTGTTCCTTCTGTGCATTCGCTTAAGCTTGGCACGCCGGGCAGTTCCACTACCTTAAGGTAGAACAGCTACTGATACGCCCATCCGTTCAACACTAACAAAATGTGTGGGTATCCTGGCAGCTCCACCATTCAATACCCTGTGCCAAATCTATGTGTTTTCCCTTGGCAGGAAGACCAAGATTTGTCAATAAAATGCTCCAGTGCATCGATATTCAGCAAGGCACAATGTGGAATCAAGTAAAGGTATCAACTAAAGCCTGATTACAATCTCCTGCAATGATCTCAGAACTGATAGCTCATAGAGAATACTTGTAAATACAACTTGAAGCATTGAGGTTCTTAAATGACTGTACTTCTTCGTAGGTACAGCAAAGAGAAGCCAAGTCCTGGACCTGATCTCCATAAAGCAGAATATCTTGACACTCTGTATTACGAATTACAAAATAATTATAGTGGAATCCCTTGGTCAGCATTTTATCAGCAGCAGAGTCTTGCTGCAGAGAGACTGAAATAGCTGGATATATCCATTTATCAATGATAATGTTTTCCCTTTTTTCCAGCCTGGATTCCATCTTAAGGACATTTGTTTTAATGGTAAAAAGAATATTAGACTCATAAATGTAAATGCTGAGGTGAAATGGGTGACTTTTCAAGATTTATCAAAGCAGGATAATTAACATGAACAATAAGACTGAGCTTCTTGGTAATAACTTTTGTCGCAGAAAGACTCTGTTTTATGCAACAGTAATCCACCTTGAAGTACAGGCTAGGAAGTGCAAGAGGAAGATTCACTTGGCCTCCTGGTCTGTGAGTCTCTGTGCTGCAGGTTTTGTTGAGGGCAGTGCCAGTGAAATTGTGACAGCAGCTGATGATTGTGTTAACACCAGCACTTAATTTTAAAAGCAAGCGGTCGAAAAGTGTTTGGCTGTGTGGTGTGGGAGAGAAGTCTGTTTAGCTTTTTAAACAAGCTGTAGCTGCTGAAATATGTTGCTGTTAGACACTCAAGGAAGGACTTGTAGTGGAAATGAGAAATACCACATTCAGCTTCTGAAAAGCTAATGTCTGCTGCATTACTCTGTGAGACTTGGGCTTTCGGAGACTGAGCCAAAATTTTTCAAACTGTGCCCACCACACTTACGGTTAACGTGATTTTACCCGAAACCCAAGAATTATCCTAGAAATTTGCCCTTTATTCTTGTATCTACTTCCAGCATTTAGATGCCACTCAGTCTGTCACAGATGTTGCCGTTTTCTACTGGTCAATTCCTTTGTGCATTATTATCCATCATTTTTACTCTGCTGCCAGTTTCTGGGTAAGTTTACGGGCATTACCCGGTAGTGATGCCTGAACTCATCCCAGGTTTACAGATACTATGTTGTATTCGGGACTCTGTGCTGTGTCTTTTACCGATCTCTTTAATTACTTTTTCTGTGCTTTTGGTCTGTCTAGATTTCTTTCCGTTTTGATTTGCCTACTGTGAGCAAGAACCTCCTCAGCTGTACTCAGAAATGCTATGTATTTATTCCATCACAGAAATACTATTTATGATTTTTCAAAGATGGCCTAGAAACGGTTTTGGTTCTGCAGCAGCATTGCTGTTTTGGAGAGCCTCAATATGCTTCTATCTAGCGTATACTTTTCCTGCTAGAACAAATCCATGTTCTGTTTGACAAAATACAGCCATGTGGTTAAGAGTTATTAAAAGCATTAAAGCATTAACCTCTTGTAACCTCATTTTTCACTTTGTACACATACATAAGTGTTTAATCGAATTGAAGTTAAACACTAAAAAGTTTGAGAGGCCAAATTTATACATTCTCTTCAGTTTATACAGAATTGATGTGATAAGCCAAAGGAATTATAAGACGCCACTACTCAGAAAATGCTCATCCGTTGATTTGTTTAAGCTCTGTTGCTACATACTAGAAGTTGTGGTGACAAGCATTCCCAGCATTTAAATCAAGGAGCTTTGTCCTACTGGGATCCGATCTGAGTCCTGGCGCCACACTAGCTTATTCCACTGTCCTTTGGAAGTTGAACAAATGATTTTGTGTCATAAGATCTGCTGGAGAGGGGGTGAGCCACATCCTTGAGTGGGACCACAAGACTAAGCGATGTGTGGTGGTAGTATTGTGGACTCCCGTCTTCTTCTCATTCTGCAATTCAGTTTCAAGCAGCCAGAATCCCATGGAGGGACTGCACCGATCCTGAAATGAAAGTCTGATATAGCACTGCTGGCCCTCCTCTCCCATGCTTGTCTTTGCTTGGCATGAAAGGCCAGGACATCAACTCTGAAGCCAGGGAAAAGTGAGTATTAAATCATAAGTATAAACGCAAGGAACAGAACAGGCCAGAGATTCAGACATCCAATCCAGGTGCAGCTTCTGCTGAGGTGTAGTGATCCTTCATGCTGCACAGACAGGTTCTGCCTTTAGCTGACTTCCTAATCCACGTGAATTGGAATTTCCAGTGCTGCATTTCTGAACGGCTCACGGAGTGCCTCCCGCTGTAAAGCTGAACTCAGTGGAACCTTAAGAAATGGAATGTTTGATTTCACAGAACTTCCTTATGTTGTGTAAGGTGAAAAACGGGAGGATACTGAACTGGTACACGTATATCATTCCATGTAGCTGTGTCAGGCCTACTCCTGTGTGGCTGCACAAAGGCTCTGCAAAAATTGGTGGGCCGGCAGAGGCTTTACAGGCAGCCACGGAGCTGGGAGTAACGTCAGAGTGAAGCAGCAGTAGGTGCTGACCTGCACGGGTGGGGTCATTTGAGGATATAATAGTGGGGACGGGCATTGGAACGGAGGAAGCAAGCGTGGCTACAGCTTAGGGACGTCACGTCTGTCTTAGGGCAGGGCAATCTTGCCATGTTGTTCCATAACCAGAATGATAAACACAGTAATATTTTCCAAATGTTCATGAATCACCCATTATGAAAAAGGAAGTCTGATAACAAGTTCTCTTAACTTTTCAGTGTTCTCTTATAAGAAGAAAAATAAGGAAGGACCAGAAGGTAAAACATGCTGTAAAGCGTGGTCTAGACCTTTAGTTCCACACAAGCTACTATAAAGCAGCATTACATTTCCCAAACTTGCAAAATACATCTCATACTTTACTAATTGATCTGATTCTGATGAAATACTCCAAATGCAGCTGCTTACTCTGTTCTCTGGATTGTATGAATGTTTTGAAATTGTTGCTTATATAAAATTATCTTATTCAGCACTTCTGCCCTGGGCTTGATTAACTCTGGGCTCATAAATAAACTCTTATAAGATAAAGCATCCTAGATTTTTCTTACGTGTCTGTCTGAATGGGGATTTCAACTTGAAAGATGACTCAAGTCAAGGGGAGTCCTGTTAAAACATTACTGTTGACAACATTATTAATAAAGTTGGTAATATTAAATACAAAAGCTTTGTGGCACAAAGTTAAGCAAAGCATCAGGGACATCCCAGATCACGAACAGTAGCTTTAGTTAGCAAATAAATATCAAAGCAGCAAGTCAGCATTACAAAGCTTGTTATTTTAACTTGAGTAGAGGATGTTTACTGTTAAAAGGGACAAACAAGAATATTAGATAAGACGACAGCTCAACAGATCTCAGCCCAGAATTTATCACACACTGTTTAAGGGAGTATTTAAAAAGATAACCAGAACCCCTTGGGTCAAGGGTATATGCCCTTCTGCAAACAGACTGCGCGGCACAGAGCAGCGTTGGTCTGAACCTGCGTTTCCCATCAGAGCACCATGTCGTGATACGCTTGGGAGCCGTCGCCTCGGAGAACACGGACGCGCGTGTCCGAGCCATGACGGGGCAAACCCTGCCGCCTCGCGCCGCCGTGCGTGCGGGCCGCCAACGGGTGCGCGCGGGGGCCTTGCAACGCCGTTTCCCTGGGGAGGCTGCTGTCCCCTCCCCCGAAAGCCACCCAACACCACCAAAAAAGCTCCACGGCCTTCAGCTTTCCTTGGGAAACCGCGCCGGGGGGGGAGGCCCCGCCCCCCCCGCTGGCCCCGCCCCCCGTTGGCCCCGCCCCACCCGCTGACCCCTCCCTCCGGGCCGTTGGCCCCGCCCCGCCGGAGCGCTGGCCCCGCCCCCCGCTGACCCCTCCCTCCGGGCCGTTGGCCCCGCCCCCCGCTGACCCCTCCCTCCGGGCCGTTGGCCCCGCCCCGCCCGCTGGCGGCGCCGGTGGTCGGCGGTGGCGCTCTCGCGCCGCCAGGCGGCCCTTGGCCGCCGCGCGCCATTCGAGCGGCGCTTGAGCGCCGGCCCGCGCCTGCGCACGCGGGGCGCTCGCGCCGCGGCCGGAAGCGGCGTCGTCCCCGGCCGGCGGGCCCGGCGGAGGGGCGCGCGCCGCCGTAGCGGAGCTGTGCCGGCGGGCATGGCGCCGCCGCGGGGGTGAGGAGCGCGGCTCGCCCCGGCGCCCGCCATGACCTGCACCATCGAGAAGATCCTTACGGACGCGAAGACGCTGCTGGAGCGGCTGAAGGAGCACGACACCGCGGCCGAGTCGCTCATCGACCAGTCCGCCGTCCTGCACCAGCGCGTGGCCGCCATGAGGGAGGCGGGCGCGGCCTGGGCCGAGCGGGTGAGAGCGGGCGGCGGGCGGGCGGGCGGGCGGCGGGTGGAAGGGGGCGGCCGGACCGACAGCCGTCTTTCGGCAGGGCCAGGGCGTGGCGGCGGAGCGGGCCGACCCCTCCGGGCTGCGGCCGCCGGTGCTGCTGCCCCAGGAGAACACGCAGATCCGCGACCTGCGGCAGGAGAACAGGGGTGAGCCTGCCGCCGGGGAGCGGGGGGGCGCGTGGGGCGGGGAGCCGGCATCGGTGTGGGCGCGGGGGGTTCGGGGCTCCCCGGGGCCGTGTTTGGGTGGCGAGCGGGGGGAGCCGCGGGGCAGATGGAGCGGGCGCTGCGGGGGTCGCGCTGGGGGCGGCTGCGCGCTCGGTGCCGCAGGCGGGAGGGCTGTCGAGGGGGAGCGGATCTGTTACACGTTCTGCCGCCGTCGCTGGGCGCCTCCGTGCGGAAGCGACTACCGGCGCCGGGGGTGGCTTCTCGGCTGGGGAGGGCTCGGCACAGCCGGCCGCCCGCCGGGGACCCCGCGCTGAGCTGTGGCGGGGTAACGCGAGGCAGGAGAGCGGCTGTCCCTGAGCGCCTCCGGGCCGCTGCTGTCATGGCTGTGGAAAATGGCTTGTCGTTTGTGGAAATGACATACTGTGTTTTGCAGAGCTGTGGATGTCGCTGGAGGAGCACCAAGATGCGTTAGAACTTATCATGAGCAAATACAGAAAGCAGATGTTACAGCTTTTGCAAGGGAGAAAAGGTGAAGATGCAGAACCAGTCTTGAAAGTTCATCAGGCTAATTCCTTGGTAAGGTGGGATGGGGACAGAAGAGGGTTCAAGACCCCTCTTCCCTGTCTCTTGCTTGCTTTCATACAATCCCTGTTTCTATTCATGGAACGTCCCTGCTCCAAAATACATTTTCTGAAACTCTTGTCTCTCTTTGCTGGTATTTTTTACCCTATTCCTTTTACAGCACGCAGTTTGTAACAGTTATCACAGAGGACACTGAAAAGCATAACACTTTCACGGCCCAGGTGAAGGCTTATTCTTTATGCACTAGGTGGTGAATTCCCTGGGTTAAGCTTAATGCACATGATTCTCTACGATAAAATCAAAGATAAGAGTTATTATTGTTCCTGCTCAGTAATTGTAACAAAGGGAGAAGAACATCCTAAATCTCTGTGACCTGCAGTATGTTTAATTCTTAAGAAATCATCACTCCCAAATGTTTTTAAATCCGGATACTCTGTGCAATGGCCTAGAAGTGTCCCTTTGTCCATGTTGGGTGCAGTGATTTCAGAATTCTTAAGGTGTGGCTACTGATAACTGCTGCTTGTTTTCTGTTTGGGTGTCTAATAACAGTATAAATCTCTATTTATGAATTCTTAATTCTTATGAATTACGTTAGCCATTTGTTAAAATGCATTTTTATGAGATTGGAGAACAGCAAGCTGAGTCAACCTAATGACATCTCATATCTTGTTGGTTTTTAATTGGAATTGGAGCCAGCCTAACTCATAGCACATATATCTTTGCACTGGTATGTGGCAACTCATTAGTTCTGTTTTGTGTTGCTTAGGTCCTCTGAAGTTAAGTAGTGTAGCAGTCTTGCTTCCAGTGCTTGCTTAGGTGCATGAATTGCTCTGTTTAGCAAGCCTTAACTTTTGAACAAAACTTCTAACATTATTCTCTGGCACTGCTTTTGCTCCGTTTTAATGGCATGGAAATGCAAAGCTGAAGAGACGCTGGAGGAACCATTGATGGAATGTACCTAGACTATCGCAGTATCTAGGCAAAATCTTCTGTACTTCAGATTAAATCCATGAGTTTTTTCCTACCCACCACTCTGAGAATAGTAACAACCTTTTAATATCTTTTAAAGAGCTATGTTCTTATTATAACCATCTCTGTTTAGAATAAAAATAAATCATTCTCTCTTCCCAGCTTAAGTTATCTAAGTTTTTCTTGTTCCTCTAGCTCTCTTCTAGATGCTCTGATTTGTTTACGTATTTTCTGAATAATGGAATTCAAAACTGAATTTTCTGCTCTGGTGATACATTTACCTTCCAGAGGCAGTGGATTAACTACTGACACTTAGAGAAAAGAAACTCCATCCTGTAACATTATCTGATATTCTCTGAAGTGCTTATATTTTTATGTTATGTTAAAATGCTTCAAAAGCTTCCAACTTCTTGTTTTGCTACATCTTGCCAGTTACTAACATTTTTGTGTTTGCACATTTGAGTTCTTCCCTAAATACTTCAAATATTTTGAAACGAAGCACTCTTCAAACAGGAACTGTTGCTACATTGCATGTCAGGGTTTTTCAGTGTTCATTATATGTGCATTTCTGAGCTTCAACAAAATGCATTTTCTGAAGGATTAGAGCTGTATGTAGAGAGATTCTGTAAAAACTGCCTTGGGAGGCTCTGGTCTTATTTATTTTACTTTCCTTGCCTGGCTTTCTTCTGAAATGATGCTGTTTATTTCACACTGTTACTCAGTCTTGAAATCTCATTTGCTTTTATATTTGGTGTTCTTATAAATTCAGAGTCAGGCTTTTCTAATACAGCAATGTACAATTTGCAGCATACTAATGATATTCACGTGAACCTCAATCTGTTGTCTCAGTCCTTGTCACACTTGAAATGATTTCCATCTTGGTGCGTAAGGGTGCCTTATCTTGCTGACTGATGTAATTCTATTCACTGTTTTCATTGATGACTCATGATAAAGGACAATAAGGTACATGTTTTCATCTTTAAATATTACACAAGTTAGAAAGGATTGCACGTGCTTGGGAGGAAAGGGTTAAAATTCAAAACAGGAAAAATAATCCAAAATCAAGAAAACAAAAGTAATTGATTTAGAAGGGATAAATTATTACTGCTGCTTTTGCCTGAGCATATTGAATATATTACTTTTATGTCTTTCAGGACATTGCAAGTCAAATAGACAGAATATGTGAGATGGGAGAGGTGATGAGAAAAGCTATTCAAGTTGATGATGATCAGTTCTTTCAAGTTCAGGAGAAACTAGCTCAGTTGGAGGTAAGGACAGATACAGTTGTTAAGGATAGATCAAGCTTTGGAAGTCTGTAGACTTACTCTGGACTTTCTGTTTGTATGTGTTAAGGATTTATGACAATCAAAAATTTCGGTGTGGGGTCAGGAAATGCAGAACATAATCTGTTTATTTTCAAGTTCTTGATGCTTGTATTATGTGTATGAAGCCAGAATCAAAAGATAAGCTTTAAATTATGTGGTTCCCCTCTTGCTAGCACCGTATTAATGCTTATGTTACAAAATCAGTGTTTTATTTAGCTGTGAAAGAGTGGGGCTGTTTAAAGATTATTGTCCTTTAATTGTGAATTAGCTCATTTCTATTTCAGCAAAAATATTGATTTTGCAGCTTGAAAACAAAGAGCTGCGTGAACTATTGTCAATCAGCAAGGAATCGTTTGAGGTGGGAAGAGAAGATCTGCCTGACTGTGAAGCTTAGACCACAAAATAACCTTATCTCCAAATCTTGACTTCAGAGACTATTACGAAACTACCCTACCAGGATGGGGTTTGATTTGTTCTTTCAGGTGTTTCCTTGTATGTTTATCTTTCAAAATATGTGCGCTGTTTTCTCTGCATTTTTCTGAAATGACATACTCTTAATGGCAAAGGCTTGCATTGCTGCTCCGTCTCAGTAATTGCAGCGTACCGATGCTTAACAATGAAGTATTTGATGTGTACTCCCTTGTGATTGTTTATTTCCTCTCCCATTTGTTATTTTTTGAGCTTTATAATAATTCCAACTGTGCAGGTGGCACTTAAATCTGCCCTGTCAGTAGTTAGAGAACATAATACAGGTTGTGATGATTTTATTTGATAGAAGGAATAAGAGATTATTCAAACACTACATTGTAAATGGTAGGTACACATTTTGCTCTGCCTGCACAAAGCAGGCCTGCAGAGCTTTCGTTTTGCTTTGAAGAGCTAACGCTCCGTATTTGGCTGGGTTAACATGGGACAACTGCTTAGAAGCAGATCAAGAGAAGAGCAGATAGCCAACAGAGCACTTTAAGTAGTAACTCACATAAGGAGCATACTTTACCTTGATTTAGGGGTGAAAATCGGAGTGGATGGCCCTTTCTGACACCTGTGCATTTTAAGGACATTGTGTATCTAAATTTATTTATGGTTAGACCTATTCCGGCGTTACCAATGCTCCAAGGTATGTGGGTATGGGCTAGCTCTCATCTGAAGGCGGTGCACTCAAACTGCACAGAACACGGCACTTTCAGATCAAATCTCCCACCACTTTGGACTTCAGTGAGAACGAGGTGATGTCTGCCTCAAAACTAAACCAAAACCAACCATGCAGACAGGTTTTTAATGTGACATCACGGGTAAGTCTAGTGACGGATGTTACATAGTTATTGCGGAATCCTATGTTGAGTAAAACGAGAGTTCCAGTGTTTTAGGAATTTATCAATATTGTGATATTTTTAATGACACTTTTATACAAAAAATTTGTCTTTCTTACAAATCAAAGAATAATCCTCCAAGAACAGTAAAAATCTCATTTTCAATATTAGTTTAAATTTTTATGCTATTTTCTCCCCCGAGTGAGAATTTCGATAGATGCAGGAGGTGATTTACATTCCTGTGCTTGTTAAGAGACTTTTTCTTGCAACCATTTGGAATATCCAGCAAGATTGTTTGGTAGATATAAGGGATTTCTGTACAGGAGTATTCTTGTATACAATCCTTTTCTATTAGAAATTGTTTGAGAGGGAATAAAAAAACCCAGTGGGCAGTACTTTCTCAAGTGTATTCTGTTTTCTGGATCCTGGGATAATTCCATCCGCTCTGCACGTACCCAAGCCGTTCACACCCCCTCTAATTTTTACCTTGCCCCAAAGAAAAATTACAGCGACCCAAAATGTTGCATTTTATCCCTTTTAAATTAACATCATCTGAAATGCCTGCGAAGCTGAGTTCTTACATTCGTTATCCTACTGCAGGTTAACATTCCCCTGGAAAAGTGGAAACTAAACAGCCGTTGCTTTGACTAATGGGCTTATTATTCATTAGTAGTGGGCGATAATTAGCAGGGGAAGATTAAATACGATCCGTACGCGTGGAACCCGTGAGGGTCGCACTGACTTGGCTGGCAGGGCCGCCTCAGAGCTCGCTCCGCTGGCGCCGAGGACCGGCCTGGGGCCCGAGCCGCCCCCGGGGCCTGAGCCGCCCCCCGGGACCGCGGTGTCTCTCTCCCTCCGCTGCTTCGCGGCGGCGGGGGCGCGCGCCGCCGGGGCTCTCCTCAGGCGGGGGGGGGCGGCGCGCGCCGCCGGGGCTCGCCTCAGGCGCGGAAGCCGTTGCGCGCGGCGGCGGCCAGGCGCGCATGCGCAGCGGGCGGCCCGCCGGGCGGCTCTGGGCGCAGGCGCGGCCCCGCCCGGCGCTCTCGCGAGAGGCCGGGTTTGTTCCTACGTGCGGTGCCGTGCTGCTCATGGCGGCGCTGGAGCGGGGGCGCTGAGCTGTTGGGGTGAGTACGGCTCGCGGCGGGCCGCGGCGGCTCCCGGCGCCGTCCGGACGGCACCCGCGCCAGCGAGGGGACACCGCGGCCTCCGGGAGCCGGCGGAAGAGGCAGAGGGCACCTCTGGGCCCGGCCCCCGTTTCCCGCCCGTCTCGGCGGGGTAAAGACGCCCGCAGCCTCCCCTCGGCTGCGCGGGGCGCGGCGGGGGGGGGGGCGGGCGCCAGCCGGGGACGCCGCCGCTGCTGCGGATGGAAGTCGGGTCGCTGGGCCGCGGCGGCGTGCGCACTACGCCTCCCGGCGTCCTGCGGGCAGACGCCCTGCCGCCGGGGCGCTCGGGGCGGGAGTACCCCCCGGCCGCGAGGGCGGAGCCGCAGCGGCGCTGGAACTCGCTTTCCCGGCGCGCTGCGCGGCCCGGCGGGCCGCGGGGCTGCTTGGGGCCTGCAGGCCGGCGGGCGGCGGGCGGGCCGGGGGCGGTGCCGCGGGGACTACGGGTCCCGGCAGGCCCCGGGCGGGGCCCCAGTGCTGGGGCTCCTGGGGGCGGGGGGCGGCTCCCGGCGTGCTGCGCGCGGCCCCGCCCGGCGCGGGGACGAGGCCCCCGTCCCTTTGTGTGCGGGGGAGCGGCCGCCATCGCCCCCCTTTGTGTGCGGGGCGGGCGGCGGGGCGGCCCCTCCCTCCGCCGGGCCTGCCCAGCCCCCGGGCCGGGAAGCGGTGGCGCCCGGCGCGGCCCCTCTCCGCCTTTGCGCTGTCATAGCCTAGGCCTCGGCCCGGCGGGCCGCCCGCCACCGGCAGCCCCCGCTCGGCGCGCCGCTGGCACCGCCCCCCGGCCGGGCCCGCCGCCCCGCTCCGCGGCCACCATCTTACTGCAGGGCCGCCGGGAGAGCCGCGCCGGGCGCCCGCCCGCCCGGGGCCGTGCCGCAGGCCCCGGCGCAAGGCCCGCGGCGAGTGTGGGTGCAGGGCCGATGCTCTGTTGTCTGGGTTCGTGACGACCGCCCGGCCTTCCCCGAACCCCACACCCGTTAAACGGAAAAGGATTTCTCTGATTTTTATTTTTGCAGTGATTCTATGTGTAGATGTGCTTTTGCAGATGTCCTTGGAGTTCTTTAACTCTTGGTTTTTTTCCGCATAGATGTGTTTTTTTGACGTAAAAGCGACTCCGCTAGCCTAGTGAGTGTTAGTAGCTGGCCTCCTAGCTGTCATGTATTGGTCGGGGTGCTCAAAAGCTAGGGTTCAGTGCTGCTTTCCGATACTCATCTGAAACGATATGAAAGGGCTTTATCTCCAAGTATCATCTAATAGCTGCGTTGTGCATTCATACTGAAAATACAAAGTTTTATCTTTATTAAATTTTATTTTAGCCATGTAAGAAATGGTTATTTCTAGAAGCACATGTTCTAAGCGCGTGAAATACATGTTCTTGCAGTTACCTCTTTGTGAAGAAAATGGTAAACAGTGTGATCCAGCAGGTTCTACTGTTAGGCTGTGTAGATGGTTTCCAGCTGTGAACAGCTTTATGTGCCTTACTGTAATTTAGCAAAATCTGCACCTGAAAGATTTCAAGAACAGGACTTGTACAGCTCTTCCCTGTCATTTCATTAATGCTTTCAGCTGTAAATATACAAATGCAGAACCCAGTGTGACTTGGGGGCTGGGCAGCTGCTTAGGCTGTTTACAGTTTGGAGGAGTATTTATAGTAGCTGAATTAAAAAGTAAAGAATTTGAGGCAGACACACATAGTGAGATTTTTTTTTTTTTTCACTTGAGTTATGCTTGCTTGACAACCCCTTTTTTTTAATGACTTAAGTGTAGTAAACCAATATTGTTATCAAATCAAACTGACTTTTAAGGAAAAAGCTTATGCCTTATTCCATTTCCTGACAAAATCAGCTTTAGTCATAGAATCATAGAATGGTTTAGGTTGGAAGGGACCTTAAAGATCATCTGGTTCCAATCCCCCTGCCATGGACAGGGACACCTCCCACTAGACCTGGTTGCTCAAAGTCCCATCTGACCTGGGCAAAAGAGGTGTTTTGATTATTCTATGAAAATGTAATATATTCTATGCCCAGAAAAATCAGAAATGTAATATGATACAAGTTACAGCTCTAGTAGAGCTCTTAATTATATTAGTCTGATTAGATGAGAGAGAAGTATGTGCACAAGAAGATTCTAAGTGGCTCTGTGCAGTTCCTGTGATAGAGTGTATGCCTGCTTCATTTCTCCTGAACTTGGTTGGGGAGATTTGAGCTCATTTGAGATCTGAAACGCTGTCCAAAAAATAATACTATCCTGAAAGACATTGTGGTAACAGTTGCCTGAATCTAATACAGAGGTATGTGCGAAGTCTAGTGATCCTGTTATTTTTGCAATAGCTTTGTGTCTTCTGATTTATATTTTTTTGTAATTGAATCTTTCACTGCAAACCTTTCATACCAGATAGTGGTTTGTACTGCTGTCATCCCGTCTCTTAGTCTCATTCATGTATGTGTAATGGTCTGACAAGAAAACTTACGTCAGCAGGAAGTTTTTCAGAGTAGTGACTAAAGGAAGATCCTTCATCTGGAGGAGAGGGCATTGAATTACAAACTTCTGTGAAAACTGCGTGATGAGCTTGCATACAGCCATTGTGTGCTTTTGGGGTTTAGAGTTCTTATTTGTCATAGCTGCCTGCAGTTAGCATTTTCACTGTCATGAGAGTTCAATGTCTTTGCATTCGTGTTTCAGTCACTTAAGTTGACTTTTTCAAGTTCACGAAAGGGAATTCAAAGCTCAGTGTAAATTGTGAAATTTGCTTTCCCACTGCAGTGAGAAATAGGCTTTGTCCATATTTTTGCTCATTTGGTGTGGGACTTGTGGAGTGACTTGGGGAAGAGTTGTGCTCTGATGCTTCATACCTTTAGATTACTGCATAAGGTGCTAGTTTATCCATAGATTCATAGCCGTGTTGCTTCTTAGCAGATTTTGTCCACAAAAAAATTCTCTCCTTTTTTTTCTATATCTACTGAGTAAGCAACAAACTCAAATCAAAACCTCATTTTATTTCTTTTCCAAAAAAAGCTTATGTTTCTATAAGGTTTCAGTTTTATGTGATAGGTGGCAATTTGTCTAAATTGCTTTCTCATAAAAATGCAAAGTGGTACTGGAATTATTGTCTAGTTACTGTTGCAGAGAGGCTTCTCTGTTATGTTATCTACACAAATATTATCTATATGTAATCAACGTTTTGCAGACACTGTTTTAAGAAGTCCAGAGAATGGCTCTGCAGTTATTTTACATGCTCTGCCAGGGTGCATGTGGTTTGTGTAGAACAGGCATACAGCATCTGTATGTATAATTGAGAAATTTGTTTATTTTTATACAAAGCTCAAGGTGCTTCTGGTATCACTGGTCCTTGACTTACCTTTTGGAACAACAATTGTCAGGAAATTCTAATTACACCACTCCCCCTTACACCCCATTGCTACTCTGTAGGTCTGTGCAAGCACTTATTTAATTAAATTATGAGACTGCACGCAGATAAAGTTGCTGGTAGGAGGACTAACACTTGCATTAAATGATGCTGCTATTCATCAAAATCAAGTTGCTCTTTTAATTGTACAAACTGGGACCTTTCCTGAAATGCCTAACTGCACCTGAAGGGTTTAAAATTGAAAATACTGTATCGCTGGCTTGGAGGTAGAGTTTCTTGGAAAAGAAAACTGAAAACGGGAATGCCCAATATATGTATAAAACAGTCTTTCCTAGCATGGATCAAACCTACAGTATTCAGGTAGAGGAAATGCACCCGTTTGTAGGAACACCTAGGACTGATATATAATTTCTTTTCATGTGATGCTTAGTGTGTGTCTTTTTCCCTTCTCCAGTATGAAGTGGAACAGAACAGAATTTACCACCTGAAACTGCTGCTTCAAGTTCAGATCAGGAAAAGAATATACCACATTGTAACAACAACTCAAGACCAAAGAAGAGGAAACTTACACTGAAGATACAAGGCTTGATCTGAAACAAGAAGTTTGTGCCTACTCAACAGCTTCAAAAGAGCACGTCCCAACGCTGCTAGTAGTCTTTGTTTTCTCCAGTGCTGTATTGAAACTGCCCAGGGCAGCAGCACTTACTCTCTATTAGCTTGATAGATCACATTCTCTTGCTATCTTTTCTCTCTCTCTCTCTCTCTCTCTCTCTCTCTCTCTCTCTTTCTTTTTTCTTTTTTTTTAATAATAGCAGTCTTCATCCTTAGAAACTTGTGCTGAAACAGAAGAATCGGCTAATACTACTGAAAGTGCAATATTTGAATATCACTGCGAGGTTGGTACCTGAGAGTTATATGTTTCTAAACTTAACAGGAAACAACTTGTCAACAGAAGGGTGTGCGTTTTGTTAGGGGTTTTTTAGCAGTTATTTGCTGTTATGTTGGTTTAGTAGATGTATGATGAATTAGTAGTGCCCGCAATATGGTTCTATTTAACAACACTTACAACCCTACAGAGTTTATTAATGTTTCTGTCTTCTAGTAATGGTAGCGTTGTGGTTCCAATCCTTTTTTTTTTTTTTTCCAAATAACCTCTGTTTAGTCTTCTTTAAATCTTACTGCACAGTTTGTTTTTCTTCCTCTGAGTACATGTACTGGTGGGGTTCATAGTTCTTATTCTTGTAAACGGACAGGTCGGCTGTGTTAAAAGCCAGCTGTTGGGAGTGAGCTGTTCGCAGTGGACGGCACAGTCAGGTAGTTGTCATGGTCCAATATATAGCCCTTATATTGTAGGTCCGAGCAAGTTTTGTTTGTACATTAATAGGTTGTAGCCTATTTCTAGAAGTTTCTTGAAGTTTTATGACAATACTACTGGTGATACGTATAAATGGACTTTGTGTTTGATTTTTGCTATGCTCTGTTGTAAAATTATGTTTGAACAGGTCCAGGAATGTAACAAGCATCTGGAAAGACTGCCAATATTATCATGTATCTTTCTCTCTACAGTGAATTTTAGTGCCACCCTGAGGAGTGTATCTTTGTTTGAACTTAAGTTGTCAGGCTTTAGATGATTGATGAAGAGTTCTTTGTGCTATACTACTAATACTCCTGTAAACTCAAACTGTTCAAATAGTATCATGCAATGGTAGTCTTTGAGCAAGACATTACAGCAGTGTGCTTTTCTGATCATAAAATAGGCTATTCTGAACTTTATTTTTAGGTAGATTTTTGTCATTTTCTGTATCTGGTGTGCCTTTAGTAGTAGTCTGTTACATAATGTGTGTGGCAGGGGTGTATGTGTGGTTGTGTACTTACCTTGTATCAGAAATGTGAAGTGGCCATTTTGCAAATGACTCGCAAAAAGCGTTTGTCACACTGATTTGAGCTTTCAGAATGGGTTATGGTCTTGCCTGTTCTTCTGGGTAAAGGTATAGTAATGTATTATTTTCCCTTTCCCCAGCCAACCTACTGGCAGGACCAATTTATTTTTGAAAAGTATTTCAAACTCTATGATGGCTTAAAATCAAACACTTCAACAGTTGCCTTGGCACAAGGACATCTTCTTGTGTATGAAATGTCCTATGGGTTGCCTTCCTCAAAAGATGAGGGTTCATATATTGGAGCGATGCTCTTTGATCACTTTTAAACTGATTTCCAAACAGCATAATAAGACATGCTGTAATGATACCTTTTAATATGTTGAGTAACTCGATGTCTGTATTAGAGTAAGAAGCATGACCATTTTACAAGTTGGATGTCTGTTATCTCCACTGAACATATTGCTGACTAATTTTTAATCTCTTCTGCTTGATGCAACAAGGAAATAGAGAACAGATACAGTCTCATTCTGTTTCTAAAATAAATACACTGGAAACTGCAGCAAATAAACCCCTCCAATACTGTATTTTAAGATGCATATTGGCTGGGGAGGGTTGCTTCAGTAGTCTTTCTTGAATTAAAGTGTTTAGTGAGGTATAATACATTTCAACTGATTTAATTGCTAGCCTGGAAATGGAAGTGGTTTGATTTAAAAATCAGACGTACATCAAAAAGCCAATGAGTTAGTAAATGGACTTGTGAATATTTCAAGATTGAGTCTGTGCCTTGAAAAGACAAGACATTCCCCTCCCGCCCAAAAAAAAAAAAGGTTTTAATGGGTGTAAGTTAATAACAGTTCATGACAGCTTTAGCTTTTTTATTTTAATACTGTTTTCAAGTTTTCTCAGTTTCTCTAGCATTTGAGCTCCTATGCCACAGAAATGTTAGTTTAATTCTGGGTATTAATTCCGTAACTGCAAAGAGGTTTGAATACTTAAAACTATTTTTTTTAGTATGTCAAACTGAACAGACAAACTAGGAACAAACTTTGCAGGGTTGTGAACCTAATTCTGTTGGTTCATAAGTTGCATTTTCCTAATTACCTGTTTAATTTGGAAGAGCAGATACTTTAGATATTTTCAGGCTGTGCAAAACAGCGAATGTGGAAATACTTTGTGTTATAATACTGAAGAAAGTCAGAAGTTTGTTTTGGTCTAAGCAAGCTTTATTTTGGTGTTGTATTTCTGGCCTATTTTATACATATGGTGCGTATCTAAATTTTAAGGATTATTGTTTTACAAAAGCTTTTGTCTATGATGTTCTTACACTATTTAAAAATGGTTAGAATTTGCACGTTACAATAACTTCTGCAACCTCATAGTGTTTGTTATTCTGTTATGTGGACATGGAGAAAGGAAACTTAGAGTGTTTTTTGTGCTATTTTTTTTCCCCTACGCTTTCTTTTAAACAGATGAGCTTTGATCCAAACCTGCTCCACAACAATGGACACAACGGGTACCCCAATGGTACTTCGGCAGCGCTGCGTGAGACTGGGGTTATAGAAAAACTGCTGACCTCTTATGGATTCATTCAGTGTTCTGAACGGCAAGCTAGACTGTTCTTCCACTGTTCACAGTATAATGGCAACTTACAGGAGCTCAAAGTAGGAGGTAATTAGGCAACTTTCAGAACTGCTTGACTGAGTGAAGACCAGTCTCTTTCACTTGCCATAGAAAAATCCTTTTATCTTGTGGCATGAACGGATGCATGCTGTTGCTTCTGATGGGCTGCAGAAACGATTGATTTAACAATCTACTGCGCCCGATGAGAGACCTTTACAGCACTTAAGCTTTGTACAGCTTATATTAATACAATTGTGGGCATTCTGGAAAAGGTGTTGTGTTAGGTCAAGCTTGTATAACTGAGATGGAAGCAAGTGCTTAGATTGTGGAAGAATATACCTCATGTACTCAGTATTTCTTTTTTTTAAATTAGTTTGAAGATGGACGATTGTTTTTCGGAATGGGGAGGCTGCTACTTCGTGCTACTATTTAATGTGGCAGTGAAGTTTAAGTTGTTTAACAGCATACATTGTCTGAATTTCAGTGTGAAGTCTACTGTGTAGTGGGCAGGGAAGGGAATTATTGAGGAGAAAGCCATTACAATAGAATAGTTATTAGCAACAGGAGTAAATAAGCAGAATAATCAGAGAAATATTTGCAAATAGAGTGTCCTTCCTTGGTAACAAAAGCACCTGAGTTTTACTTTGTTGTTTTTGGCTACAAGCATTGAATTACGAAATGTAACCATTTAATGATTTAAAAAAACCAACAACTAAACAAACACAAACAAAACTCTATAATGCCATTATCATGTTTGATTGTCTTGTAGATGACGTTGAGTTTGAAGTGTCTTCTGATCGCCGAACTGGAAAACCTATTGCTATTAAATTGGTGAAGATAAAACCAGAAATATTACCTGAAGAAAGAATAAATGGACAAGTTAGTGCCTGTTTTCTATAGATGCATAATTTCCATCCTTTACTCCAGTACGGAAGGCTAGATTCATTTAGCATGCATATTAACTACACAGAGTATTCATTTACACTGAAAGATGTTTTTGTAATTCTGGTAAAAATTCAGAGGTTCAGTTTGAGCTCTTACTTAGCTCCAAACAGTTCTTAGAGTCAGCAGGTGTTCTGTAAGATGGAAACTTCGCAGCGCGGCATTCCCTGTTGAGTTACACTAGAAGTGCATCCCTGAGCGTATAGTAGAGGATACTGAGATTCATTTTGTATTCAACAATGCTGCTCCTGAAATGACTAGCAATGGATTTTTTTTTTGACTGGTAGGTTGTGTGCGCTGTTCCTCACAATTTAGAGAGTAAATCTCCAGCTGCCCCGGGTCAGAGTCCAACAGGGAGTGTATGCTACGAACGTAATGGGGTAAAGCTTATGTATTTTACTTGAACTCTTCGCTGATCCATCACTGTGGTCTATGAGCAAAAAAATTGACACAATTTAATGTAGACAATTGACACTGCTAAGAACTGTACTTCTTGGCAAAAAAAACCAAGCATGCTTTGGTAATTACTACAAACAGAAGTGTTAGCTTACTTGCTTTTATCTATGGAGAACTTTATATAGAGCCACATAGTTGTTTTTGTCTTTTAAAACTTAATGAAGCTGGGTTACGTAATGTTCATTTGTCCTTATCTTGAACTTTCAAAGTTTAGAAATTGACATTTAAAGATGGCCACATACAAACCTTTCAACTTAAGTTGCTTGTTACAGACTCATCAAAACAGCACTATGGAAAAAATAATGTTTCTGCATGCCCCGTTTGACCATTTTTTATTTTCTCACTAGATTAATTTCTTTAATAGCAGATATTGCTATTAAACAAAACTGTGTTACTCTTTCTTTGAAACAACTATTCTGCAAATAGACTAATATTAGGCAATGTTAATTTACAGGAAGTATTTTACCTGACTTACACCCCGGAGGATGTTGAAGGAAATGTGCAGCTGGAAACAGGAGATAAAATAAACTTTGTAATTGATACAAACAAACAGTAAGTTGGTATTGCTTTTCTGACTTCATACTTTGTTTTAGTAGTCAGGCCGCAATTCATGCCTGTTCTAAGAACTGAAATGATGTTATGAAATACAGTCTTAATTTTTGTTACAGTTTTGAGTTGCTTCAGGTCTGCTCTGTTTACTTTTTTTTTCCCCTCCAGTACTGGTGCTGTAAGTGCTCGTAACATTATGCTATTAAAAAAGAAACAAGCTCGCTGTCAAGGAGTAGTCTGTGCCATGAAAGTAAGTGATGCTTTAGCTTTAAAGTTTCATTTGAAAATTAAATGCTGTTCTGAAAAGTGGTGTTATAAGTAATATATTTAGGGCATTAAGAGCTGTTAGCAGTTTGGAGCTGTGGGGGTAAACTGGATGAAACGATTTAAGCAGCTGATCTTTGATACTAACATTCTCCTTAACAAAGGAAGTCCCACTTCTGTTTATATATTTCTTGTGGTAGTCTGTTCTCTGTGTGCACACATAAGTCTGCTATACTGGTACGTCACAGTCTTTCATTGTGTTTAATAGAACCTGTAAAATTTTGTCTTGGTATGTTAAGAGAATAGGCAATTTATTAAACACTTTGTTCTGTTCTTAGGAAGCCTTTGGATTTATTGAGAGGGGTGATGTCGTGAAGGAGATATTCTTTCACTATAGTGAATTTAAAGGTGACCTAGAAGCCTTACAGCCTGGTGATGATGTGGAGTTTACAATCAAAGACAGAAATGTAAGACGAAATCCAGTAAAAACTGAAGACAAGATCCAGGGCATAACTGGACAGCTGTCTGTTTTCTCAAATTCACTTGTTAGAAAAAAAAAAAGGGGGGGGGGGGGCGGGGAGGAGGTTCATTGGAAAACGTCTGCTGCCTTGCCTGTTCTCTATGAGTATTTGACTGATTTTGTGCTTTTAGGGTAAAGAAGTTGCAACAGATGTAAGACTGCTGCCTCAAGGAACTGTCATTTTTGAAGATATCAGCATTGAACATTTTGAAGGAACTGTAACCAAAGTAATTCCAAAAGTTCCCAGCAAAAATCAGGTGAATTTCAGTATTTACTTGAGTTTATGTGAAATGTTGTATTGATTGTATTGAATTCCACTCAAACAGTAAAAATGTTCCACTTTCCTGTAACAGTCTGCTGGGTAAGCATCGTGTCAGAGTAAAGGAGGAAGCTTGTACTTAACCTGTAACAACCATCGATAGCAGTCACAGTATGCAATTTTTCTAACGGTTATAAAGATCAAGAATCGGAGTAGTGGTACATTGGGGAGTATGTGTTTTCTTCAGTGTTTCAAATACTTCCCATTGAATTTTGTGGGTTTAGGATGTGTCTTTGAGGCAAAAGCATAGGGAAAGGGGGAGAAAATATTTGCTGGAATAAGCCTGATCTATGGATTCCTGTGAGCATTAACCGTTAATAAGGTTTTTGAGGAAAATTCGGCTTTGAGGAAAGAGCGTACGTGAGTACTTCCCTTAAGGTTTTAGGCGAGTCTGCGTGGTTGTTTTGGGAAGGTTTGGGGTTGGGTTTTTTGTGTGTTTTGAACACTTAAGAAAGACACTGCCTTTTAGAAGTGTTCTAAGTATGGTTATAAATTTAATTCCTGAAATAGAGTCTTAATTTCTTTGGCAATAAATGCTTGGCGCTTAAAAAAAACCCACAAAGAAGAAGAATAAAATAAAAAACCCAACCAAACAAAAAACTCCAACCACCACCACCAAAAACTACCTTGCATTTGGCTATGGACAGTAAATTACAAATTAGGTGTGGTAGAAATAAGGCATAGTGGTCTGAGTCTAGCAGGCATTTGGTATCATCCATACTTCTGTTAGTATTTCTGCTAACTATTCTGTCTGCAGTTATGGAGAGTCTTGTAGGTGAACTAACTTTTTCTGTTGTTTTTCTGTCTACTAGAGTGATCCATTACCTGGCCGCATCAAAGTTGACTTTGTGATTCCTAAAGAACTTCCATTTGGAGACAAAGATACAAAATCTAAGGTGACCTTGCTGGAAAGTGACCACGTTCGATTCAATATTTCAACAGACAGACGTGACAAACTGGAACGAGCCACCAATATTGAGGTTCTCCCCAATACTTTCCAGTTTACTAATGAAACTAGGGAAATGGCAAGTATCTATCTTTAAAAGTTTTAATTCTTGCGGGGAAATGAAAGTAAAACATGGGGGTTTTGTCTTAAACAATAACTTAATGTAAAAATCATTAATGTCTTCCATTGTCTTTTCTGAAATCCAATCCTCAGATGTACACTTCAAACAAAGTGCTTAAATGGTATAAAATTCAGAATTAATGCTATGCGTCTTTCCTTTAAAAGAATAAAAAGTTAACTACTGAGTAACTGAAATCATATTAGAAAATTAGACCTTAATTGGCCTGCTTGGTTTGGATTGCTAGCTGTTTGTAGCAGACAGAAGTAATGCATTGTTGAAGTATGAGTTTATAAATTAATATGGTTGAGTCTAAATAGATCACTACTCGTGTTGCTAAGGAAAACTGGAAGAAACTGGGGCTACTCTGGTTCAGGTAGTGAAAAGTCTTAAGATTCGGAGGAGGTACTGTGGTGCAGCTCTTGGATTTCTTTTTTTTTTGGCCAGTCTCTCTGTCTGAGGGTCCAGCAGAAGGATAGTAAAGAGCTGCGTTCTATCACATACAAAAAACTCTTTGTGGATTACAGGGACTAAGATGGATGTGCTAATCAGTATTAAAGAATATCTTTCATTCCTGTAATTTGGAATTTTGGTTCTGTTCCAACTAGACTGTAAATTTGCCTTCCTTTTCAATTGGAATCCAATTGCAGTGCTCTCACCTCAGTATGCTGTGAATTAAGAACCCTTTGTTTTAAGAAAACCACTATATTTCTGTTCTGGCTAGATATATTTGCCCCTGAACTGAGCTGTCACTGACGTGACAAGTATTGGCTGCTTCTAGAAAGGTTAGCTGATTTTCCTGAGCTTGTGAAAGCGATGTAAGAGAAGAATGTTCCTAAAGATGGAAAGCATCTTTGCATTGTCATTCAAATCCTATTAGCCTTCCCTGAGATTTGCTAAAGGCTCTGTGGTAACTGGGTTGAACTGAATATGTTCATGAATTCTATCTTGCTCAATACCTCTGGCGTGATCTGCTACTAGTTCTTCCTAACTTCAGTAGTGAACTCTTTCAGCAGGTTTATGGAGCCTTTTTTTTTTTTTTTTTTTTTTTTAAACAGCGGTCAGGGTGAGAAATCGATTTGTCATTCAGCATTCCAGTTCTAGTGGTTACCCGGAAGGCCACTAAAATACTATGTAACATGCTTACCATAATATGCACCTATGGATATGATAGTCTGAACAAACTTCTTTGTAAGAAAGCTTTTTAATTTCTTCATTTGTGTCTGGAAATCTGATGGGTTTTCTCTTCCCTCCGATTACTGGTTTCCTGTTTATATAGATTCTTGTATGTTTCCTGTGTGTGTTTATGTATGTATTACATACTTGTATAGATGATGCACCTATTTGTAGAGTTACTCCCTTCAGGATTGTGTTCTCTGTGTAGTAGTAATGTCAAGTTCTTTAACTGTAGTCCTTCTTCTTAATGGCTTAAATTAATCTTTTCCACGTCATAAGAAGTTGAGAAACTAGGTAAGTACGACTTGCATTTCAGGTTGACCATAGCCGTTAGCACTACAGTTTGCTAAGAAGCATATTGCATAAGCCAAGAAGTGTTTTCTTGGCCTTGGCATTGAGGCCTTGTGTTCAGATCATTACAGACTCCACAGACAGATGGGGAGTACCTGCAGACAGATGTCACATACAAGTAATAAAACTGTAATTGTCCATTTCACTATTCTCAGGGTGTGATTGCAGCAATGAGAGATGGCTTTGGCTTCATTAAATGTGTGGACCGGGATGCTCGCATGTTCTTTCACTTCAGTGAAATTATGGATGGAAATCAACTCCATATTTCTGATGAAGTAGAGTTCACTGTCGTTCCTGTAAGTATTACAGGATTAATACTTTTGTGAAATCTTAGTTTTTAAAGAAACTATGTACAGTCTGTCTAAAATCTGATTGATCTTCTTTTTCAGGATATGTTGTCTGCCCAAAGAAATCATGCTATAAGGATTAAAAAACTTCCAAAGGGCACGGTTTCTTTCCACACCCAATCAGATCACCGTTTTGTGGGCACTATAGACAAAGAAGCCACTCCAGCCAAAGCCACTAGCCCAAATAAAGGCAAAGAGAAGGTAATAAATAATAAATACTTAACTGGAAATAGTGGTAGTACTTTTTTTCCTTTAAAAATATTGTCTAATATAATTTAAAGCTTCTTACTCAGAGTTGACTGCTTGGTTGTTTTTCAGCAGTTACTGAGCCGTTACTGTAAAACCAGTGTGGCTCAAATGAGCAGTACTTGAATTGTATGTAGCAAATTTGTTTGCTTACAAATAAAACACCGATTGCTGAGTTCTAATGTCTTGTTTTTAGGAAGCTGAGGATGGAATAATTGTTTATGATGACTGTGGAGTAAAACTGACCATTCCTTACCAGGCCAAGGATGTGGAAGGATCTACTAATCCCCAGATAGGAGATAAGGCAATATAACTAAGTATACTGTTGGGAAATATTTTTCTGTGCATTGTGAGATGTGAGCTTCTCTTTGCTGTGTCACTGGATTTGTTCTCCCCCTCAGAACAAATGAAGGACAAGGCATCTGTGTAATGTTACCCATTTCTTTTCTTCTGTCCTAGGTTTGAGTGGCTTAATCTCTAAAACTAAGAAAAATATCCTAGCACCGGGTGATACACATATATATATATAAAAAAAAAGTCTTAGTGTGTAAACGATGCTTTTTAAACAATGAATCCTTATCATTAAGACAGTAGATTCCACTTGTAAATAATCAAGAGGAACTTAGCATGAAGACTTTGAAATTAATGTTGAAGGGAGAATGTACCCTTACAAGCAAATTAGCCTGAGAGACAAAGGAAAGGGAGAAAGAGCTCGGAGATCTGGAAGAGCAGCCTAAAAACTGTCAGTGTTCAGGAGCCATGCTAGGGAGACACTGATTACTGTTTTTTAAAAATATGAAACAAGTGAGCAAAGCTAGGAACATGCTCACTGTGTGCCACTGGTAATAAGTGTAGTGAAAGGAGGCAAATCACACAAACAGAAAGGTTCTCATCTTTAATGGGTAAAAGAAGCTGAGTGCTAGAGGCTGGCTTGCCTCGCAGATGTCACTGGTGTGACTGCTACTCTTTGGAATGTTGTAAATGTCAATGACTGACAGGTGTTTATGGGAGAGCAGTGGCTAGAAAATTACTCTCCTGGAGAGCCTTGATATTGATTAGAGCTACACAGCTTTGAAATGAGTTATTTCAGGGTTTTTTTTGTTGTTGTTGGTGGTGGCGGTTGGTTTGTTTTTTTCTTTCTAGTACTGATAAACTCCTCTTCAACAGGTTGAGTTCAGTGTTTGTGAAGTGAAGAGAACTGGTCTGCAGACAGCTGTTTCTGTCAGGATGCTAGGACGCAATTACAGCTCTAAGAGGCTTTTGGGATATGTGGCAGCCCTGAAAGATAATTTTGGATTTATTGAAACAGCCAATCATGATAAAGAGATCTTTTTCCACTACAGGTGAATAGCAATTTTATTATTATTATTTGGTTGGTTGGTTGCTGGGGGGGGTAGTTTGGTAGAGTTGACTGTTAAACACATTTGGACTTCAGACACACATGCTTTGGTGTCTCTAGTTCCATTTATTATCTCTGCTGGACTGGTTCAGGCTTTTCTGTTAGTCACCAATCTTGGTGTTCTATGCCTCTGAATCCCAGACCAAGAAGTAACAGTTGTATTGTGTATTTGAAATGCTTCAATTTCTTGAATGAGGATTTCTTGACAATGTGAGGTACTGAGCTAGTTAAATGTTTTCTAATCAACTTATGTAAATGTTGGATGAGCATCACTGTTGTCACATAACTAACAGAAAATTGTACATAATTCTATTCCTGTAGTGAATACTGTGGTGATATTGATAGCCTGGAACTTGGAGACACTGTTGAATACAGCTTGTCAAAAGGCAAAGGAAACAAAGTTAGTGCAGAAAAGGTCAACAAAACACATGCAGGTAAGACCGTACCTAGTATTTCCTGCTTACAAGGCTCTTGGCAGGTGCTGATGGGTAATGTTTGTTAATAATCTATTTACAATTGGAGCTTAGACCAAGAGGATGATGCTTAATGTGGTGGTCCTTGGTTTCCTGCAAGCTGTTGCCTGTGTTTCCAGAGAACAAAGTGCAGACCAACAGTCCTGTAGACAGTAGCAACTCTTTGGACCTTTACTGTACTCTGTCCTCTTCAATTGGAGGATTATAAGGAGAGACTTAGTGGCAGAACTAGCCAAACTAGTAATTGCACTACTTGTGCTCTACCTCACAGCAGGAAAATTGCAGGAGGAATGCAGATATTAAGGACTTGGGGGCAAAAAATGCATACTTTAATCATTCAATAATCTTTTAAGTGAGCAGGGGATGGGAATGCAGTGGAAGAGAAGTAAAATACTTCGATTTGCTTTTCAAGTTCCATGGCCTCTAGTTTCAACGAGAAACTAGTGTTTTTCTACTTCCATGTTTGAACTGTCAGTGCGGTCTTGATTAGAAAAGCTATCATTACTGTTGTGGTTTTACCTCAGACTAGGACAATTACTTACAGCTGCGTTAAAGCTGTTCCAGTCTTACTGGGTGACACAGGTATCTTGCAGTGCAAACTATTGGCTTGTGGTCAATCTGAATCATTTATTAATTTTTTTAAAAAGTATGACTAGAACATCCTGTTCTTGCACTGTCTGTTTCTTTTCAGTGAATGGTATCACTGAAGAAGCTGATCCAACTGTTTACTCTGGTAAAGTAATTCGTCCTTTAAGGAGTGTAGATCCCACACAAACTGAATACCAGGGCATGATTGAAGTCATGGAGGATGGTAAGATTTGTTGCTTTTGACTTACGAGTGTTCCTTTCACAAATGCAGAAGCAGCTTAGAAGCTTAATAAACTGTAAACAGAGGTGTTGAGGATTATATTCACACTACAGACTATATTCATACTACTAAGCTGACACTAAAAGTATATTTTCTAATATTGGAAATAAATTCTAAATGCCCTTAGATAGGAAAGGATGCCTCTCAATTCTGTCTCGTACTTTTTACTCCTCTAGGTGAGATGAAAGGAGAGGTCTATCCATTTGGAATTGTTGGAATGGCAAACAAAGGTGACTGTCTGCAAAAGGGAGAGACAGTAAAGTTTCAGCTCTGTGTTCTTGGTCAGAATGGGCAGACAATGGCTGTTAACATCACACCATTCCGCAGAGCTACAGTGGAATGTGTGAAGGATCAGGTGAGTGACCGCTGCTAGGAAAACAAGATGGGCGTTAATAGGAAATAACGGCTTGACTTGGCATAGAGCATGAGAATCCAGGAAGCTTGTTGTGCACAAATGTATTGCTGTCTACTCTGGTTCTAGGGAAGTATGTTTCTGTAACCCAAGTACTGGTTTATGCAAGCCTGTGTAATGTGACTTCAGTAAAGGTGAACTCGGTGCTTGGTTTGGTGCTGATACATCAGTACTACTGGGCAGCAGTTCCTGCTGTGGTTGATTCTGAAGACCTGTTTTTGAGATGTCCTAGAAATTAACTAATTTCTGCTGAACAGGGCATTAAAAAAGTGTTTAAAAAAAGAAACAAAACTGCACATACCCTGCTTCTAGAAGAAGCTTCTTCACACTATTAAGCAGTGATTACAGTCCACCTGAAATGCAAAGGCTGATCATTGCCCTAGTTAGTTGCGTCTCAGAATGGTTAAAAAATTAAGTGCTGTGAATGCTTTCTATTTTTATGGTTACTCTGCAGCATTAAGCTCTTATCATTTATGGAGAGGCTGGATGAGTTTTGCTGGTTTATACGTGAGTGGAATGGTAAATGGAAGTAACTGACTCCTTACACCAGCGACAGACTGAAAAATTGAGTGATTTCTACTGTGTAACTTCTAAGGTGGAGTCTTAGAAAAGAACATGCAGCAGTGCTTTTCTCAGTTTAATACACCTTCCAGGACTTCGGCAGTTTTCAGAACTTGTTTTATGACTGGGGTTTAAACGTGACTTTGCAAACCCAAGAAGAGTGCCTAGACTTCCAGAGGTATTGTTTCCAGACAGAATGTTCTGTTCAATTCAGAAATTGCATTTCTACTTCCATTAGGCACTTCAGAGTTTTTTTTCTAAAAGTAGTTAAAACGGCAATAATAAGTAGGTTGTTGCATCTGTTTGGATCAAGAGGAAAGAAATAACCTTGTGATGTGTTGGTTTTCAGTTTGGTTTCATTAACTATGAAGTGGGTGACAGCAAAAAGCTCTTCTTCCATGTCAAAGAAGTTCAAGATGGTGTGGAGCTCCAGGCTGGGGATGAAGTGGAGTTCTCGGTAATCCTGAACCAGCGCACAGGAAAATGCAGTGCCTGTAATGTGTGGCGTGTCTGGTGAGGATTTAGAACTGAAGTGATTTAACCTGGCACACTGTCTACATCACAGTAGAGGAGTGCATGCTGCTTCTAAATAGAGCTGTCTGTTCTTAGAATGGGAGCGCTGAATTTCAGCTGGCTACAGTGAAAGCCTCTCACCTGAGAACTGCCAGCACTCAGAGTGCTGCAGCAGAACTCAGCTTTTCTTAATTACAGATAGCTTGTTCTTATCTATTTTTAAGAAACTTCCTCTGTAGCAGGAACTTGGATACAGCCTTCCAAGTAGAAGTTAGTTAATTATAAGAAAACTGATGGTATTCCTATGTAGTTGCTGGCCTTTCTGGCCAGCATCATATATAGTGCTTCCATCTGTTGCCTGAAGAGCAAGTTTCATTTTAAAATAGAAAACAATGTTGTTAGGCAGTCTTTTCTTTTTGGCATGCCATTTCTTAAGGGTGATGGGTATCTTTTTTGCTTTTGAACTACACATCTTGAAGAAAACTGTTCAATTTAGGGTTTGCTTAAGCTTGAGATAGCTTCCTGTTGCTGTAGAAGTGCTATCATTTAAATTTTTTTTCTCCCAAAATTCTGTTCTCATCATCTTCAGAGCTGTTACTGCTATGCCGTTATGTGCTGGCAACTCCTAAGCCTTTTATTGTTCCAGTTAAAGGGAGCAGAAATGTAGGAAACATTACTTACGTGTGCATGAGAGTAAATGCAACACCTCTACTCACTAAAGAATACCCTTTTGAGAATACTGTTTTGAGCTACTGCTATTTCAGACTCCTGTGTTCAAAGTAGTGGTTTTGAGGCAGACATACATGGTGTCATCCAGGCATCTGAGTGCTTTCACACTTAGACAGATTATGCTAATGGTTTAATGGAGAAAGTGACTATAAATTAGGTAGCTTACGCCATCTCTGGGAAGTCATCAGTGCTCTTTGTGATTGACTCTGTTACAGTGAAGGCGCTAAGGCTGTTGCTGCTCCACGTCCTGATAGACTTGTTAATCGTTTAAAGAGCATTAATCTGGATGATGCCAATGCTCCTCGTCTAACAGTTCTTCGTCAGCCTAGGGGACCGGATAACTCAAAGGTATGTAAGAGAAAAGGCTAACTTGCAGAATAACTGCAGTTTGTGTTTTAACTTAGATAACATAATACTGCTTCCTCTGTTGGCAGCCTAAACTGTTTGAAATGTGGTGTCTGCTTTCATTCCATAGTGAACTAGCCACCTGCTGTGTGAGATCAGATTATTTTTGTGCAGTCAGGGGCGCTATACCCTGTGTCAGTAGCATATGCTGTGGTTTCAGAAGAGCACACAGTATAGAAGAAAGCAATTGCTTCTTGTGTTCTGGCCCATTATGGCTATCTTGGTTTGTTTGTTCTTTTATAAACCTCCTGCTCCTCTTCTCAGAGCTAGTAAGTGAAATCCCTTTATCTCAACTTGGCTTTCTCATAAGGTTCTGCCACCACTTGATATAGAGGAGTAAGGTTTCTGGAATCTGTGAAGTATCTAGGACTATCGAGAGCGACTCACAGAACCTGTTTTGTTAATGTCTCTGTTTCTGAAGACAAATGTGGCTAACTAGAAATGCGCTGATGCTGTACTTGGTTGAAATGGAACAGGTTTGCATTAAAGCACGATGCTGGAGCTAAAAGGTTTTTTGTTTTCCTTGCAGGGATTTGGTGCAGAGAGAAAGATCCGTCAAGCTGGTGTTATAGACTGATCCACAAAACCCATACCTGATGTACGACTGAGTGGTGGGGGCTGGTGAAGGGTACTGAATATCTCCCTATTCATCCCTTCCTCCAAATTCTACGAAGCTATTACACCAGTTTTAACACCTTCTCATGTTATGTTTAAAATAAATTTATGAAACCATTTTAAAGTTATGCACAGTTGCATTCTGGAGAACTTAAGGTGGCGCCTTATAGTATCACATTTTAGAAGCTTGTTTTGAATGGTGCATTTAACGCAACTGGTAACTGCAAATCTACATTGCCTATGTGAGTAAACATTATAGACAGCTCTACCCTGGTAGACCTTATGGAATTCTGCACTACAATTATCTATGCTTTATCTTTGTTATTTTGGCCAAGGTGTTCCTATGCCTTAGTGTTCAACTGCATTGTCTTTCCTTCCAAGTGGAAGCGGAAGGCTCACTCTGCTCAAATTCTGAGGACCATACGAGGGTGGAATAAGTTCAACTTTATATAAAATCTGCATGAACATTCAGATAATTTAAGTTGATGGCCAAATGTTACAATGTTTTCATATTTCATTTAACTTGAGTCCTTTAGCCAGCAAAGTTGTTAGAGCGCAATGAAAGTCTCTTTCTGGTGTAGACTTATTTTTGTAGTGTTCTGAAACAGGTGCAGTGCAGAATTTCATAAGGCTGAGGTGTGCCATCAGTGTGGTAATTTAAATATATTTAAAACAATGCACAAATCTGCTGCTGCTTAGAACACTGCAGCTTCTAAACCCAGTTTCTTTTACTGATTTAAATTTAAAAAGAAAGAAGTTGTGCCTGAAGTGAATACATTTTTTTTTTTTTTCTTTTTTGCAGCCGGCACCCAGTGTACTGTAAAAGAATAAATACTTAGGCTTTCCATAGCTGTACTGAGACTTTCATCAAGGTGAAATAGTTGATGTCTGTGTGCTTTCTTTTTTCCCCCCCTCCCCCTGCCCCCTCCCTCCATTCCCCAGTCACACTTTATCAAGCAAGAAAACGGAATGATTGGTCTAAGTATTACTTTAACCAAAAAGATCAGGAGTTACTTTCTTTGAATAGAGGGCAGTACTGTGTTTTTTTGGGGGGGGTTTTTTCATGTTACCTCTATTCTCAATTTAGGGTTTTCTTCTCTGGGAGATGCATTATCTTTGTAAAACAAACATTGCTTTCTCCAATTTTTTTCTGTTAATGGCAAAGAATGGAAATAGAATAAAGTTTTACTGATTTTGAAAAAAGTCTCCCTCCTGGCCCGTGTCTTGCTTCCGGGGGGCGCTGCGCCCCGCCGCCGTCACGTGTCCGGAAGCGCCGGGGGCGCGGCGAGGCTCTTCCGGCGGCGGGTGATGACGCGGCGCCGGGGCCGGAAGCCGGAAGGCGCTGGGACGGGTGTGCGGCGGGAGCGGCGGGCGGGGGCTGCGCCGCGCTCCGCCCGAGGCCGCGGGGGCCATGACCGAGTACAAGCTGGTGGTGGTGGGGGCCGGCGGCGTCGGGAAGAGCGCGCTGACCATTCAGCTCATCCAGAACCACTTCGTGGACGAGTACGACCCCACTATCGAGGTGAGCCGGGGCGGCGGAGGTGCGGCATCGCTGGCGGCGACCGTCCCGGACGGGAGCTCTGTGCGAATGCAGAGGGGGGCCTGCCGCCGGTTAGTTTTGCTTCAAAGGGCAGATGTGAGACCACAGGGCCCAGGATAAAAGAAATTCGGGGAAAACTCCTCCAAAGGCTCCTCGCGTGGTCTGCTCGTTGCGCTCCAAAGCAGAGTGTGGGCAGCCAACAATGGCTGCAAAAAACAGTCGCGTAGACTGTAGATTCTAAGTGTGATGTTGTAGCGGTGGGACGCACGGTATTTTTTTTCTGCCTGCTAATTGAGGAATTCCTTGCGAAGAGGACTTTTCTTTTTTGTAAGAATGGTTGAGGGGGCTTAGAGTAACATTTCAAATGCTGATCGTTTTAGATACCGGTATTTTTTTTGTTGCCGGGGCCTAGGAAAGCTCTTCTCAATCATAGTTTTCTTTTTTGTTATTTTTATTCTTCCTTGATAATGCCTGAGGTGGAAAGTAGTAGTACAATGTTTTTTTCTAATCTAAAATTCACTTGTGTGTTTTGCAGGATTCGTATAGAAAGCAGGTTGTTATTGATGGCGAGACGTGCTTGTTAGACATTCTGGACACTGCGGGACAGGAAGAGTATAGCGCCATGCGTGATCAGTACATGAGAACTGGGGAAGGATTCCTCTGTGTTTTTGCCATTAACAACAGTAAATCGTTCGCTGATATTAACCTTTACAGGTATGAGCTGGGTCTTTACCACAGGGAGGGAAGACTGGAAAAGGCATCAGACCGATTTGCTGTTAGACCCAGTGAAGACTAAATAATAGACGAATATTAACTCTCCTGCTTCTTTCAGAAAGTTTTTCAAGCTTATCTGCTTTCTGTGTCTGGATGTTATTAGACAGTCGAGAGTGGGACAGTTATCTGGGTTGTTGTGTTAATCAAATGATATTTAGAGCATGCAGACCGTGATCTCTAAGAAAATGGGTAAGGTGGCAAACACACATCATCGTGGAGTTATACATGGAGTAGAAGATGAAATGTGCAAAGTTATTAGACATACTGCTGTAGGTTAGAACCCCTGAGATCCTGTCCATCTTTAATACATATTTTTGTAGCACAAGGTGGTTTGAATACTGAACTAAACTAAACCACCTTTTATATGTAGAAAATAGTTCTTAACTTATTTTTTTGTCTTTTTAAAGAGAACAGATCAAGAGAGTGAAAGATTCAGATGATGTGCCAATGGTGCTAGTTGGGAATAAGTGTGATTTGCCCACAAGAACAGTAGACACAAAACAGGCTCAAGAATTAGCAAAAAGCTATGGAATCCCCTTCATAGAGACATCTGCTAAAACAAGACAGGTAAGATGCTGACGTTCTTGGTCCGACTTCTTGTATGCTAAATGCAGAATAGTCTAACATTTTCCCATGTGGGTTTTTCTTCATATCTACAGGAGTAAGCATTTTTAAATCCATCTGCAATTTTTAGCTTTTGATTTCCCCACTCACTCTTATCTTGAAAGAGTTCAGTTTTTATCATTGGGCTCGGCTGGTACAGAAATCGCCTCAGACTTGTATTGACTTCCTTTCAAATGGGTCATGTTTGTAAGAAGAAGAGAGCTTCATCTGCTCTTGCTGAGAAGTGGTCAGACTGTGCAGTTAGTCATCCAAGACCTGTTTGGGTTTTTTTGGCTTCTTAATGAAGGCCAATTATGAGATTATGTTTATAGGAATAATTCCCCAGACCGGACTAGTAGACTTCTTCTGAGCTGCGTTGAATAGGTGGCTCTGTCCAGTCAGCCTGTGTTCTGCCTACATCAGTGGGGAATGAAGCAGAAAGGGTGCAGTTATTAAGCACTATACAGAAAATTCTAAGAATTCTAAAATGGAGGTGATTAGTCAAGAAGTTTCTTGTTTACTGTCTGGGACCTCTCTACAGTTACCAATTTGCCTTGTTCCTTTTAATGGCTGTTACCCTGGATGTTTGTCTCAGAGGAAGAGTTAAGAGAGTAAGTGGAGAGTTTTGGACATAAGTGCTGGTTTCTTCCTCTTATGAACTATGGGATAAGGTGGCTATTACTCTTCCTGTAGAAATATGTCTTTCAAATATATTAAGGGATCCTGTGATGGAAAGCGCAGTGATCTCAAAAGCTTCAGGAAAGAAAATACTTTACCCGGATCATTTGCATTCAGGGTGTGGAAGATGCTTTTTACACACTGGTGAGAGAGATCCGGCAGTACCGGATGAAAAAGCTCAACAGCAATGAAGATGGGAATCAAGGCTGTATGGGATTGTCCTGCGTTGTGATGTGATAAGGTGAGCTGTAATTTAAGTTTTTCATTGGCTTCTTGTTTGTGTGTCTTTCAGTTGTTGATAAGCATGTTTTAGAAACACTGCTGTAGGTGGGGTTTTTCCCTATTATACAGCCCGTTGATACCCAGAGATTTGGATCCTACAGTTAATTACTTCTCCAACAATTATTTTTTTTCCTCTCTAAGTAGATAGCAAAGCTTAAGAAAAGGAAATTCTGTTCACAGCAACCTTTTGGCTGTAGCCTGTGGATTTCCACTGAACTGGTAATTGCGTGATTTTCTGTATCGTTTTTGTCAGTGTCTCCTTCCTTTGGGAAACCATTTTGACTGTTTGGAGAATGTGTAATTTCTGTCTTGTACACAAGAAACACCTGAACTAGAAAGAGGAGTGTGCACAATTCTGCAGTCGCCATTTGCTGATGATTGATTGACTTCTGCGCAGCTTATCTTGGGCTGTGTTTCTCTGGAATATGCACTTTTTGAAGATTAACCAAATAAAATAATGCGAGTAATGAAATTTATGAGTTCCCCAAATGAGTGAAATTCTTTTCCACAGTTACCTAAAAGATGTTGCTCATCACTGTAAAAACAAGTAGACCAGTTCAGGACTTTGTACTACGCTGTTGTACTGCACATCCATCACAAAGGTGGACAGCAGCTAATTAGAGATGCCTTTCTGTTCCAGATGCCAAGAATACGTGGTTCAGATGTAGCTGCTGGACGAGTCTCGATGCTACTGTATTGCGTCTCATGCTGATGCCCTGCAGTATTTTGGTGCCAGTGACCAGAATCTTGGTACCAGTTAATTAGCACAAGGTCCTTTTCTGTGCTCCATCTGAAGAGAACATCTATGGCGTCTACCTCCTTGCTCAGATAACGGAGCAGTCGCATCTCTTGATGTACTGGGTTTCTTTTCTCACTGTGTTATCTGGGTTTGTTAAAGAAGAAAACCAGTCACAAGAAAAGTGAACTATAGAGACTAAATGCTGTGAAAAAGATGACACTTTACCTCTAGAGTAAAAACTAGAAGCGATGTTTGTCCCCTTTCTATTGGATTCTGATTTGCAGTGCTGTCAGAGGAGTGGCACTAATCATTGCTTGGCAGATAATGTCAGAAATGGTTTTGCCACCACGAACGCTCCTGTCACGTATCAGATTGGTATCTGCTGTCTGCGCACCCGCACAGCATATTTGCAACATCTGCTTTGTGCCAGGAGTACCACTTACCTGATCTTCGTTTTCTGTAATAAAAAGGAGATGTCTTTCCTAACTTAAGTGCCTGTTTGCTAAGAAGATTTGAAGTTGTCCCCTGTTCCCTTGGGTTGAGGGAAACCCCAAGGACTGGAATTTCTTGGGAGCTCATTGTCTTCAGCAGGCAAGTCTTGTGTGGGTGATCTCTGCCTGACAGGATACGAAACCAGGAATTTAGGCTGGAAGATCCATCAGGCACTTGTAAGACTTTTGAACTAGGGAGGGGGACATACTGCATCTGTTTTTTACTTTCTTTGTAGGTGGAACTGTTTATATTGTTTTTCTGCAGCATTCAGATCTCTTCCTTTTCCAAGTTGGACCAAATTAGTCAACTGTTCATTTTTAACATTAACTGCCAACATTTATGGGCAGCTTCTCAATAGTTAATCTAGTAACTGGAGGTTAGTTAGTTTGGACAGCTGTTATTCAGTTCTGTCTGTAACTTGCAAATTATTTTATTCTGAATTATTTTCTTACCACCAGACTTTAGACATAGGCTCTTCAAAATGTCTCTCTGTAAAATACAGTTGGAGAGTTTCCTTGTCAGGGAAGGAGTGTGGGATTTCAGGTTGATTGTATTTGGTGCAGTGGGTCACGGACTTAGTATGTCCAGACGGAGGGGAGAAGGCAATGAGCTATAACAGAAAACGGAGCTAGCTTCTGATTGCAGCACCCTTGTAAAATGAGGAAGGAAGTGAGTTCAGTGATGACTACGCAGAAGGTGTATGATATACTGATGGGAATTCTGGGCTTGTTCTAACAGCCTCACAGTACGAGAGAGTTACTGCGTAAGCTGTGTGAGTTTTTCCTAGAGCAAAAGATTGGCACCTCATATAATTGGGGCGTACAAGTGTGGTCATGGTTGCAATACCTACCGGTGTTCCTTGGAATGCTGTGGTCTTCCCTAGTTCTGCTATTGCTGCTGGATTCTGTTGTGTGTGGTCAGACAGCATATCCCACAGCAAAGCTGAGTTCCCAGTTACTATCTGATGGGAGAGTAACGAGCCTTCAGCCAACAGAGGGAGCGTTCAGTTCAGTCTGCCAAACCGGCGTGAGCAGAGAAATTGCTAGAGGCTTAATTTCAGTTTATTGGTGTCAGGTTCATACATCTTATTTTGGAGTTCTCAATTTCAAATGGAAATCAGAAATCAGTTAATGCTCAGAGAAGAAATACTAATATTGCTTCCTTCACTACTTACATTCTTAATTCTGTTCTTGGAATGAAGAGGATCAATCACGTTTTCTACATCCGTGATAATCCTTATAAGTAGTTTTTGCAATTTATTTTACCCTTAATTGATGTGACACTGGTAAGAATTAAAACCACAATATTTTTACATAAAACATTTTCTGCTGTGGTGGGCAGCATTATAGATAGCATTGGCTGTGACTCGAGTCAAGTTCATTTGAAGATGATCTCATGCCTGCAAGTTTAATGTGACAGAATTACCATCACTGCAAGCTGTCATGTCTGTAATTAGCAAGCACTGTTTTTCTTTTATTTGGTGCAAGAAGAGAAGTTATTTGTGAAAGCATTCTTTGAGCACTGTGGCAGGAGATGACTGTCCACTTCTAAAAAAATGTGTGACATGCTGTTGTCCACTTAATAAAATTATGTGTGGAAAATGATAGCTTTTGGGATACACATCTAGGCACATAGACTCAGCATTTTGGAAAGGCAGCAGTGTGGAGTTTGCAGTATGTTTGAACGGTGAGATATTGTCATCTGGATCGATGTTATGCTTTTTGATGATTTGGGAAACTTACGAGTTTCTTTCCTGGCAAGCAGGGCTGCAGAGTTCAGAGCATGACTGCCTGTGGCCATGGGAAATCTTTTGCAGCTGGCATTTGATGTTTGAAGGTTGTGTGGCCAAGTATGGAAAATGACTTCTTTTGGACAGAGATTCATCATCATAATTCCCTACACTGTGTGGCATGTTCTAGTTGTCATTAAAAATGTACTAGCTGTAACTCTGAAAGTTGTGAATTCTCAGAATTGTGTGGGAACTGGCAAATGCATCTACTTTCTCTTTGGTGTTCCCTTTCTCTTGGACTATATAAAAATCTTACAAGGGAAGCAGAGCTGGTAAGGAGAGGTCAGTGTGTGTTTCAACTTTGGAACCATGGAGGAGGATGCATCAGCTTTTAGGATGCTGCAGAGCTGACCTACACAAGTGGTACTCCCAGCTGCATTATTTTAGGTTCAAATCTAGTGAGTGATACAAAATCAGGGTGTTGTACTAGTCATGAGTATGAAGTAAATGGTTGTACTTTGCTTCCAGCTATCTGTATAAGAGAACCCCCGTTTTGGTGGCAACTGAGAGAGAACTGTGGAAGGATAAAACCCCAAGAACTTATGGGAAAATTATTTAGAAGATAAGCACAGACGTTTTTGCACAAGACAAGATCCCTGGAAAAGGTGATTTTGTAGATTTAGTCCAAATGCTGTTATTTAGAACTAACAGCAAAACACAGTGTTAGGGCCAAGCTGACTTTACTATCCTGACTGGGAAGAACGGGCGTAAACAACTTTGGGGTAGAACACTGAAAAAGGGTGAAGCTCTTGTTCAAAAATGACAAATGCCAATAACTGAAAGAAATGTTTCTATTATTATGGACTGAGAACAGCTGTTTAACGAGATAGTGTAGCTCCGTAGCTTGTTACTGGTAGTGTCCCCACTCCATGGTCTTGTTCAAACAACAGTGCTCAAATTTTGTTCTTACTGTCACCAGTAGGACTTCGGATAGTAACCACGATGCTTAAGCCATCATAATTTTAGTACAGTTCAATGACTTGGAATTGCATTTCAAGCAACTTCAGGCCTATGGAGGGAAGGAGAGTAATGGAAGTTTGAATTACGTTCTGGTCCTGTATGTGGTCCTCTACTCCCCAAGCCTTGCGTGACTGTTTGTGTATAACCTCCAGGATGGTAGGGAACTGTTGGGATCTGGACTTTTTATCCAAGGGCTAATTTGTTGTTACTTTGTATAATTATTTGCTTTCAATAATGCATCTCTTTTGGTTTGAATTGAAGTAAATTATTTTGCTTCTTAAATAACTTTTTTAAAGAATAAACTTTGAATTCTTTGGTTGTTTCTTTTGTGGTAGTGATCTGGGCATGGGATCCGCAACTGGCTTACAAGAAACCTTATCACAATGCTATCTGCTTTCTCTGTGGGATCTGGATTTACTCAAATTGTCACTTCTGTAATGTGGCATGAACAGCTGTATCATGTGTGTTCACTATAGCATGAATAAGCAGTGAGAGTGGCTTTGAGATGTACCATCAACTTGTTCCGGAGACCGATCTGTGCCACGTCATGCAGCTTGCGTTAGTGTTGAGTCTCTGTATTTGCAGTGGGGTCCCTTATAATATCTTTGCCGACTTTGCCCTTGGAATGGATGCTTCCTAAGTCAAAAAAAGGAGGAGTGGAAATTTCTTTACTTGATATTCCAAGAGTGAAATCAGCTATAAAGTTATTGATGTGTCCAAATCGTGCTCTTTGTTAAGCCTTTAAGTTGCTTAATCCCGTCTTCTAAAATACTTCCCCATTAGCTTTCCTCCTGCAATAAGGCCAGTTGTGTCGGACCACACAGTAAGTGTGCTTTAAGTGTGTTTCTCCTAAGACATTGTGTCAGGCCTCTGGAACCCAGAGTCCAACCTGTTTTCTGTGCAGGGAACGTAAGAATCCTAGTAACAGGGGTGTAAAACTCCTTGCACTGTGTAGCTGCAGTAGTCCCTGTCTGTTCCAAAAGGAGAGATTCAGAATATGAGTATAGACAGAGGCTTAAAAGCAAGGGTTTTCTTGGCTTATTAGGAAAGCTTTCCTCCAATGTGATTGTTATCTGTAACAATCTCTTCCTAGGAACTGTTTCGTACCTTAAGGACTAACTGACTTTTGTTGCCTACTGGAACAGAGGCCGATTTAAACAGCACTAGAGGAATTTGTGTGGGCAATGACTAAGAGCAATGTGGGGAGAGAACAACTTGCTGAGGCCCTTAGTGCAAGCTGCTGTTGGTCAAAGGCACGGCACATCAAGGAATGACCTTGTGAGTTTCCACGTTACCCCTTCTCTGTTAATATTTTTCTTCTTCAGGAATGGAAACCATTTTCTAGCGAAACTTGCCCCTGTGCTTTTCTTTGGACAGCCACCCCTGTCATACGGCTGCTCTGCGCGGTGAACTGGAGGAAGATCCTGCTAAATACTTTAAGCTGCCAAATTTCTGGCATGTTTGGCCATTTCCTTTGACTAGACCTAGGTGGAATGAAGGCAGCTCAGAGATAAAAGCGTGGGGTTTTAGAGCCGCTCTGAAACCTCTGGGTGTGAAACACTCACTCTCTAGCTGAAAAAGAGTGGGAAGATGGCTCGCTTGTATCTAGTACTTGAGTTTAAAGAGGCTTTAGGTAGATCTAACTTTAGCACAGCATATCCAAGCTTTACTCATATTTCTACCATGAACCCAACTAAGTTGACCCTGTGATTTAAAAAGCTAAGGGATCAAGAGACCTCTTGAGGAAGATGACCTCTGTACCCTAAAGGTTATTTTTGGTTTCAGATGTGAGTCCTAAGATCTTGATATATGCAGAAAGGTTAGGGGCAGATATAGTCCCTGTGGGACAGCAAAAAAAGCAGGAGCCAGTTTTTCTTGACCTTAAATGAAATAGTTAAATAATAATGTGGTGTGTGGGCTCACCAACTGGGGAATGAGTAAGGACAAGAATAATTCAGAAACTGAAGACTACTATCATCATGAGAGAGGAGACCAGGTATTAGAGATCAAGACTGTAACAGCATCCCAGCTTTGCCCTATTTGCTGCACCTCTGCATGTCAAGGAAGGAAATAAATTTATATTCTTGGGGAATATCTGGGAACAGGGGCTAAAACTCCCTGAATTCTGGAGAATTTCTTAATTGTAATGCAGCATGTTTTGAAGTTGTGCACATCAAATAGTGATCTTTCAGAGAGAGTTTCTGGCTGCTCCAGGTCTCAGCTCATCTGACTTCACCGACTAGTTGTGCCACAAGCTCCTTGTGCACCTATGGACAAAATCTGCGACTTGTTATTTCTAGCTCTATGTATCATGCAAGTAACTCTTTCACTTATTCCAGCCGCCTTCTGGGACAAGGCCTTTTCATAGCTGTTCCTAGAAGATACAGCACAGGAAGCCATTATGTACATGTATAATTGCGAACAATGTTGTCTTTTCCAGGGGTGCTAGTTTTTCTGTTCCCCTCAATGTTATGACCAAAGTCACCTTTTAAATCAGCAGCAAGACTGCGCTGACTGTAGCCTGAATGCTTTGCTTGACTTGTCCTGATTTCACTGCAGTTTGTCAACTCCATCAAGAAGCGAAGTATAAACAAACAGGAAAAAAGACACTGTTTCAAATCAAAACTATTGTATCCTCCTGACCTGTTTAGGCTTACCGCTTCCCACCAGGAAGCTGAGTCAGAAGCTCAGAGTTACCCTGGCAACATGCAGGGCACTGTGAATTCTGGTCATTTTCTTCAGATAGGAGCTGCTTTCCAACTTCATGCGAGAGATCTGAAGGTCTGAGGAGACCCTAAAGGACTGGGTACAGCCCTCAATGCCTGTATGCTAGAAAGAATCTACTTAAAACAAGCCGAGAGGTACTTCCCAAACTGATGCCCTGCTCTGCTGGATCCAAGCGCCGCTGCGTAGCTTAAGGGAGGAGTTTCTTGCCACACCTTGGATGGTACTAAGGGCTGGTCTCTGTAAGATATGCCTTGGTTATGGCTCACCGCATACAGAACTGAATATCACCTTACTGTTATGATACAAATTTTTATAAAGGCAGTTCCTGAAAAGCTCAGGAATAAAATACAGCTCCTTGCCCTTTCCTGTTTGTTTGTTTGTTTGTTTGTTTGATTCAGCTGGGAAGATGCGAGGACATCTGTGCAACTCTTGTTGCTAAAATCCAGTCTTTCCAGTAGATCCTTCTCTCAGGAAAAATCTTGTCTGGATAGCCTGTTGGTTGGTGAGAGCACATCATTTGTACCTATCCACAGCTCCTGTTCTGATGAAAACATCAGCCCTGTGCCTTAGGGATTTCCTTTGAACCATTGTTCAGCACAGAAGACAGCAGTTTTAGTCTCTCCTAAAAGACTGACTTCCACAGTCCGCGTTAGAAAGGTGCAGCTGTCCTGGGAAGCAGCAATCTGGCCAGACAACAGGTGAAATGCTACTAAATGTAAAATGAAAGCCTAACTACAAAAAAAAAAAAAAAAAAAGTTGTTAAATTAGTTTAATTTGAGCCCTGGTTTCACCTGTTTC
The DNA here is from genome assembly GCA_017639485.1 of Pluvialis apricaria. Taxonomy (NCBI): domain Eukaryota; kingdom Metazoa; phylum Chordata; class Aves; order Charadriiformes; family Charadriidae; genus Pluvialis; species Pluvialis apricaria. Next base: position 5,409,017 of record CM030029.1, on the reverse strand, counting down.
AGTGCAAGTGCTTGTGGTTGCACTTTAAATAGTCTTATAGTTGACCTCCCTTCTCCTTTTAGAGTGGGAGAGTCTAATTACAAGGAAGGGGAAGGGGTATAATTAGTGTTAGGCTGTTGTGCAGTCAGTTAGCTACTTGTGCTCTGTTACAGTAGGGTGTTACTTGACGCTCTGCAAACTTGCTGGAAAGATGTCACGGGTGAGAATTCCAGGTAGGTCTGAAAGCAATTAGTGAGACAAGGACCAGAGGGCAGGCTTGTTAGCCTGCAGCCGCTGAGATTTTGATGGTGTGGTATCCTTGCAGTCCAGGGGACCTCGCTGGGGGCTTTTACCATTTTTCTTCCTGCTTGGAGACATTTTTGGATAGTGCAGCAAAGAAATAGCATTGTTGTTTAAATCTTGCTCTGCTCGTACTGAAGAAAAATATTGTCTCTCCTGCAGTGTAATGTATCCTGTAATGATAGCATTAAATCACTGTGGAAGGGGTCAGAGGGATCTCAGGAGTCTCTGGTCACCCTGGCTAAGCTCAGAAGATGTGGGGTGCTGCAGTCCCGAGGGGATGGGGGAGGCAAGCCAGGCAGCAGGAACAGGGCAAGCCAGGCTTTGCAGAACAGTACAGAGGGACGTGTGACTGCCATTACAGAGTCCTGAAGAGTTTCAGCACCGAGCAGTTCTGATAAGAGCACGTTTAGAATTGCAGTGCTGTGTGGTGTGATAGTCACTGCCCCAGTACGTGAAGCTAGTATTAAAGCCTGGCCCTGCAACATCAGTGGGAGTTTGTTGACCTTCATGAGTGTAATTTTCATCCACTAAAGAGATGAAAGGTCAAACTAGGCATTTCTAGGATGCTTAGTTTGCAAATGAATATGTGGAGTTCAAATGCCGGGAGAGTATGTTCTGCAGGCTGGACTTTGGGAAGTCAGCAGCTGGTGACTTGTGATGCCAGAGCTCCAGACTGAATTTTCTGGGTCAGATAGAAAAGGCGTGAGTTGCACCCCCAAAATGTTGATGCCACACTGTATGACCAGGGGTGAAGATCTGTGGAACTGCATTGTCTCAGCTGTCTGATGCTGTTAGTGAGTAAGTGGAGATATGACCACAGGCGGCAGGAGGATGAAACTCAGCATCTTTGAAATGACCATCCATCCTGATTTCCACAAAGGATGGCAAGTCACGGACAAAAAATAGCAAAGCAGCCCCAGTGCTCGGAGTCACTGAGATTTGCTTTCTTGTTCAGGCAGGAGAATGCTGTTCTGCCCTCATAAACCATTCCTCCGCTCTTCTGCATCCCTGCACCTGGACACAGGTGTAGGGAGAGACCTTCCAAGACAACTCAGTCTTACTAGATGACTAGGTGTCTGTTAATTGCTTGCAGTGTTGCCTGAGGTGATCCAGGTTCTAGAAAACGCTGTTCCCCTTGGACAGCTGTAGGAAAACCCAGAGACTGCTGTATGGCGGCCTCAGGTTGGATGGCACCTGCAATGCGGTTCATTTATGTGTGCACCACCGGGGCTGTATCATGGAACAGTCAACACTGAACTTACATCTTTGTATTGTACAAAGTGACAAATACTGCTCATTCTTTTGTAAGGGGAAGGCTTTGGCTAAACTTACACTTTACTGTTCCCTTTTTAATCACTGGTGTGATGATTAGGCAAAAAGACTTAGATTTTGAAGGGCTGATGACATCTGGTTTTATTTTGTTTCTGTTTTATCTCAAACAGCAGAAGACAAAGGTGAGTATTGCTAGACTTTTTATATGCTCTGCTATGTTACTGCCTAGACATGATCATTGGAAACAAACAGCAGTTACATGATCATGGTGATCTTTCAGCAGTTCGAGAAGATGCTATTTCTCAGCAGTGCCAGCTGTGCTCCTCACTGTTTCATGGAATGGTTCCAGCTTTTTGGTCCTTTGATATCTGAACCTGCTATTTGTTAAATATTGTCCTAGCATGCCTGAGCTCCTGCTTAGGAGATAAACTTTTTTTAGCGGAGTCCTTTCCTCTGTGGCAGGAAGTGAAACATTTTGCAATTTCCCTTGCACCTATTCACACCTTTGTTGGTTTTTGGGGTTTGGTTTTTTTATTATTTTTTTTTCTTTAAACAGAGATCCAGCCTAAAATAACTTATTTTGAATGCATCCTGCTCCTAGTGGATTTGATCCATGAGGGGACAGATACAATGCTTCACCTCCTTTATTCAGGTTGAAGTCCACAATATGGTGCTCCTGCCCTCTTCTTCCCACTTCGTGTTTGCTGAGGCCTTATGTGTCAGCAGAAAACATTTCTTGCTGAGGCACTAACAGTGGGCAATAATGGGATAGTGCAAAACACCTGCATTTTGTCTTCTAAGAAGCATGTTGGGGCCCATTGATGATACAGCAGCTTTACAACAGCAAGCAACTTTTGTTACTTAAATTTTAGTTTTGTGACATCGCACTGCTGAGAAATGGACCCAGTGCCAGAATTTCCCCATGTGTTTGTAGCTCAGCGCAAGCCCTTTTGCCTTACCATATGACAGCGGGGAAAGGAAGCCCCTGTGTTATGCCCCTCCTCTCCCCCCCAACCCACAGCTAGGGCCTTGGAACTGCAAATTCAGGGCTACGGGGATAAACTGTTATGATCCCCCCAACACCCTCTGGGGAAAAAAAATGGCTAGGTTCATTACTGAAAATCTCTTGTAGGTCTGGCACACTTCTGCCATGCATGTCAGTCCTTTCTGCTTTGGTCCTCACCTGCTGACCATGTCCTGTCTGACATGTCAATGGTGTGGTCCATCTTTCAGCATCGATCCTCACTACGCTTCGTGCTGAGCTGCCAGCTGCTGGCAAAGCCTGCTCGATTAGTGCCCATATGCCGCTATGCAAATGTGCGCGTCCGGGAGATGTTGCCAGAAGAGCCCTTGGGTTCTTGTTTTATGGTATTTTGTTGGCAGTGGAAGGGCTTTTAGCCTTCTTTCTCCTACTTCATAAAGCTCCAGCCAACCTTGTGTCAATGGCGACTTTCGTCATGTGCTGCAAAGGTGCCAGCTAATATGGCCCTACGAAAGTCGCCATTGACACAAGGTTGGCTGCAGCACATGATGGGCTGAGAGGGGTCTAATCCACCCGATGGTTCCCTAGCTAGGAGCGCTTCAGCTGCACTGTGATAGAGGGAATAAGTGCTGGGGCTGACAGCTCTGTCCGTCTCCATCTATACCTCTGTCTTCATCCTGACTGGATGCCCGGTGGAGCAAGTGGGTCTTGGGCTTCCTAGAGCTGTAAGATCTCTGCCAATCTTCCCCTCTTGCCTCATTGCATGCTCTCATAAGTGCCCTTCCCAAGGCCTTGCTTCTTTTTGGGCCTTTTTGCACTACTCTTGGACTGTGGGGTGTATTTACCTTTTCTGGTGTGCTGGGGGTGTCTGGGTATGTCTCCAGCCCACTATGTGTGGCCCAGGCTCTATAAGCTTGTTGCAAATTTTGGAGGTTGCTCAGAGTTTTCCAGGCAGCATGGACTGTAGGTGTCATAAGGAAATGACAGCTGAGCATTAAGCCGACTGCAGGGGGCACCTGCCTGGGCGGTGGCTGGGAACCAGATGCCTGTGTGACCCTGCGCTCTGCTCCTTCTCCTTGCAGAGTTGGATGAGGCAATGCGCTCCTTCGCAGAGAAGGTCTTTGCCTCTGAGGTGAAAGATGAGGAGATCAGGCAAGAGATCTCTCCTTTTGACGTGGAAGACATCTGCCCCATCTCACGCCAGGAAATGAGAGAGCACATGATACTTCAGGAGAGCTCTACCACAGCAGAAAAGCGGTGAGCAACAACCAGGGCAGTTGGGGGTAGGAGAGGAGCATTGTCTGCACATCCCCAGCCAGAGCTGGAAGAAAGCATAAATCGAGGCCAATGAAAACAGCTCACCACGCCCATGGGATAAATCCTTGGTAATCCCAGGGCATCTGGCAGGTACTTCAAGGTTTCCTCTCCAGCTGTTCCCACTGTTGGACAGAAAGACCCCTGGTCTCTGTTCCCTGGGTGTCAGCATGGCGACGGCCACAGAGCTGTTGGAGGGGGAGACCTGGAGACCTTTCTCTGGAAAGGTGTGACTGCCAAAAACCATGCTTGAAAGTCTGTGGCTACTTTGTGTGCTGTGGCCTCTACTCTTGGCAGTGTCTGTTTAAGGTGCTCAGAAAGCACCAGTGAGATGATTCATGTTGTGCACAGTTGGAACATGTCTGTAGTAAGTGCCCCTGACCCTGCACCTTCGTGTGGCCGTGGAGTCCCGGCTGTTTGCCTGAGGCTTTCCTCCCTGGCAGGAAGAAGCGCCTGTTCCGCATGAAGACAGTTGCCTTGGCCGTCCCTGTGGCTCAGAGGTCTATAACCAGACTGTCCACTATTGATGAGGTCATCTCTACCTCCCCCCTGTACCAGACCGTACCTGACTTTCAGCGGGTACAGATCACAGGGGATTATGCCTCTGGGGTAGGTACTTGCATGGCTATACCCTTCCCCATGCTGACTACCACCTCATCTAGTCTCTACATGTCCCTCAGTAGTGCCCAGCGCCACAGGCGTCTGTACCAGGTGCAGTGAGGATAGTCTGTGTCATCCAGCTCAGTCTGTGTCTCATGAGCGTCCGATGGTGCCCTGCTGCATCCCTGGAGGGTCTGGAGCTCAATTCCTTAGGAGGAATCTGTGGGGTGCTGCATGCTCCTGCTTGCACACAGCTATATTTGTCCGAGATTTGTGCGTGTCACAGAATCCCAGAATGGTTGGGGTTGGCAGGGACCTCTGGAGGTCATCTGGCCTAACCTCCCTGCTCAAGCAGTCACCTAGAGCCAGTTGACCAGGACTGCTATCTCATCCTATGCTAATTCCTCCTTCTCCTCCACAGACTCCTATTATATTTGTGCTGCTTCTGAGATACTGCTGGCAGGTCGCTCCCTCCCGGGCTGGAGCAGGTTGCTTAGCTTGGAGTTGAAGAGCAGAGGAGCAATCAGGGGAAGCTGAAAGCTCCTCCGTGCACAGGCACATATCTCATGCCATGACTGTAACTAGCTGCAAGTGCTGCATGGTATTCTCCCATGCTGCTCCAGTCTGACCTCTCTTGACTGCCCAAAACACTTGTCTGTGCAGTAAATCAAAAATTCTTGACACGTTGTGTCAATGTATGTTGTTGGTCCTGCTTCAGTTTCAGCCTGGGCTCCAAAAATAGCTTTTAGTGTTTTGCCCGGGCCTGGCTTCCATTTCAGCGCCAGCTAGAGTTTGCAGTGAGGAACATAAGAGGGGATGACAGCTGGAATTCACTGGTTCTGGCGTGAGGAACTTCCCTTTGCCATGTCTAGGACTTTGCCTATCATCCCTTTTTTGCCCTGCTCAGGCAGAGCAGTGTGAGGGAGGGGATGATAAGGAATGTATCTTGCTGTGCACAAAATTGTCCTCTTTACATCTTGGTGCAGCAGGGGATCTCTCAGGCAGCTAGGTTCCAGTTGCGTGGTTGTGTTCACCAACAGCCCTCTTGCAGGTGACAGTTGAAGATTTTGAAGTTGTCTGCAAAGGTCTGTACCGTGCCCTGTGCATCCGGGAGAAACACATGCAGCAATCTGTGCAGAGGTTCCCCAGGACCCCGTCTCAGTACCTGCGTGCTATCGAAGGCGAGGTCTGGAGGGCGAGTGACACTGGCCCAGGTACCTCTGGCCACCCGGAGGATTTTCCTCTCTGGCTTCAGCACGGGGTGGGTGTGGGTCAGAAAAGGGCTGTGGAAGTGCTCCACAGGGGAGTTGCTTGCCCAGGTCTCCTCTTCAGTGTCACAGTGGTGGGGCGGTCCCTGTCCTCTGCCTGGCGTGGAGGAGCATGGCAGGCTTGTGGGGTTTTGGCTGGCAGCTTGTGCCTCATGGTATTCTTCTTTTGGTCCAGTGTTCACCCCTCCAGTGAAGGATGGACAGGACCCCTTTGAAACGGGGAATCTTGGCGAGGACCTGGGATACCACATCCAGATGAAGGATGGGGTAGTTTATGTCTATGGAGACAAAGCAGCAGCTGAAAGAGATGAGCCAAAGGACCTGCCCTACCCCAGCCTCGAGCACTTCGTTGATGACATGAACTTCCTCTTGGCCCTGATCGCACAGGGGCCCGTGTAAGTGCACAGCCCAGCACTGCTGGGTGCAGCTGAACAGGTCCTGCCCCAGCAGGCAGAGGGTGGGCAGGGCAGAGCCAGGGTTGTCCCCTTCTGTTCCTGGGAGGAGGGAGGAACCCGCTGATTCCATACCTGCAGCCTGCTGGCTGCAAAGTGTCCTTGGCCCTTGCCGGCCGTCTTGATTGGGATCTTCAGCAAAGTCAGCATTCAGGGATTGGAGACGTGCCCTGCAGGTATGCTCACAGCTGGCCAGGCCTTCCTTTGAAGCTCTGTAACAGAGCCAGGAGAAGCACCTTAGGGAAGCAGTCCAGGCCAGCATGAGCTCCTGCAACTCAGGTGAAAGCTGCATCCCTGTGTTTGATGGGCCATGCCCCCGTGTTGAGGGGTAAGGAGCCCAGTCACTGTTGTGCCCTTTGCTTTCACTAGTAAGACGTACGCTCATCGGCGCCTGAAGTTCCTCTCGTCCAAGTTCCAAGTGCATGAAATGCTAAATGAGATGGAAGAGATGAAAGAGCTGAAGAACAACCCCCACCGGGACTTCTACAACTGCCGAAAGGTAAACGGCAAGGCTTGAGACCCTAGTGACTCTTGAAGACAAGCTGTCTTGGTGCCTTCCCCTCCCTGAGAGCTGGATATTAGAGTCAAGGTCTGTGGTTCCTATATTGTTCCTGCTACTGGGATGGTGCTGACTGGGCTGCTCTTGGTCTAGGCCTATTGTGTTCATCTGCCGGGCTGAGCCGTGCTCCCCGTACAACTTGGGCTCACCTGAGGGGTTTGTTAGCATCCCAACTTGAAGCTGGATAGCTGTCCCTCTGGTTTCTCAGGTGGACACACACATCCATGCTGCAGCCTGCATGAACCAGAAGCATCTTCTGCGGTTCATCAAGAAATCATACTGTGTGGATGCTGACCGTGTAGTTTATGATGCCAAGGGCAAACAGCTGACCCTGAAACAGCTTTTCCAGCAGCTCAATCTGCACCCCTATGACCTGACAGTGGATTCCCTGGATGTCCATGCTGTAAGTGGTAGGGCATTTACTGTAAGACCACTCTTGGGTCACTCTCATGTAGTGTTTGTAGTGTTTGTGGCAGGATGTAGCAGCTTGTGGCTTTCCCATTTTGGGTTGTTCGGATCAGTCCCTGCTCAGCTGGTATGCTTGGACCCAGTGTGTGAGTATATTCATTCGCCCCTGATCCTCCCTACTCCAGGGGCGGCAGACATTTCAGCGCTTCGACAAGTTCAATGACAAGTACAACCCTGTGGGTGCAAGCGAGCTGCGTGACCTCTATCTGAAGACAGAGAATGCTATCAATGGCGAGTACTTCGCTACCATCATTAAGGTGAGAATACAGGGGAGGAGAGAGCAGTCAAGCTGTGGTGCTGCTGTGCCCAGCAGCTGGAGGGTCCCCATGCGACGGTCTGCTCTGGTTTGCAGGAGGTTGGCTCTGATCTGGAGGATGCCAAGTACCAGCACGCGGAGCCTCGGCTCTCGATCTACGGGCGATCAGCCGAGGAGTGGCCCAAGCTAGCCAACTGGTTCAACAAACATCGGGTCTATTCCCCCAACATGAAGTGGATGATCCAAATACCCAGGATTTAGTATGTGCTGTGGGTCTGAGAGTGCACTGTGCCTTACAGTGCCTTACTACACCTCCTTTTTTATCCCAAAGGGATTATGGGGACAGTGGGCCATGTTGTTCCTCTGCTAGCAGCTAATCCCTGTCTCTGTCCACAGCGATGTGTTCAGGTCTAAGAATTTCCTCCCACACTTTGGGAAGATGCTGGAAAATATCTTTGTTCCTGTGTTTGAGGCAACTGTCAATCCTCAAGCCCACAAAGAGCTGAGTGTCTTTCTACGTCATGTGAGTGTCACCTGATGATGTTGCCAGGGTGTGGTGAGCCCTCACATTCCTGTTTGTGCACAGGAGATCAGGTATTGCCCCTGACGTGGAAAATGTCACCAGTGGGCTTGTGGCCCTGCCGCCACATTCTGGGAAGGGGTGTGTGTGTCCAGAAGTGGTGGGAGGGGTCAGACTCCCCGAGCTGGCTGCTGTGGGGCTGTGAGAAATGCTGCCCACTCACCTCCTGAAGTGGTTTGGTGTGAGCTTCATTTCTAGCCTTTGATAGAGCTTGGGGGTTTGTAAGGAGCAAGGTCTGCAACCTTGCCCCTGACTGTGGTCTTGGGTGGGCAGGGGTAGAGGCTCTGGCTGGGCTGTGGGACGCTGCGGTGGGGCGGGGTGAGTCAGCCTACCTGGGCATGAGGAGGTGGAGAGCTTTGAGATGCAGATCTTTTGTTACCCTGCCAAGCAGATCACTGGCTTCGACAGCGTGGATGATGAATCCAAGCATAGTGGACACATGTTCTGCACTAAAAGCCCAAAGCCAATGCAGTGGACTTCTGAGAAGAACCCATCCTACACCTACTATCTATACTATATGTACGCCAACATCCTGGTGCTTAACAACCTACGCAGGTGAGGCCCAGGATCTGCTAAGGCACCTGTGATGGGCTGGCAGAAGGGGGGTGGCCTCAAAGAGCTGTCTCAGCTCTTCGATTGTTGGCGTGGAAGAAGTGGGGCCCTTCTTGCTCTACCACCAGCATAGTTTGGAGCTTTGTGTCCCAGAGCAATCCAAATGCTCCTTGGTAGGAAGTGTGATGGACCGGGGTGAAAACTTTGGGATTGCTGAGGTGCATCTATTACATGCACAGAGGAGAAAAGAGAACAAGTAATGTGCTCCTAGGTCAAGCTGGGTTTCGGGAACCCACTGGTAGGGGCAGAGCTGGACCTCGAGTCAGGGAATCTTCCATTGTGTGCCACCTAACCCTGCTGCTTGCTTGCTCTGAGTCCTCCTTCCATGTGCCTAGACAGCGTGGTATGAACACGTTCCTCTTCCGTCCACACTGTGGGGAAGCCGGTGCCATCACACATCTGCTTACAGCCTTCATGACAGCAGATAATATCTCCCATGGTCTCAACCTCAAGAAGGTAAGCGGAGTAGTCTGCCACAGAGCACCCTGGGCACGGCAGAGGAGAACGTGTTCACAGGTGGCCTCCACTGTAGCTGACAGTTAACTGCGCCTCTGCTTTAGACTAATGCAGACAGCCTGGCTTCAGGCAGATGTTACATGATTCTCTGGGTTTCTCCAGGTGTGTTTGGGGATGTAACTGAGAAACATATTCAGTTTTCAGGGGTTTGGCCTCACAGACCTATCGCTGGATATGTCTGTTATCACTGGAGCCAGCTGAGTACTGAAACCAGAACTCCCTTGGCCTCTTGTGCTCCACGAGGGCCCTGGAGGATTGCTGGCTTGTCTATCTCTTTTCTAGCACGCATGAGCTCTGTGCGCCAGACTTCCCGGCTGGGGCACTGGGCTGATCTGAGGAGTGACCCTGGAGAGGTGGAAGGTGCAGCAACTTTATCCCTAACCTGGCAACTCTGCTCATTTTTGCAGAGCCCGGTGTTGCAGTATCTGTACTTCCTCGCCCAAATTCCCATTGCTATGTCCCCACTCAGCAACAACAGCCTCTTCCTGGAGTATGCCAAGAATCCATTGCCAGACTTCCACCAGAAGGGTCTCATGGTGTCCCTTTCTACAGATGACCCCATGCAGTTTCATTACACCAAGGTACGGCGTGAGGTGACCGCCTCCTGCTGCGTGGCACTGGGGTTGGGGCTGCACGGGCCTCGTGTTCCAGGGGAGCCGGCAGCGTTGGCAGAGGTCCGGCACGCCGGGCCCTCCCTGGGACAGCCCTAGCAGCGCCGCTGCCGCCCGCTAACACCGCCTGTGGCTGCAGGAGCCCCTGATGGAGGAGTACGCCATCGCTGCCCAAGTCTTCAAGCTCAGCACCTGTGACATGTGTGAAATTGCCAGGAACAGCGTCCTGCAGTGCGGCCTGTCACACGAGGTAGGCGCCGGGCCGGGCCCTGCCCGGGGAAGAGGGGGTGGCAGGCCGCGGGGGGAGCCCGGCGGCTGCCAGCGCCTCTCTGGTGGCCGCCAGCGGGGAGCCTCCGAGGTCTGTACCGCCGCGCGTCTCTCCGGCAGGAGAAAGCCAAGTTCCTGGGGGAGAACTACCGGGAAGAGGGGCCCCAGGGCAACGATATCCGGAAGACAAACGTGGCGCAGATCCGCATGGCGTACCGCTACGAGACCTGGTGCTACGAGCTCAACCTCATCGCCGAGGGCCTCAAGGCGGACTAGGCGCGCGGCGGGGGCGGGGCGCGCGCAGTAAAAAGCGCCGTCTGTCAGCAGCTGCCTGCGCCCTGCGGAGAGGGGGCGGGGCCGGGCGCCGGAGTGACGGCGGCGGCAGCCAATGGGCGGTGGCTCGGTGCGCGCCGGAGCGTGCTGCGGGAGCGGGGCCGGGGCCGCGGCGCGGCGGGTGAGACGGGGCGCGCGCGGGCCCGCTCTGCGGCCGCGCGACACCGGGGGCCCCCCGGACGGGACGGGGGGGGGGGGGGAGGGAGCGGCCCGGCCCGGCCCGGTGGGGGGGGGGGGGGGGCGCCGCGCCGTCGCGGCCGCGCTCGGGGGCTGCTGGACGGGGCGCGCCGGCGGCGGAGTCGGGCGGGAGCGGGGGCTGCGCGGACCCATCGCTGCCGGCGCCGGCGAGAGCCTGGGGCTGCGGGGGGGGGCTGTAAGGGGGCGGCGCGGCGGAGTGTGCCGCCCCTGAGCGGGGAGGCGAGCGATGCTGCAGGCGGGGACGGTACTCGCCACCCGAGGGGTCCCCGCCGCCCCGTCCCGGGCAGGCGGGGGGGGGGGGGAGCAGCGACGGGACCGTTTCCCCGCGGGCGGTGCGCGAACGGGAGCCGCACCCACGGAGGACGCGCAGCGGCTGCCCGGGAGGAGCCGCCAGCCCCGCGTGTCGCCCGGCCCGGGGGAGGGGGGGTCGGGGGCGTCTGACGGTGCGGAGAAGCGCCTGGAGGAGGGTGCAAAGGCGGCCCGGGCGGGCTCCTCCCAGCGGCGCCCCGAAACGGGACCAGAGGTGACAGACACACGCTGACTCATGGGACACTCCTTCTGGACATCAGGAAACACTTTTTCACGGTGGGGGTGGCCGCACGTTGGCACAGGCTGCCCGGGGAGGTGGTGGAGTCTCCATCCTTGGAGAAAGTCAAAAGCCATCCAAACGTGGTCCTGGGGAACCTGCTGTAGGTGGCCCTGCCTGAGCTGGGGGTTGGACAAGGTGTTCTCCAGGGGTCCTCTCCCACCTCAGCCACTGCGATTCTGTACAGAGTTTCTTTAGGGCAAATCATTTACTAATGGGCTGCGGTGGTGTACGTAGGGTCCTTTCTGGCAGTGCTGTCCTAGGGCACGGGGTGCAGGCTGCCACACCGGAGCAGTCTCCCCCTGCCTTTCCCAGGTCACTGCGTGGCCCCGCCATGTTCCTGGTGGTGTGGTGGAACACAGCCTTGGTGGGCGCCTGGCTGCCACGACTGATAGAGCCCTAATAGTGGTGGGAGCTCTTCTTCTCGACAGTGGGGGCTTGCATCAGCCCTAACGACGGAAGAAAAGTAGAAGAGTTGCAGGAAAAACAGCCCCTGGAAATGTGCATTTGGGCGATGGGGGTTGTGGTTTCTGCTGTCCCTGTCTGCCAGAGTTACGGCAGGGAGGGGTGGGTGAGCGGTGACCTCGCTGCGTGGGATGGCAGAGTGGAGCGGAGAAATGCGAAGCTGCTGCGGAAGCGGCGTGCTGCCCTTCCCGAGCTCCGGCGGCTGGAGGGGAGGTGCAGCGGTCTGGTCCAGCCGGCCGCTCAGTCGCGGGCTGGTGAGGGAACGGCCGACGCGGCGTATTTGCTGGAGCGATGGACGTGTCCTGGCCAGGGTCAGGAGCCCCGCGGCTCCCGGGAGCGTGGTGTGTCTGTCAGTCGCTGCTCAGACTGGTCATCTCTTCAGGGGCTTGCAGGCAGGATTGAGCGAGTTGGTTACTATCTGAGCATTTAGAAGTTAAACTCCTGTAGGGATGGTATGTGGTGAGTGAAAAAATGGACCCTGGAAGATTTTAGGTGCCCTGTCCCAAAAAGCACGGCTCTTGGGCTGCGTGCTCCAGTTTGCCTTGAAGAGAAGGTGTGTGCAGAGGATGTCTGCGGGTGTTGGGTATGGTGGGAATAAACGGTGGCGGCCTTGAAAACATTCCTGCTGGAAACAGCTGGCTGGGGGATCTGTCCTGGAACGCTGAGTGCTAGCACTGTGCATTGCCGCTCAGCCAAATTCTTCACTCAGTCTTCTAGCATGGATGTGGCTCTTTCCCTGTAGCTCTGGGAACGTGGTATCTGGATGGGTGTCTGAGAGGTTTTCTGGTGCCACCTCGCTCTGCACCCGCTGAACCTCTTGGGGCAGCTGCCGCCACGCCGCTGAGACGTCTCCAAAGGACAGAGGGGCCGGTTGTTGTGACCCCACGCAGCCGATCTGTGGTGGCCCTTGTAACATAAAGGTGGTCATGGTGTTGTGGTGATGTCAGCCCTGAGGGAAGCCTGGAATCTCACCTCTGACAGTTGCACCAAGAAATGGCTCCAGGATAACTCAAGTTTGAGTTCAACTTTCTCTCTGTCCCCACCTTGGGTCTTAGTTCCTGTGTGAAGCTGCAGCATTCCTGGGGCGCGCAGTCAGCTTGTGTCTGAGTCAGCTGCCGTTTTCACTGTTGCTAACCTGAGCGTTCAGATACTGTGAGTCAGGTTAAAAAAACATGACTTTAAAATAGCACGTTGCGGGTTCCTCCTTTTATACCAAAAAGCCTTCAGAGCTTACGTGTTTAAAGTGTTTGGGGCTTTTTTTTTAAGCGTGGGTAAAAACTTACTTTCAAGAAGTTCAATTTCATCACTACAGAAAAAGACTGAAAGTTGAAAGATACAGATATATCTTTCTTGTCGGTACAAAAGTCTTAGGACCCGTAGCAGAGGTCAGGCTTAACCTCCTTTTGCCATGTAATTAAGATCAGCATCGCATTTACTTTGTCCAGGGGCGGTGCTTTACGTGGCCATGGATCTGATGAGGTGGAACTCCATTCCTCAGCGTGATAACGCAGAAGCTTTGAACGAGTTAACAACTGGAGTTGCTTTGTATCGAGATGGAAATGACTAAGCATACCACATTCCTGAAGTGTTACTTATTTTGATATAAAATCTGCTTGTTTGGTACTGCCCGTGTCTTTTAGGCATCAGCATGGCAGAGTTTTGGTCAGAAAAGCTTCAGGTTTGTTCTGGAGCTGAATAGAACGGGAGTAGCTGGGAACTCTGGAAGGCGTCCTTTCTGCTGTGCTGGTTGTCCCGTCATCCCTCCAGGACTGAGCTGGCAGCTTCCTTAGACTTCAGAAGACCAGAAGCTGTCTTTTATTTGGCTGCCAGCACAGGAGGCTTGGTGACGAGGAGGTCTCTTGGGTGGTTTAGAACTGCACGGCTCTCATAAAAGGAGCGACAGGTTACTTCAGAACTGCGTGGGCTTGCCAAGTCAGTGATTTGCGTGTTCTCATGCCTGTTGTGCAGCAGGATAAGGTAAGGTGGTGTGTTAGTGCCTTCGTTTAGCTAATCAGCTGCCGGCGTGAGCGCGGTAAGGGGGGTTGTAGAGTACCAGCAGCACCTGCAGTGGGTGGGCTTGACCTCAGCATTAAAGAGCATTCTTGAACAGCACTGGCAGCATTCTCTCCTTGAGCGTGTGCTTTCAGGAAATGGAATTGTCTTGAGACTTTCCATGGAAAATGCTTAGCATGTTCTCTGGCTTTCAGAATTGGAAAAAGAGTCAGGGCTGCCTATCATGTGATGTGAATGTGCCTCATTCTTCTGCTTGGGATAAAGATACGGAAGCTGTCTTCAGACAGTGTGGATCGGAGAGGCTGTCTTTTGGGAGAAATGGGTGATACTTTGTCTAGAAATTATTTAATTTCTCTTCACCCAAAACTACTGCTGTCAATGACATAATTCAGTATTCCTGACTACACCGAACTGCTGAAAGTACTAATGCAGTAGGGATGATAAATTTGGCTTCTGTGGAAATACCGAGAGGCAAACTAAAGCCACTGAAGACGTTTGGAAGGAGAGGTCAGGAGAGCAGCAGTCGTGTTAAGTCTGGTTAGTTTGTGACAGGAACGGTGCGTGTGGTCCCTGAGGTACAGGTGCTGACTGCCGGACTCAGGTGGCCTCTACCAGTTCTGTGTCCCTAAGCTGTGTTTTGGCCTATCTCAGGCTGTGTCTGAGGGTTACTTAGCTTGGATCAGACCACCCCAGTCTGCTCTTCACCAGAGATCAGTCTCTACCCGTGCCCTGGCTCATGTGATGAGCTCAGATTAAATGCCTAGTTCTTGATAGCAGCCACCTGCCCTGCAAGCCCGGGCAGGTGACGAGTGGCATTCTTCTCCTCGGATGGTTATTTTGGAAGATACAGTTCAGGGCTGTAGCTGATGGAGCAGCACCGAGCAGGAGAGAACGTCGGGTGCTTTAAGCTTATGCTCTGCCGTCTGTGTTTAAGATGAGCCAGGAGCCATGTGTTTCTAGTTGTATCTGGTAGTTCACAGAGCAACGACATGCCTTGGAAAGACCTTTGCTGTTGCACTCAAAACTGTACGGCTTCTTAGGTAAGTGGAGCTTATTGCTTCACCCTCTGAGTAATACTGCTTCTGCAGGCAGTGCGTGGAGCTCCACTGGCTGGAGAAGTCATATTACTTGGTAGGATTATGCTGCAGGAGAAGAAATGAACTCAGTGTGGATCCTGTTTCTGCGTATGGGTCTATGTAGCTCTGGATGCCGGCGTCAGGCGATTGCTTGAGCACTGGGTGAACTGCTTGAGCTCTGGGCGTTCGTCAGGGAGCCGAGGCAGGGGCAGCACCGCAGAGAGGCTCACCAGTACCTGTGTGCTGGCTGGGACTGTGCCGCTCCACCGTGTTTCTCAGTTGCTGGTTGTGCCTCATCATGGAAGCACAGATGTGGACAGTAAGGGAGGTCGGGACCGTTAGGCTCTGTATCAGGAGGCAGAAGTACCGCAGGATGGCTGAGGAAACTACAGCAAATGCGCTTTTTGTTGCACCCTTACCAACATGAGTCGCAGGAGGGGAGGGTATGGGGCAGGCTGGCAGCCAGCAGACCTGACCCGCTTGAGCACAGGCGCGCTCTGAGGATGGACCCCCCCATTGAACGCTGAGCAGGGCTACTCGGTCTGCTCTGTGCCGGGATTTGCCCTCAGGGATGCTGCAGGCGGGTGTTTTGCCGGGCTGCCCGCCTGCGCCCAGGGGGAGCTGCCAGCGCTGTTGGGAAGCAGAGGGGCCTTTGGTGCCAGGGGTGGGCTTTCTGTCAGCGTGGAGCTGCGCGTGCTCCGTGAATGCATACGCTGCCCCTTGAAGCACGCAGTGCTGTGAATGAGCCCGCTGCTGCGCGCTGCGAGGTCTTTCCGGGGGCCTGTGCGAGTTCTGCATCCAGTGGTCCTGCGTTTGACGACCTGGCAGGGAGTAAAGGTGCCTGGTCTGAGGCTGTACGGGCTGAGAGGAGGCCGTTTCGCCCCTCTCCTAGCCTGCCTTTCCCCGTCAGAGCCTTTGCCAGCTCGTGCTTCAGCTCCCGGGGAGCGGCGCCGAGCGCTGTTGCTGCAGGAGAGCTGCGGTGGCGGAGGAGAGGGGAAAGATGCTTTCCTGTCTGCTAATCAGGGCTGTGCACACAGGGGTTGAGGAAGGATGGCTCTGCTCTGGCTCAGGATGTTTTGGAAACACCGCCTATTTGCAGGAGAGGGCAGAGGCCCCGTGCTGCCGGGGGGAACATAGCAGCCCGGCCGTGCAGGACGAGGGTCTCGTGGTGGGTGCAGTGCCCGGGGCAGGGAGTGGGGAGAGCCGGGAGGAGTGGTTTGCTGTGTTGTGTGTTCTCTCATTCTCGAACTTGTTCCGCTGTCTCCCTGCCCCTCCGCGAGGGGATCAGCAGCCCTCTTCTCTCTGCTGGCCCCCTGCCCGCGTCTCGCTGCCGGCGGAGTGGGGAGAGGAGGGCGCGCTGTGCTGCGCTGGAGCCGCAGTGCCACCTGCACTGTGGTGGCTTCACCTCACTGCCTCGGAGACGTGCTGGGCGGTGGTCAGGAGCCGTGTGGCTATGAAAGCGTTGAGGACACGGTGGAATGGTGATGAGGACAGAGGGCTGATGATGGAGCAAACATTGCCAGTTCAGTTGCTTACCCGGATTGTCCGAGTTTAGCTCTGAGTTGGGAGAGTTACCGGCAGCTGTCTGGGACAATGTGATTAGCAATGCCAGACTGCAAGAACCCATGCTGTTCTCTCTGGAGACAGGCAGCAGCGAGCTTCTTGCCGCAGCGAGCAATGCTGCTTTGGTAGAGAGTGCGAAAGTGCAGCAGAGAGCCGAGGCTTGGTGCCACGTGTGCCCAAGCCATCACTGAATTGCTTGGGGAGCCCTGGGCTGTCCTACATCAATGAGCTTTCTCACTGACTGTGTCAAATAGGTCCGCCAAGGGCAGTGCTTTTCCTTTAAGTGCCCCACAAATGCCTCTGCCAAGCAGATCGCAGCGCCAGGGATAGAGCCCGTAGCGCCGGAGCCCTGGAATTTGAGGAGCAGTGTCAATGGTGGGAAGGATGTGGTCCTCTGCTGCGGCAGGGGCTCTCCACACCCAGCCTGGCGCACAGGGCATGAACCCTTGACAGGCAGGTTTAAGCTCCTCTGTCTTCCAGCTTGGTTTGCTTCCCATCCTTGGTTCTGCAAATTCTTACAGGCTCTGGTGAGTCAATGAAGACTGGGTGTCGCACTCACAGCTTTGGAGGACACCAACCCAGTTTTTGGCGGTGGGATCTGGCTGGATCTGTCAGGTGGAGCCTGAGTACAAGCTTTGTTTGACCTGTGTTCCCACCTGGAGCAAGTCTGGCTGGCTTTCTGCAGAGGTCCTCTGTTTTTGCTGCCCGTGTGGGATGGGGACTGCTTGCTGCAGGGACACTTCTCAGTGCCTGAAGGCAGCGTGGCCGGGCTTGCTGCATGGCGACCTGGCCTGAGCCCAAGCTTTGCCACGCACTTGTCTCCTCGTACAAATGGAGACCCGGAGGGTTGGAACTTCTGAAATGAGGTAGCTTCCTGGAGAAAGGGAGGAACGGAGCATATTAGAGCGTATGGGCTGCTGTCTTCTGTCCAAGATGCGTTTTCAACCACGTTGTCAGATCTGCGAATATTGGGTGATGCCTTGTAAGCTACAGACAGAGCCAAAGGGCTCTGAGGCTGGGGACTCCATGTGTGAACTGGCTGTACTGAGGTCATACTGGACCTGTGGGTGCTGGCTCTGTACAGCCACCCAGGTTCTCCCTGGGGTTCACCTGCCTTCCTTGCTGCAGGACCATCTGGAGGACTGTTTGCTGTATCCTCTGGATTGTATGTTGGGGTGGTCTCAAACAGCATAGCTCCTGTTTGCACAGGCTCTGCTTGGGTAGGAGAAGTCATAGTGTTTCTTTAGCATTCCTTCTCCTCTGCTGATCTAAATACAGGGCTATTTTCCTCTTGAGCACGAGAACTCACCAGTTTTGTCTGCCTTTTGGCCTCTGTTGTATGCCTTTTAAAACATCCCCTGGCTACAAGCCACAGGCTGGGCACCACTGCCCTCCAGTCTCTCTGGTGGCAAATTTAGGTCAGGTGTTGACAAACAGAACATCAGACAGGTTTTTACTTGTGTTGTGCAGCAGGAGAGTACTTGTGGGATGAGGAGTGCAGTTGGGCTCTTCTCCAGTCATCACAACTGTCCTAGTCCTCCTGTGTGCAGCGGCCAACGTCCTGCTGCTGCTGCCTCTCTGGAGAAGTAAATGTGGTTCTTTTTCTGTATAGCTGGCGTGGTGTCTTGTACCTTGCTGTGTTTCTGCTGTGTTGAGAGCTCTGGTAGAGACACCGTGCCGCAGTGGGTTGGCTATGTGCTGCCTGAGGTGCTCTGAGCAGTACAGAGCATCAGGAGAAACGGAGCCCTCCTGCCTGGCCTGCGTCGGTGCAAGAAAGGAGCCAGGGGCTGGCTGAGAGCTCTGCTACGGACAGGCTGTGCTCCTGGGCCATTAAACAATTTCCTTGAGTTTGGACCCTTTGAATCCCTGGCTGTGTTTTTTTCCTGTTGTGGTGTTTTGTTTGTTTCTTAAGCCAGTGAGACCTCTATTTCCTTTTGTTAACCCTCCCAGATATGTGCTACAGAAACAGGCTTTGTGGGGAGCGCGCTCTGGAAGCCAGTCTTGAACATGTGATTTGGGGAGGAATGTTCTTCAGCAATTGCCAGAGAGCAGCTGGGAGTTCCTGGTGGTGTGCGTGGCTGGAGTGCAACTGATGGGTCTTTTCTTCTTTTTGTCCGCAGGTCGTGCTAGCAGGCAGTCCTTCCAGAGCTGACGCCCAGGGGCGGCTCTTGGACACCACTAGGTGCATTGGAGTCTCATGCCAACTTGGTGTGTGCAGGACACGGGTGGACCTGGACACAGCTGGAGATGGGGTGTTTTTAAGCACATTGGCACTTGCCATGCACCCAACAGGGTCGGTGGACAGTAGCTTCTCCCGCTCTGCTGTGCAGACCCTCTCCCGGAGCCACTGTCGCAACATCAAACAGAAGATCTCCCAGTGGGAGGGAAGGACACAAGGGTGCTCCAGCAAGGAGAAACAGCAGCTGAAGGACTTTGGAGTAAAGTATGATCCCAGCTGCGATGCTCTACCCAAGGTGAAGCCAGAACATACAGAGAAGGGCAGAAAGACTGGGTCCAAAGATCCAAAGAGCCTTGGTTTGGACTTCAGGGAAGATGCACGGGGCTGCTTGCAGACTGATGACTGTGGTGTCCTCAAGCCCTGTGCATGCAGCCTAGCTTCCCACGCCGAGGAGAAAGGAGCCTTGCAAGCAGGCTTCCTGGACCCAGGAGTGACACTGCCCCCAGGGAACTTCTATACCTCACAAGCTCTGTGGAGGAGAGTAGATCCCCTTCTACCTGGCAAAGCCCCACCATTTCCCTTGGACCTTCAGAGAAGGCGAGGGAGATGTGGCTCCACGGAAAGAGAACTTAAAATCAAAGGAGTGGACTCTCTCTGCAGGGCAGAGAAGAGCTTGAAAAGCATTTACTCTGAGGCTGAGGGGCAAGAGGAGGAGCCAGCTGCTGTCCCACCACCCAAGCCCCGTAGGACTTTCCGCTATCTTGCAGAAAAGGGTGCTAGTAGCTGTAGCGATGCCAGTGCTACCAGGGAAGCTCCCCTACAGAAGCAGCATGGTGGAGATTTGGTGTCGTCCTCCAACAATCCTGAGAAAGGAATAGCCAGCAGGAGGATCAGAGGGAGAACCCAGAGGTACATTGATTCATCTCTCATGTCTGAAACACGTTTCCTTAAATCAGTTTCTGGGTTAAACCCATCTTCAGATGGGTTTAAACAGCTTGCTTGCCATGATGTCCTTTTGGAGGTGCTAGTAGTGATGATGCCTCTGTTGATGGGGAGGGGTATTTCTGGATGAAAGTATCCCCTTTCCAGCATTGCGTATACACTACTTTTGCTGCTGATAATCTTGCAAAGAAGGCTAAAAGCTCCAAACGGATGTCCGTCTCACACCTTAAAACAGAGCTGAGTGACAATATGCTGGCCCCAGGGAGAGTGCTGCCTCCTCCTTGCCCTGCGCTTGTCCTCAGCTGCAATTTCTGGATTACAGAATAGCTTTCTCTTGGGGCAGTACGGCTGCTAAATGTTCCGGCTTTCCTGTGAGTAAAAGATTCACTTGTTGCTTAAAGCTGGAGGCTGTCAGCTCTTGCGGTATATTTGGCTATTGTTCCCTCCTTCCCGTACGCAGGTCCTTGTTACAGAGTGAAGAACCTCTGAGCTAGCGTGGTGCCAGTTCTGCTTACAGATGAGCTGCCTAGGGCAGCTGTGCTGGAGAGCAGCGGGAACATTATAGTGGAGATGTGGCCAGGACTCCTGAAACCTTCTTTCACTGGGGCAAAGTGTGCAGCAACAAACCAAATTTCATGATGATGGGCTAAATCTCTGCCAGCTCCTTTGTGACTTCTGTGCCGTAATTTTGAAATGGAGGCCAAGTGTATGAAAAAGCAAACTCGCAAATGCAATAACACCCTTAGCGTGAGCAGTAGGAGAGGTCCAGTAGAAAGCAGTGCCCTCATTCTGAGTACTGCTGCAAGTGCTTAGTTTGCAAAACATGTTTTGGGTACTTGCCTCTGTGACACGATGGGACTTGCCATACCTGCTTGGAGCGTGCTTGGCCATGGAGCCTCCAACTTTATTTTTAATTTAAAAATCTCCCAGAGTAAGTGAGTAGGACTCGCTTGGTGTGCTGGTTTCGGCTGGGATAGAGTTAATTTTTTTCATAGTAGCTTGTGTGGTGCTATGTTTTGAATTTGTGATGAAAATGGTATTGATAACACAGCAGTGTGTTAGTTATTGCTGAGCAGTGCTTGCGCAGCCTCAAGGCCTTTTCTGCTTCTCACGCTGCCCCACCAGCGAGCAGGATGGGGATGGGCAGGAGGCTGGAGGGGACACAGCTGGGACAGCTGACCCCAACTGACCAGAGGGGTATCCCAGACCGTATGGTGTCGTGCTCAGCAGTAAGAATTGGGGGGAAAAGGAGGAAGGGGAGGGGGACATTAAGAGTGATTGCATTTGTCTTCCCAAGTCGCCGTTATGCGTGATGGAGCCCTGCTTTCCTGGAGATGGCTGAACACCCGCCCGCTGAGGGGAAATAGTGAACGAATCCCTTATTTGGCTTTGCTTGCGTGCACAGCTTTTGCTTTACCTATTAAACCGCCTTTTTCTTGACCCACGCGTTTTCTCACTTTTACCCTTCTCATTCTCTCCCCCATCCCACTGGGCGAGAGCGAGTGAGTGGCTGTGTGGGGCTGAGCTGCCGGCTGGGGTTAAACCCCAGCACTTGGAAATCAGAGAGTCCAAAGTGGAGCATCCATGTGCTTGATGGCCTTGATGAGGACCATACTCTGTGTGGACTGGAGACAGAAACTCACTGGTACATGCAGATGCCTTTAGGAGAAGTTACGCTGGTTTTCCTCTAGGAAATCTTTTGAGTTTGAGGACATCCAGGGCTTCCGCAACCGGATGGCAGCCACCAACTCCCACAGACTTCGAGAAGAGACAAATGGCACTACAGGATCCAGGCTCGTCTACACACAGTCAGAAGACAACATCTACGAGGACATTATCTGTATGTGCCTGTGCTTCTGGGGGATGCACTCGCTTTATTTAAGGGTAGCAAATGTGCTGGGGAGGGAGGAATGATGATGAGAATGCATTGAGGCCCTTGCCAGCTCTGTGACTTTTAAGGTCTTCCTCATCTGGGGTTCTTGTTGGTGTTAGTAACTGTCTGGATGTGAGCAGTCTGATTTCAGATGCCATGGAAGGTCGCTAGAATTGGCCTGTGCTAAACTGATTTCTTTATTAGCTCTTCAAATGCTTTGCTCAAGTGCTGCACAGAAATCAGTGTGAACACTGACAAAATTACCTGCTTTGCAATAGAGCTACTTTCTCTGCAGTGGTAGAAGCATTTTGTTTTGCTGAGTCCGCGTACAGCTTGCCGAGTTGATGGTAGTGGGTTGGAAGGATCTTTGAGTGGTGGGAACCTAATCCATCTTAAACCAGGTCTGGCTCAGACCCTGTTAATGCTTGGCAGACAACTGCACACTCTTCCCGCTTACATCCCTTGCAAGAATTCAGCACTTCATCTCCTTTCATAAATCCCCTGTCCGATGCTTTTTCCAGGTCCTGCAAAAGAGAACCCCTACGAAGATATCAGAGCACTGCCCTTACCCTTGTGGAAGGTCCCATCTGTCTGGAAGCTACCACCCCCCCGGAGCACCAGCAGGGCTCCCAAGGTAGGGTGAGGGCATTAAATTGTGATGTCGTGTAAATTGTCACAGAGAGTCATCCTCGCAAGGGCCCTATTTTGTGCTCCCCCGGCCCCCCCATTCTCCACTGCTATGTCATTGTTTTTCCTTATTTTTTATTGTTTCTTATTAATGTAAATGATAACGAACAGCCATAGCAGTAGCAATTGATTAAGCTGCTAAGGAGCAAAAGAATAGGAACAAGAGAGTGTTGATGAGGTGGTTGAGTGTGTGGGGTGGGTGTGGGACGGAGAGCTTGGTAGAGCAGGAGGGTGCAGGAAGTTTATCATTTGTAATGTGACTCTCGTGACTGAGCTTGGACCAAAACTTAATCCCATGCTTAACTATCTCTTCTGATTCTGTTTACTAGCCTCCCCCCAAACCTGCCTTCCTCAGTCGCAAGACTCTTGAGCTAAAGCCCTCCCAGACAAGTTTCCAAGGGAAAATGGTGAAGGACACAACCCTGCCCGTCACACTGACCGAGTGGAAGCTGTTCCGCGCAGTAGAAGCTGCTAGCAAGAGAAAGAACTTGCCTTGGGTGAGATTTAAGCATGAAACATTACTTCTTGCATGGCATTTCAAACCCTTGTTGCTTTGTCTAGCACCTTCTAAAGCGCTTTGTAAGTGGTCACGGAACTGTGTGTCTGGCAGTAGTGCTGGTTCGCGCTGCTGTATGTGTGGACAAGGGACCCTGCTCGAACCATTTCCCTTCCAAATAGCAGGGCAGGTGTTCAGGGATCAAAAAACAGGGTGCCAGTTCTTGCTGGGGCAGCGGTGATTTTGTTGGCCAAGACCCTGCACACAGAGTACTAGGTGTCGACCTGGAGATCAGTGCTGTGTGAATACTAGCTCTTCCTTCTGCGTTGTCATTTGAGCCTTGTTCCCAGTGCTTCCATGAGGTGTAATGATGTTGATTTTGTGCTGAACGCGGTACAGGAATGCAAGGAAGCTCTCTGTGAGCTAAAGGGTCAGGTCTGTAGAACTGTGTGTACGTGTCCCTTGCTCCTGATGACTTCTCAGAACTGACCCTTATGTTGTTGCTGCAGGCACCGAGTTGTGAGATGGCTGACAGTGCGGGGCTGCTGTGCCCGGCTGGCCGGGCCCTGGGTTACTTGGCATGTTGCCTTGGAGTTCTTGACTTGACGTCAGGAACATACACTTGCAGCTGTTTCGTAGTCTAGAGGTGAAGAGCAGCTTTTAGGGAGAAGTGCATTTCATGAAGCCTTTGTACAGTTCTCCCCTCTGCTGCCTCTGGCCACTCCTGCCTCTGTGCAAAGGCAGATATGCTTCCGAGGCCAGAGAAGTGAGAAAGGCTTTTAATCCACCTTCACAACAGAGGATTCCATTGTAATTCTCATTTGATGCATTGGGAATCTTTCTAGATACTAGTATTGGCTACCAGCTCCATCTCTCAGTGTTAAAATGCAGCATGTGCTCTAAGACAGCTGCAGCTATGACTGTAGTGGCACTTTGTGCGTGGGACTCAAATTGCAGTTGTGATAGTGGCAACAACTTACTTTTGCCATGGTAAAATCATTTGACTTCTGCAGACCGTTGTTTCTTGTGAAAATTGGGCGTATTTGCTGAAATTGCACAAGACTGAGAGGCAGAGTTGGACAGCTGCAAAATACTTTTCAAGCATTAAGTACTTTAGAGTAACAAGCAACTTCGCTATGTGTTTTTAAACAAACTGTAGGCCTGGAAAATCAAGAAGGAGATGGCAAGATTGTAAAAATGCTGTGATGGAGAGTATCTTTCATTTGGAAGGGGAAAAGAAAACATTCTCCAAAAGCAAACCTATTCCAAAAATCTGGTAATAATTTATGTGCAGGGAGCACACTTTTCTCTTTTTGCTCACAAGGAATTGAGCCAAGATTGCTTGAGAGATTGAGAAAAGGATTGGAGTCTAAAAAGAAAAAACTTACTTATTGCTTAAGAAGCACATAGCTGCCTTAAACACACCCAGTATCTTTCACTGGTGATTCAACTGCACAAAAATCAGAACAGAAATGGAAATCCTCTAGGTAAGGCTGGATGGTAGAGGGGAAAGAAGGCAGATTTTGCTGGAGAAGTGCTGCTTTCCGCTGTGGGTTGTTTTCTTCCTTGCAGCCTCATGCTGCTGGGAGGACTGGCTAATGCAGAGAACGGGGAGAAATAGATCTTAAAGGAGAAGAGCCTAAGCCTAGTTTGCTGAGCTGGGGATAAAAGCTCGAGCTGAAAAACAGGTTCTCTTGCTGAATATCTTCTTTTTTTATGCAGTATTTGTGGTGACAAATAGCTGGGCCCCACCCTCCTACATTCAGTGGGAGCATTTAATGAATTCTTAACTTGAGACAAGAATCAACTTGACCTGCTCACTGCATTTCGGTAAATCCTTCTTCACAATGAAGCGATAGCCGCCTTTGACATGCAGAATCAAGCAGCCACCTGCAGCATTGTACACCTGGCAGCTGAGGGGGGAGTCCGGAGACCTGTGGTGGGAGTAACAGAAAGCGTTAGGAACAGTAATCTCTCTCCCGTAGCAGAAATTCTGAGCTCATTCATTACCCAGTGAGCTGTGCTGGAAGTACTGGAGCAAGCAGTCTCTGCATCGCTGGCAGGACTTGAGACGCCTTTCCCAAGTGGTGTGGTGCTGGATGATGGCTGTTGGGTTGCCGTCCTGTTGGCACCTGGACCCTTTTCTGCACCCCCGCATTAACCTCTGTTTCTGCTCTGGATTTCAGCTGGTACTAAAAATACAGGAGATCTTTGATTCTAAGCGTGGAAAGAAGAGGGTGAAGTTGCTCAGTCCTGCTGGGAGAGAAGCGCCTCCAGTGAAAGGTATAGAGGTCTCCAGCAGCATTCCCTTTGCTATAAACCTCTTGAGCGGCACAGTTGCTGTATGTCCTGGGGTAGGGCAGGCACCGCCACCTCCTGCAGCTCGTGCTGGGCCGACTCAACAGTGCTAAACCCCATGTCTTGCAGCTGGAGTTGTTGAGCTTTCAGCACCAGTAGGATTGGGAACACTTGCCTAACCCAAGTTTAACGCTGTCACAAATGGAAGATTCCACTGTGATTCCTGAAGAGCTGGGCTACTGGTTAAAAGTGCTTTTTCAAAAAAGCAGAACAAACCCAAAAATTCCCCACAAAACCACTTGGCATGAGAACTACCTCTGACTACTCCACTCATTGCTTTTGTGCCTCTAAAGTGATATTTGCGTGTTCTTACGATTTTGTAGCCATGGTATAGTCTTTATAGTATATTTTGTTCAGCAACTCTGTTAACTTTTGTAGCAGCATCTAATAACTACCTGGTTTCTGGTCTTTGCATGTGTTCAGCTGACCTACAGGTGGTTTACTGGAAACAGTGACTTGATACCAGCTCTGCTTTTTGAAATTTACTGTTGTAGCACATTTGCCAGTACCAGCTGTTCCTTGCTGATGCTTTGAGCAGGAGAGGTGGGCAGCCCTGAGTGATGTTGGTCTGATGAGTCTTAAGTTCTCTCTCTTTCCCAACTTTGGGTGTTGCCCATCTTCCTTCTGCATGGCTAATAAATGAAAACTATGTGTGTTTCAGGTGAAACCAGTGGGAATGAAAGTGATACGGAAAATCAGCCAAAAAGTGAGTGACTCACAGGGGCTGGTCCTGTCCCCATAGCGCTACACATTTGGGTAATGCTCTAATGGGATAAACACACTGACTAGTTGTGCCTTCTGCAGAGACAAGAGAAGGGAACATCTAAGAGGCAGCATGGCCAAGGCTGGGGGCTGTTGCTGTGACAAATCAACCTCTATTTCTGCCGCTTCTCCCGAGCCCTTGAGGTTTAATGCCATTAATCTGCTAGTCGCTAGAAGCAGATTAATTTTTGGGTTGATAGAGTCACAGTTAACTAAAATATGTCTTGCAGGAGATTGTCCCTGGATCACCTTTGCTGCTAAATCACTGTGTCACGGAATGGTGGGGGTTGGAAGGGACTAGTTTTTGCCCCCCTACTTCCTTCCCTTCGTTCTGTTTTATACGTATAACGTTGTGAAATACCCTTTCCTCTGGGGAGAAATGACTCGGTTATTTATCTGGTTCCACAGTCCTGAGTTTGATCGTGGGCCCAAACTACAGACTTGTACAAATACCTGCTTGGTTTGAGCTGGTGTGGGAAGGACCAACGAGGTCTTAGTTTCTCTGGTGGTAAGGTTTGAATGTGGAATGGTAATGGTTGGTCAGCAGTGCTGATGAGAGACTCTGTCATGTCTCTAAGCAAGCATTGAGAGAAAAAAGACCAATCAAACTGTTTGAGACGTTTCATTTCCTTGGAGAGAAGCATACAGTGGCCTTAACTTGGACTAAATAGTGAAGATCCACTTTTTTATGTTAAGGAAAGTAATGGAGAGTTAAGAGTCTCTGCAGAAATAGCGATTGAGTCACCGCCTGATTGAAAAGTTGTTTCCAAAGTGTCCAGAACGTGTCAGTCATGGTGCCTGGGCCACAGGAATTTCTTACATCAGAGTGCTGTGCCTGTGCTTGTGAGCCCATACTGCCTGTCAGGTCGTCCCAGCCTGGAGGTTTCTTGGCCAGGAAAGCGGCTCTGCCTCTCTCGGATGACCGTGCTGCTTTACGGAGAAGCTGCCTGAAGCCTGGCAATCACCGAACTGGTGGAGCTGCGCTGCTTCTCGCAGCCAGGCTTCCCTCATCGCTACCTCGGTGTGTTGCTCTGGGGTGTCGCAGATGGAAATATTGGACACAGTTATGATTTAGCAGCAATTAAAAATTTATTAATGATTTGAGGCGGATCAAGAGGTTAAACTTTAGCAGCACTTAATAATTAACCAATTTAAGGGTTTACAAGGTGATTTAACAAAATAATTGAACGGCTGCTTAATTACAGAGTCGAAAATGACAAGATTCACGCTAACATACCATAAGGTATTCAGATCAATATATTGGTATAAACACCAAAACATGTAAACACGCACCATTCAAGGAGTCGCACACACAGAACCCGAGTCTTTAACTGCGAGGACCGAGGTCCCCACGCAGCTGGTGACTGCAGTGAGCCAACGGGTCCCCCTTTTCTTAGACCAATATATATGTTTATGAATGCAAAAACATATAAACACACGTAGACAAGAAGACAGAAAGTATTTGGATCCAGTAAAATAAATGAACATCCACACATGTCAAAGCTGATGCGTATATTAGAAACACATAGGTTGACAGATGATGGAGGAGAGGTTAACCTATAGTTAAAATTCTGTAGTTGAGAGTAGACTCGCAATGCGTTGGCATTCCTCAGCAGGCGGTAATGGAGGCTGGAGAAGGTTGGCTCTCCCTGGCGCTGTAACCCTCCAGGTGCCGGCCTGAGCATCCTGGCCCAGGGGAGATGCGGCCACAGCCTGCTGCGATCCGGGACAGCCCAAAGGGCTAGAGTTGCGATTTGTGGGGTCTGAGATAATTGACTTTCGCCAGGTGCTTTTCCAGTGCAATGGGATATTCTGGTACATGCCACAAGTTGCACAGGCCCAGAACTTGCTAGGACTTGCGGTTCTGGTATCACCCCCCCGTCTTCGGGCCATGGTCCAGGTACTGTCAGGGGGTGAACAATTATCGACTGTTTCCAAGCGATAGGGGAGGTGGGAACCAGCTGCGCTCAGGGGTTGCCATAACGTTCTGCTCCGTTGCCCTTCGCATTCTTTCCAGTTCCATGTCGGGTCGTTACGTGGCCGCGGTGGGGGGACATCGCGCCAAGCGGCGAGTGGCCTAAGGGGGAGGGGGGCTGCACCCCCACGCAGGTGGGGACGCAATGTGCGGAGAGCGCTCGCTGTCGGCCGAGGGGGTTTGCAAAGATGCTGAAGGCCGGCGCTGCCCTGTCCCCAACAGCACTGTGCTGAGGCGCTGACGCGGGGGTCCGCGTCCCGTAGGGCACGGCAGTGATTAGGCGAATGCACCCATCTCTTTCCCCCTTCTCAAGGAGGTGACGAGTCCTCTTTTGTCACCTGTGGGTGTGTGGCAGTAACAGCCACAGGCGTGTTTGGGGTTTGTTCCTTTCTTCAGGCCGACACAGGCGCCCGCTGCAGGTGCAGGCAGCCGCCAAGAGGAACCCGCACTACCAGACTTTGGAGAGGGATTTGATAGAGCTTCAGGAGCAGCGGCTGTTTGAGCTGTTTGTGGTGGTGTCGCTGCACAAGAAGCCATCTGAGATGACGTACACACCACAGATCATACAGCAGTTTCCCAGCAAGGTAGGAGCTGCACGGAAACCTGCCCGTAACATGCACTCAGCAGCTGTTTATCTCCTCTCGCAGCGTGTATCCCTTCCTAAACGCTGTACTGGTAGAGCTGGCCCGCTGGTTAGCATACAGGCTTGGAATATGAAGCACCTTGCTCTGTTACAGACCTAATGTATAGCCTTGGGCAGTTGTTGAATCTCTTGGTGATGAGTTTACCGTCTTCTTTTTGGAACTAGGAAGGCTCCTGCTCTAATTGTAATTGCCTGGAAATATCGTAAAGCCATAGTGTATTGCGGTACACTGCTGACACAGCCTGCAGGAGAGGAGAGGGAGTGCAGTGCTTGTTCCCAAAGCAGGCATGACCTCATCCTGGTAGTCTGTGACTTATAAACGAGGAGGGAAGCAATTTGACTGATGGTGCACAGGAACTAGAATCCCAGGGCTTTTATGCTTATTTATACTTTCCTGGGAAAAAAAATTAACATGGCAAAGCCATGTGTGCTAGCCCCCAGAAAGCTGAGGAGAACTGTGGAAGTTAAAGTACTGCAGCTAGAACAAGCCATTTGAAATAAGCTTTCCTTCTGTCTGTTCAGCCCAAATGGATGGCAAGGCCAGGGCGTGACTCCGAATTATGACTCGGTGTACACAGTAGTTACTGTGAAGCTGAGAGGATGGAGCCTTGATGCTTGCTTCTCTGGTTCCGGATTGAAGTTAATATTCAGTTGTCACCGTCTAGGCTTGTACCTGCTGCGTTCCCCCCAAAAAATCAGAACAAAACAAGTAATTCTATCTGTGCTATCAGGAGTAAGCCAGAGATTATTAAGGAATCTGCATGTCATCTGAGTAGAGAAGAGACGTCAGATTCATTAAGGGAGGTTATGTGGGACTCCAGCAGGATCCATAGTGTCCAGCTGCATAAAGGATTTGTGTGCATAGAACTCTAGTGTCTCAAATGTGTAAAAGTTTTGGATTCGCAAAATGAATAAGAGACTACAGCCAGAAAGAGTGCACAGTCTTAATTTAGTGGGTAAAACTGAACATAATATCTGCTAAAAGTGCAAACTTCAGGGTATTAGGGGGAAGAAAGGAATGTAACCAGACTTAGCTTTTCCCTGGTGGAACCTTTCAATCTGTTCATCGCCTTTGGGAAGGGCAGTGTATTGTTCTTTTCCTGCTGCCCGAGCAGACAATCAGACCCAGCTGTACCATGTGGCTCTTTACTGATTTTTATAAATGCACTAACAAAACAAAATATTTTCTCAGTGTTTATTTATCGTCTGCTCAAATTAAAGTGTTTTGGTGAGTGACTTTATACAGGACAGTTTATCGTGTTGGAATTTTGCAGGAAACATTGCCCAGCAATTATGGAGGTGTTCTGATTACAGATTTGTCTCCCTTCTAAAAATAGCCTTGCTTCCAAGTAATCTGCTTGTCACCCTCTTCTTTGGGCTGCGTGCCCAAGGACATCAAAGCTTTTGTACAACTGTTACTCTGTGAAAATGCTGTACTGTTTTCTTAACGGCTCCTTCATGCTGTCACAGCTCGGGACACTGGAATAACCTCGATCATTTGCTGACTGAGAGTACAGTGTCTAAAATGGGTGTTATGCAATAAACTTTCCTCTTCTCAGGGATGTTTCCTACTTAAATGTGATCTTTCCTGTTTGAACTCTAACAATTCTATGATTCTATGAAAACCTTCCTTTTGCCCCTTCTGGGCAGTTTTGAGCATGGAAAGTTGTCCTGTAGCCTTTGAGAGATTTGACTTAAGCCCACACATGGTAACTGGAACATGTGATTCAGATACACTCTTTCCCAACTGAGTTATGAGTGATCTACACATCACAGGCTGAGCACATTCCTGTTCCTCTTACGATCTTTACATCTCTTAGGAATAGAACTGAGGCAAGCTGACACAACCATCATTTGGAGGGTCAGCTCTAGCTTCATTCCCCAGTAAACTTGTCCAAGCTTGTAAATCCTTACTCAGTTCTTAGCAAGACCAGCTGGGTGATTTTACGAAGGTCCAATCATCAGGAAAGATGCAAGAGGGAACTGGGAATCTGTTATAGTCAGAATATGTTCTCCTACACTTGTGCATTAGCTATGGGATGGTTCAGCATTGGGAAGTGTCGGGAAGATACTGCCTTGTGTTGTTTTAAATGCTGCAGCTGCGCACCACCACACTTCAGTGACTTCAAATGCATGTGTTACCCCTCCAGCCTGAACATCCCTTCAGACAGTCAAAGGATACTGAAGAGAGGCTGAAGGTCATTCCCAAGTTCTGCTTTCCAGATCCCAAAGACTGGTTTCCTGCATCAGACCTTAAAAGGTAAAGACTTGTTTTTGGATGCTCATGCCTGAAACAGACAATGCTGAAAGCTTAGGTATTGTCAAACCAGGGCAGGTATGTGCCAGTTCTCTGGACCAGAGGAACTGCAGCCAGAGCAAGGAAGAACGGGGAAGGCTGAATCCCTAACCGCTGTGATAGGGGAAGGTGAGGTACGGAGGTGCTGCTTCTGCCCGAGCACCGTCTTTCCTGTAAGAAGGAAGTTTGTAATGTCTGTTCAAGGCCAGCTCCTGGGACTGGCAAGTGCTTCTGTTGCTCCTTGGCAGAATGGAGAAGCAGCTGGGAAAGAAGAGAGCTGTAGTAGCTCAATGAGAGTCCGTGGGCTTCGGGTTTTTACACTGAATAGAGCCTGAAGTAGCTTGCTGACCACAGCAGGGGGTCTTCAGCATGACCAGAAAGAGAATGGCTTGTAGTTTGTGTGCTTTGTTTGTCAGTCTCTTCTCTGAACTGCACAGTGAATTTAACCCTGACTGTTCTTTGGTTCCCCAGTGAAACATTTTCTTTTGTGCTGACGGGTGAGGATGGCAGCCGATGGTTTGGGTACTGCAAGAAGCTCCTGGTAAGCATCTGTGTGTTGGGTGGAGTGTAAAGAATGCACTGATAAACACACAGTCAAGTGCAGGACGTGGATCAGCAGTAATTTCCCATGTGGGTTACGTAGCGCCTGTGCTGCTGCTGAGGTTACCAGCCCTTTGAGTGCAGAAGGGAAGGAGCATGGTGATGCCCAGCAACACAGTGAAATGGGCTCTGGGTGCGAAGGATGGCTCCTGGAACTGGTCATTCCTCAGGAGTCTTTTAAGTCAGAAGTGTAGAGGGAACTACAGCAGAAGGGATCCTGTCAATCAGCTGCAGTGTAGGTGCTAGGTTCTTTATTGCATCTCTCTTCTCAGCGTAACCGTTCCCGTTGCCTTTCAGCCTGAGGGAAAAGGGAAGCGCCTTCCTGAGGTATACTGCATCGTCAGCCGCCTGGGCTGCTTCAACCTCTTCTCCAAGGTGAGATGGGGAGGGCCCGTTCCTTCCTATCGGACTGAGCCTCTGACAACCTGGAAGCTCCAGAAAGTAACTGGATGCTTCTGTGCGGTCTAGAATTGCTTAGCGATTGCAACTCATCCCAGGAGAGTGGTACTTCCTTGCCACCTTTGCTTTGGCAAGGCAACTAAAATGATACCAGTGCTGAGACTTGTCAGCTGGTACACAGACAGCTGTTCCTTCAGCACGTTATTGTCAGGAAGCGGCTTCTAATACCTGCTATAACTGATAGTGCCCCATCACCCTCTTCTTCCATGACTTGGAAATGGAAAATCAGCTTGGGGGGGGGGGGGGGGTGAGGGAGGAGATCTCAGCTTGTTTCTCCTAGCACCACGAGGAGTAGATAAAGAGGTAAAGACTGGGGAAAGCTACTGCAGGTAAAGGGCAGCTGTTGCAGAAGAGTACAGGGGCAAGCTTATTACGAAAGCTGATTTGTAATTGTTGGAGCACAGAGTTTCTAAACTGTTTCGGAAAGATTTCTTGGGGAGGAGGATGGGATGTTGCTCTTCTTAGTCCTTTAACTAGTTGTGAGAATTTGGTTACCGCATACAAGACATTCCTTGCAGTAGCAGGAGGCTGGATTTGAGGATGGAGAGCTGTACTCACAGGTCTCTATTCCCATTTGACTGTTCAGACATTTGAGAGGAGCTTTCACAGGGATCCCAAGAGAGTGGGCAGAGGGCTGTGGGTCTGTTGGAGTCTTCACACGTAGCCATGGCACGGCACACTAGCAGAGGCTCGTGTCTCTTCTGGCTCACCAGCAGGCATTGAACCAAAGTCCAACATACTTTTCTTGCAGATTTTAGATGAAGTGGAGAAGAGGCGAGAGATGTCCCCGGCCCTAGTACACCCGTTTATGCGCAGTGTAATGGAGGCGCCTTTCCCTGCTCCTGGACGCACCATCGCAGTGAGGAGTTTCCTGCCGGGAGCGGGAAATGAGGTAAGGGAGACCGGGGCCGGCCTTCCGCTGTCGGTGGTGCCCCTGGGGCAGAGCGGCACTTTGCAAACTGCACTGTAGAGTGATGCCGCCTGTAAATAATTGGTCTGAAGATAATGTCCTAACGTCCGAAGGGAGGCTGCCGCAGAAACCGGCTTCCTGTTGAGTCACCTACAGAAGATGTGATTCCCTGCTTTTTAAGGAAGAGCTGCTGGAGCGTCCTCCGCGACGCCCTGTGCTGACTGCCCAGGCCATGGGGTTCCCCCTGTGAGGAGCCCCCGGGTCTGGGCTCCAGCCGCTGCCCTTGCCGGCCTGACCCGGCGTTCCCCCGCAGCGCTCTGCGTCTCTGCTTGCCTCTCAGGTGGTGGAACTCTGCCGTCCGTTGGACTCTCGACTGGAACACGTTGACTTCGAATGCCTGTTCAAGTGTCTAAGTGTCTCTCACACGATTCGGGTCTTTGCCTCTCTCCTGCTGGAAAGGAGAGTGATCTTTGTTGCTGACAACTTAAGGTAAAAAATGAGTCTGAGTGACTAGTTCTTTCTGAGGGACACTGTTTTTTTCTTCCGCGTTTGGGCCTGTTTCATGTGCAAGCTTGTCTAACTTTTTGTAAATAGTTACATTTACAAGCTTTTTGCAGACTTCCCACACAACATGTGCATGCTTAGAATTTGGAGTATGCTATTTACCCACGAGGAGATAAGGGAATGTTTCCTGTACCTCTGTAGTCTGGGGTGATGCTATTCTTAGCTCCCCATAACTGACTTTAAAAGTGGATGCATGGGGCTTCTGCTGATGCACAAACAGTGTGCGTGAATTACATTTCCCCCGAGCATTTCTAACCTGTCTCTGTAGCTGAGTACTGAACGAGACATTGACAATCCACTCTGTGCTTCTCTTACCTTTCTAGCACTCTGTCTAAATGTGGCCATGCCGCAGTCGCAACGCTTTATCCCTTCACTTGGCAACACACCTACATACCAGTCCTGCCAACTTCTATGATTGATATTGTGTGCTCTCCGACCCCATTCTTAATTGGCATTCTCTCCTGCTCGTTACCACAGCTCCAGGACCTGCCCATAGAAGAGGTGAGAATTGGGTGAAGCACAGTGGAGGGACAATGTCAGTGGTATGAGGCTAACCTCTCTGGAATAATCTCTGTGGATTCTGTCTAAATATAAACTCTCAAACTTTTCTGAGACAGTTGGTGAACTTGCCAGATACATGTCAGGGTGTTCCATTATTATCAAAGATAAGTAATATTCACTGTTCTTGTAGACAGGCTGCAGTTATGCAAAACTTGTGTTTAGTGTGTGACATCCCCTGCCACTGTGGACATTTAAAAAAAAAAACAACAAAAACCAAAGTGTTTTTTTCTGTATGGCAACATACTTGGTTATAAGAGTGTGTTTTGTACATCTTTCCCTAGGTTCTGATTGTTGATCTTTGTGCTGACAAGTTCTTGCAAGAGGTGAGTGAAATAACAGTACCAGTCACTCATGGTTATATGCCAGGAAAATGAGAGAAAAGAACAAGAAATCGACAAAAGCTATTATTATGTAGACTCCAGTGGCTGAAGAAGTATCTTGCATTCCTTTTTGATCAATAGAGAAGGGAACAGGCTTACAAATGCTTGCTGCAAGATTGAGGTGCCATGAGGTACAGAGCTCTGCGAAGCCAAAGATGCTGCTTCTCTGAGCTGAATTTAAAAACAGATACTTAGTTGGTTCATTACGTGACATGGGCCGCTAAGATTCTGTGCTGCTTTCTGGCCGTCTTTCTGTGTCCTTGTTCTCTGCAGGGCTTTCTCCTCTCTCATCTAGCTGGCGTGTGTTTGTTGGGTTTGGCTTTTTTTTCCCTAGTGATAGTCTAGGAGACAAATTACCACAGCTCACTTGTGGTTCTCTGATGAACTTCACCTAATGTGCTTCTACATCACCAGAGAAGTAGCTATAAACATACTGGAGAATTACCAGTTCAGGAGGATATTTGCATCTCCTTTTCCTTGCCTTACTGTTCTATTTTGCATTGCAGCCTGCAGCTGGAGAAAGGTATTAAAGGATCGGGGGGGGTTTTAACCATAATGTTGAGACTTGTCATATTTTTTTCAACAGACTTCTGTTGTTCTTGTGTGTTTTATCACTGGTGTAATAAGCCTGAGTCTGTGTCGTGGATATAGCACCCCTTGTTCTATGTTGGCCAGCTGTGTGTGTGACTCTAATACTACGCAGTCAGAGGGTGCTGAGCAGATGTTTTTTGTTTCTGTGGCTACAAGCCAAATGTATCGTATCCGCCAGGATATACCATGTCACAGGGTAACTTCCCCCTAACTGTTTTAGGCATGTTACGGGTATTTCTCATCTGTTTGCAATGAGAAGGTTCTACTGATGATAGATGTAACACAAAAGTGTTTTCACAGCTATTTTTCTCTTTAGGTGTCAGACGAAGATGAGATCCTGCCTCATAAACTGCAGGCAGCGCTTGTACAAATTTTGGAAGAACGAAGTGAAATCTTGTCACATGAGCAGAGTGACATACAAGGTACTTCTATGGGAAACTGTTTTCACATTAACGAATCTCTACAGCTCCTATGTAGTTGATATAAAAATGAGCGAATGGAAATAAACATTAGGAAGTGACATTTTAGGAAGCTATTTTCCTGTGATCTTACTGAGAACATCTTTCTTGTGAATATGTTAGAAAGAAAGAAGTCTGGTGGCGTAACAATTGTTCCTCTTTTCACGGTCAGTATGTGTAAAGCTGTATTTGGCCTTGAGGCAAGTGCATCAGTTCCCATGCTTTGAGTTTTCTTTGATTTTTTCATAAGCTGCAGAGAGAACATCTTTCTTAAACAGAGAACACAGCAAGTTGCTGTATTTTAGAGGGTAATCTGGCAGATCGTTTTCAATGTTTTAGACTGGAATCTGTCTCAGCTGCAGCGGAAAGTTGACGTGGGAGAGAAATCTTAATATTAGAGCTGTGGCTTCTTTGATATTAAACACTCATCTGAAATTTCACAGTCTGAGGCAGCCAGCCTAAAAATGAAGTGCTGCTCCTCTTTTAGAAGAGGAATGATGAAAGTGGTGAATGTAGAGGGAAATTTCTGCCCTGTTGTCCTCTTCACAGGTGACATGCCTCTTAACTCCCTGGTCTCTGAAGCTTTTGTGCAGTTCTTTGTGGAGATCGTTGGACACTACTCCCTGCACATGAATGTCACGGAAAAAGGGGAACGGGTGTTTCAGCGGGAACTGTTCCGTAAATCTCATGTGTCACGCAACGTGCGTCATTTCTTGCACTTCTTCATGGAAACGCAGATGTTTGCAGGGTTCATACAGGATCGAGAGCTAAGTAAGAACATGGTCAAAGGTGAGGTTTGATCTTACTTTCTTGTTTTACAAACTCACTTTCAACATATATTATGTGACTTTGACTCTTAAGACGACTGTTGTCCTGGCAAGTTATCCTGTTGGCATTTTGGTGTATGGAAGAGCTCCGTGCCCTTCTACTTACTCAACAGAATTCATCTTACGAAGCAAAGAATTTTTGTATCTTTCTCTCCTTTCTGGTCTTGATCCTGCAGCTTACCTTACGTGCATGATTCCCTTTTTGTAACCTCCTTGTTCATGATATAAGATGCCACATGCTAAATGATGGAGTAGCTCCTCTAGGTGAGTGATTTTTTTTTTCCCCCCCTCTTTAGGCCTTTTTGAGGTCCGTGCCTTGGAGTATTTGGAGAGCATTCCAGAGACAGAACCAACTGGGATGAACAAAATCCTTCGCAGTCTTGGTAAAGGGACTCCTACTTTTTGTTGATTTTTTTTTTTTTAAATAAATTTGGCTATTGAACAAATAATTGCATACAACAGAGCAGGGCCCATTCTTTGCCTTGTGCACTCCTTTACTTGTTTACATTTGCCCCTTCAGGGGATGCTGACTTTATGAGATTTTTCTTTTATTTTTAAGCTTTTGCATTTTTAGATAGAGTTTGTGGGAGTTGCCTAACCGGAGAGCTGCCTAAGCTCGGCTCTGGGCTGGGCACCCACGTCAGACAGGCGACTCCTGCAGCGTTTTCCCATCCTAACGTTGTTTTTTTTTGTTTTTTTTTTCTCCGTAGGGAGTAAAATGAAATTTCTTCAGAAGAAATGAACGTGCGGTGCTGCGGGCCAGCGAAGCGGCGGGGGTGGGGTGGGGGGGTGCCGGACTCCTCTCCGCCTCCGGGGGCGCGGGGCTCTGTCTGCCGCCGCCGCTAATAACCGTCCCACGGCTCACACCGGCCCGTCTCTGCCTTCCGCGCCGGGGGCGGGGCGGGGCGGGGGGCGGGTCCGGGGTGGAGTCGGGCGTGGGCGGGGCATGGGGGTGGAGCCGCGCGGGGCAGGGGGCGGGGCGCGGCGGAACAGGGGGCGGGGCCGGGCTGCGTCCAAGCCGGGAGGGCCGGAGAGGGGGCGGAGACGCGTCTTTTGGGGGAAACGGGGCGGGTGCGCAGGCGCACTGCGGCAGCGCCGATTGGTGGAGGGGCGGCGCAGGCGCAGAGCGCGGGGCCGGGCGCAGCATGGCGGGCCCGGGGTTGGTGGCCGGCGATGTAGTGGTGGACGCGCTGCCCTACTTCGACCAGGGCTACGAGGCGCCGGGCGTCCGTGAGGCGGTGAGCGCGGGCCGGGACGGCGAGTGCGGGTGGGTGCGGGCCGGGCGGCGGGCGCGGGTGGGTGCGGGCGGGCCGGGGCGACGTTCCTGCCTGACGGCCCGTGTGCGCTAGGCCGCGGCACTGGTGGAGGAGGAGACGCGGCGGTACCGGCCGACGAAGAACTACCTCAGTTACCTGCCGGCGCATGACTACAGCGCCTTTGAGGTGAGGAGGCCCGGCCGGGCCCCCCCGCCCCCGGTACCCCCCCGGTTCTCCCCCGCCGTCGCCTCACCGCTTCCCTCCCCGCAGACCGAGATCATGCGGAACGAGTTCGAGCGCCTGGCGGCCCGGCAGCCCCTCGAGCTGCTCAGCATGAAGAGGTGAGCCCAAGCGGGCCGAGCGGCCGCCCGCCCCCGGGGAGCGCCGGGAGTAGAGCAGGGCCCGCCGGGCCCTCTGCTGAGGAGGGTGGCGTGTTCCAGGTACGAGCTGCCGGCCCCGTCCTCCGGCCAGAAGAACGATATCACGGCGTGGCAGGAGTGTGTGAACAACTCCATGGCACAGCTGGAGCACCAGGCGGTCCGCATCGAGAACCTGGAGTTAATGTCACAACACGGCTGTAACGCTTGGAAGGTGTACAATGAGTAAGGCCTTCATCAGCTTTGCTGAACCTAGCTGAAATTCCGACTTCAATTTCTGTATATTTCTCATGCTTTCCTGTGTAAGGCCAGTGGGGATCTATAGAGCACATCCTGGAATAACTGAGCCCCTTAGAGGGAGCTCTATGTGGAAGAAAAGGAGTCTGATCTGAAAGAGAAGCCCTCTCCGTGGCCAAGAAATAGCCTGTGTTTCAATACATCCCAATCTTGAATTTTGTGAGTTATTGTTTGGGTAGCGGTTGGTGACAAAGGGCTTTAATTGAGGATAACTAAAGGGACTAATGACAGCCTGTGAAATGATAATTCAGTAGTGGAAATAAAGATGATTTACTACCGATCCTGCTCAGCCTGGAGCCATTATTAATAAAGCTGTTGCAAAAGCCAAAAAAAGTTGTAGATTGTATGGCTGCAGGAAGCACCAGTGCTATTTCAGGCAGAGAATGTTAACATCCACTTCAGAGAAGCTCAGCCTTAGATAAAGGTGTAGATAAAAGGAATGTGAAACTTACCTTTGAGAGAAGGCAGAGGGCTACTTGTCTTAGGAGGAAGGAGGCAGGTAGAGGATCCATTAGCTCACACATATGTCAAGAAGAGAAAGAACTGTGCTCTGACAACGTTACATGAGGGAAACAATAAAAAATTGGTTACAGGTAATTTTAGAATTAAAATTAGAAGATGGGTGATATGGCAGGGAGATGTTACCATACCATTCTAGTCAGAATAGCACAAGCATACAGTAACAAGCTTGAAGATAAAACTTCATCAGCTAATGGATATGATTTTATCATACTGTCTGACAGCAAGGGCTGACCATAGTGGTTATTGAAGGTTTATGTCTTAAAACTGCATGTGTTACAACTGGAGTGTTTTGGCGTTGTGTCATTCCCTTCAGGAGTGAAGAGCACAGGCTGCGCTGAGAACAAGTTGTCTGGTGCTTGCGATGAAGTGGCTTGTTGCGTCCCTAACTCTGAGGAGTTAAATGGCAGGTTAAATGTGTCTGATCTGGCAATTGTATGTTTTCCTAATGCTTTGCTTGCATTCTGCTATTAGGCACCTGGTTCATATGATAGAACAAGCCCAGAAAGAGCTTCAGAAGTTGAGGTGAGTCATTCTTTTTCATATTTTCATACTGAAGTTGCAAGGAAAGTGAACCTGTTCCCCCTACCCCCCAGCTCTAGAAAGGCTTGTGTATGTGCTGCTGCCATGGTCACAGGAAAAAAGACCCAGTAATAACAATAATTAAATCTGACCCCGCCGTCCCCAAGCGGTTACATTCATAATACCTATTCCACTCAAACTCTGTGTGTGTTTTGTTTGGGTTTATTTTGTTTTGTCTGAACCTCTGCTTTGAACAGAATGGGTTGTGGTGGAATCCTCTCTGAAATGCATTCATGTTTTCTTTTCACTGCTGATAGACTTTAATTTAGTGTGCAGTTGTCTCAGTGAGGACATGTTCCCTGATGTTAGGTTTGGCCCATCATTTTAAAGTGGATGCTTTAATGAGTTTACAGAGACGGATTACTCAGGGATGGAGACTGTAGTATACTGAAGTGATGCACCTTCATAATTTGCTCTATTTAGACAGCATGCTGTGGACTTGGCAAGTAAAGCTTTTCAGATTTAGGTTGAACTACTGTCATTTTCAGCCTGAAGGTGGGACTGTGTACTGGGACAGGGGTCGAAGGCAAGCTGCATAGTGATTCATATCTTGTATCAGTACCTGCTTGATTAGAGTAGCTGGGATTATTGTCTTGGACAGAATCGGTGTGGGAAATGGTAGAAGCGGAACTCAAGTTGGGAAGGCTAAAGGAGCACCGTGATGTGTGGCAAGGAGGCTAACAGAATAGAGCACTAGCAGTGTGAACTAAGGACTGCTTAGAGAACGAAGTATTTTAAGTATTTTGCGATTCTCAGGTGCTTCACTGAATTACTGAATTTGTGAATGATTAGCCATTCATCTTAGCTTTTCTGACTTTTTGTCAGAGAGCAAAACACTTTCTGTGTTTTGCACTTGTCCAGGAGCAGTAGGCTTGAATGTTTGAAGTTTTGCTTGTAGTAGAGTGTAGTGGAAGGTTTGTTGTTGTTGTTTTGGGTTTTTTTTGTTTGTTTTTTTTTTCCAGTTATTTATCTCAGGGCTCTCTGTGCAGCCTAATACTGGGATTTGTCCATCTATATGTTGTAGTTACAGTCCTGGCTACACAACTGTTTTCTGTTAGTACTTTTAGGGATTAGGTGTATTTTGAAATTAGCATCCGATATTACAAATTTGAAAGAAAGAAAGAAGAAAAAAAAAATAAACCTTTTTCTCCCCAGGAAAAACATTCAAGATCTGAACTGGCAACGAAAGAACATGCAGCTCACAGCTGGAGCTAAGCTACGAGAAATGGAATCTACGTGAGTATCTAGAATTTTTCTGTTAAATCTTCCACAAGTATATCTTTTGCTTGAAATTCTTCCATGCAGAGCACTGGCGATCTTTCAGTACTACTGTAGGGTGTTAGCGTGTACAGTTATTTTGCACAAAGTGTTTTAAAGAATTTGTAATTCAGGTCTACATAATAGTTATGGTGGTTGAGTGAAACAATGTGCAACAGATGTGAAAAGGATGGCATATTAGCTGCTTGGAATTTCCTATCTAAATTGTTTCTTAAACTCTTCTTTATCTAAATATTGGAAGTTAGTGGACTTGAGTCCGGTAAATTAAATTTTGTATGTTAAGGTTTAACAGCGTTAAAATCTACTTTTTATCATTTTGGTTGTTCAAATTACTGTTGATATCAACTGAGGTTTATCACGTACTGAGAAAAATACTGCTTTATTCAGTGTCTGTGTGCTTTCTTTAGAGCAGTAATTGTCTTTGATTTTAAAACAGAGGACTGTTAAACAGCACTTGAAGGCTTTTTTATTTCTTTTCCCTTCCAGATGGGTCTCACTTGTCAGTAAAAATTATGAGATTGAACGAACTATTGTGCAG
This sequence comes from Pluvialis apricaria, assembly GCA_017639485.1. Lineage (NCBI taxonomy): Eukaryota > Metazoa > Chordata > Aves > Charadriiformes > Charadriidae > Pluvialis > Pluvialis apricaria. The sequence continues at coordinate 5,368,336 of CM030029.1, read as the reverse complement.
CTAGAAAATGAAATTTCACAAATCAAACAGCAGCATGGAGAAGCAAACAAGGAGAATATCCAGCAAGACTTCCAGTGACTTTACTGTCTTACTGCAGCATACATTAAAAAAAAACAAAACAAAAAGCTTTGGAAATGCTACGTGTTTATAGACACCTCTAGTTGCTGTTGTGTAAGGTGATAAAAAGGTATTTTCCATTGTTTCTTTTCCTTATTTTAATTTCTAAGAGGAGGCAGCATAGCCTCTAAACGTCCTGTTCAAATGTATTACCGGCACAGTTAAATGTACTGTGAATTGTTTCACTTTTTGTATACATAAAGTTAGGAGCTCTTAAAACCACCACCCAATTGTTTCATGGCTTTGTGTTTCCCGTGATGCGGGACCCCGATTTCGGCTTTTCGCGGCGACGCCCCCACGCCGGTCACAGGCGCTGGTTCGGGGTCTCTGTTTGGCCGTCGAGAGCTGCCCCAGTGCCGGGGCGGGGCCCTGTCCGGGGAAGCGGCAGCTGCTGCGCGAAGGCGCCCGCCCCGGTGCGGCCGTGAGAGGTCAGCGCCTGTTCCCGCCCGCCGACGGGGGTGTCCCTGCAGCGCCGGGGCGCGACACCGACCGCCCTTACCGCCCCCGCGCCGTCCCGGTTGCCCGTGGCCGCGGCGGCGCTGCTGCAGCTCCTGCGGCGCCGTCGCACCGCGCCCCTGCGGGTGGGGGCTCCGCCGCCGGCAGCGCTCCGCGCCTTCCACCGCCGCTGCTTTCAGCGCCCGCGGCGCCTCCCGCCCGCGCCGTCTGCGCGGGGCGGGGCCTGCTCCCAGCCGCGCGCTCCGCCCCTAGGGCCGCCGCTGCCGATTGGTTGGGCAGCCGCCGCTGACCAATGGGGATCCCCCCCCGAGGTGCGGTGACAGGCCTGCGCCCCGCCCCGCCCGGCGGTACGTTACCACTCGTCTTTCCGGGCGGGCCCTTCGCGGCCGAGCACGCGCCCCTGCGCAAGGCCTGGCGGGCCGCGTGCCGCGCGCCTGCGCGGGCCTGGGGCCCGCCTCCCTGCGGGGGCGCGCGCACGGCGCGTGGTGACGCGGTGCGTGCGCGGAGCGGGGAGTCGGGTTCAAAGGAGGAAACATGGCGGAAAACAAAGGAGGCGGCGGCGGCGGGGAGGGGGCTGCCGAGGCCGGGCCGGGCGGCGGCGGCGGCCTGGAGCCCGCGGCCGCGTCCCCCACCGGCGCCGCGCCGCCCGCGCCCGTCGCCGCGCCGCCCGAGGAGCGGGAGAGCCCGGGCGCGGCGGCGGAGCGCGGTCTCGGGGAGGCCGAGGCCGAGGCGGCGGCGGGGCCCGGTGTGGTCCCCGGGCCGGGCCCCAGCCCGGTGCCCCCGTTGACGCCGGCGGCGCCGGGGCCCTTCTCGCTGCTGGACACCTGCGCCGTGTGCGCGCAGAGTCTGCAGAGCCGGCGGGAGGCCGAGCCCAAGCTGCTGCCCTGCCTGCACTCCTTCTGCCGGCGCTGCCTGCCCGAGCCCGAGCGGCAGCTCAGCGTCCCCGTCCCCGGCGGCGCCAACGGCGACGTCCAGCAAGGTGAGAGCGGGGGGCGGCCGCGGCGGCTCCTCCCCCGGCGGGATCCCCGCGCCGCATCGCACCGCCCGCGGGGTTCTCGTTTCTGGCCCCGAGCGAACGCTCGGCACCCGTTTCTCTGGGTGGGAACCGTGGCGGCGCTCGGCCGGGTCCGGTCGCGGTACCGGAGGGGCTGCGTACGTGGCGGCCCGGGTCCCCCGCGTCTGCCGTGCAGCGCCCGTCGGCCGCTCGATTCCGTTCTCAAGCGAGGGCTGGAACTTGGACGTTCCTGGAACTGGAATGTAAATTGCGTTGTGCGTTTTGTTGAGTTTTGGCTTTCAGGGGTGCTGCAGCCGAGGCGTGTCAATGGGAGGTGTTCAGCTGCTCGGTTCTACGGCACTCGAAAAAAACATTTGTCAAAGTGAAATCTAATTCGCTGTTGTTGTAGTACTACATGCTCAATTGGAAATGGTGCGTGTCGTACACCTGCTTTCAGGTACGTGTTTCCTGCGGACTGGACTAAAACACTGCAGTGCCGTCTGCCAGTTGACTCGCTGTGCCTCTGCACTCTACCTGTACTCAACTTTTGTGCCGTGGAACAAGTGTAGACCACTCCTTCCAGGTGTTTTTAATTGAAATCACAACTTGAATTTTTTAATTTATTTATTTTGTATGTTCAGGGGTGGAATTGAAAAGCTTCTGGAGCTTTTAATGGAGTGACTCACATGCTGTGGTCTATAGACCAAACTAGGGCCCTGGTAAGTGGTTTTGCAGGTCTTAACTGGGCCCTGTGGTCAAAGAGACCTTGTTTGGTGACATCTTTCTGGTTTTAGCAAGGACTCAAGCCTTTCCTGTGTTGCACAGTGAAGGAATTGACCTGATTTGTTAGTGGTTCTTTCATCCAAACTGTTCAGAAGCAGTTTCACCTAGGATGTGGTCTTAGAAGGTCCATCAGTTTTTAAAAGAGGGTGCATTAAAAATAGTTCGTAAATGTATTAAAGCACTCAGTTGGTTTTGTGATCCTTCTTGTTAAATTTCGGGTTTTGCGTTGTGTATGCTAGTGAAAGATACAGAACTTGGAAAGCTCCGTCTATGTTACTAGCAATTAGCAGGATTATCTGAATCCTGCGTTGTCTGTTACGATACAAGCGTGGGTACGACACAAAGTGTAGCTTCTGAAGTATATGTGAACTGAAATATCAATTATTTGTTATACACATTTTATGAATGCATGATTGTGTGCTTTGGTGAAGTAAAAATTCATCTTTGAATTGTTGCATCAAGAACTTTTAGATCATGCGAGCAAGATGTGCGCGTAGGAGGGTTCAGGAGAATATACTGGTAAAGATGTGTGTGATCCATCTGTAGTGGTACATAAGACTGCATGAACAAATGTATTAGTCCAGCAGGTCAGTGAAGAACAAGACATTGACCAACCAGAAGATACAGTTCTGTGCACAGCTCTTTCTGCACATTGTGAATGGAATCAGTTGAATGGCTCATTAAATGCTTACCAGTAAATCAGGTACAAAACGGACATTCTGAAAGTACAGAGAAGTACCACATTGCTTAGTCGTGCAGGTTCTTTCCCTGTTGGCATGGGTTTTGGTAGTCATGAAGTGTTACTTCCACTTCTACTGCTTCTCTAGTCTCTTTAACCATGAGCAGGTGTTTTTCATGAAGGAAGAGTTAATGGGGAGTGGTACCCATAGCTGTACCTGAAACAGGTTACGCTTAACTGTAGGCTCTTGCTGCTGGATTACATGCTGTACTACTTCATATGCATTTAAATTTGCCTGCTATTTTTTGGTGACTTTACACCTAGATAAGAGAATTGCAAGAGCTATGGAAAAGTACTGGGTTTTTCTTTTGATATTTTCCTGGTTGCTTTCTTAATTAGTTTCAGATTTTGCTCTGTAAGAGTTATCAGTACTTAAAGTAGTAAATATGTGTATTTATTGGGTAATAACTGTGGGAAGCTACTTACCAGGTAGTTGAGCGCGAGGTCAGTACCTACAGAGCAGTGACAGTATCCTTTTCCTGATGAAAGCATGCTGCTGCTCTCAGAGAAAACAGTAAGGATGCTTGAAGGCAGCAGTGTGTGGTCTATATCAGCACCTCTTCTTCTACCCTGTTGCCTCTCCCTTGAGAGACACTGCCAATGAATACAGAGAATGGTCTTGATTCCTAAAAGTTTGTGAAACAGTGACTAAAATTTAAAACTATTATCTAAAGTTGTCGTTTGCTGTATCATAAAGTAGTAACTGGTAGATTAACACCTGTTGCACTGGTGAGATAATTCTTTTTGCTGTTAACATTTATGTTGGGGGAAAAATTAGAAGTTTTAGGTATTTAAAACATTTTTATGTCATTTATTTAACATAAAAAGTAGCATCAGATATTCAGTTTAATTACTTAATAGGTCATTGGAATGTGCATTTTATTTGGTGGATAGATGATTTCTTAATGCCTGATGTTTCAGCTGTCCCACTGGACTCTTCGTTTCAGATTGAATAGGTTACAAGAAAATACCTTCTTGTATTTATATTGCAGTATTCTGAAAAATGTTTGTTTCTAAGTTAGAGATTTCAGACAGTTACAGATACTGCAAAACAACTTTTTATGCGCCCACTGCTGCTTCTGCTCCTAGGAAGATAGGTTGTTTTGAGGTTTCACTGCCTCACCAAGATATTTACAATCTGTCTTAAGAAGATTATCTCAATAGAGAGAATGTGTGGCTCTCCCAGCGAATGTCACAATCTTCATTAGGCTGAAAAAACTGAAGAGGAGTTGCAGGATGCTTTCAGAGAGCCTAAGGGAAACGTACACAATTGGTTAATGTGCACGTGTGTATAATTTAAGGAACAATACGTTTACTACTGAGTGCTATAATATATAGTATCATAAATTATTTTGATACTCTGAATTCGACTCCCGTACCCAGTGTTTGTCTATTTAGAGACTGTGTGTTAATCACACCTTAAATTGCGCAGTAACTATTTTTTATTTGCTTTGGAAGTGGGACTTAATAATGGTATGATGTCTATGAGAATGTGATGTATCACTTAAATTGGCTTTGGTAGTAGTTGCTGCATTTTCAGTCTAGAAAGCTGGAAATTTCAGCATCAAATAGACTGCTTAAGCTATGTAAACACAGGCCATCTTAGTTGCAGTGAGTGTTAGTACACATCCCCTGAACTCTCTTGATTCTTTAGCTTTTTCCTGTGTTGACGAGTGAGGGTCATGAATATATGCTGGAGCCCAGCAAAAGCTCAGTCCTGAAAAATGTTCGCTTCATATTCTGGACTTACTAAAAATCTTGCTCTGAAACTTAAATTTCAGTCTAAATTAATAGCGTATTTTGAAATAATGTTTTTGTCTGAGAATATTCCAGGCATGTGTTATTTTTATAAGGATTGATGTCTACTATAAACTGGTTTTCCCTATTAAATATGTCTTGTCAGTTCAATGTGTGACAGTTGTGATATAAGCAAGGATTGTTTGTCAAAAAAAAAAGGTGAGTTAGGAGTGCACCTTGAAAGCAGTCAATTTTTTTTAATGTATTTATATTCTGATAGATTTCAGTCTGATTGTGGCACTCACTTGGGCTGTGAGGGTTTATTTCAAGGTCTAATCACCGAAACTAGAACAGGGGGTTTGATGAGTGGCTATGCAGAAACATTCTTGGACCCTTACGCTTCTGAGAGAAGTAAATATTTTACACGTGCAGTAACTACTGTTGGTGTTCTCAGCCAATAAATGAAACCTGGCAGAGATTCATTCCTTAGAGGACTGCATACGTGCCAAGTTTGAACTTAAAACGGAAGTTTGAGTTATTAGATTGCACGAGTGCTTGCAAATATTTCCTGAACTGTGAAGCTTTGTCATCATTCTAACAATGTAAACATCTGAAAGGATTTTGAATTTTCTTCTATTCACTTCGTACTTTTGTGTTGGGAATCAGCCTGACACACTTCAACCCAAAACAAACACGTGTGTTTAAAAACAGATGTCTAAAATGAGGCTGTTCACTCAGCAGTAATTAGGATTATACAAGGTTGGTGACTTGATTGTCCGTGGATGATGTGGCGCAATTTTAGGCTAGTGCTAGTTGATGTCTCATAAGTATCAACAGAAAATCTAAGCCATTTCTTTAAAATTAATGTTCTTGAAGGAGCACAGCATCGCATAGGTTGACAGGGATGTGCAGGTGTGTCCAGCTCGACTTCTTGCTCAAAGCAGGTCCGGCTAGAGGAGGTTCCTGAGGGCCTTGTCCAGTTGTGTGGTGACTTTCTACTGGGACGGCAACTTCACAGTTTCTCTGAGCCTCTGTTGCAGTGTTTGACCATCCTCATTGTAAACATGTGGAACATATTGCGTTGAAGCAAGTTTTGCTTTGTTCCTGCTCGTGGGTGTTAATACTTGTCCTTCTGCTGCGCGTGTTGGGAAGAGCCTGGCTCTGCCCCGTTGGGTGGCTGCAGACGAGGTGAGGTCCCAGCGCAGGCTGAGTGGCCTCTCCTCACCTTGTGTGTTCCAGCCCTGACCATTGCGGTCACCACAGTGGGGCTTGCGCCAGCCTGTCCTGTACGGGGGCGTCCCCAGCGGCGCCCAGTGTCCAGCTGTGGTCTCCCCGAGTGCTGATCGGGGCGGTTGCTGCCCTGGACCTGCTGGCCCTACCTGCAAATGCCACACAGGACGCGTTCCCTTTCTTTGGTGAAGGATGTGCTGTTGACTCCTGTCCAACTTCTTGTCCATAAGGTACTTTAAACATTGTATTTTAGGGTATTAAAGTGAGGTCAAAGTTACCTTTTTATCACAGTATCACAGTATCGTCAGGGCTGGAAGGGACCTCTGGAGATCATCTAAGTCCAACCCCCCTGCCACAGCAGGGCCACCTACAGCACATTGCAGAGGACGGCATCCAGTCAGGTTTTGAACGTCTCCAGTGTGGGAGACTCCACAACCTCCCTGGGCAGCTGTGCCACTGCTCTGCCACCCTCAGAGTAAAGACGTTCCTCCTCATGTTAAGATGGAACTTCCTGTGCTCCAGTTTGTGCCCGTTACCTCTTGTCCTATCACTGGGCACCACCGAAAAAAGGCTATTCTCGTCTACCTGGCACCCTCCCCTTAAATACTCGTGGTTTAGGGTGTTAGTACTCTTGAATGTCATGAAGCAACTAAATAATTGATAAAGATTTTCATATTACAGACCAGAGCTTATGTTAAAAGAGTTGGCTCTTATGGAAATATGAATTTTGTTATGTCAGTAGGGACATTTAGGAGTACAAGTATTTGGGTTCGATATTGGAATAAGCTTTGAGAGTTACTTTGACTTTGTAATTTTGAACTTCTGCGAAGACTCGCCGCGTTAGCCCAGTGATGAAGGGATTCCAGTGATGAACAGTGCTACTGAAGTACAAAGTGCTTTTTATAGTGTCTTATCCCTTGATCATGTGCATTGTGTGCATGCCGTGCCCTCCCCCGTTCAGATCGATGACCTCCTCGCCCTCAACAATACCTTTTATTTTGTTTCCAAAGGCTGTCTTAGCATTAGAACGTCAGTGATTTTACTTTCCATTATTGCTTCTTGTTCTCTGTAGGGTTTAAGGAGTGTTTGGTTAGGCTGTGGTGCGTTCCTTTTAAGTTGACTTGAAGTCAACTTGGACTTGGAGTCAACTTGTGAATGTATGGATCCTTTAGTATGGAAGCTTCTTACAAAAGTGAGCTGTTTTGCTTTAGCTAGTGTAATGTTTGTAGCCAGTAGTAAGTTTCCGTGGTGAGCTGTAACGGTTCCCCTTTCCTTCCTCCCCACTTCCCCCTTCTCTAACCCCGGGGCTGCGGAGCTGGAGGCTCCCAGCCAGCTTTCCTCTGGTGTTTGTAAATAAAAAAATAGAAAACCAGATCAAGAGGATGGTAGTACGTGGGTTTGGCTTGGAAACAGGTTAATTCTTACTGGCCCGGGAAGCCTTGCCCTTCTACAGATGGTCTCTGAAACATCTGATGAAATGCCAGAAGGGGATTTCTAGAAGTGTGGGGAGGGAGCAAAGAATAAGATTCAGAGACTTCCAGGTTTCTTCCTTCTTGTGCAAAAGTAGTAGGTATGAGTTGAACACGTACTGTCTGACTGGGCAGAATGTGTCTCGCCTAGCAAAGGCGTACTGGGGGCAGATCAGTCGATTTCAACTCCTGTTGAAAGTGCCAAGAGTCTGAATTCCTTAATATCAAGCTGGAGTGGGAGTAGTAGCCGAAGAGTTGATGTAAGCTTTCTCTGGAGACGGTTTCTCCGGTTTGATGCTACAAGACTGGAAGTATAGAGAGTTGAGCGTTTCCCCCTCCACCTCTGTAGCTCTCAAGCATTTTTAAAATTTGGAAGAGTATTTTAGTGTCATCAGGATTAAGATGTCAGACTGGAGAAATCAAGCAGGTTTTGAATAAATTTCCTGGTGAAACTAGTTCGAGATGAAGGCTTTCATAGTTGCATTAACCTGTTGAAAAAATTGCCTGGTTTGGGATGCATGCAAATAGCCATCAGAGAAACTTCATCACCCTTGGGAAATTTTAAACATAAATGTATACAAGGTATTCTCATAGTTCAGAGTTAAAATTAAGAAAAATACTTTTGTTGCAGCTTTAGGTGTTAGTTGGCAATGGTAGATTAAAAGTATCTTCTATTTGAAATCTTAAGTTATTTGAAATGTTCCATTGTGATTTGCTGCTGGATTATGTTGCAGATTTTTTGGCAGTCTTTCTGTTTTTATGAAAACAAAATTCCTCAATTTAGTTGAGTTTTGAGCTTTCCGACATCCTTTGATGTCTGTGGTCTAGTTTAGTGGGCTTTATCTAAATCATAAGCGGTTAAAAGGATTACGTAGATGCTACTCTCATTAGTGTTCTTAATAAAGTCTTTGACAAATAAGAGCGTCTAATGTGCAATGTAAGGAAGATGTGACTTCTGGCAGTTGTAGGGCTAACAGTTCAACACGTGTTGTGCAGTAAAATTTGTGCTGTTTGCCTCTCTTTGCTGGGACGAATGCCGTCACCTGCGGTGTTCTGTGTTCTCCGTGGGTGAGCAGTGCAGGCGATAGCCCCGGCAGAAGTTTCCGGGAGCGCCGGGGCTGTGCCGAAGTGTCCTTATCGTACGGCTTGGCCTTGGTTTCATGGTCGTGATCCACAGCAGATCCGCAGAGACATGGCTCCCGCGCAGGGCAGGGGCAGCTCTTCCCAGGGAGGGACCGCTCTCGGGATGTGCACGGAGTCCCTCCTTCCCTCCGCCGCAGGCTGAGTGCCCTGGGCCAGCTGGGGCGCGGAGTGGCTCTGGCAGCTCCCGGCCTGATTCCTGCTGTGGTTCTTGCAGATCCACCCCGACTACGTTCTTGTGTGGGTGCGCTCCTGTCAGTTCTCCTGCGTGGTTTTCCTCAGCTCAGAGTAGTGTCTGGGGCGAGTTGCTCGTTGTGGCCGTGTCAGGAGAGCCCTTAGCAGCGTGTCGCAAGGAGTCTGGGAGTTTCTTTTCTCCCTCTGTTGCAGGCTTTGGAAACTCGGGTAGGGAGGAGTGGCTCACGGTGTGAGAAGATGGCAAGTGAGACCTGTGTCCCCGTGAGCGGGGTTGACAGTCAAGGCAGGCTTTTCCTACCTGCTGGATTGGTGACTCTCAAACCAAGTTTCCAGGTAAGAAATTATTCCTGCTTCTCACTTAAATCAGCCTTGGACAGGGCGAAAGGAGAGAAACAAAACTCAGTTTCGGCCACGTGTTGTATGTAGCAGCGGATGGGAGACAGTAAACGCGTATTTCTGCTGTTCTGGATAATGTCTGGAGAAGGCTGTGACGAAAAGTAGAATCTGATCTGAACTGCACAATTAATTGGGAATAGGATGTAATTAATTTCACCGCAGTGGAAATGGCAGGGAAGGGAAAATGTGGTGGTAGCTGTGTGTATCGAGTACTGTGTAAGAGAGGTGATACGTGTTTATGCTCCTGGTTGATACAGGTCTTATACGGCATTGTGAGGTTTAGGATATAAACAAGTGGAAAAACCGGTGATGTCAGTCCTCTTAAATGCAATGTAAGAGGCGTGGAAGCCCACTCCTGTTATCTGCAGCTCTTGTAAAACAGTTCATCATTTTCCATGGCCTTTTAGGTCCGAAGGCTGGTTGTTTTTGGATTTCTTTGTGGAAGTATAGATATTCATAGCTGGTGATGGCTGGGGAGGTTTGTGGTGCTTTTATTTTTTTCACGCCTGAAGTTTAACTGTGTCGCTGTCGCTGATGCCGATGATAGTGTACTGCAGGTCAGAAAGGAACTGCCGTTTGACACGTTGTAGACCCTCAGTACAGCGTTTCATGTGATGCGGTCAGTGCTTACTGTTTCTTCTAGTATTTTTGCCAGGGAAGAAGCATTTCTCTCTTATGGTTAGGTGAAACTGAGCGGTACGGGATTTGAAATGTGAAGCGTGAAAGAAACTTCCTGATTCTCAACTCTTTGCTTTAGTGCTGCTGTTAACCTCAGGTGTATCGATTTATGGGTTCAAAATGCTATAAAGCCATCTTTGATAACATAGGAAGTCTTTATGGTAATAATTAGGATTGGGGGGAGATCATAAACCAGTCTGACTTTCATAATTTCTATGAATGTGTCTAGTTCTAATTCAACTGTGATTTAGAAAAAAAGATTGATCTTTTAACAATAGTTCTTGCTGTGTGCTCTCTGATACATTCCTTGGAAGTAGTTACATGCCTTTGTTGAAAGCAGAGTTACAATGGAAATATGTGTAATAGGGCTAATGCATTTCTTTTTGTTGTTTTTTTAAAAAATATTATTTTTAAACAGTATTAAGTTTCTAATTTAAATTGGTGCAGAAAAACAATGTAATAAGTTCTGCTGGAGTATAACTAGGATGATATTTTTACTTAATTTTCATTTTCTTATGTAAGAATTTTTTTGGACTGAAACTGGCAGCGAAACCTTGTTTTTCTAGTAGGTTATATGAACATTTGAGCCTCAGTTTGCCCTAAAATACATTATCATTAAATTTTTACCATAAACTTTGTTAGCTTGTAAATTATCTCATGTTTTGACGGATAAGGAGTTGTTTTGTTTTTCTTCTATGTAAACGCTATTTCAGTGTGATTTTTCTCTACTTTTCCCTCTCCCCTCACAAAATCAGCTGCATCTTTATCTTTTCAGTAATGCAGTTTGGTTTGTAGTATGAATGATGCTGCATTAAGTTGTTTTAGATTAGATTAGAAGACCAACCGTAAGGGAGTATGAGATGTATAGTGGCCCATATAATATGGGAAAGCTACTGTTGGAAATAATGGACATTGAGATGTGAAGTTGAAGTGTAATATGCTGAATGAGAATTGCAAAGCCTTCTCTTAGGGTTGTGGTCCATGGAGATACATGCAGAACACTGGTGGCACCTTTGTGCAAAGCATATTTGAATATAGAGGTGCAAAAAGTGGGTGTTTGACAGAGCCATGTTTGTGGGCTACCCGTTCCCTGTGTCCTCGTGGACAGAAGCAGTGGGCAAGGTGGAATTACCCACGGTCAGAATCCAACCCGTGGACTGCCAGTTGTATCGCTCTTTTGACATCAAAAGGCTTGATTTTATTCGAGCTTTCAGTGATTTGTTTATCTTAAAAACAAAATCAAACCTGCCTTACAGGAAGCGGTTTGTGTCTGTGGAATTTGACTTTGCGTTGTGTAAAGATTATAGATCTTGGGCTTTTCTTTTTTTCTTTTTTTTTTTTCTGCAATATTTTGTGTGATTAACCCAGGACAGCACTAAAAATCAGATTTAGCTGTGGTCTGATTTAAATTGCATAGTTTCAATGGTAAATGTTTGAAATTTTTGTTCTGCAAGTATATACACATCAGCTGATAAATGGCTTTCTTATAGTATTCCCTAAATAATTTTGTCTTTCAGTAGTAAGAAAATCTCAAGGTTCTGCATATGGGGGGAGGCTTCCTTGTGCATATGAAAGCTCTTGTACATGTAGGTACTGAAATACTGGTTATTTTTCACATCCAGCTCTTGAAGCATGTTTGGTTTGAGAGAGGGAATTTTTAGTTGGATTATTGGTGTTGCTCTGCAGTGAATCTTGCATGTTGTGAAGCCGTCATTAATTTTAGCACTTGAAAAAATAAATGCTAATTTAGTACTAATGTAATTAATCTCCCTGAAATAAGTCCTACTGTTCTAACTGAATACCCACAAAGCAGTTGAGCATCATTTAATTGCAGTTACTTTTCAAAGTTGTTCAGGTGTCCCAGTGTATAAAAAAATACCCAATAATTTTGAAAGCGTCTCCTTGAAAATTATGTTCACAACAAAATTATATAGGAACTTGATTTAAGACTGGTTGACACTTCTAGGAAGAAAGTGTTAACCACTACCTTGGTGGTAAGTAAGTTTTCAAACCTTTAATGTAGGCTGTTTATATAACATCTTTGAATGTCAGTTTGGTTCATGTAGTAACTTCTTTGCAGCTCCACTGAGGACTTAAAAGTCTAATTTAGCAATTACTGAGGATAACAAAGCAGGATACTGGACAGGAATGAGTCTAACTGATACTCAGTGTTAAAGCTAAGTGTGTATCCATCTACGTGTATATGGTCTGCAGAAAGGCAGGTGTAGTAGTTGGCATGAGAGGATTTTTTTGCCATCAACTCGTGTGTGGTTTTGGTATTAACCTTCCCTGCAGAACATGGTTTGAAAAAACCCTGAGACCTTCAGATAGTTTGTATTACTGCTTCTGCCTCCCTGACCTCGTGGAAATAGGTTATGTTAGCAAACATCCTCTGTTGTATCTGGGAGAATATTGTGACACACTGCTACTATGACATTTTCATGAACATCACTAAAGTCACACCTGACTATCCAGGCACACCTCTCTTAATGCTTGTTTTCAAACAGACTGGACAATAGATGGTTATAAAAGGTAATTAATAGGTGTCTTGAGTTTAACAAACTAAAATGAGGAGGAAAAAAAAGATGATACTTGCTTGGGGGAGAACAAATGACTTGGCTAAAAATATGTATTTTTTCAGAAAGAAAACACAGAATCATAGAATACCGAGTTGGAAGGGACCTCAAGGATCATCTGGCCCAACCTTTCTTGGCAAGAGCACGGTCTAGACAGGATGGCCCAGCACCTGAATCTTAAAAGTGCCCAATGATGGGGAACCCACCACTCCCCTGGGGAGATATTCCAGTGGCCGATTGTTCTCATTGTGAAAAATTTTCCTCTTGTGTCCAGTCAGAATCTCCCCTGGAGTAACTTGCACCCATCAGCCCACCTCTTTTCCATGTGACTCCTTGTAAAAAGGGAGTCTCCACCTCCTTTGTAGCCACCCTATAAATAATGGAACATGGTGATAAGGTCTCCCCTGAGCCTTCTTCACTCAAAGCTGAACAAACCCCGTTCTCTCCACCTTTCATCATATGGCAGGCTTCCCAGTACTTTGATCATCTTGGTTGCCCTTCTCTGGACCCTCTTCAGCCTGTCCACATCATGTGTGTGTCCACACACATTTTTGTATAGCAGGGGCCAAAACTGAACACTGTATTTCAGGTGTGGCCTGCCAAGGGCTGAGTAGAGTGAGATAATGACTTCTTTATCTCTGCTGGTGATGCCCTTGTTGATGCAGCCCAGCATCTTTTTGGCTTTCTTTGCTGCAGCAGCACACTGTTCACTCATATTGAGCTGCTTGTCCACCAGGACCCCCAGGTCCCTTTCCACAGAGCTGCTCCCCAGCTGGGTAGATCCCAGCTTGTGCTGCACTCCCAGACTGTGTTCTCTCAGGTGCAAGACCTTACGCTGGTCCTTGTTGAACTTCATAAGGCTCTTGTTAGCCGACTCTTTCAGCCTATCCAGGTCTTCCTGCAGGGTGGTTCTGCCTTTTGAAGTGTCCACTTCCCCACTCAGGTTGGTGTCATCAGCAAACTTCATCAGGGTACGCTTGATCCCGTAATTCACATCACTTATGAAGATGTTAAACAGTGTTGGGCCCAGTATCAATCCCTGGGGCACCCCGCTTGTGACAGGCTGCCAGTCTGAAAAGGAGCTACTGACCACCACCCTCTGAGTGCGGCCTGTCGGGCAGTTCCCCACCCACCACATGGACCGCATGTCTAGACTGTAACACATCAGTTTGTCTAGGAGGAAGCTGAGGGGAATAGTGTCGAAAGCATTGGAGAAATCCATGTAGACAATGTCCACCACTCGCCCCATGTCAGCTGAGCAGGTTACTTTGTCATAGAAGGCGATCAGGTTTGTCAAGCACGATTTGCCCGTGGTGAATCTGTGCTGGCTTTTCCCAATAATGTGCTTCGTTTGGCTTGTGATAGCCCTCAGAAGGAGTAATTCCATATTTGTCCCAGGGACTGAAGCAATACTGATGGGCTTATAATTTCCCAGATCATCCTTTAAGACCTTCTTGTAGATGGGAGTGACATTAGCCTTCTTCCAGTCTTCTGGGACATCTCCATGACTTCTCAAAGATTATGGAGAGCAGCCTCGCGATGATGTCAGCCAGCTGTCTTAACACCCTTGGGTGGGGAGCGTCAGGGCCCATCGATTTGTAGGGGTCCAGCTCCTGTAGTAGTTTGCATACCAACTCTTCCTTCACTGGCGGAGGGTCTGTGTTTGCAGTTGAGAAAAACTGAGTATGCTGTAGAAATTATCACAACTTCATTCTAGGTATGGGATCCTTTTCTGAAGAGAAGTGGGTGGTTTGTAGTTTTTTTGTTTGTGTTCTGGTGTCGTTGGATTGTTTTTTGAGGAAACCTGTTATACATGGGTAATGGCTGGTTTTGAAGGGTAATGTCAGCTGTGGAATCTGCTCAGCTACCCAAGTGAAATGAGCAGTCTGAGGATTTGGTGTTTGTTCTTGTCATCTTTTGATTCTGGGCACGTTGGTTTTTGTGTTCTTTTTCTTAAAAGTGGAAAACTTTTTCTGTTTTGCAGTTGGTGTAATCAGATGTCCAATATGCCGCCAAGAATGCAGACAGATAGATCTGGTGGATAACTACTTTGTAAAAGACACGTCAGAAACACCAAGCAGCTCCGATGAGAAGTCAGAACAGGTATGGCACTTTCCTGCTTGCTGGAATTCACATGCTGGTTTTGTTTCTGTACATGTTAGTGCTTTCCAGGAAAATGATGGTGACTGACTTTCCCTTTGCAGGTGTGTACAAGCTGTGAAGATAACGCTAGTGCTGTTGGATTTTGTGTAGAGTGTGGGGAATGGTTGTGCAAGACTTGCATAGAAGCTCATCAACGAGTAAAATTTACTAAAGATCATATGATCAGAAAAAAAGAGGATGTATCTTCAGGTGAGTGTTTGGATATCAGTCCTGCCTGTAGTAAAAATGTTTTCTCTTTGGCACATGTGAAAAGAGAGAGGAAGGGTTATTTGGGTAACAACCAGTTGTATGGCTGTCCCCAAAGATTTGGGAAAAGTTTAGTAAAAAGCTACCCGTGCAAAATTGGTAGCTCTGAAAATAGAGGAAAAACTACATTTTAAACTAAAATGGATTATTTTCTAGTACTTCGTACAGTTTGATATCCTATGTGAAAAATATCTTAAGTACAGAAGAAACAGAATGAGACTGCAGTCTTTGGAAAGGGTTTAGATCCATTCTTAATAATCCTTTTATTTAGTAGAATAACTAAATGGAGGGGTTGAAATCTGGAGAGCACTGACATATTGGTAATCTTATCCATTGGCCAAGGAAATTAAATTATATATTTTGCTGTCCTTGGTTATAAGGAGCAATTATAGTTGTCCCAGTGGAGAAGTATATACAGATAATCTTCATATTCAGTCATATTCAATATGATGTTACTGTTGTGTTGATACTACTGAGTAAATGTGGAATTTGAACTTATTTTATATTTAATATCTCTTTCAGTTAGCAAAATTTAATGTGTGAGGTGTGTATACAGTTTGTGTAGACAGGCAGCTTTATTAGAAGTTACTTCTTAACTATCTTTTGACCGTATACTGTTTGTAACTTACTTGAGGTAGTGTCAAAAACATTCTCAAAACAGGTAAAAGGTAACTGGATTTTAGTTTAGAAGATTTTATTTGTAAATGGGATAAAAGTTCTGATTTAAAGACCTGTAGGTTCTGCACAATCTGGATCTATATGAAGACTGATCATATTGAGGAAGAGCGATCTTCACATTTTGCTCTCTCTCTCTCTATTGAAAATAAATTAAGAACGTCATGATTCTTTCATTGTGCCATTTCAAAGGAGTGACACTGCTTTGCTTTCTGCCAACTCTTATCAAAGTCATATTAATAGTTAAAAAGTTTGCTATTGAGCTTAGTTCTTAATAAGTTCTTAATAAGACAATCTTATTTCACTTGCTCTATCAAATAAACTTCATTGTTGGCGAGGTTTCTCTGTATGTCTTAATGGGTATTGTTTAATCAGAAATATTACCTATTTAAGTTTAAAGGTATTAACCCTAGTAGACAAGAAGCCCTTAGGGTGCAATCGAGTTACGGGCCCTACAAAGAGGTGCTAACATTTTTTATTAGAAGTGCTGTATTGTGACTGTCAAGGCGATACTATAACTCCGCTTTGCCTTCAATAACCTGAGTGGGGAGGTGCCAAAAAATGGCTGTTCCAATAAAGTAAACTTTCTATCAGAAATATGGCTTGGTGTTTATGAAGATGGATGCCCACGTGTAGTCGGAATGCTGTAGTGTATGGCAAGAATATGGCCTTCCTTTGACCCGACGTACAGCGATCCTTAGTAACTCTCATGATTGTGGGCAATGACTATTCATTATTTTCTCAGAGTCACTTGTTCCTGTCTTTCTTGTTAGATTCTAAGATATGCCCTGGAGACCTTAAGTTTCTATTAATGAGTGCCAGCTGTAGATTCATGAGCTCTCTTTCTTTACAATAACTTGCATGATATAACAAGCTTCAGAAATGTTGGAGACTGAGGAAGACATTCACGTTTTAAACCTTACCTCCTGTATCTTCCAAAGGCTGCTTTCCTCTGTGCTGAGCTCAAAATATCTTTAGAAGACTGTGCTGCACTTGTTATTAAACTTGGAACTATTTTTTCATGCTATCTTTTATTTGCTTAAGTGGAAAAATTAAGTAGTTTAGCTGAGGTTTAAGTAGCTCTTAACACAGGCAATGTTTGCTTTGCACTTGCCTCTTCAGTTGCATGTGAGTTAATGAGGTTTATAAAGGTTTTGAAGTGATAATTTAGAAAACCTATGGGTGTTTTGACAGTATAAAAGTTTGTGAGGTTTGATCCATCCTTCAGTGTGTCAGAGGTGATATTGCATGCAATTTAATCTTTAAACACATGTACACCATGCTGGTGTTTGTGTACAGTCTGTACATTCTTAGAGGTGCCGTGTCCTTTGAGTGTTTGTGGTAGGAGAGGAGTTCCTCCTCCTCTTGGGATACAGTAAAGTGGAAACAGCTATAAACCACTGGCACTGTAAATATTTCAGAACATATTCACGGTACCTTTAGGGTGAGAACAGGTCTGAAGTTGTCTTTGTCTGAATTCTTGGTTGTTACTTAGCTTGGAAGTTAGTGTGTTTGCTCTTCAGATTGTCTAAATTTTATGTTAAATGCGAAAATGTTTATTTTTAAAAACAGAAGCCGTGGGAGCATCTGGTCAACGTCCCGTTTTCTGTCCTGTCCACAAACAAGAGCAGTTAAAACTTTTCTGTGAAACATGTGACAGGCTGACATGCAGAGACTGTCAGTTACTGGAACACAAAGAACACAGGTACAAATATTACCATGTCTTAATTCCTGTGGTGTGTTTTCTGAGAGGGTGGAATGGCATCGATTTAAAACAGTTGTGTCATTAAATACTGTTGTATGTACTCTTTGTTGGACTGAAATGATCTCTTGCAAAGGAGAACCTGTGCAGAGTGCTGAAAACTTTAAGTGATCAGTTGGTTGAGCTTTGTCGAGTGTCTTTAGAGCAGATTCGAAACAACACTGTCTGAGGTGATTCGGTGAGATTAAGGTGTTAACTTGCCTGGCATTTACCAGTGGTCCCTCTGTTCAGGGCCTGAATAGAAATTGCCCCAGCCCTGAACCCTTGGTGCTGTAAGAAGGAAAAGTGATATAGTGAGTCATGGATGAGGTAGTTTTTTGAAAAGGCATATTTTATTATGCAACAGTCTTTCAATTTAGGGTAATTTTGTAAAGCAAGGTATAAATTTTGCCTCATAAATGAATATATTTTTCTAGCGCGGAGGGAGAAATTGTTTGGTTTTAGTTGGTTGAAAGTTGCCTCATTCCAAGTAAAAAGAAATGATGGGTTTTGTCTCCAGAGCTTGCTTTTCTCTTAGCTGCTAGAAAAAGTTGGAACTTCTTAGGATACGTCAAAACTTCCTGCTCTTTAGCAGCTCTGTCATGTAGTTTTTTGAAAAAGTATTTTGCAATGTTATAATAGAGAATCTGGGGATGAATGCGAGTTTATCAGCCACTGCAGCACTGCTTTCCCTGGTCACTCTGTGAGTAACGCTTCTCTGTAAAGGTGCTGGACAGTAGGTTGCAATATTGAATTTAGTGTTTTTTTTCCAGAGTGGTGTTTATTCTCATAGACTGCTACAGCAGCCTAATGGAGAACTTTTACTTTTGAAATTAGTACTGTTAAAATATTAACAACCTCGAATATTCCTGCTCTGTACTTTCATAGGTTTGATCACAAATATCCTGAAAGACACACTTGTCCAGAAAGCGTGGTCTCCTGGGATATGTTAACTAGCTTTTTCCAGCTGGTTTCTGTGCATGTTTTCTGCATGATGCTAACGGATTAACAGACGTATCTTGTTCTACTTACCTGTTCTTTTCCAGTAAGAGAAGAGAATACTTTGCTACTAATGTGCTTTGTTGCAGAATATTCGCTAAAAATTGTTCTGTCTGCAGATGTGAATTACAGATGATTAGGGTGACTGCTTCGTCTGCACCTCAAGTACAACGGAGATTTTTATGAAGCTCTCTAAATCATTGGAGGAAAATCATGCCAAGTGGAAACAAGAATTTATTTTAATCTCCTGTTTACTTCTTACATAAAATCCTAATAGTCTGCACCAAAGAAGAACGAATCACCATTTCAGTAGCAATATGGTCCAGTGTTCAGTTCAGAATTTCAAGTGAAAGAATTGCTGGTGATTCTGTAGGAAGCTGACATTCTTTTAGCAGCCTAATGGTGTGCGATTCCTCTAGTTGAGATATTTTTCAGTCCACACACTTTGGAAGCTAGAAGTACAATACAATATTTAAAAAAAAAAAAAAAAGTCTTTTGGCTGTAGCAGGAGCTACTGCCAAATTTTAGCAGTACTATGTGAGTGTAGATTTTTTTTTTTCTTTTTCTTCCCCCGCCCCTTTCCCCCCTTAAAGTGGAAATCTGATTTTCAACTTAATTAAAATAGCTCTAGAAAATCTGTAGATCTTCAAACGTTTCAAACTTTGTGGCCTTTGGGCTTTAGTAATGGTACTTTTTGCATTATAGTACCAAAAATCTTGTGATGCTGTCTGTCTGCAAGAACTTTAGATAGACTGTTCTTAGGAAAAGCAACATTCTAGCATTGAGACTGAGGAACCGAAACTCTTGTAGTTGGAGCTCGTCTATTGCTGGTATAAATTGAATGAACAGGAGCAGAGTCGTTTCGGTTGTGAATAGTGTTCTCTTTGCCTAAGTCTTGGTTATCATAACTGTGAGTAATTTGAATCAAAAAACAGTGTTGCTGTCAAATTTGATCATGTATCCAGTCTTTTCCTGTTAGATTGCAAT
Source organism: Pluvialis apricaria (assembly GCA_017639485.1). Classification (NCBI taxonomy): domain Eukaryota; kingdom Metazoa; phylum Chordata; class Aves; order Charadriiformes; family Charadriidae; genus Pluvialis; species Pluvialis apricaria. The sequence continues at coordinate 5,349,015 of CM030029.1, read as the reverse complement.
GTTCTCCTAGATTTTGACAAAGGATGATGCTACTTTCTTTTCAGTTGTGGTTGGGAGATAGTATAGGTTACTTCTAATGCAGCTTATAAAATGCTTCACTTTAATTGTAGGAGTATTCTGCCAATTAGAATGTTGGGATTTAGTGTAGTGAAGAAGGGAAGACATTCTGGGTACCTAAGTTTTCCCTGTTGTTAACAGATTTTATTTCAGAAGCATGAAGTTTGCTTACTGCAAAGACAAGAAGTGGCAAGTGACTCGTGTTTAAGCTATTAGTGCATTTTCCTCATGTAACATTAACAAAATGATTTGTCGACTCTGAAGTTTCTGGTATCTCCTTTAGCTGGTGTTCCATAGCTTGCGGTCTTGTGAAACAGTGTGGTGCGTTGTCTCCCTGTGTAGTTGGAATTAATAAGTGACCCATAGAGGTTCAGTCTTCTGGACACTTACAAAGCATTTTATCAGCGCTGAAACATTTTGCACACTGATTGGCATGTTTGATTTTTCTGTGTTTTGTCATACTTTTTTCAAAATTTTATAGCTTTACATCTAAATTAGGAACACTTAGTTTCAGCACATTGCTCCTTGTTAATTGATGTCATCTTTTGCATGTTGAAAAGGTATCAGTTTCTGGAAGAAGCTTTTCAGAACCAGAAGGGCGCAATTGAGAACCTGTTGGCCAAACTTCTTGAGAAGAAGAATTATGTAAATTTTGCAGCTACCCAAGTTCAGAACAGGTAAGTACCCCAAAATGATTAACTGTTACTATTACATTGCCTTTTTAATGAATCACAGTAGGATGAATGATGTGACTAGAATAATACTTACATTTTAGTTGATTCTGCGTAACAGAAACTGTGTAACAAAAACTTGTATTGAAATTGAACCCTTTTTTTTAATTAAGCAACAATACTTAGTGTAATTAATGGAAAGGAAGACAACCTTTTCCTGAGGTAGTTTAACTTAAGAATTCCAGGGTTACCTTAAATCAATGTCATAGAGATTATTGAATGTAGAGACGGAGAGAGCACATGATTGCTGCTGGATTTTCATCCACTTGTGGTGATGTCGTGTGCTGGAGGTCTGGGAATTCCACTGTGATTTTCAGTGATTTTGTGATCCTTCTGCAACTTTGAAGTCATTTGCAAAGTGACAGGTCATGTGGAGATGGGAAGTACAAGGGTAGAAGGAAGTGTACCAAAGATATAAGGAGAAGTTCTGGTGCAAATTTTTAACTCCTAGTGGTACCATGTACATTTAAAAAAAAAAAAAAAAGAGTTGGAAGGGGAGGGGAGCATATGACATGACAGAGGCAAATGCATGAAGATGTAAGCAATGGAAATTTTTATGTGCTGATTTGGCCTGGAATTCTTTGAGAGGACGCAAAAGAGAATACCATTGTGAAGCAGGAGGACAAGCTGTGTAATTGTTTCATGCTTGAAGAAGAGACAGAAACCCAGTTACGTGGGAAATAATTAAAGTGAAAGCTCAAGAAATGTCACAACACGTTCCCTCACAACACGTTCTCTGATAAGAATTCAAGGCCAGTAATGGGTGTTAGTGAGAGTAACACATTGTAATGGTTTTTTTGCCTAAGAGTTTCTGGCTTCACTGAAAATTCAGTGAATTTCCGCAGTATGTGATGGGGTTCTGTGAGATAATGATTATCTGCTGAGCCAAATGGGTAGTGCAAGTGAGACACTAGTTTACTTTGACGTGCCATTCAGTTACTTTGTTGAAGTGTAGGGCGCACAATCCATTATCGTAAAAACTTCAGGGAATGAAAATAAATGTGTATTACAATAAAGTTGTCAGTGTTAGCAGATGGTATGAAATTGCCATCGTATGTGATGGTGAAGTGTAAAACAGTGTTGAAGGAATAGCTGCCTACTGCAATAGTTGTTAGGTGCCAAAGCCAAGGATGCATGCCTACTGACTTAATGAAGAGTTGGTTGAATGTTCCTTTGGAGTAGAAGACCAGGTTGTGCTGTCACAAAAAAGCACTTGTGTCCAAGGTGCCTTAAAGGGCATTTGACGCCAACAATGAAAATCATCATCAGACAAATGAATATTGGTCTTGTGATCGTAGAAGGATGAACGATATCACAAGTTCAGATGCTTGATCTAGTAGCAAAGACGACTTTTTAAAAAGGATAATTTAAGTCTTTACACTTAGACTGGCTCATGGCAAGGTATTGTGTTCTGACTGCTACAGGCGAAGTAAGGAATCCTGCTGCAGTGCTCTGTCGTCATTAGATTAAGGCAGCATAGCATCAAATAAATCCAGAATTTGCAATGGAGTTTAAGAAATGCTGTATTTCAAATTCTGTGGACGGAGCTCAAGATGATTTGCTTGAGTCTGAAGAAGTTGAGAATAGTGAAGACTGTAAAATGGAGGAAGAATGACAGTGATGGAAATGATGAGGAGGTGTGAAGTATAAAAAAACTGAAAGGCAGTAGTAATACAGCACAGGAGAATAATGCAGACTAACGTCAGGCAAATTATTAGTGAAACGTTTATATCCTTATTGTGTATCGATTGCAGGTATGTAAGAAACTATTTGTTACACGATTTTTTGTGGGAGGTGGAGGGGTTCATCTGAAATTCAGGGTTGACTTCCTTTCTGGTTAGTATACAATAACATGAAAGTTTAAGACATTGTATATAAGTTCTTCATAGTGAAAGAGACATAATAGGGAGCTAAATACATGCGTGTGCATACACACTTGGTAGTGGCTGGGTGTGTCTCTGTGTGTATAAACATATAAATAAAGTTTATAAACCACAAAGACTGTTTCATATTATTTTAAGTAAAATACAGGTTGTTAATTGAGAAACCATCTTGATCTCGGACACTTTAAATTTTTTTCCAAAACTGAAATTTTAGATGACTTCTTTGAAAAAGTTGATTAGTGATGATTTCTCTATTAGAAATCAAACAAGCTGCAAATTTTGCGCTTACCGGAACTTCTTCAATATAGAAATTGCTCCTTCACTCTTCAAGGGTGGGAAGATGCCTGGGGTGGTTAGCATTTGACGGCATAGTATCGAACAACTGCCTAACAATATATTTCTCTCTCTCTCTCTTTTTTTTTTTTTTTTTTAGGATAAAAGAAGTAAATGAAACTAACAAACGAGTAGAACAGGAAATCAAAGTGGCTATATTCACCCTCATCAATGAAATCAATAAAAAGGGAAAATCTCTCTTACAGCACCTTGAGGTACAGTTAAGAGAAAAATTAATAGTGTTCCAGTCCCCTATTGAGAACTCGCATTCCATGTTTGAAAACAGTTTTTCTGCTGTGACTGCAGGTGTTGCAATACTAATATTGCCTGTGAATAGTGTGTTGAAGTTAAATCTCTTGTATACCCTTTCACTAGCTAGGGCTTGTGGCTCCTTTAGTTTTATGTCTGTGCCTCAGATTCATTCAAAATCAGGCTCATCATAAAGCACTGTCTGAAAATTTCCTTTCAATGTTCTGTTTGCCGTATTTCTATATTATAACATAATTCTAAGGTGTGTATAATCTAGCTTTTTCCTCAAACAGCTTTTTAAGGTTCCTGTAAATATATTAGCACTGTTACGGTTGAGTTGCTTCTTTTTGTCTTCTCCTGATACCTTGTCTAGAAGTTTTTCCTTCAGAACGTAAACTGCTAGAGACAGGTCTGTGTACTTTGTCTTGAGCACATAACAAATTGATGCAATGTGTTTGATGCAACTTTACATCATTCTTTGCTCTGTTGGTTGCGCTAGATTGTTGTTAAAATCGGTTTCCCTCCTTTTGCTTGTGTAGGGTGGTGGCAGCAGGGAAGGGAGCAGGGAAGTGGACGGGCTGGTATTAATTTTCACTCCTAGTGTCATGTTGGCTGCTTTACTGCTAAGACAGCAGTGGTCCTAAAGGCAGTTGTTAGTGTTCGTTTCCTTAGTAATTTTGACAACTGGCGTTGACTTCTAACAAGTCAGTACAGCTTGGTTTTCAAAGATGTGTAGTCTTATGTATTTGTACATGAAGGTGTAATGCTGGTGTTTTAAGTTATATGGATTGGCATTGTAAAGGATGCAGTGATTTTAAACATACGTTCCAGCTAGCACATTCTGAATAATAATTATATTCTGACTTTTATTCAAATCTATGAAAATTTAACTTATGATTACTTTTTTTTTTGTCTGAAGAGAGGAAATCCATCATAAGAAGTTAGTTCATAGCATATTGCCGGTCTGCCATGATGTGACTGGAAAATTTAAGATCAAGTTAATTACAATAGATTTCTGCTGGTTCAGGATCAGTTATTTGGCAATAAAATGGAGTATTCCCGGAAGAAAGGAGTATTTGATCAGGAGTGAAATAAATAAATTAAAATTACATGACTAACTGAATTTTGGCTTTTCTTCCTTACGTAGCATTTGTTACAAGCTAGAAAAATTCCACTGGAAACTTTCCTTTTTGGTGAGGTTGTAACAGTTGCCCAATCGTGTGTTGTTAAATTTGAATCTTGAAGATTCAGTACCGCAACCCAGATTTTTGGCGCAAGGTGTACAGCTGGCAGGGGACCGCAGGCTGAAGACTTCTGGGAGGTGGGGCTGCTGAGTTTCCCTGCCGTGCTGAGGAGGTGTCCGGCGGCAGTTTCTGGTTGGCACAGGAGCTGCTGCGCGGCGTACCTGTGCTGCCTCTTCCCGTGGCGGCGGTCGCAGGAATGCCAGGGCACTGTCCCGTGCAGAGCTGTCAGTGTCCTTGGGCCCCCGTCTGGGTCGCTCCCCCAGTTCTTTGTCGTGCTGCTGTGCCTCTGGCAAGATGAGGAAGAGAACTGGTCTTGTTTTAGTAGTTGATGTTTTCCTGGGATAAAGCAGAGGCTCTTCTCTGAGCCCACGATTTCCCCTGCACTTTGATACCTCTGGGAAGAACGGTAGAATGGAATAATAGAGAATTATTAGTTGATGGTTCTAGCCACTCTGAATATGAGCAGTAGTATAAGCTGCTTGGCTTGTGATGTTTTGGTTTTGCTCTCGGGACTGGGATAGCAGTTTACATTTTCCTCGTAAATCTGAAGCCCCCATTGTAACAAAGTTTTTGTTTCTTTATAGAATGTAACAAAGGAGAGACAGATGAAGTTAATACAACAACAAAATGACATCACTGGTCTTTCGCGACAAGTGAAGCATGTGATGAACTTTACTAATTGGGCTATTGCAAGTGGCAGCAGTACTGCCTTGCTATACAGTAAACGGCTGGTAAGGAGGCGTCCTCTAACTTGCCTGTACAGCACAGAGAATGTTTAGTCAAAAGAATTTTCTAAGTATTGTGTAGCTTCACTAGGTTATATCCAAGGAAGAGACAATGAGTTGTTCACGCTTCATTTAAAAAACCAAAACCTTCTGTCACAGTGGGATAAACTTCCCAACTTGTACACCACTTTTCACATGTAAATTAAGGACTTAACAGTATTATCATAGAAGGAATGGGGTCAAGCTCTGTAAAGGCACCTCAGTGTTTCACTTGAGTCATTGCAGAAGTAGTAGTATTGTGTAACAGTACTGCTCTGAGTAAAAAATTAGTAGTATTAGATTTTCCTGGTGAATTGGGTACTTTCCAGGCTACCAACCAAACTTGATATTGACAGTCATTGTTGGTGATCCGGCAGTCTAAACTCACTGGGCAAATGCACACTTCTTAATGCTCTTATTCTTTACTTCGTTGTCATCAACAGTCTTGTTTTTGCTTTCCATTAGATAACATTCCAGTTACGTCATATTTTAAAGGCACGTTGTGATCCTGTCCCAGCTGCCAATGGAGCAATACGCTTCCATTGTGACCCTACATTCTGGGCAAAGAATGTCGTCAATTTAGGTGAGAAAATTGTGTTTGCTTATTCTATGTTGTTTGAAAAACTAGGTGGAGTTGGGGGTGTTCAACATGAGTGAGTTGGAGTCCAATACATCTCCTAATGCAAAAGACCAAAACTCTCTTGCCATAACCCATCCAGTCCTGATTACCCTCCTTGTCTGCTCTGTTCTTGCTATTAGCAAAGCTTTCTCCACAGGTTTTGGTTTCTAATGGGAATGGTTCTAGGAACGGCTCTTTTTTTCCCCTTCTTAAAGTGGTTCTGGTGGTTATAGTATGACACACTAGCACTAAATGGGTGCTTCAGTTTCTGGAATAAGCTTTTTTGGCAAGTAAATAGAATCAATTTTGCCTATCTGAACTTCATATTTAGCTGCATATGGAGTAATACCAAGTGTCTTGATGTGTTGGAATTTGCATGAACAAGCATAATTAGGAGGACTGTTGATAGGAGCTAAGTTCATGGCTAAGTACCAGGCAAGTCCATGTGATTGCTGGGAAGGTAAGTGAATTAAGAAGCAATGTTTGACTAGTTTTGAATTCTAAGATGTCTGACACATTCATGAAGGTAAAGAGAAACAGAGCATCATAATGGGAGATACGCTGCTGTTCTGTGTGTGTGTTGCTTGCAGCTGCCGCACGGTAGGTTAAGGCATCGTATTTTAAACAGCTGCACTGAGAAAAACGACTTACTCCTCCTTTGCCCTAAAGCATCAGCTGCCATGGGAGTTCCTAATAGTCTTGGTGAGACAGGAGCTCAGAGCCCTCGTGTTCTACGCGAGCGCTTAGTGACAGCTGGGATCACTGGACAGTGGCAGTTACGATTGCTGCACATTGCTGGCTGTCCTCAGATGCAGTAATAACGTGCTCTTTTAAGGGTGTAGGGTGTTTAATATCTTTGCCTCTTTATTATTGCCTTATCCTGCAGCAGTGTAGTGTCACAGTTTTTCTTCTATATTAATCCCTTAATCACTTCCACTTTTCAAAGAACGGGTTTTGAATGAGAGAAGAGGGGAGGTGAGCTAGGATGGGGAGAGCACAATGAGAGAGGTGTCTGTTAGCACCTGCTTGTGAACTGTTCTCTTGGATAAAAATCTAGTAGAAAATCTGATAAAAATATCAGCTCTTCCTGATGCTTTTGTGTGTACTCGCTTCTTGCTCTATGTCCACTAGCCAGGTTTTGGTGTGCCTGTCTTTAGTCAAGGAGGTTTATGTGCACAGTAAACAAACTTTTCATTGTATAAGTGATGGTTTAAAACGGACACTATTTCTTCATGGGCAGTTCCTCAAGCAATTTTTGAGTGCTGTTACTCTTGGAGATTAGTCAAGAAGGAAAAGGCAAGGCTTTCCAGAACAGCTTCAAATGTTGTCTGAGTAGGAACCCAGGGCAGGCAGGGGAAGCTATATAGGAAACAGAACAGAAACCGTAAACCTCAATAAAAAATGACATCCAGATTTCAATGAGCATGTGTTCAAAGTGTGTGTGGGGAAATCAACATTTTGCCTTTTCCCTTTACAATAGAACTGGAGCTTGCCTCTCTAGCCATGTGGTCCATCGCATTGTATCAAGGGTGGACTTTTTTGTAGCAGTGCTTTGTGTCACACTTGTATAACCTGTTCTTAGTTGTTCAGTGGTGGGACACTCTACGCTGTCCCCCACATATCTTTTCCCGGGCTTTGCTTCCTTAGGTATAGGAACTTTATGCTCTCAACATGTGCATTTTTTCCTATTTTGTTTCTCATCTTGTCCATTTTTTATGAACGCAGAAAACAGTCATCTCTGTCTGTCTTGTCGTGTAGGCTGTGCGGTTCCAGTTCTTTCACTCTTTCCTCACAGCTCATGGTTTTAGTTTTGCAATTTCTTCTTGTCTGAGTTTTCTTTTTGCTTCTCTCGTGTATGGTTATGGAGACTTAAGAAGAAAATGTCAAACTTAAATTGCTTTGTTACTGTCCCTGAGGAAACTGAATTAGAAACATCTGACTATTCTATATTTATCAGCCTTTGGATGATGATGGAGATCTAACTGTTTACTCATTCTTTTTGTTTTGTTTAGGTAACCTTGTCATTGAAAATAAACCAACTCCGACTTACACTCCTAATGTAGTGGTTGGACAAGCTCCTCCAGGAACAAACCACATCAACAAAGCTCCAGGACAAATCAATCTAGCGCAGCTTCGACTTCAGCATATGCAGCAGCAAGTGTATGCGCAAAAACATCAGCAGCTGCAGCAGATGAGGATGGGACAGCCCGCTGGGTCAGTTCCCAGGCAGACGAGTCCACAAGTCCTACAGCAGCAGGTAGGTATCTTGTGTATTCTTATTTCACCTTTTACCATAACACCAAGACTTAAAATTGCCCTATGGAATATAAACTTACAAAGCAGTTTATAAGGGTGAAAATCTTTTGAAATTTGACATACTTTAAATGTGAAAACTATTGGCTTTTCTTGATGTTATGTAACTAGTAAACCTACTACTGCGGAAAGAAATTGGCTTCTTTTTTCCATGTTAAAATAAAAAATTTTAAAAAACAAAAACCCTTGCAGCCTCCCAGGTTGATCAGCATGCAGACCATGCAGAGGGGTAACATGAACTGTGGGGCTTTCCAAGCACATCAGATGAGAATGGCTCAGAATGCTGCTCGTATACCAGGAATACCACGCCACAATGGACCACAATACTCCATGATGCAACCTCACCTTCAAAGACAAGTATATCCTGTGTACACGCTTCATTTGTGCCATTGTGCCAAACTTTCATTACAATAGATGATACCTCCAGCTGTAAACGTGTTTATATGTAACACTTATAGCTCACAGCTACACACATTTATGTGCTTTTTTGTGTTGCATACTGTACTTTTTTGCTGACCATAAGGAAATTCGAATGTTAAGAATGAAAATGAATTCTGATGTTTATATTGCATTTAGTTCTGGGAAACAAAACGTTTCCTTTTTCACTTTTCAGTGACATTCAGCTTTTGGGTTTCTTAGAGAATAGTCAGGAATAATGAAGTTCAAAGTGTAGTTGAGGGTTTTTAATGAAACCAAATTCTAAAGTGTTTTTAAATTAAAACCTGAAGCGTGATGCAGAGCTCTGCATACCATTAAGAATAAAAATTCTTGACAATGGATGTTAATGTAAATGACGTCATAATACTTGAAACAGTTACTCTTTTCTTTTTTAAAAATATTAAAAATTTGTGGACAGACATATGGACTCTAAAGTTGTCTTTGGAGGAAGTAATTGCTTTAAGAAAATACAACTATATATGAAAATAATTTGGTGGAAGATGTACGGTACACTTAAATATCTAGCCACATAAAGTGCTTTTTTCTTTCCAAGTGAATAAAAATAGCAGTTGCTTTGCATTCAGTTCTCTCAGGTTATGTTGATAGAAATGTGAGTTTGTGTTTTACCCCCACAATTTTTTGTTGAGGACTGTCATATAACGTACGTGTTGCAATTTTATGTGCAGTGGCTGTCTGATTTGTCCGTAATGCAGTCATGGTCTCTTCTCTTTTCCCACAGCATTCTAACCCTGGGCACGCGGGGCCTTTTCCAGTTGTTTCTGTGCACAACACCACTATTAATCCAACCAGTCCTACTACAGCAACAATGGCGAGTGCGAACCGCGGTCCAACAAGTCCGTCTGTTACAGCAATCGAACTCATTCCTTCCGTAACAAACCCTGAGAATTTACCTTCCCTGCCGGATATCCCACCTATCCAGGTCAGTGGAGAAGACCAGGCACTTACGCTGTGGGTGAAGTAATGATCTGCTTTCCTTTCTGTGTCTTTTTTAAAGTTGAAGACTTAAAATCCTCATCCCTTGACTTGGGCACGCAACTATTTTCACTATGTCGCGCTGACCTGCTCGACCTGCGTTACCCTTTAGATTAATCAGTATTTAACGGCTGTCCTATAGTAAAATTGATACTTAGATCAGTTAATGCCAAGTACTGTGTTCAATTCCTTTCTTCCACAAGACTATCGTATGGGAAGATATCACTAGGATAGTTGAATAAATATATGTGTCGAATGCCATGAATGGTGATTTATTCAGAGTTAAAGTTGCCTGGCGCTTCTCTGGTGTTTTTAAACATAACAATCAAATGCAGTGAGTACAGAAAAGAGGTGTCCCGCTGCCCTACTTTTCTCTCTCCTCGCGTTTCCTCAGTACTGCCCCAGCAGTGCGGCTGGAATAATTCCCTCAGATGCAAGAGGCCAGCGTTTACATTAGCGCTGGGTGCTGGAAGGTGCTGCAGAACACTTAAGCTGATAGTCCTGCACACAAGCTGCGGTAGATTTTGATTAAGTCAAGCTCATTTGGAGCGGTCAGAAGCGTAATTTAATGTATGAGTGGAGGCAAAGAAGGTAAAAGTAATATGTTTTCTGCAGGAGTGTTTGGGAGGCCAGGGAGGGCAGGATGATGGTTTCGTCTTGAGAATAGGATGTTTACATTGAAATGCCCATACAGAGCATGGGAGATTTGGTTGTGATACAGGAAACAATCGCCTTAGAAACAAAACCTAAATTTTATCCAAGCAGATGGTCTGCTGTAATACCAATAGCAACTTTTTAACTCTTAATCTACAGAGAGTCATGTTCAAGGGTTATATGTTCAGTTTTCTCATGAGGTTGCAGTTAATTTGCTAACGTAAGAATAGTGGGGGGGAAAAAAGGATCACATCTCTGAATGTGACTGATCTGCCGTGCTGAAGCTTTGTTTAGTTATTAGACCAAAACACAAGTGTAACTGGTTATGACTGATTCAGCTGTACATGTCTAAAGTTCATGATAGACCAAGTTAAAAATAGTTGTTAGTGGGATAGTCTAAAACAAGAACGTGCAATTTCTAGATGAACTGAAAATGCAGAATTCTGTGAAGATGCTGTTTTTTATACCTGTTCATGTAATAGCTCTTGTGGGTTTTAGTTGATGAAAGAGATGGGTAGGAAGCTATTAGTCTTTCAAGTTGCTTGCACATTCATAAAACCCACTTTGAATACGTGTTTCAGACGCGTTGTTTGCAATTATACTGTCTTGCAGTTAATAGCTTTAAGCAGTTAAAGTGATAGAGTATCTGTTTCCTTGTTTTTAATAGATGCTAAAATCTGTGTAAAAAGTGAATGGGAGGGAGACTTCGCATCATGCTAAGGAAACACAAGTTCATGGTTTCTCTTAATGTCTTTACTGATGTTGCAAGAGTTATTCCACAATTATATGGTAGTTCATGTGACTAACACACTGAACATCTGGGAACCAAAAAGGTAGCTTTTTCGGATAGGAGCTTTTGAAAAATCTTACTTTGTTTCTCACTGTGGGTTTCTGTTTTGCAAGACTGATCTCTGTATGAAAATGATAAAAACGTTTGCTGATGTCCTGAATTCTTGATGGGATAGTGAATGATTCTGGTAAAGATGCTGGTCACAGTTTAAAGATGTGGAATTATTAAGAAACTTTAATTAGGCTTCTGTGTTTTTATGTTTTTTTGTTTTTTTTTTTTTTTTCTTCTTAGCTTGAAGATGCTGGTTCAAGTAATTTAGATAACCTTCTAAGTAGATACATTACAGGCAGCCACCTACCCCCACAGCCTACAAGTACCATGAATCCCTCCCCAGGACCTTCAGCTCTGTCTCCAGGGTCATCAGGTAAATGTGATGGGTATTTCTAGTGATTCCAGAAAGTGATGGGTATTTCTGGTATTTAAGTTAAAAATAATTACCTACCATTTTCTGCCAAAAGGGAAGTGATATTTTATTAGTTTAAATTTTATTTCGTTCAGAAATAAATTCTTCTGGAAATTTAAGTTTTACCCTCCTTCAGAAATATTTTTATAGTAACAAACTACCAGCAAATGAATGCAGTATTCCAGATACATGTATAGACTATACCACAATGGTTTTTTTCTGTTTTTGGGCATCAGAGGACATAGTTCAGTTATTGCCCTCAAGTGATGATGGGCTGGACCATTCTGAGGTTTGGGAAGTAAGTTGACAGAATAGCTTAGTCACAGAGATACTTACACCCAACAATCGTTTGAGCAAGGTCATTCTAAGTATAGCCAGTTGATGATAGAGCTTTCGTTACGCATGTAAACACATTAAGTCACCAATACCTAATGTTGAATTATTTAAACAATGCAAACGTCCATTTCTATTAGTAAGAAGATGATTTTTTCGGTCACGTGATAGGTGTTTCTCTTAGTCTTCTCTCTGCAAGATTATTGCAAGATTCTGTGAGTGAAGGGTTACAGCAGTGGAACTTTTAAACCTGCATGCAAAATGTAGAGTCTGCTTTTCTTTACTTTATTTGTGGATGTCAGTGGATAAAATTTGTGGACTTAATAAGCCGAGGGCTGTAGCACTGTTTGGATTAGGTGAAATAATTATTGGGACTCTAACAACAGTGTATTGTCTGTGTTTTTATGTAATGTGGTGTGCTAGACCTTTGTTCTGATCAAACGACTGAGAGGGCGGCTGACTTGTGTGAATTATTAAATTAGGATATTCTGTTAGCACTTCTGGCATTACTCGACACTAGTCATTTATTTTACTGCAGAATGTAAATTTGTACCAAGTCAACTTCTGTGCTGCTTCTTGCAGGTTTATCCAACTCCCACACTCCTGTGAGGCCACCTAGTACCTCCAGCACAGGTAGCAGAGGAAGGTGAGTATGTTACGTTAACACTGCCAGGCTGAAAAATCAGACATGGAGAATTCAAAAAATGAATTAGTAATGGATCAATGGGGCTTTGATATAACTTTCACCCAGTAATGGAAAAATGCTTACATGAGGATTTGATATTTATTTTTTTTTGTTCCCCCTTCACTATCATTCTCTGCTCTATTGTAAACTTGAGCTATTTTGTAAATGTTCTGATATGCTTTGCCTTTGAAATCGTTCAGCAAAAGGTCACTTATATTTCTTTGCTCTGATGAGTTTTCCTCTTATTTATATGCTGGTATCTTTCTAGCTGTGGCTCCTCGGGCAGAACTGCTGAGAAAACTAGCGTTAACTTCAAGTCTGACCAAGTGAAAGTCAAGCAAGAGCCAGGGACAGAGGAAGAGATATGCAGCTTCTCAGGAACAGTAAAACAGGAAAAAACAGAGGATGGCAGGAGGAGTGCTTGCATGGTAAAGTTAGTTTGTGCATCAGTATGTTATTGTTTTCCCAGCAGCAGGTTTAAGAATTTGGAAATAATAAAGTAATTTTACTCTTAAGCCTCATATTCTGTTAACGGCCCTGAAGATTGAGAGGTATTTTGCTCTCTGGCAGCACGTCTGAACTTTGAGTGTGGGTCAGCTCAAGTGTTGAGCTGTCTGTTTTTGTAGTACTGATAATTACGGGGGGTTGGTGACGTAGGTACCAAAGAGCTGGCAGTGGGACTTGGAGAGTAGCTTGCTGGCTTATGTTGAGCAAATAAACATTAAATGATGTCAGACGTTTCCCTTCCTGATTTGGACAGGACTTGACCTAGTGATGTGGATGCAAAACACACCCGGTCCTCATCCGTTTTATGTATTATGATAGGTAGTTGAAGGTAGTCTGACAGAAAACAGAGCTTAATCTCAGTTTGGTCTGTGTTGAGGGCTTTTTTATATCCTTTAATACTGTGCTCTGCCAGACACAGGATAGTCTGTTCTGTAAATTTTATCTTTAGCTATTAAAATGAAATACCCCCAGCAGTGTAGTGTGTTTGCTGCTTTTAATCCCTAACTAATAAAAGCTGTAAGTCACTCATTATAAGTAGTTCTGAATACTCCTACGTATGTAATTATATTGAGAAATCTTCCAGTCAGTCAAAAGTTCTTACGCCAGAGCATAAATAATATATTTATGCAAGTGAATATTTTTCAGTGTTTCCCAGTTATGCTTGATTTAATAGGATTGTGTACTGGGAGCAGGGTGATGGATTTGAGGATTTTTCCTAATGGCAGTGACAGTACATCTTTAACAATTTTATCAGTGAGTTTGGCTTGAAAGTTTGTCATGTTACATATCAATAGATATTAGTCTGTTCTTGAAAGGATGGACTAGTGAAAAAGTAGTTTTCAATACTGTATGCAACTCAGGTCTTCATAATGATTTGCTGCGTATTTTGGGAAATGAGTATAGTACATTTAAATGGTGGATGGCTTTTGACTTCCAACATATGAAGAAAGATGCCCGTGGAAAATTGACTCTCTGATTTTCGTGTGCTACTTTCATTTCAGCTTAGCAGTCCTGAGAGCAGCTTGACACCACCACTATCCACTAACTTGCATCTGGAAAGTGAATTAGAAGCGTTAGGAAGTCTTGAAAATCATGTAAAAACTGAACCAGCAGACTTAAGTGAAAGTTGCAAACAGTCCGGACATAGCCTTGTAAATGGAAAATCCCCAGTGCGGAGCCTAATGCACCGATCAGCTAGAATTGGAGGTGAAGGCAATAACAAAGATGATGATCCAAATGAAGACTGGTGTGCTGTATGCCAAAATGGAGGGGATCTATTATGTTGTGAAAAGTGTCCGAAAGTGTTTCACCTGACTTGTCACGTCCCAACACTCCTCAGCTTCCCAAGGTACCAGAAACAGTGTAATGGTTCTTGAGAACGGCTCTGTGGTCTCATTCACATGGTAGATTTCAACACACTACCAAAACTGGTGTTTCATCCTCAACAAGCTAGTTCTGGATGATTTCTTGTCAGTAAAAAAATCGTATGTTTCAAAGGCCTGCCTGAATTGTTTTGTATGTAATGGTCAGTGGTTTTTATCTGATAAACTTATGGTCTCTCAAAGTGTGATTCTGTTATGTAAAGTTCATTTTAAAGTCGTGCTGAGAAAAGTGTTGTAAAGTATTAGGACATACTTAGGAGAGGAATATGAGCACAGGAAAAACGGCCTTGACTGTCAGAATTATCATGAGCATTAGGGGTTATTACTTATCTTTGGATATCCAAGTCTTTACTACAGTACACTGTGAATCTGTAAGAGCTAATGAAAAAAACCTTTGTAGTCATCAATGATGAGGCTTTCTCTGGGTATCTGGAATAATGGTGTTTATTTCTGTTTAGTGGAGAGTGGATATGTACATTCTGCAGAGATCTGAGCAAACCAGAAGTAGAATATGATTGTGACAATTCACAACACAGCAAGAAAGGGAAAACAGCGCAAGGCCTGAGTCCTGTGGACCAAAGGGTATGTCTCAAATCTGTAGGAATCTGTTTCCCAGAAAAAGTGCTTTCTCACATTAGCTATCCCTCACTGTTTCTTGAAGATGTTTTTGCTGTGGCTGCAGCAAATTAGCTATAACTGTGTGTCGTGGTTTGGGCCAGACCGGCCACTGAAACGACGCTTTAGCAAAAAAAACCCCAAAATGAGCAATGAGTTGTTTGGGTTTTTTTGGTGTGACCACATGTCCAGGTGCTCCATTACGCTGGGACTGTAATCCTCTAGTAGCTAAAGCTTGCATGTAAACACATATTCTGTATTTGAATGCATCCTTTGACATGCATGAACCTCGTCAGTGTTCTTAATTACAAGTTCTTTGCATTTAAGATTGATACAACATTCATAAATGAGTTATGTATGTTTGGTGTGTTAGGTTCATGCTGTAAGAGGTGCTGGAAGTACTTAGGTGCATTCGTAGGGAAGGTGTAATGACCTTGACAGTCAGAATTATTTTTGGCTTTAGCAATCAGCCTGTGCATAGAGTGTTAAGAGTATTATCAAATCAAATTCTTCCACAGGAGTTACAAGCAAAGGAAACAAAATATTTCAACAGGAAATTCATAGAAACACTGTGGCTTTGGTTTCAAGTTGTTTAGTTTTGTCTTGTGGGGAAAAGAATAAAGTCTCCAACTCAGTCCTTTCCTGTTACACGCAGTTGTGGTTGGACAAAAGCTGTTGTAGTTTCTCTCTCTCTCTTTTTTTCTCTTTTTTTCAATTTGACTATATATTAGTATCCCTCTTCACGCTTGACTTTAGCCCTAGGCGCTTGTTTAGGAAGAAGAAAGCAAAAAGGAAGTATATTTCTGCTATGTGAACAGTAAGGTGGTGTTCTACCCTCTGAACAATGCTCTCCTAAGAACTTTACATTTTATAATTAAGCTGGTGGCAATTGCATTTAAATTTTCTAGTACTAAACTGCTAAAGTACAAACCTGTTTAAAATAGGGAGATATGAACTCCCGTGCTGAGCATAAATTAAGGATACTAATGTGAAGCTGTTTGTTTCTTTGTAAGAAATGTGAACGTCTCCTGCTTTACCTGTATTGTCATGAGCTGAGCATTGAATTTCAAGAGCCAGTCCCAGCCTCGGTGAGTCTCCTGAAAAACAGTTTGTGATTTATTTTTGGCAGAACATCTCTAAAAGTGTAGAGTTGAGTTCAGAAAGGAACTGACTGCTTTTCCTTGAAGTGTGTCCCCCTTGATTGTTCTAAAAGTTCTGGCAGTCATTTAGCATTTCATGATTCTGCAAGAGACAGAAGCTGATTCTGTAGCTTCTCCGTGCAGAAGCTCTACTCCCAGTCTCAAACCCAGATATTAAAAAATACTTAAAATTAGCAGTTGTTGGATTGGAAGGGGCTGTCTCAGGATATCCATGAAATTCAGAATCCTTCGGGAGAGGCTTTTTTTTGGGGGGAATCTTTTAATGAAAGGTGGAGAGAAACTGCTTCGACTCTTCTGTTTTCAGCTGCAAAAGAAGTAACTAATGAAAAGCATTGCTGTGCTATGATAGACACTGAAGGTTAGAAAGAACTTCTTAAACAGTTTGAGGAAAGGAACATGTTCTCACTTGCTGAACGTGCATAGAGTGTGTGACGAGATTAGCTGATTGGTATTTTGATAAGTGAAGAAATTCAGCTGCTTCTGTGAACTATGTAGTTATTGTAGTGATAAATCACTGTTTTTTACAGATACCAAACTACTATAAAATTATAAAGAAACCAATGGATTTATCTACGGTGAAAAAGAAACTGCAAAAGAAGCATTCCCAACACTACCAGACTCCTGAGGATTTTGTGGCAGATGTCCGGTTGATCTTCAAGAACTGTGAAAGGTTTAATGAAGTATGTTAACTTCCAATCTGTATACATTTTTTTAGATTAATATGTATTTCAACATGGTTCTGTAGCTTCTCCAATTCAAGGCTCTGCTTCCAGTCGTAACTTCTGCTTATGGAGCAGATGCTGAATCAGACACTTAAAAAACAAACAAAAACCAAATGCAATGACAGAACTACCTCTCGGTTTTTGCTAAATGGGGAGATCAGGCTTTAACAGAGAGAAATTTTGAAGTGCATTCACTGGTATGGATATATGACTGAGGAGCAGGGTGACCTTGTTACTGTACACCAAGTAGATTGTAGAAGTGCTTAGGAAGTGTGGTAATAAAGACAATCAAGCAGTCCCTAAAAGTGTCTCGAGCTATACAGATAATTGTTCATGACTGTAGGTCATGAAACGTGGTAGACCTCTGTTGAGAAAACTTCCTCTGCTGAGGAAAAGCGCCTTTCTGAAGAATACTGTACTGGTTCTAGTACCTTATGCAGGCTGAATCCAGAAAAGCATTGTGTTCATTGTGGCTGGTTTTAAGCTTAGTGCTTTAGCTCATGGGCTCTCACAAAAACCAGTTTTCAGTAGATAACTTTTGTATGGAGTCATATTTTTGATGACTGTAGAAAGTTGACTTATTTTGGAATGAAATAATCTGGTAATGAAATATTTGCACCTTACACGTGGAACATGACTTGGGGAGATAAATTACCTAAGTGTTACTACTGGGTGGAGCAATGGAAAAAATATTCTGAATATCAAAAAAAATTGTGGTATTGTGCTGAAACAGTGTAGGGGCTGAGGTAAGAGGGCATCCTCATTTCTGAAATGCCTTAAAGCAAGGATGATAAAAAGCCCTGGGGAGAAGGCATGGCAGGGAATGGCTTTCTTCTGACCTTAGATATGCATATATGCATAAAACAGCCAGTATTTTCTGTAAAATGTAATCTGAATTTTGCAATGTTTGGGCTGCATTTCTGGCTTTGTGAAGAAGTAAATTGAAGGAAGTACACAAAGCTATAGTTAAAATCTCAACTGTTTCACAAGTACACTAGTGAAAATCAAGGTTAATGATGTAATGCTGTAAGTGCTTACATGCATTTGGGACTTTGACACCCCCGACTCCCTTATTTCTGTGTATTAGGTGGAGGTTAATGAGCACTGGGGAAGAAGTTGCAATTATGTGAACTGCTCAATCAAGGGAATTAATGAAGCATCTACTGTAGAGGAAAACATGCTGCGGCTCTTGGGGACAAGAGTAAAACAAGAGAGCAAGGACTGATTGATGTGTTTTTGTTTTAAAAACAAAAGGTGTTTCAGACTTGTGTTTGAAATGCTGGCTCATGGCAAAAGATGAATCACCCTGACCTCTCCTAATAGCATCACATCTAGTGCCTCTATGCCATGTGCTTTAAAAAAATTAGAAATCAAAGTGGGATAAGACCCCCAAGAAAGTAGTCTCATGGAGCACTTCTCTCTAAAGTGAGACTTTTCCACAATAATGTCTAGGCAACTAAAACTTATAATGAAGAAAGCAGTCATGAGTAGAGCGCAGTTTTGAAAATGACTGGGAGACACTTATTTGTACAAAAGTTGTATGTTTTGTTGAAGGTTTATGTGCCTCATGTCACCCTCCTAAGACTGTTTTAAACCTGCTTCTGCTAAGTTTGAGAACGAAAGAGGTGTAGTCCATAACAAACTGTTTTGTTGTTATGGCTGACTTTAGTCACCCAATCCTATGCAATCTCATAACTTTAGAAAGGATTATAATTTCATTTTTTTTGACTCTGGTATCCTTTTTAGATGATGAAAGTTGTTCAAGTTTATGCAGAAACACAAGAGATTAATTTGAAGGTAAGCGTTTCAGACCATGCACACTTGGTGAAGGGATGTGCATTTCCAACAGGTGAATATTCCTGTCTTCTTTTATTTACAGGCTGATTCAGAAGTAGCACAGGCAGGGAAGGCAGTTGCATTATACTTTGAAGATAAACTTACAGAGATCTACCCAGACAGGACCTTCCAGCCTTTGCCTGAATTTGAGCAGGAAGAGGATGATGGTGAAATAACTGAGGACTCCGATGAAGATTTTATACAACCACGTAGAAAACGCCTAAAATCAGATGAGAGACCAGTGCATATAAAGTAATCTAATGATACGGACCTGAAACGTGTTGTAAAAACTGTTATTTAAGTGTTCCTGGAATATTATCATGCCTACAGTGGCCATCTTGAAGAAGCTGATAGCTTTTTAAACAGTATTAGATTACAAAAACACTTGTACAGAAAAGCATTCTCATCAAAAGGGGAAGAAACCTGTATTGTAAATTTTTGGTGTGGGTTTTTTTTTTTTTTCCTTGATTACTTGCTGTGGTCTTTCTTTTCCTGATGGAGGGGGACACACTCATCCTGGTCTCACAGATAGAGGTGGATGACTGTTGAAGAGACGCAGATTTGATAAGAGATGTTCTATGTACAGATAAGACTGCTTAGTAAAATGTTCTGCAGGACTGGACCGATATGGTTACTGTATGTCGTGTTCATGCTGGATGGCAGTTTAAACTGTAAGCAGTGTTCCTGAAATCCCCTCTTTGTGTGGACTTAAGTGCGTGTTGGTCATTGCTTTTATCATCTCATTTAAGCGGTATTGTGAGTAACTGATCTTCTGTGTTGATCCAATTACCTAAATTTGACTTTCTTTACTACGTTTTATGTATAGCAAAAGGAAAAAAAAAAAATATCATTAAACTGTTCTGAATTGGCCAGTGCAGGAGTGTGAGTTCTTGGCAGGTGAGAGACTAAACCGGTGGCAACAATCTCTTTTCAGTAGGGCTAGGTATATTTATTACGAATCCTGTAAACAGAACACTTTAATGGCGTTCATGGCAGAAGTCTTAGCATTGTGCCATCTGTCCATGATCCCCCTAATGAGGCAGAATGTTATCTCCAGTATTCATTGTCTAATTTTCTGTACTTAAAATATAGACTGAAGAGGTAATAACCAATTGGGGTGTTTTTTCCAGTCTTCCTAAATATCAGTTTCTAATAGACCACTGGGCAAACAATAACCTATTAACTACCAAATGTGTAAAATTTCCTGTATTCACTTTGTCTTATTTGTAAATAGTGAATTGAGATTTCTTGCAGATCAGCAACATTTGCTGAACTGTTTTTAAGCTAATATGTATTCTTATTAATTGTTCCTATCAAGAAAAGATTTGTAATATATGCTATTTCTAACATTGCATTCATTTTGAGGTTCTGTCTTATTTTTATGAGAGTACTACTCAGAACTTTCTTCAGAAGCAGCTTATGAGAGAAATGTCTAGAAAGATTGGAATAAATCTGTTGAGACTGGGTTACTTGTCCATCCATTGATCAAAGCACTTGCACAGACCAGGATTTGGCTTTGAGTGGTTTCTGGTCAAATACTGTAAAGAGAACAATTTCCCTAAACCCTGTGGCAGGCATCTCTGCAGTGCCTTCCCATTGCACACTGCCTTCATTTCAGCGTTTCTGGTCAGAAATGAGGTCGTCACAAAGTAATTACAGTTTGAACAGTTGCTTCCTTTCCTGACAGAAATCAACACTAGAAATAATAAATGTAATTTCTGGCCTTCATATAGGTCTTGTTAAAGTAAGATGAAGAAATAATGTAATTGGAAGAGGTCAAGTTGACAGACTATAAATTTGCCGTAAGATTTTGTGTGAGTACAGCAATTCTGTGGTAAATCACTGGGGTTTTGGTATACTTGGCATGAACAATTCCTGTGACATTGTATACACTTTACCATAATGGTAAAGATAAATATTTTAGCACAATGTATCAAATTGAGATATGCTCTCAGCAATTTTTATGCAGATCACTTAAGATTTGATTTCTTTTTTATAAGAACAAAGTATATGTACATTGTGACTTTACCTCTCTTACAATAAAAAAGGGGACTGAAGGTATTTGTAACTTCAAGCTCACTTCTTTAGATTACGCAAATGTTACACCTACAACTCAAACTGGGTTTTTTTTTTTTCATTTCTCAGATACTAACACAGTGCCAGTTTAAATTTTTTTTTTTACCAGTTTGTATGTGAAAGGAAAAGTAATTCTACTTAAACACATTAAATTGACAAATAGCAAAACTTTTGCCCGTAGAAAGGATGACGTGTGTGAATAGGACGCTGACAGCAAGAAGGGATCATTTAATGGCTGTGTATTGCCTATTTATGCATTTCTAGTTTCTCAGCTTCATTTTGCAAAGGAATATTATTAAAATTATCATGAAAATAAGAATTTGTGAATTCTCTTCAATTGGGGTTACTGTTTTTATGGCGCTTGAGCACTCTAGGTCCTGTACCTTCAGGCCTCAACTTTTTAACTGTTCACTTTGAAAGGCACCAGTCTCGGATTCACGTACTGCGGATGCCCGCTGCCTCAGCTGGAGCGCAGGACGAGCACGATGGCATCCTAGGCTGGGTCGCAGAGCGGGAAAAGGACCACGCTACACAGCTGCGGCTCAGGGCGAGCGCGCGCTCCCTGGCTGCTGCGAGGACGGTACCATCTGTTTTCCACCCAGACCCCAGAGCAGATGCCTAAATGTTTCGAGAGCGCCTCTGGTTGGGTCGCTCCCTATGACAAGGTGGGAAAACTGTCAAAGTTTGTAGGCTGGTGACTTAGCCTGCATTCCACTAGTTCTCCTGAAACCACAAGGGATGCTGAGCTTTGGCCTTGGTGCGAGCTCAGGCTCAACTCTTGCACATAACCCACTGCGCTTCTAGAATTGGTCCTTCCATTCAGCTCATCAGCGCTGAGTAGTGGTATGCGGAATTTTGACTGGTGTGCAAGAAATCATGTGTTTCTTTTTTTATATAAAAGAAACAAAACATCCCCCCCTCCCCCCTTTTATTTTGGAACTCCCAATACAGCAATTCAATGATTGTTTTGGAATTGGCTGAGGTCTATTAAAAATATTTGAAAGGATAGATAAGCTCTGCTAATACATTTCCTGATCCTATAGACTGTAAATGTTCATCGTAGAACCAGTAAGGGTTTGCTCAGTCAAAACAACTTTTTGGTGCCACACTCAAGAGCAAATTAAGGGAGTTTGTATTAACGGGCCACTGTGTTGCTCTGAGCATCTTCTCTATGCCAGATGGTGGGTGTGCGATATGTGCAAGTGAGAGTGTGTTCTGCCCTGGGAATCGGAGCATAGCTCACATCAATAAAGCTCCCCGCAGCTAAAGGATGTGGTGGGAGCACTACGTGCCGGCTCCTCTGTCTGCACGGTTGCGGTGTTCCAGCGCGGCAGCAAGGTGGTCTGGCTCTTGCTGTAACTATACGCTTTCATTTAAGACACTTGTGAAAAACACTGTGTCTCAATTTTTGTTGTAAATGACCCCGAAGTTTAAGTTAATCCAAAGAAGTAAAAGGCAACTTGCTTTTAAGATAAGAGTGAAAAGTGTACAGTGTGCTACTTGTGGACTTCTCAATTACCTCAGCAGGTATCCTGCCGTGTAATTACTAGTGATTAGTGATAACTTGACCAGCTAAATAGGTTCAGGTCTTTAACTGTGCCCTGGAATTTAGTGGCCTATAGTATAATAAGGCAGAGTTACTATCCAAAAAAAGGATGTTCCCCAAACTTCTGAAAATAGAAATGCTCTGTTCAATATAGAGAGGTGGTTTTCTTGTGTGGAATGTCACCATTGCTGTTACTTAGGACATTTGACTGTGTCAGCACACTTAAGGCTGGATCATTGAAATGTTTTATAAACATTTCTGCAAGCCACTGGAACAGAAGTCTGTAAAATTAGCCCGAATTTATCATTCTGTTGTATAACCTAGTTTATTGGCTGACCTCTAAAAGTTTAGGTAATGGCAACAGTATTTTAAAGCTATGTGTATGATGTACTGGAAGTTGGCTTTTTCTTGTTTTTCTTACTCTCTTCCTTGGAAAAAGCAATAAAACTGCATCGTCTGTTGCCTGTTAGCATGACAAGAACCCTTTCCTTTGGATAGTGATTTTATAGGAAAGTTTGTATGCATATCACCAAGTCTAGCTTTTAAAAACAAAGTGTGCACGAGTTATTGACAATATAGTGTGGCATTTTATTTTAAAAATTGGGGAAAGTTGCATATTTTTTTAATAAGTAGGTGTTTGAGTAAATAATGGAGGTACTTTTTTTAAAAAAAAATTTATATGCCACAGTTTACATAGACATATTTCAGATTGAACATATGCATTGTATCCTCAGATATGGTGATTTCTTTTATTTTCTCAAAGTGCGTGTACAGTAACTCTTCCATCTAGTTCCTGTGGTTGCTTACAGGGATCCTACTTTATGTGCTTTCTAATGTATCTGAATTGGTTTTCAAAAATGGCAGTTAATTTGGGTATCTCTAATGTAAGTGCACTATGAAATGTATGAAATGCAGTTTTGGCCTTTTCTATTGAGTGATCTCTCAGCTCAAGGCTGCTTTCTTTAGAATTTATTGAATTTCTACAAGCAAGAGGTACTACAATATTTTATAAGTTTGATTTGTTGCAGCATTCACTCTAGAGCGTGAGCTACGTTGAAAAAAAAGAAGTGCATGTCTGCTAATGGCCTGCAAACGCGGGTGTTTCCTAGGTTCAGAACACCATGAAACATGTATATAAGCCTATAAAGATTTGTGCGATTGAAAGCCTGTTTTATATGTAAATGTACTCATGGAAGGGTTAAATTCATGGCATTCTTTGGTTCTTTGATTATTTCTTGCTTCCAGTGATTGAACTGGTTCTTTTTTGCACATAGTAAACTTTGCTCATCTTTTAATATGATTCTTCAAAAAAGTGCTGTTTCTGTGGTATTGTATTATCTGAATAATCATATTTAACTTTTTTAAACAAGGTTACTGTTTCGAATTGTTCTGTTCCTGTGTTTTTTGCTGGTGTGTAATAAAAAAAAAAAAAGGTTTTCTTTACATGGTTCTTTAATGCATTAGATGCCTGTAAATATTTCTTGTTAAGTGCTCTGGAATGTGCTGTAGAAGTTGTATTAGATCAGTTTAAAGCATTGTTTGAAAACCATTTTGTTTTGGTTATTTCTATTAAATTAGAAAAATTACTCTTTCAACTTGAGTTTCTTTTTTGCACACCTGCGTTAGGTCATTAGATGCTAGTTCGCATCTGGCAAAAGGCTTCTCTGATACGTGCAGTGTGGAAGCACTTTGAAATTTTAACTGCAGCGGTTAAAGTAGGACCCCCTGAGGCTGCGTAATCTGCAGCGATCAGTGGTTCCGAGACAGAAAATCCTGGCGTATAACTCGGTTCAAAGTTTGGGTTGGAGATACAGTGATTTCACCACTCTGCACTTACTTTTCCATAGAACAATTTGTCACATTTATCTGCACCTTGCGCGTGAAAGACAAGTGTCTTAAGGTTTTCTGTAGGGTTTTTGTGCCGCTGCCATCCTGAAGTTTGGCGATGCTCTGGAGGAGGCAGTTCTGAGGTGCGCAGCTCCCGCGCGTGCGGTTCCCGGGGCTGAGACGCTTTCCAAAGCCTGAGGACAGAGTCGGGGGGGCTCTGAGGCGTCGTTCCCTGTGCCCCCCCCACGCCCCAGTAAGCACTGGAAAAATGAAGAGGGAGCTGAACTTGGTTGCTCTGTAACCTGTTAACGTTACACCCATAGCCGCGGGATGCTCCTCATCTGCCGTCAGTCTGTCTGTCACACTCCGCTCTGCTCTGTGTGGCGGTCAGTGCATTTTGCCTCTCGGAATGAGTCTGCAGTGAGTACACAGCCAGCGCCAGCATGTTCTTGCTTAGGAAATGTGTGTTTTGGTATATCAGGGACCAGATCCATGCGGTAACGTGATGTGTGGCCCTGCACTGGGGTGCAAGGTGCGATTCAAAATACAGGACAGCAACGCCAGCGGGAGCAATCTGTCCGTCTGTCCAGTCCGCCTCGCGTGGGTTCGGTAGTCCTGCGGGTGGGAGGTGAGGCTGGCGGTCTCTGTAAGGGATGAGGAGGAGGTTGCTTCTGCATTGTCGGGGGGTTTTCCATGCAGTGAAAAAGACGTGCGTGTTGTGTTCATTCAGCTTTTAACCGTGGTTCAGCATATGTGCGTTGAGCTGCTCCCTCCTACCGATACATCCAGTTTTTGTGCTGATGTTGCTACCGGGGCAGTCTCATGACTTACCATGTAAGAACTAAAGGCAGAACTGAGCTTACGTGTCTTGGGCTATGGCCCAGTTCAACTACAGCTATACAATTTGAAGTAGGAACTAGGCTGGTTTGCTCTAGCGGGAGTCAGATTCGATGGTTGCGGGTCCTTCCAGGCATCCATAGCGATCGTAGCTGACCATGCAGACCTGCAAGAAGAAACCAAAGTGAGCATGCACATAAGCCAAAACTACCTCTGAATAATTTTTCTGCAAGCAATGGGGGAGAGGTCTAGTAACCCGGGACACCAACCATCGTGGAGTTGTTTGTGCTTTCATAACCGTTGCAGTTGGTGAAGGCTCTGCCCCAAACATGTTTGGTGTTACGTGTCAGAGAACTAACTTCAGGCTGTAGCTCCTAAAGAAGCTGGATTTTTCTCTTACTGTTTGTTTATTTATTATTAAGTGCTTGTGGTGGCTTAGCATCACAGAAGCTCCATGATAAGAGACCTGGCTTCTAGGGAAAACTTTAGTTAACTTCACTGAGGTACACGTTTGCTCTCGATAAAATTGAGAACCCCTGCATTTATGATGAGTACTTGAATGCACTAGCTTGCCTTTTGCAATCTGCGGCAAAGGAACAGATGGTTTGAACCTAAACCATTGCACTTCAGATGGATTTTGCTGCCAGACCAAATACTGCCTGCGTGAGGTGACGCTTGTTCTGCGTGTGCTTGACACCGATGGATGGCCGCATGCCCTGCTGACCCTTCTGATTCCTCTAGAGCTGGAGTTTGCTGCTCTGCCGGCAGAGGAACAGTGAGGAGTTCTCTGGGTAGATGTTTCATTTCTCTTTGCCAGGCACTGCCTCGCTGTGTCCAGAGCAACCTCAGCCTTGCCAGTCCATCTGCTCCAGCTTCTGGCAGCCCATCTGCTCCATCTCTTCCTGGGGCATTCGTGTTGGCTGCCTTTGGGGCTGGACTGCGATCTGTCATTTTCAGCACCTCTGACGGACTTCACTCAACGTGCTGGGTCCCCTCGGCGGGCTTGCTTAGTGTTTTCCCTTCGTGTCCTAGCTAAACTCCTGGCTTGCTCCAGTGACACTGAGCTGTTCACCACAGCACAAAGCGCTGCAATTCAGTTGCCAATTTTGTATCCCCCCCACTCCCCAGGGGGCATATCTTAATCTCCTCTTTCCGTCCTGAAATTCTACTGAGTTAGAAACTATGCACTAGGCTGTTTTGCCATTTGCTGCTAGTGCAGAATTCACAGCTATTTCTCTGTAGACAAGCGTGTGATTTTGGGGTTATTGCCACCTTTCTCTGAGGGTTGAGATTATAAACTTGTGTCTTCAGAGCACTGCCCTTCTTTCCCCTTATTGGTAATCCCCTTCACTGTGTGAGCTCTTTGGATCGCCTCAGTGCCTGACTGTGCGTACAGGGGCTGAACTGCATTTCATACCATTCTTGTGTCCTTCGCTCTGTGTTACTGGAGCAAAGCATGAAGAACGAAGCACTTAACGCTGAGTAGAATTGCTCTTTGCAAAATTACCTTCCGATGCATTCCACGGGCTACCATTGCAGCTAAGCGCTTGGTGATTTAATGCTTAGGAACTAGGATAATGTTTGCTAAATTAGCAGGGATTAAAACTGGGGATATAAATTCCTGCTCCTTTCATTAACGCATCAGAGAGATGAGTGTGTTTTAGCATATAACTTTAATTACCACATGACGGAAGACTTGCAAACCGCGGTGCTGGGTGCCATCAGCTGAGGTTGATGGATGCCTGGTGAAGATTCCTCACCAAGGAAGAAGCAAGGGTGCGTTATGGTGTGCAGTGTGGTACTTGGGAGTCAGTGGTGTACCTGGTGCTTCATCCTGACGGTGACGTTCTTCACCTACTGACAGCCCTTTTTGCCTCATGTGTGGCCTCGACGAAGCCCGTAGCATTGCTCACAGGACGAGCTTGCTGCTGTCACGTGCAGCGCTCAGCCCCGCTCCCCCCAGGAGAACCTGCGCTCCAGAGGCCAACCAGCCGCAGGGAGCACTGAGGCTTGTCTGCATGCACTCATTTCCTTAACTAAACCTGTAGAGCAATTGGCTTGTTGAGAGTGTCTTTATTTTTCTATTTCGTATGTCTTATCAGAGAGAAACACAAAAGCCTCTCATGGTAGAACGGTTACTCAGCAAACATTATGTAGCTGGTGGTGACAAGTGATCCTGTCTGTCACGGCTCTGGCAACTAGAACTGTTTGGAAAGCACGTCTTTTGAAGATTTCCACCACTGCAGGGAATATGGGGCTGGGATATGCCAGTAGGGTGTGCTGAAGCTGTGAATTTGACACAGGGATTTGCATGGCAGTGTGTATCTGTTTCAGATTGCTCTCCTATCAGGAAAGTTCACTCTGAAAGTGGCTGAAAACCCCATTCATTTGAAATTGTGTTTGGAGACGTGTTCAGTGCAGTTCTGCAGCGGTGACTGGGCTCAGCTACAGGGTCTGTGCCACGGATCTGGACAGTGGTTTTGCAGGACTAAATGCCAAACAGAAATCTCTTTTCCTCTTGGAGGTGATGTGTGTCTCCAGGCCATCCCAAACGCAAGTGGTTTATCAGCTCTTTTGGCCCTAGCATGTTCTCAACGGAAGGAGATGTTGCAGCAACAAGTCCTTCTGCGAGCGTGCTGTAGGGACCGTGCTCTGCGATGAATTCTGCTTTCTAAATGAAGACAGATTATCTGCTCTGTTTAATCAGCTCAACACAACAGGGAAGGTGCACGTAATTCAGAGAACTGCAGCAACTGTATTAGGAAGCACGGAGCGGTGTGTGAATAATCAGCTGTCTGTAGTCAGACACACCTGCATGAAAGCAGAGACCACGAACTGTAAGTTATGCATCATTCTGCTAAGAATTTGTAAATTAACCATTTATTCTTTAAAATCTCTTGTATGGAACGTGTCACCAGGTGGTGCTCTTACACAGCTGTCTACAAGCTGGTCTCTGAGTGAGCAAATAAGTTTTGTCTTGGGAAGAAATTCTCGGGTGAGACTGGCTTTGATGTCTGCAGGTGGGAGAGGTACCGGCTGGGCGTGAGGCATGGGTGCTGAGATCTGCGCCTTATGCCCCAGGTCAGCGTTCGTGTTTAAGGAGAATGTGGTGACCTGGGGACTTCAGTCTCCTTCATTTCTCTCTCTGTCTTAGCCTTAATAGAGTGCCGAGCTTACTGCCTGGATGTGCGAGCAGAGAGCTGACGGCGATGCTGTCACGTCGCGCAGGGAAAGTTGGAAATGGCTGCGCTGGGCACAGCCGGCAGCAGCAGCCGTCCCCCGCCTCCGGCCACGGGCAGCTCTGTGGACCACCCCTGCTGGGGAGGTGGCACCAAGAACAGCCTCGATGGCCACCTGCCTCCTCTGCAACCTCCTCAGCTCTGCGACGGCCGGCGAGGCACGCGGGGCTCGGGGAAGCTTTCAGCAAGCAGGAGCTACTACGATGGTAATCGGCCTTCTTCCCCTGTCCCTGGCAATTGCTTTGAGCACTGTTGGGGCCGACCACAAAGAACAGAGGGCTTTCTGTTTGAATCAGGCGTGCAGCATAGGCTCTGGGTGCTCTCTGCACTGCTGAAACCTCTCCAGGAAGGAGATGCTCCTCAGTCATTTTTGTGTTGCTAAAAGTTGTGTCTCAGGGTCCTTTTCATGAGCAGAGCAAGTACCCAAGCTGGTGACCGCTGCTGCCACCATAGGCTTACTGTGCTCCCAGAAGAAGCAAGGTGTGAGCATCACCTGTAGATGGGAGCGCTGCGCTCTGACGCTGCATCTGATGCTGTCTCTTGGGCTTGTCTGTTCTCGATGCTGAGCAAAGAGTTGAGATTAGGTGAGGTCTGAGCCTGCCATTGATCCTAGCCCTGGATTTTTGTGCCAAATCAGGCCACGCAGTGGATGCTGGGTATGTTCAACCTGCGTTGAGCTCGGGCACGGCTGTACTGAACAGTGAGTGTTGATAATAACCATGGTGTGGACTGGGTTTTCACTGCTGTCATCTCTCTTCCTGGTGCCCAGCATCTAATGGAAAGGAAGGGCTGTAACCACCCTGAATGAGTGAACAGTATTTAATGCTGGAAAGACAGGCAGTGCCAGGGTTGGTAATACTGAGGCGTTTCAGCTGTTCCTTCGGTAGGCAATTGGAAGGGCTGACTGCGGCTGTAGAAGAGCTGTGTGTGGTCTGTGTCTCCTGCTGAAGCTGCAGAATGTTCCTGGTTTTACCACCCTTGTGCAATGTTCTCCCCTCTGGAAAACATGATTAACCAGAATGTGTTGCCAGCATTCAATAATCTGCTGTGTTGTTTGGAAGTTGTCTTTCCCTAGCTTGGTGTCCGGAGCTACAGTATGATCTTTGTTAACTCTATAATTTCTCGGTTCCCTTTCATGGCAAGCGATCTGATACTCAGTGTGCTGTGGGCTCATGGGATGACTGTGGAGATGTCAAACCGATTTAATCTTCTGCCCAATTATAATCAGTCTAATTCTCTTCCAGATACACACAGGCCCAGTACCCTTTTAGTGTCTGAGCAGAACATAAATGTGTCAGGCCACCTTATTTGCTGCTGGCTGTTGAAAACTAAATTCTGTAGAAAGTAATTCAATAATGCTATTGTTGGGCGTGGTGGCTCTATCCTACTCTGTACTTCTAAGGAGCTCTCTCTTTTTCTTGCATTTACAGTAGGATAAACACAGTGGCTTCACAGAGAAGGCTTTCTGGATGCATGTGTCTGAGGCGTGATTTGCGGGGTCCACGTTTGTAGGTGGTGTAAGTTAACAGATCTTCATCAAAGTCAGCGGAAGACTCGTACCCTCATTTACTTGACAAGGGGTTGGAACTCGATGATCTTCAAAGTCCCTTCCAACCTAAACCATTCTACAATTCTAAGTTACTTCTTCCTTTACGCTAAACAATGTTCTTTCTCAGTTGTTCCTGAGTTCTAGCAGTAATGCGCAGAGATGAGTTTTGCAGTGTGCCCCTAGCCAGGAGGGCTCTGGCAGGGCAGTCGTGAGGGTCTGGCATCCCGGGGGCACGTGTCTCCCGGGGACAGGGTGCTGCAGGCTTTGGGCCGTCACCCTCTGCGCGTCTGGGCTGCCCATGGCTGGGGTCATTGCCTTGGGCAGCACTCTGCGGCGGTGGTGGAGGGCACTTCACTGGCTGAGAGCAGTGGTGGGGAGGATGTTTGACTATTATCTAAGCAGACCCACTGAGTAAACAACTTTTTTCCAGTGCTAATGGATCTCTGTCCTTGCCTCTTGTCATTTCAGAGCCCTGGGAAATAATGTTATCAGTAAGTAAATAGATTTAAAAAAACAAACAACCCAGTGAAATCTTTTGGCCCTGAGATTTGAGGCTGGCAGGAGCAGTAAACACCCTGCAATAAGGCAGACACGATCCCTTTTCCCCACTGTCCCAACCATTTCCCCAGGGTGAGCCCTCGGGCGCCGGTGGTGGGCTATGAACCCTGGTGCCCGATGAGAGCAGCACATTGCTTTTCTTTTGTTGAACGGCTCTCCTGCTCTTTCCATGGGCAGCTGGCAAGGACATCTTTATTCCAAACTGCAGGAGCTGATGCTCCTCTTTCTGGGGGATATGAAGCTGTGGGAAAGTAGATGCAACAGAAACCATCGGCCTGGCTGCATGGCTGATGCGTGGCTAACAGGCGGTGGCTAATAGTGGTTATGTTTCTCTATGAGAATCCTCAGGAACTGAGATGATTGCCAACACGTCTGTCACTTAGGATTAACTCTTCTGTCCATTGTCACCTGCGGAAGGAGATTATTAAGTAACAAAGTGATTGGCAAGGGTTTTCTTTCTTCTGTTTTTCCTAATAGGAGTATTGCAAATGCTGCCCTGGGTTCCTGGCAGGGATCCTTGCAGAGGATGCTCTGAGGGTGAGCTGTACACGTAACAGACATCTTTGGTGCAGATCTGTATGTCTCTCCGGTTTGCTGCTGTGGGTCTTGTGAAAGAGGTTTGGCATCGTTGTCCAGGATGTGCTGGGACAGGCTGTGCTGCTGCGGGCAGGCCTGGCAGCAGGACCCCCACCCTCACCCCGCCACGGGCCACGGTGTCCCTGAGGGCAGGGAGGCGCCTGGGGGAGTAGGAGAGACAAAGGGTACTGAGGCTGAGTGGCCAAAGACCTGATGTCAGGTCTCAGTTCGGATGGGCTGGGCACGGCAGAGCACGGCAGGTGAGGAGTGGTCGGTCCCTGCAGGGGAAGGACGCGGGGCAGTGATGATGTGGGGTGATGTGGAGCGGTGATGTGGGGCGATGTGGGACGGTGATGTGGGGCGGCAGTGCTCTGGGAGTGGGAGCTGCACCTGCCTGGAAAGTGCCATTTCAGAGGAGACCACTCGTGTCCTTTGGTGTGTTGGGTGGGAAGCATCGGCACGGGGGGAGGGCAGCGGATGCTGCAGTTCTGTGGTGCTCTCTGGAGGCTGATAGAGCAGGTTAATCAAAGAGCTTTCAGGTTTCACATGTTAATTTTCTCCTGAAATAAAAACACTACAGCATTTTCTCTCGGAGGCACAATTGTGCACCATTGTTTTTGTTTTCTCTGTTACAGAGATACTGCTATTTTTATTACTTGTATTTCCACTGGGAGAGATAAAAATAACTAGAAACAGGAAATACTTTGTAAGCACACTGGGGGAAAAAACCCATCTTATAACTCCTTATTTTCCATTACAGATATCAGCTTAGCTTGTTTCTTCCTGAAGTTTGCGATTAAATATATTCTGCTTTGCTTTTCTGTTTCCTTGAAAACAGTTGTGGTTTAAAGCCCGTGCTAATTCCAAGGAGGGGTTGGGTTTGCAACCTCCTGCGCTTCGCCCACAGCACAGGAGGAAGGTGGTTGCAGATGGATGTGCTCAGTCTCCTACTGTGCTGTGCAGACACATGGGATTTTTCCAGATTCTTTTATCCAGCTCTCTTAGTGTCTACTTATCATCTTTCCTGGTAGAAACTGCTGAGATAAAGCCATATGCAGTGTGGTCCAACGCTGTTTCAAGTCTAAAGACTACCCACCTTGTGGCTGCTGCAGTGGTGTGCACACATGGGCTGGAGCGCATCAGATGAACTCTCTGTGGAAATCGCCGCCCAAACGCTCGTTCTGCTCCGGAACAGTTAATGCCACCAGGGAAGACCCGGTGACTAGAAGGGCCTTCTGCTCCCCTGAGCTACAGCGGCTGAGGAGTGTGTGAGAGCAAAGGCTTCTCGGGAACATTTAGCACTTTATTACCAAAGACAAATTTTAACCTGTCTTCTGGGTTCTGATACCACCATTTTATTGGCCTTGGAGAAAAGTGCAGTCTTCCTAAAATAAGTTATGCAGTGATACTGGTAATAGTGTCCACAGCACAGAGCGTTGAAATGAGACCCTAAAAGCAGCGGTTTTTCATCTCTTCTCAGAAAAAGGGTGTGTTAACATCTGTCATTCCCATTTAGGCAAAGGCCAGCTTAGTCCTTCTAATAGCTGTGCACCAGACAACAGCCACACTTTAGGTTTTCGAAGCTTCACAGAGTCATGCTTTTGGCCCGGGGGAGATAGTGACTCACTAACTTTATAAATCAGGCTGAGGAACTGAAAGGGGTCTGATCCCAGCCTAATGCTCACTCCTGTGAGGCGGTACCGTGTTTGGGTAACAAGATTTGGTGCCATAATCTTCCTAAAATTTAAGTCCTAAATAACCCTCGCTTGTCAAACTGACACGGGGGGACAGGCCGTTGTGGCAGTGTGTGTCACCGGGACCGTGCGCCAAAGGCTCGTGCCTCGCACAGCCTCCCTGGCTCGGAGGCAGCCCAGATGTCGGGTCCTTGGGCAGGTGCCCCAGTGTGGGCCCTGGGCTCTCACTTCATTAATTTTATTGAGATTGTTCTCGTGTTAAATGCAGATGCTTGGAGAATGGAAGGTCAGAGTTCCCCAAGCTATTTAGCTAATGGCTTTTGGGCATGGCTGATAGCTGCAGCGCTCACAACCACGTCTCTCTGATACAATCTCATCTGATGTCTCTCAGCCATCTGATGCTGCCGGAACAGAAATGGCTTTTTAGAGCTTCCAGCCCTGCCAAATCATGCCACGACTGTTCACCTTGAGGATATGCAAAATTCCGGGTCAATAAAATATATTTCAGAAGTCTCATCACCAGAGAACAATTTTTGATGATAGTCCTTGCCTCTAGAAAGCTTCTCAACTGGATGCACTCAGCTTCAAAGAAGTCTGTCTGCGGTGTCCACGTCTGCGTGCAGTAAGCGGCAATGCCTCGTGGACTCGTGCTTTTCAGGACACCAAGCCACGTTTCCCTGCCGTGAGCCTCGCGAAGCTGGCGCTGCGCAGCGGTACCTGGCTGACGCGCCAGGCCAGGGGCTGGCGGCAGGTACTGCTCACCCCTTCCGCGGCGGCCTTTCTGCCGCGCAGGTTCAGCACACGCTGTGCTGAGGAAGTGAATGAATTGTTTATCTTTGAACTTCGCATCTCGGAGTTTGCTTGCCGCGCAGTCCAGAGACTGCCGCTTTAGGCCACAAATTCAGGGTTATTTTTCCTTCCTTCTTCCTTGTGGTGCCAGGGCGCCCTCGGAGAGCTGTGTCTGGACCCGAGTGACTGCTCTGGGCAGAGCTGACACGGGGAATGAGCCGCCCCTGTGCCGCCAGGAGAGACTCGGTGCTCACCAGTGGAGAACCATCGTTTCCTTTGTTTCGGGCATTGCTTTGTGCAATAGACGGAGCCTCGGCGAGTTCTATTGCTAAGCAGTATGAGGGACTGGGGTCCTGGAGACCTTCGCGTTGGTGAATGTTTCTGCTGGAGATGAACAGAGAAGCGACCTGTGCTGTTTGTGCAAAACAGTGTAAATCATTGCTCTTTGGGGAGAACACAGCTCAGCGTAACTGCCCTCTCCACCGCGGGAGGTGCTTCTCTTTTTGCTGCTCCATCACCAGCAGGAACACGCAGCTCCGGCCACTCGGCGCGCTCGCGGGGCAGAGGCAGGAGAAGCTGCTGGCCGCCAGCTCTGCGCCGCACGTGGTCCGGTCCGGATTTAACACTCAGCACAGACCTGGTTTAAATATTTTTTTCCAAAGTCGGTTTGAGCTCAGTTTGTGCTACTAGTATTGGGTTTAAACTGATTCTTAAAGCTCTGTCTCCGTTATGACGAGCAGGGCAATCTCCTCTCTGTGCACGCAGCGATTCGGTGGGGCTGTTGGTTTTGCTGTTGGTTTTGCTCGCTGCGTGCACCACAGAAAATCTGCATATCAAAGCGGTGTGTGGAGGTGCACAGCAATACGGGTTACATTTACACACAGATGGCACGTTGACGTTGCCAAAGGATCCAGACCAGGGTCGTTTTTCCTGGCAAGAAGCTCTGAGCTGTTTCCAATTATCATATTAACTGGGAGAGTAAACAATATCATACTATTAGTTAGAACTGACATAAATAAATGCTGCTGTTCCCTTTCCAGACTTATTATTATTAAAACCCCCAAAAATCAGCTTCAAATAGATCCTAATCCAGATAAAACGAATAGTATATTCTGTCTCACCAGCACAAATATATTTTTGATTCCACCTTAGTAGCACACATTCCCATAGGCGCGACCAGATCTGTTGAACAGAAAAAAAAAATCATATGTATAGTCAGCCATATTCGGACTCCAAACATGAGTAGCCCACAATTAGATACGTATCGAACATATTCTCATTAATTCAAATGCAGCGTGATACAAAATTTCCTAGTTCCTCAAGTGTTAGTGGTAATATTGTCTTTGGTGCTTGTCTTCTGCTTTACTGAAGGGGAAATTAGTATGGAGCTGTTGGAGCGGGGCCAGAGGAGGCCCCGGAGATGCTGTGAGGGCTGAGCCCCTCTGCTGGGAGGACAGGCTGGGAGAGGGAGGGGGGTGTTCAGCCTGGAGAGAAGGCTCCGGGGAGACCTCAGAGCCCCTTCCAGTGCCTAAAGGGGCTCCAGGAGAGCTGGGGGGGACTCTGGATCAGGGAGGGGAGCGATGGGACAAAGGGGAACAGTTGGACACTGGAAGAGGGGAGATTTAGATGAGATATGAGGAAGAACTTCTTCCCTGTGCGGGCGGTGAGCCCCTGGCGCAGGTTGCCCCGAGAAGCCATGGCTGCCCCATCCCTGGAGGTGTCCAAGGCCGGGTTGGACGGGGCTGGGAGCACCCTGGGCTGGGGGGAGGTGTCCCTGCCTGGGGCAGGGGGTGGAAGTAAATGATCTTTAAGGTCCCTTCCAATCAAAACCATGTGATTCTATGAGCCTTTCTCCATCTGCTCACTTTCAGAATATTATGAATTTTACCGCTTTCAGTCCTGGTTACTGAGCAGTATGTGCAGCCCTGTAACCAATGCAAACTATAGCCAGTATTTTCATTCATTCTGGGTTTTTTTTTCTGCAGTAATTATTTCAAAGGTAGCTCAAGAGCTGTGTTGTTGCATGTAACGGATTTCTCTGTGTAATCCACGTTTGTTGAGCCGTTTTTCCCTAACATTTATTCACGTCTAAGCCCTTCTGGACTAGCTCCAGAGGCAGCCTTTCCTATTTAGCTGTTAGCTGTGCCTCTCGAAATGTAACATCAGGCCAGCGGACAGGGAGAAGAGAAATGCTACCATGTGAGAGGGAGGCATGCCACGCTTTCCTAAATGCCATGTGAATGCAGCTGCAGGGAAAAGCTTGCCAGACACGCGAAGTCCGAAATGCCAGGGTGGATGCGGGTGAGACAAAGCTGCTGAGCCTCCTCAGAGGTCGTCAGGGGCGCCCAGGTCCCTGGGAGCGAGGGCGGGCACGCGCCTCTGCTTCTTCGTCCTGGAAGGTGGAAACATGACTTAGGGGAGCAATTTGGCCTCTGAGTACAAACTGTGTCTGAGGCAGGCTGCGACGAGGATGCTCTGCAGCAGTCGGGACCGTGCTTGTGTGTCTGGTCTGGCCTTGTGCCCCTCCAGCCTGTGGCCGCGGGGCTGCGGCGTGGCTGGGGAGGGGGCACCAGCAGCACCGGCTGGAGGGCTGTGGAAGCTGCCGAGCGTGGGGAGAGGGGTCTGGCTCCTCCGGAGCTTTCCCTGTGTGGCTCCGGGTGGCAAAGTAGGAGCTTCCCAGCAGGAGATGAGAGGCAAAATCTTGTCTCTCAGTAGTAAGATGTGTGTGGATATGGGAGAAGAGAACAGTTGTGGGAATCCTTGCTTCGGAAAAGCAGTGTTTGGCTTTTCAGATGTGGAAGCTGCTATCTGGCTGTTTTTCAGCCTTCTGTGTTGGACAATAAACAGTGCATATGCCATAAATTCAAAGAGACAAGGGGCAAAACCAGTCTGTTCTGAAGAAATATTTAAGAGCATGGACACTAATACCAGGGTCTCCTGTTACTGTTACCCAGCAAGCCTGGAATCCTCTGATATGTAAATGAAGGTAAATAATTGACCCAAGGTGACTTTAGATTTAAAAGTAAAAAGTTTTTTTTTACCTTTGAAATAAAATTAGCCTTCTTTCCAAATAATTGAATTTTATTATTGATTTCTGTGTTACAAGCTCTCAATTGGACATTAACCTTTTTCTAAGGGTTTGGTTGTTTGGGTTTTTTTGTCTGTTGAAATCTCTTTAAGGTAAATTCAAATTTCAAATGCAATACTTGACTGATATATTCCAGGAATTCCTATCTTAGTGCCAATTTTGGTGGCTCAGGCAAAAAGCTGTTGCTGTGCCGGGGAGGTGTGGTGATGGTATCGTTACCCAAGGGCTCACTTGCACCCCCTTGGGTCTCACTGTGCTTTAGATCTGGGAGTCCGGGCCACAGGCGCCCCGGAGGAGGCCATGAAAGGAGGACCAGTGAAGAGGTGCTGCTCCCTCACCGGGTCCTGGTAAGCTCCTGGCTTGCCTGGCCGGGAACGGGGCAGCATCCGCCGCTGCAGCAGTGCTGGCAGGTGCCGGCTGATCGCCGGTAGCTCTTATGAAACACCATCCGAGACGGCCGTGCACGTGCTGAGGCTGGCCACGCGTATAACTTACAGGCTTCAGTGATGCAGGGGGTGAAACTGCCCCTTTCAGAAAAATCTTGGGAGGCTGCGATGAGTGTTGATGTACTCACTTCTTGCAGTCATTAGCTCATATTTTGGAGCTGGCTCCCAAGCCTGGGACACTTTGCTTGCGAGCCGTAGGTGGTCACTCAGCACAGGAGTTTATCACTAAATCCCCATGTCCGTGACCTCCACTGAGCTCTCAGAGCATGGTGTGTGCAAACCGTAGCTACTTGCTCGACACGGCTTTGTTGAAGTAAATTGGGTGAAATCTTTGAGGGGGAGGAAGGGTCACACTGACAAATGTAAACTTGATTACTACTTGGGGATGCTTCAACACTCTTTGCTAGAAACGATGTGATCCTAGTTTGGGATGGTCTGGTGCTCTGTATGCATTTCCCACACTTTTTATTAAAGTACAGGTGGTTTCTAGGATATATGGTTTTTTTTATGGGGCTACAGAAGCTATAACAAGGCTGGATTTGTAGTGCTTTAAAATTTAGTGTGGCTTACAGAACAGTCTTCCCCAACACTGAGAAATCAACTGCTGATGTTTGTTTTCTGCCCTACAGTGGCCTCCTGGACACTGCATATATCTGAATTTTCCCAGAGGAGGGTAATGTTGTCCTGAACGGGTGGGGGTTGTTTTGCTAACCTGTCTCTAATCACTTCTGCATACGCTAATCTGCTTCTGTAACCACTGCCATTAATGGTGCTTTCAAGCAGTGGGCAGCAGACCAGTGATGGAGGGCGATGGGATGTTTGGGATCCAGTCAACCTGAGGAAGACTCTAATAGGGAAGAAGTGGCACCAGCACAAGGTGATTGTAACTTAACCTTTGTAGCGTCTTGTTTTGGGTTTTTTTGTGTGCTGACTGATGTGTTATTAATCTGCCCAGGTGAACAGCACGCTCATTACAGTAAACCAGTGAAGCTTTGTCACAGTTGCCAAGTGAAGATCACCTGTGATCCCTCCAGCCTCCCCGTAGAGGTCTCAGACCCCCGGCTATGGCTATGGGGTCTTGCACCCTGCTCTTGGGACCGCAAATCCCTGGGCTCCATCGTAACTGCATCTGCAGGGTGGACTCAGCTCAGTGCGTGTCTCCTTCCTCTTGCATGGGAAGGACCTGCAGTGGCACGAAGTTTCTTCACGTACGTGTGTGTATGTATACCAGTTTTTCCTCCAGAGCAGGAGGCAGAAGAAAACTGAATGTTCAACTTTAGCAAAGGTCCTGGTCTGAAGTCCGGTTGAAGCAAACCCATCACTAACTCTTTCATACTTCAGTACACCTAAGAGGCTGTAGCAGGGTATGGCCCGGGCCCTGGCAGATGTTGTATGGACCCAAATCAGGGAGGGAGAGACCCTTCTGTAAGGGCTGTACAGCCTAAGGAAAAACACTGTGCAACGAATAAGGAAAGATGAAGGCTGGGGGTTCAGTGATGGGAACGATTGATTCCAAACACAGGTTTGGGGCACAATTTGAGTTCCATGTTTCCTGAGAAGATAAATAGGTGGGTGGTTTCGGTGAGTTTGTCATATAAGCACAATGAAAACTATACCTGAGCTTGAGCTCCTGGCAAATTACTGTTTTAATTTCCAGCCTTGAAAGGTCTGGAGTCTCTACTCAGTAAACACAGACCTTTGCAAGCTGTGGTGCTGCCGGCAAAGGGCTGTGATATTGGTATTTGCTCGCATGTGGTAAACACTTTCAGAAATACCTCCTAACTGCAGGTACGCCTCAAACTGTTCGTGGCAGAAGGTTATACAGCACTGACCGGGAGGTGGTAGTGTCTAATTAAAAAGTGTCTTTTTGTGACCAGTTGTAGGATATTGCCGTGTTAATAAAAGATTGCACTCATGTTGTCATGGCAACAGAAGTTTTTGGAAGTAGAAGTGCTTAGTAGATAAGTTTCTCTTGCCAGACAGAGGCTGCCACGCTGGATAAAGCGCTTTGGCAGAAGCCTGCGCTCAGCTAGCGGTGGTAAGGTGTCCAAAACACCTTGGGCTGGGCACGGAGGGACTGGTGTGACCAAAAGGGTTCTGTTTGCAGCTGCACGGGGATGTTGGGCAATGCCTTTAACCGCGTGGCTGGCACTTGCACCTCAGCTGCGGCGACAGCCCTTGGCGCTGGGAGCGAGTCACCCAACGGTTGGAGAATTTGCAATAGGTTTCACACATCCGGTGAGGGCGCGGGAGCTCGGGGCTGCCGCAGCGGCGCTGCAGCAAGGTGGAAGGGTGCCTCGGTCCTGCTGACCTGTGGAAGAAGGTGTGAGGCAGCACTGGGGCAGCAGCAGTCCCCTGTCATTCCCAGGCTGGTCCAGGGCAGGGACCAGGCAGGAGGAGCAACATGGATAGATCCTGGAGTTCCCAACCTGGGAATTCACGTACGGAGCTCCTGGGAGGTTTGCTGCCGTGCAGGAGCCTGCGTGGCTGCGCTGGGGGTTGTCAGAGGACCTGTGCTCCAAGGGAGCCCAGTGCCGCATCAGGTGCTTGTGTAGCTCCTGGGGCTCATGTGGTGTGGTAGCCCCAAGCGCTTCAGAAA
Organism: Pluvialis apricaria; assembly: GCA_017639485.1. NCBI lineage: Eukaryota > Metazoa > Chordata > Aves > Charadriiformes > Charadriidae > Pluvialis > Pluvialis apricaria. The sequence continues at coordinate 5,309,420 of CM030029.1, read as the reverse complement.
GTAATTAACAGACAAAATAAACACCATGGCATGAATCTAAACATATTCTGTTGCGATGTGGGGCTGAGGGACCTGTGCAGCTTTAGCCCTGGCTCTCCAGTATGCTCATTATATTTGTATAGCGTCTCTGCTCCAGAAGCTGCAAGAAGTCATTCTGCTGTACATAATTTTAATTGCCTGTTATACAATTGCTTTTTTTCTCCATGCCTGTCAAATATATTCTCTGTTCAAAAGCGTAGCTCTGTCATGTGGCATGACCCGTCTGCTAAGTTACAATAGGAATAAAAAAATATTGCAGAAAAAATGTATCTAATTATGAAATACAGTGGCATTCTCAATCTCTATTGCCATCCGCAGCCTGTTGTGTTAGGACCAGTACAAACAAATCAATAAAACCTCCTGCTTTTCTTATGTTGCCTTTGGCAGTTGTAAGTAGTTTGTGCAGTGGTCATGGGAGCACTCTTGTTTCTCTGCTCTGAAGATGTGCTGTCCTCAGCCAGAAGATTTCAGCATTCACTTTTTTTTGCAGAATTGCTCTGGGGCTGAGATTTGAAACTCTGCACCTTGAGAATGGCGGAAGGGGGGAGCAGCAATGAAAGGGTTAAAAAGAATTATCAGGGCTGCAGCTTTAACAACGTCGTTGTATGGAGGGCACAAACTGAGTTTGGTAGGAGGTTCTTTGTCTGGAACACGCCTTGGCAGTAAACAGCTATCTGATCTCAGAGGCAATAAGGCACAGGAGCACTGGCAGGACTGCAGTGGGCTGTGGTTTCTGGAGGCTGATCGGAGCCTCCCTGGTCTTTACGCTCAGGAGGGTTTGTCGAGCTTCGAGCTGGAGCGCTGCCTGGCACGGGGTGTCCCTTAAGGTGCTGCCATGCCGGGGGGTGGAACCGATGTGAATCCGTTTGTGTGACTAAAAATAAACAAACCCTCTTTTCCTAGTTTGACTTTCTTAGACAGCAGAGGGGGTAGCGGAGGATGCGGTGTGGGAGATGAGTGGTACCAAGGATGACAGCCGTTGTCAGAAGGCAGTCCGCATTGTCACCGACCTGTGCCGGAAGAAGAGCCTGCCCAGCCTGGACCTGGACATTTGCAGGGAGTTCCTCCTGCTGCCTTCCGACCAGAGCCTGATTATCTCCGAGCCAGGTACAGTACTCTGGTCCTGTCTGCTGGAGTAGTGCTTGTGGCTGCCAACAGCCGGCAGAAGGCAGGAGGACTCTGGCAAGGGGAGGGAAATGTTTGCGAGCCCCGTGTTAGACCTGGGGTCCGCTCTCAGCATGCGTCTCCGTGTGGTTATTTTGCTTTACACATGTTCCACTGTGAAGTTTTGGATGCGCCTACTACCTCACCTGTTGATGTGAACGGGTGTAGCCTGATGGGGATAGCTGCGCCGAGGGGACGGTGGGGTGCTACTGGGACATTCTGGTGCGGAAGCGGTTAATGAGAGAAAGTTTCTGTGAAAGTTCCTTATTTTTTTAAAAACATAGACTCCTGTCCTGTATAAAACAAAAAGCAGTAAAAAGACGATTTAAGTAACCGAGACAGCAGGAAAGAAGGACTTGCATGGATTTTTTTATTCACCAGTAGGTGATCTTAATGTACTTTCATGTATTTGTTGTACTTTCCCTAAGAACTGCCTGAAGTTGTTCCTTGTCAGCTCGTAGCGCTAGGGAGACACACCGGTGTGTCAGCGATGAATCAAGAGCAAGCATACCACTCAAAGAGCAAAGGGGCATTTTATTACAAAGCAGTTAATTTTCTGTACACTTCTGCTCACAGCTTCTTGTTCCAGAGAGGTCATCTTCTGCTGTAACTTCAGAAGACATTGGCAGAGGCAGCTTGCATCCCAGGCTTATACGCCGAGGAGCAAAAACCAAAATCCCATGCTTTTTAGCATTATTGATAACAAGCTGTAAGTTGTTTGTGTATTAGAACACTTGCATAGAGCGCGCCTTTTAAGATTTCTGTAGACAATGATCTACCAGCCCAGCCTGATTTCACAGCATAAGTTTTCAGAAACTTTTCTTCTCTCCTTCTGAGGACACCTGAGCCCAGGTGCGGCACAGGAGCCCATCAATCCCGCTCCAAAGCTTTCTGCCTCATCTTCCTTCAGTTCCTCCTGCCCCTCTCCTCCAGCGTCTCGCGCCAGGACGCGACTGGCACCCGGGGCACACTGGCAGCGCTCTTGGCTTCGCTGGGCTTCTGCCATCTGGTTGCTTGCAGTGGTGCTTCCACCGCTGTTTTACCAGTGCTTCCAGCCCAACACCTCCACTTCACATCCCGCTCTGCTTCTAACTTAACTGTCGGCTTAAAATGCCTTTGCTTTATACCTTCTTGTTCTGAAGGCCTCTTAACCACTGCTGGTACTGTCCTTATGCATTGCAGCCAGTGCAGCTGTCTCCCCTATTGCAAATAACCTACTGCATTGCTTCGTAGTTTTTTACCTTGGTACCGAAATTAACGTTTTCCTGACTCTGTGCAGCAGAAATACCTGTACTGCTCTTGTTCTGTCAGCCCTGATATGACAGATAGTTGCCTGGCATTTGTTTATGCAGCCTGTTCAGGACCCCATTTTCAGGTCGTGATCACGTCATCGTACGCCTTTAACATCTCAAATGTTTGTCTGCTCTGATCTCTGGTTTGAGTGTCAGCCTCTACCCCCGTGCCCTGGGCGAGTCAGCCGGGCGGACTGACTGCGCTGGGTGCATTAACAGCTATTACTGTTGTCTCTGCTCTGCACGACCGGGCCCGTTTTTATGTCTAGACAGCGCTGAGGACACTGTTTGGGCCCAACGGGTACTCATATTTCTCAAATGCCTGGATGTAAACTGCTCCAGCAAGGGAAACAACTCTGCATTAAGCATTGACTAATATAACAGTCACGGTGGTGAGATACCTTTCCCATTAGTGGTGTTCTAATTATCTGCATTTGTGCTTTGTCCATTTTACACTGAAGACTTATGTTAAGTAAATTTGCTTTTGGCTACCTGGAGTCCTGCGTTCAGATCCGTTGAGTCCTTCCTCATAAAGACGTGCAAATAAAACGTGAGGTTGTGCGAAGATGAGCGGTGACACGGCTGAGACGGGGAGCCGTGGCGGTACCCGCAGGGGAGTCGGAGGAGCCATGCAGTGCCAGTGCTGCGTAGCGCAGCCCCGACAACCCGGATCCAAAGTTTGCTGGAGTAAAATTGGCCCTACTTGTCATCATCAAGTGAAGTCAACAGCTTCTCTGTCACTTTGTTACCTCCTGGATAAATCTATTAGCTAATGGCTAAATCAGCTTGGCTTGCCAAGTGTCTCGATGGAGTTCGCGTCGTTTGTGAGCAGGCAGACGAAAGCACTCTAATGCTGCCACAGCTGGCAGCCGCGGCTGCTTCTGCGCAGCTCTGCTTCCATCAGACCCTGAGAGGTGGTTTGGTTTTTACTGATGTTTCACGTAGTGATGGAGAGCAGTATCTTTTGGGGATGCTGTGGAGTTGCAAAGAAATTAGCCAGCTATTGCTAGGCTTCTTGAACTGCCTCTGACAGTGAATATAAAAATGCTACTGAGTAGTTTACATTAGAATGTGCCAGAATATGGTTTTATGCAGTGATTTTTTTTTTTTTAAACCATTTTGGATGGAATGTGCAAAGTGCTACTGTGTATGAAGTGGATGCTCCTCTGCTCTCTGTACTTCGGGTTATGTAATAGCTGATTCTCCTACTTAAAGTCTATAAGAGAAATACAGCTGCAGCGTCTCTCCAGCGTGTCATACACACTGTACATCCAACAAAGGAGCATTGCAGACTGCTGCTGCTGGCTAGTAATCCAGCAGCTAAGTATGTCAGAAAAATAAGGTATTTGGATGAGGAGGGTTTTGGTTATCACTGCGTCAGTGGATATGCGAGGGTGAGCGCTGCCTGCAGTTTGGCCCGCGGCGGTGCCAGAATTAGAACTGATCTCTTGGCTGTGGGCCCTGAGATCGAGCAAGATGCAGCATCCTTTTGTTGTGCCTATCTAAAATCCTCCCCCGTAGCTCCCTCCATCTGATAGCTCTCTTCCCTGCCAGTCCTCAGCTGTTGTGCAGTGATACTGTGAGTGTGACTCGTACGCAGGCATGAGCTGTAGGCAGTGGAAATGCCTGTGATATAGGGGCAATATTTACCACTGCGGTGATGTGCCTTAAATAAATGGGTACATCGCTTCTCTGCCCTGGAGGTGCAGTGAGTGCTCTAGGATATACCACGCTCAGAAAATTTGTGGACAAGCCCTACTCAAGTGCCAAAGTACTTGGCTGATAATGCAGGAGAGCCCACGCTGCCCATTTCCCACGGGAGCGCTGCCCTGGGCACAGCGAGCTGCCCCACGTCACCCCGTCCCTCTGCCCATGAGAGTGGAGCTGCCTGCTGGAGAGCAACACGCTCCAGGGTCTTTGGGAAACAGGGTGCCAAGTCCTGCTCCCCGGGGCCTGCTACGAGCTCCTGCAGTGGAGCAAGCTCTGCCCTGCTTTTGGGGATGCTGCTGGAGTTGCCAGGATCCTGCCCAGAGCAGCTCCTGGCGGTAGGGACCGTGTGGTCCTTCCGCAGGCAGCTCGGCTTCAGCCTGGCAGCATCCCTGGGTACCGGCAGCGTGTGGTGTCCCGCATAGCTCTTGCCACCATGCAGTGCGCTGTGTGCTTGTCTGCATGGTCAGGTTGCTGCTCAGTTAGGACGGAAATGCGTTACCGACTCAGTCCCATTGTTCGCCTGAACCAGGTCCCTGTGGGTGCGCGGTGCCGGGTCTGGCTGCGGACGGAGGCTGCCAGCCGGTCCGGGGAGGCCGTGCCAACAGGGGATGGCACAGGAGATGGGAGCTTGGCTCCACAGAGGGATTTAAAAACAAAACGGTCATCCTGAGAGGAACACGCGGAGCTGATGGAGAGTGACTGGAGCCTGTGTCTCGTGATGCTTGCTGACTGTGCATGGGAGTTGACACCAGGATCAGAGCACATCCAGGAGCAAACCCCTGGGTTTGATTTCTAGCTCCAGCACTACTGTGTTGCGACTTTCTTTAAATAACATGTTGGGTGCTTTTGCCTCAGCGTATCCATTTGTGAGGAACTTCACCGCCCTGTAGAATAAGCACAGGATACAACAGATGATGTGCAGCGGTGCTGCAGTTTTTACCCAGAGAGTTGCTGTAGGGTTGCGTGCGCAGCAGTCCCTGTTGGTCTCGGCACAGCGCATCTACCCTCCCCAAACCCCTCCGTAGGCACCGCTTCACCCCAGCAAAATGCTCTACTGCTTTCCTAGTGTAGAATATGAAACCTGAAGTGAGAGGAGGAAGGACAGCTGGGCGAAATGCAAAACCAGAAGAGACTTTATGATAATTTCTGTTTCCTAGCACACTTTGTCAGCTGTCCTTCTGTGCTCTAATCCCACAATAATTCAGAGCACATTTAGTGTTTTGCCCTTTGCGTGAACTGTTCTTTTTAAACTTCATGATGCAGGCAGTACATCTTGTACAGCGCTGAACACCCTCCTGGCACTTCGCAAATACTATTAAAATGTTAAACCCACAAGTACATAAGTGTTCTTGCTGCAGGCAGGAAAAGGGGTGAATTTTTGTGCAATAGGGGTTTTTTTCATTGCAGGAATATTGATGCGGAAAGATTACTTTTACATAGAGAAATTGCTTCTGGAGTATTTTTCTTGGAAAAAATTATCCCTTGATAGGATAGTTTGACTAATGGGGAAATAGGTGACATGCCCATTCACTGATGTGGGATGCCTACAGTCACTACCCATGAAATACCGGCAAGTCTGGAATTTACCTACCAGCTGTAATAACACACTTTTCTGAATCACCGTTAAAGAGTATTTTAAGTAAATATAACAGTAAACATGTTTAAAGCCACCCAGGCAAAGCTAGTATTAATCAATCACTGAAGCTTGTGTTTCCAGAGGGCAGGCATGTGAGGAGTAGCACCTTGGGGCAAAGATCTTTCTCATCACGGAGTAATGTACTTGCAAAATGGATCTTGCCTTCCTCTGCCAGTGTCTGGTCCACCAGCAGGAAAAGAGAAATGTGCAGCAGATTTGCTCTTTAGCTCAAGTAAAACAAGTTTGTCCTTTGATACCAAAGGTTTCAGGTTCAAACCTTGCTACCAGAGGAAGGTTTGCAAAACTGTATTAAAATAAGGTTAAAGCCAGCGTCATAAATCTAGGAAAAATAGATTATATAGCCTGCCTATGAACATGTGTCTCTGTATTAAGTGTGTGGATCTATGACTCTACAGCTGTCTCCGGCTTTGCACTGTGATGGTCCCGGTGAATATAATGCACCCTTGGAGCTGTGTGGAGCGTGTGTGTTTAGGGGCTCTGTAAGTATCTCTCTGCACAGAAGCAGGTTTGCATCTGCCTAATTGCTGTTGGTTGATTCATTCCTGAAGCCGTACAGGGAGGCTGATCGTGTTTGTAGGTTTTTTTGCGGACCTCGGAGCCTATTCCAGTGCAGCTGCAGTAGCCTCATGCATAGTCAGGGACCAGCATCTAAAACTCCATAGAAACAGGCAGCCAGATTGCTGCTGGTGTTAATTGAGTGTGTGAGCAGGCTGAGGACAGTGACCAGAGACTGAGCTGAGGAGCAGATACCTCTTTGGTAAGTCCACATTTCTGAAGTTACTTGGTTAATTTTTTGCCTTTTTCCGTAATACGGAGCCTCTTTTCCTTAACAAACATTTTGCTTCAGCAGTTTCTGTCTTTGCCGTTGAAACATTTTCTTGTGCTTTCAGTATTCTCCCTACGTTTCACTGAAGCCAAGCATGTGCTTTAGCTTAGATCAGATCAGGGCATAGCCTGACTCTGATCTTCCCCATCGTTTTGCGGGATGACTCTGAGAAGCTGATATTTCTGTGTTTGCAGGTGTTTGTTGCTTGACATCTTTGCTTGGCTGAAGTCACAGCAGTGCAATGTGCGCAGCCTGCTGCACATGCCATGTATTCGCTGACAGTCATACGGTCTCACATGTGTGCATTCATTGTTCAGAGATAAAAACAGAACCCTAACTGGATGTCATGTCTGATACAATTTTTCATTTAACTATAGTTTCGGCTATCCTTGTTTTTCTTACCTGTTTCTTCTTCTTACTCGTACGTTTCTAAGTACAACTGCATATTCTTCCTTAGGACCCCAGGTTTCCACCTCATGCTGGTTAGGCAGCTTTTTCTAGCTTTAATATTTGTTATTTCTTTTTCAAAGATGATGATATATATTTTTCCTTTCTATCTGCATATTGTAAAAGCAGGAAGCTTGTCTGTAACAGCCCTTATTGTTTCAATCCAGTGGACTCACTAACATAACAGTCACTTATGCTGGCAGTTGTTTGGGAGAGATGCAATTTGTCTCTCTGCCATGCATTGTCTTTAATTATACTTGTACATTGCAAAATGGCATCCTGGAGGGACAGAGAAGGGATATTTCGAATGACTGTAAATTAACTGTATATTTTCCATGTCTATAGAAAAAAGAAAGTTATCCTGCAGGGTGTTTTGTACCTAGTGAAACTGCAGGTGCTAATTAAGGCCACCTTTATGTTTAGTCCAGTTTGTTATGCTGCAGCAGGTTAGTGTTTGACAACATCACAGGAAATTGTACAGTGAAGACTAAAGGCAGGATGCCAGAAGCTCAGTTCATATAAGCCCTTTCAAAACCATCGTTAAGACATAGAATCCTGGAGCGTTTGGTTCCACGGAATAATAATTGCCCAGAAATTCTAGCGCAGCAGTGTCTCTGGTAATGTAAGTATTACTCTGATTTTCTGTGCATGTTTGTAACTGCTGCAAAGAATTGCATGTGCTCGTGTAACAACCCAGTGTTAGGTGAGTACAGCGAGCACCTCCTTTGCATTCTTTCCATACGCAGTACTTCATCTCTTGGACGTCTGCGAGCATTTGCTCAGAGTTATTTGAGCTCAGTTCTGCATCTGGTCAAAATGTTCACGCTAAAAGGATTCTGAGCGGCACGGCATGGAGCGATACGAGTCGTTGGAAAAAGGAAAAAGGAATCTCAGAATCCATTTAATAAATCTGTAGGATCAGGCAGCGCAGCCTGCACGCGTGGCTGCTGTGTAGTACGTTTTAGGGGTTAAAGATCTCTGTCTTTGTTACCAGCTAATGGAAGCAGCAGCAGCTAATGACAGGAGCAGAGCCGTTCAGGGAGGAAGTTCCCTGATCATTCAGCAGAGCTTGAACAAAGAAACGCTCTTTTCATAACTGCTGCATTCCCGGGCGGGCAGCGCAGGGTCTCGGTCCCACGCAGGTCTGCAGGTGGGTGGCCAGGGGACCCTTCCCGGCTGCTCCGCACCCGCACGGAGACGGCTTCAAACAAACCCGTGCTGCTTTGCCGTGCAGACCAGACTGTCTTTTGTGTGCCAGGTATTATCGGCATGACAAGTTGTTGAGAGAGAGCGAGCGAGGAAGAGGGCATGACATGGGCTTACGTGGTCATACTGGGTTTAGATGGCTTTAATCGGCAACCTGACCTCCTGAGGACACAGATCTGTATATCACTCAGTCTTTGCAGCATCTGGAGCCAGGGGAGTTCTGGATGAATCCTGCATCTCTTGGTTTGGGTTTGCTGTGGGGTAGGGTCCAGGCAACGAAGCTCTTCCATCATGCTTTCATGTAGCCAAGGAAGCCCCTTGCACTGGAGGGGCTCTGTGTCCCAGGGGGACGCTCAGCGGAAGGAAAGCCTCCAGAAAGCTTTCTGGGCTGTCTTGTCCCACACTTGGGACCTTCTGCCCTCCCCTGGCTGAACTCTGCTTTTTTGGGTTCGCAAGCTGTGTCCTCTCGCCTGGCCCCGAACCGCAGGGCTGGAGGTGCCCGGGCACCCGTGGGATGAGGATCAGCACTCATGGAGGGCTTCACCCTCCTGGGCTGCAGAATGGGGTGGGAAGAGACCCTGATTCTGCTCCCAGTCAAGCTTTATCCTGAGATCTTTTCAGGGCAGGCTGATATTAAGGATTTTTTTAACCAAAATGGAGTCATAGAGAGAGCTGCAGGGAAGCATTTCCCCAAAACTGAACCTCATTGTGGAAAGTGAAGTGCAGAGAGACGGCAGCTCTGGTGCGGCGAGCCCGGCCATTGAAGCGCTGCTGAGCCTGTCCTCTCTGAGCTCTCACAACGGCCTTTGGCTTTGCCCAAGTTTTTGAAGGGAAATTTTAAGGTCCAGGGACTTTGGTCACTTCAGGGAGACAGCATGACTGTGAAAAGCTTTTGTTTGCATTGCATCTTGAAATGCCATTGTAGTTCTACGTCCCAGAAGTGTCCGCATTGTGGGGTTTTGCTTTCTGCCCATCTCTGCTCAGCTTCAGCAGGTCTGGAGAGAGACTTCCCGCCATATCGAACAGCCTCAGCAAGGCGTCCCTGGCACACCTTCTGCGCTCGGCTCGGGTCCTGTGTGTACGGGGTCACATCATGGGAGGAGGAGGGTGCTCAGTCTCAGTCAGTTAACCTCAGCCCAGGGGCACCGTGTGTGTTCAGCGCTGCCGGGTCGTTTACAGATGTTGCTACAGCATATTGTGATAAAATGTCATGGGATTAGCACACAGCTATGTACTATAATTATATGCAGTGTGGCTTATAATAGTTCATTAGATTGTCATCAGTTAGGCATAAAGCAATGACAACTCTTACTATCTCATTTATAATACTCTAGAGAACAGCTGATTAAGACACAAAGCGACCTAAATCACTGAGGAATGTTTCCTTCAGTTTGGAACAAATTTTTTTTCTTTTTTTTTTTTGTCACTTTTGATAACAGAAATGCTGCATTGCTGACAGCTCAAATTTCCCCTTCTGGTTGCACATGCCAACAAAAGTTTGAGAAACGAATGTGTCTTTGATGCAACCTGGAGGGAAAGCCCAAACTGGCAGGTCAATAAACACTGAATACCAACATATTTGGTCTTCAGAAGCCTTTGATCAGTCTCCTCCGGTGCAGCTGTTCTGCTGGGGCCCGGCCATTTTAATATGTATTAGTTATTTTCTCTGGGTATTGCTACGGGCCTCTTGGCACTGTGTGCAAAGCCCGGAGCCACTGGTGGGCAAAGCGACGGTGGAAGAAGGGAGTTTCATGTCCAGGTCACAGCTGGGGAGCCCAGGCTGAGGAGGGGTTGGGGACCTGTCTGTAGCATCTGTCCCAGATGTTACCGTGACTCACACTGCACAGCAAGTGTGACTGCCGTGTCTGTCGCCTTTCTAAAAGCCCCGCAGCCAGGGTGATACGTGGCACGTTAACCCTGTCTCCAGCACTGACCTCGGTGTTTTAATGCGTTTTGGATGGATCTTCCCACCCAGACAGATTTGAGATTTCTTTTCTGTTTCTAATCCATGTCAGCCATGAACTGATCTGGGTTTTTAAAGACGTTCAGCTTATACGGTCTTTCACTGAGCTACCCATCACCTTCTATCTGAAGGAAGGCGACTAAGGGAAGGGAACAGGCTGCCTTTTTCGAAGCTTGAAAGTCTGATTTTCTTTCCTCTGTAGAAGATGGCTCTGGATCCAAAAAGTCCTGTGGCTGGAAAGAACTTTTTTTTAGGAAAAGGCTGTAGGCACAGGAGTGTCTGACTTGCGGTGGTCAGTGAGCAAACGTCTCTAAGGGGAAGGTGGCTGCCCTGCGCCCTGCGAGTTGGGTGCGCAGGAGGCGCAGACTGTTCTGCCTAACGCGGTCTGAACTGCAGCTGATTGCAGACCACTTCAGATTCTTTCAACCCGCCAACCAACCATTGTGGTTGCCACAGTCTAAATGAGCAAAGAACTGAGTATAGCTTACCACAACAATTCAGCAAGTCCTGCGGCAATCCCTCTGTCACATGTATTTGGTCTTACCGCTTAGCAGAGATTTCGCCGAGCTCCTGTTAAGGTTGCATGGTATTTCATAGTTGTGTTTTGGCTGTCCAGAACCTGAGATGGTGGAGGCTTCTCCTGTATGTAGTAGGCATGAAGATGTCTTTTGCTTGTCAGTTATTCATGATCCTTTGCTTTTTTTTTTTTTTGTTTGTTTTGTTTGTTTTGCAATTCATTCTTTCTTTACTCTGTTTCAGTGAGCAAAGCACAAGCTCCAGGCTACTGAGTTCTCCTCTTTGCATTCCTTTGTTTGGGGTGTTATGCATTTTGATATGTATGTGTTTATATTTTCTTTTTTTATTATATATGCATACATATGTGTGAAGTACCTCATTGTTGACTCTGCACTTGAAAATCACCTTTGGTGTTTCCCTCTGAATTATTCTGTTCAAATTTTCTTCTGCTTTTTTAAACTCAGCCTGGGGGACCGGTGTACCTCCCCTTCTTGTATCTGGGTGCGTTTACTGTCTTTTCCTCAGGTGATAAAAGTACCAAACCACAAACTGAAAAACTCCAGGTAGTAAAGGGTATAAAAGCCTCTATTTTCCCCACCTTTTCTCTGTTTAATGCACTTTAGCCTAATCAGCTGTCTTAGACCATCAGGTGTGAAGGTCCCTCCCGAGGGACCGGGCACTGGGGCGCAGCACGGACGAGGACGGCAGACGCATTGCCCTCCCTGAGGGAGCGAGCAGCTCGCCGCCCCGCACCCGTGCGCCCGCTTCCTCCAAGCCGAGACATAGCAGGAGCTTCAGCTGTAGCCTGGATATGTAAGCAAAAATGAAAGCAACTCTCTTTTCTTCTTGCAGGCAGTGCAGAATGCAGGTAACTGCTCGGGGGGTGTCTCAGGACAGTGTCCATCGCAACACGGGGAAACCGAGTCGGGTTTCCCACATCCAAGCTGCTCCTTGCAGCTGCGGCTGGAGTTGCTGGAATAGTACTTTATCCCATGTGCAAATTTATTGCTTAAATGTTTTCTCCTCAATTATAATTTGAACTGGAGTTTATAAAATTTGGGAATTTGCAAGTACTGTCACTAACAAGCTGATAACTGGTTTCCAGGACAACAAATTACACAACTGTTAAAGGAAAAAAACTTTGCATTAAGTTGTCCGTGTCTCATGTTCTAGTTATTCTTCCAGCCATAGAGCCACATCCCCTAAAGAATTACAGTAAATGGTGGAAAAATCCCTGGCGTTGCTTAATGAAGGAAGTTTTGTCTGGACTGGAGTTATGAGGTTGCTGTTTGCACTTGGACCGTAGATCATAGTTGCTTGAAACTCTGGATCCCTGCAAGGTCTCCTTATGAAGCAGGTTGTCTTCACACTTAACGTGCAATAATGAGATGGTTTGAATTTTATAATCTTATATAATTACTCTCAAAATAGCTTCTGATTCATCCTTGCCTTTGAAGCTTATAGCTTGCATTCCAGTAAGCTCTTGCAGGGCAGGAACCCTGTGGTAGCAGCAAATTAATTTTTAAGAAGTTTTTTTCTGCCTAACCGAAACTTTGGCATAGCCAGTTGAGCATTCATGTCTCTGTCTTCCTCTAATCCGTTGCACAGCTGGGTGTGCAGAGGAGACAAGGGGGCTCTGCCTGGGCTCCTGCGGAGCCCGTGCTGGCAGGAGGGCGCCGGTGGGAGCTGATAGTGTGAGAATCGGTGTCCCGGGGCTGAGGAACCACGTGAGCAGGGTAAATCTCCTTCTAGCTTCGTGCAGGAGGAAGGTTGAGTTTGCAGAGCCTCCAAGGGGACTTTTCAGAGACTCTGCGAATGTTTCCTCTCAGAACATCTGCAGTGGTCATCTCATGAGGATTTCCACCCCTCTGCTGGGGGTTTGCCATTGAGCTATATATGATGACCTGAGTGTGAAAGTTCTCTTCGTGTAAAGCAATCTGTGAAAACTCTTCCTGCTTTCACGTTGCTTTCAATTCACTTTCATCGTGCTGTCTTCAGTGGAATTACTTGTGGCTGATATAGAGTAACAAACCCAGGTTTGCGTATGCTCTGCAGCAGAAAGCAGCTGGAACCGCTGCTTGCCTTCACCTGGGGTGAAGTGTGAAGTGTACCAGGGCTGTGGGAGCGTGCACGGTGCAGGAGTCTCTGGGGGTCTCTGTGCATATTTCTTACCATTCTGCTGCACTGGGCGGCTGAGAGGAATAATCAGTGAATCTTACACTACCAAGAGACAAAACCACCTTGATTTGTTTCTTTCTGGATCAGTTGTGGTACCAACTATTTCTGTGACTTTGTTTTCCTCTCCCACATGCTCTAAGGATGCGGCACTGTCCTCGGCTGGGTGACGCTCTCTGTCCCCCTGCAGGGACGCCTGACAAGCAGCCAAGCTCCTGTTGGTCCGAGCAGGGTGTCCGCAGGTGCAGGGAGAGCCTTAACGACAGCTGGCACTTGCTCCTGCTGCTCGGGTCGCTCCCTGGATAGAGACAGCTTGGAGGGGGTCAGAAAACGGGCTCGTGACCCGTGGAGCTGCAGGTGACATATCCCCAGTGCTCTCTGGGGCTTGATGCCCAACTTGTTGCTACACGGGGGCTGCTCTGCAACCCTTACTGCCACCCACAGCATGAGATAACGTCTGAGGCACGACGGAAGCTCTGCTCAATCCATAATAGTTTTCTGACCCGGTCCTTTAACATCTACTGAGAACTTGATGAAATATTTTCCCCTCACTAACAACCCACACCTCTGTGATCTTGTTAGACCAGCAGTCCCTGCTGCAGTGCTTCGCAACACATCCAGCTCCTATGCTCTTAGGCTGCTTGTGAAAAGCAAATTGACTGCAGTGAGACTTTGAAGTGACAGCTGCTAATGACTTGTCTAGCTCAAGAATATTTCAGGATGTGTTCCTATAGCTCATAGCTGCCTAGAGAAGACACAGCCAGTAAATCAAGAAGAGAAGTGTTGCTGAAGTGGCAAATGACAACCAAACAGCAGCAAGTAGGCCTGAAGATGTGACAATGGAGACATCAGCAGGACTGGCATGCTGGACATGGTCCCAGCAAACAGAGGCAATTAGTGAGCAGGCGTGCAGGGCTTCCCTCCTGCAGCCCTGTTTGCTGCAGACCCCAGTGTCCACTTAGCTGTGGGCTCTGTTAAATAGAGCTGCTTTCTGGTACAAGAACTGAAGCTGTGTTTGGTGACAGGGACAGTCGGATCTTTATTATTTGCTCTGTTACCATTCCCACAGCCGTGGCGTGCTTGGGGAGCGGATAAGGAGCTGGCTGAGAACTACAGGCTGCTGCACTGCAGCTCATCTCTCCTCAAATGCAGCATGTCACGATTTATAAGACAGCCAGTGTCCTCTTCAAAATTCCTGTTGCACAGTGCTCTGCTTGCTGCTGCGGTCCTTGGTGCCTTGCAGGGTTTGTTCCGAGCTGTGTGCCCAGAAGGGTCGTTCCCTTCCTCTGCTGCAGTTCGTGTTTTGGTTTTGGCTGTGGTGCTGCTGGATGCTCTGCTGCTGCGTTGGTTTAACATTCGGTTTCTGTTCCATCCAGTCCCCGCTCCTTCCTCTCTAAAGCTACAAAGCTGAATGTCGTTGCTAAATAAACATGTCCATAGCTAGGATTTAACGGAAACCTCTTCCTTTTCCACTGCTGTTGTCCTGTGCTCCCCTCCGCCCCCGCCCCAGGCGTCCGAGATTCACCACAGTTTCTCATGCCCGATTTCCAGCCCTCGGCTAATCAGACTTATATTGCTGATGCTTCTCAATTGAGAGAAAATTAGATCAGCTGTTGGTGGGTGCCTCACGTGGTCTTTCGTAGCCCCAGAGCTGCCTGTCTTCTCCTCCAGCAATAACTCTCATAGTAATCCATCATTTGAATGCGTGATCTCTACAAAGCCCTACAGAAATAGAACAATATATTCTCACACGCACTGTTGCAATAGAAAAATGTAGCAAAAAAAGGACAGAGAAGCCTGGAAATATCTCCTGAGGTGGTTTGAGCAATGGTCGATACATTACACTGGAAAACCAGTTGCGCAGACAGTACGAGTGAGGTTACGGTACGTCACCCCCTGCCTCTGGGCTCTGCGATCTCCTGTACCTGCTCTTCCAGGAGCACTTGCTGTGGCAAGATGTTACATGCTCCAAGTCATAGCTCAGAACAGCTGGGAGCTGCTTTTTCAGCTGAAAGAAACCTAGTGGGGAGCAAACCAGCCAGAGCTCTCCCCAGTGCTAAGATTTTCCATTGGCCACCAGAAAACTTACCAGTAAGGACCTCTCGCAGGGAAGATGTCCATCCGCTCTTGGCAGGATCAGGTCAGAGGCTTTGCCTGGGTCTGTGCATGACGATGGAGCTGTGGGGCCAAACGAGCCCTGGTGGCAGTGCTGGCAGTACCCACCCTCAGCAGAAAGTCGTGTCCAAGGGCCCAGGCTGCTTTGGCGAGCGGCTTGTGCTGAGAATGCTCCGGGGCCTGCAGAAGCGCATCTGTCCTCTTGCAGGTGCCGAGGGGCTCTGGGAAGGGGACGTCTGGGTCAGTAGCACAGGTCCCGGTGGCTGGTGGCGGCTGTGGCTGAGCTCGTCCAGCGTGAGCCTGGCCCACGATGGGCCTCAGCCTGCAGCATTTAATTTTTTCAGCCTCTTCTTGAACTTCCAGTCATGGTAGTCAAACTTTGTTTGAATCCAACAGGTAGCTGGAGTGACTAACAGATGTTGGAGAGCTGAGCACGCCATCAAATGTGTTTTGTTTTCTCTATGGGGAGTGGGTGGAAGGAAAGCTAAATTACATCTTCAAGATATTAAATATAACTCTTCACATTAAACTCAGAGTTATCCATAAATCTCTTTAATGATAGTGCAAGCTACTTCACAGTAATAAAAGTCAATGTTGCCATAATTAGACCAGTATTGTCTTGCAGTTAGTAGACGGTTGTAATCATGGCTTTGTCATATTATTAATCATTTTCTGTTTGGACTTTGCTAATTATCCCCTTTGGTAACTCAGTTTGGGTATTATGAAGTCATTAAGGGCATAAAGCTGAAAGGTAGTTCCACCATATTCTCTTAATTAGTTCCCATCCAAGATGAAAGAAAACGGATAGCTGTACTGATGAGCTGCTTTCTGAGTGCATGGGTACGGGGGCAAGGGAGGGGCTGGACTAGTCAAGAAATGATCCCCCTTCCCTAAATTTGCGTTTAGCTTTACAATTTTAAATTGCTCCACGGTCCCTTTGTCCTGCCCTGGTCCGTCTCATCTTTTTGAAAGGCAATAGAAAGTAGTGACCTTCTCAGAAGTTTTATAGTTTGGAGCCATTCTGTGAGCTTTGTTGTAAGATGCGATAGCAAGATTTTTAGATGTCACAAAACCAGTAAAAACACAAACCAAGAAGTCAAGTCAAAAGAGAAACAAGATCATTTGCCGGTAAAGTTGATAGGTTTTAGGCCGTCTCCTTTGTGCTCTTGGCATCCCCATTGCTCGCTGTTGGCTTCAGATCTTTTCTGCAGTGAGATCCCTCTGTCAAAGAGCAGTTCACTGCTGGAGTCCTCTGCCAAATATTCACGGTCATGAAGCTTGTTTGTTGCTTGAATATGAACTGGTCTCTCAGCTTGCATCCCTTGCCACTGGTTGCGGTGTCCCTGCGTGTCCCCGCTGTCCTGCTGGCTCTGGGAGCACGGTGCTGCCCTGCTGCCCTTTCCCACGGGAGAGGGACAGTCTGGGGCCACACAGCTCCCGCGCATCACCCAGCCAGCTTCTCACCGCCCTCACCCCTGTTTCCTTCATAGATACAGAACTGCTCCTGCTACAAGAAAACAAAAGTACAGTGTTGTTTTTGTAACAAGTCGGTCTAAGCTGTTTGTGCTGTCTCTGAAGGCTTTGATTTGTTATTTTCCCTCATTCCAGGCTGCAGGGGTGGGAGATCAGCGTCTCCGTTGACTCAGTTTTGATGTTTAATGGTACCTCCTACTGCATAAGTGGTGATAAATGATCATTTATCATTAGCCTCTCAGGTATGGCTTGCTTTCTCCCATTCACTAAAGGAAAGCAGCACAAAGACCATGATCCATGTGGGCCTCCCCGTGGATGTGCTCGTGTCTCTCCTGGCAGCAAATGGCTTTCTGGTTTAGAAATCTTTTAGTTTCTTTCCATCAGCTGCTCTGATGAGGAATCTGTGGCACAACTCACCAAAAGCTCATTCCTGGCTGAGAGGAGCCTTTCCCCGGTTCTCCTGGTGTGGAAATGCTCCTGGTGAAGGTCTCTGCTTTGCAGCGAAGGATCAGGACTGCTGGTGGTGGCTGTCGATGGTCACTTCTGGAACACTGCTGTGAGATGTAATAGTGCTTTGTGTCTGTGGGGATTGGGACAAAGTCTCAGTTCTCCGAGGAGTTTGGGTGCACACAAAAACATAGAGGGGGTCACAAATTCAAAATTTCTCTTTTGCTTTACATACCACACTAAACCTCTGCCTCAAAAAGATCTCCAGAAGTGAGGCAGACCATCCCTGAAGGAGCGTCTCTGTTCCACTGGGTAAATAACAGCTCAGTGCCTTATTCTAAACATATCAGCTCATGCAGGTAAATGCTTATGTCTCTGTCCATGTCTTTCCTGCTGCTTGTTCTCCCCTCCCTTGTTAGTCATGCGAGAGCTTCGTCGTTGCTGCTCTGTAGCCCAAAGCAGTTTCCAGCTGAGGGTTCCTCTGGGAAGGGGCTCTCACTCCCAGGGGCGAGACTGAAAACAGCTATGTTAATTTGTATTTGCCACCTCCTCCTTTTAAGCTTTATCATTTAAATAACAAGTGTAATAAACCCCATTTTCCAACATGGCAATTTCTCCTGTGTGTCTCAAGGGTGCTGGGCTAAGGTGAGATAAGAAGAGGGTGAGGAATGGCTGAAGCTGTTCTGCGCTTGTACGGCACTACTTACCCCATAACAAAGTGGCAAATAACTCACTGTTATTTTTTTTTGGAGGAGAATAGACTAGAAACATAGTTCTTGTTGCATTTTTCCTCAGATGGGACATTTCTCAGAGCGATAATGTGCCTCTGTCCCTTGCCAAGGATGGCGATGCCGTGAGCGGTAGGGGGGCTCCAGCGAGTGGGCTGCGGTGTGGGAAACGTTCGGTAAAGCAGAGGCTGAACTATTCCTGTGCTGCATGGCATCAGGCGGGTCCCTTCCTTACTGCCGGACACAGACTCGTCCCTCTTCACCCTCTGCTCAGGCAGCCTTGGCTCCGAACATTGCACAGGGTGGGATATTATAAACAAACAAGCTAATCTCTCCCCTGGGCTGAGGTGTCCTTTTGGTCTCTTCTGTCTTTGGAGAAGTTTTTGGGGGAACAGGCCTTGCCTCTGTGCCCAGAATACCCAAGTAACCTCTAGCTCTGGGGCAGTTTCTGTGAGATAATTCCCTATCTTGGTTTTACAGTTTCTTGTAAGTTAAAGGACATTTAAAGTGTAACATTTTGAATACTAGGTATTTTTTAAAAGGTAGCTGGTATTTTCGAATTCATAAAAGAAAGCTCATTAAATCAATTAAGGTCAACTCTGTCCAACTGATATTTAAGTTTAATAAGTAATGAAAAAGTCTTGGGGAATTCAATGTCATCTTCAGACAAACCAATATTCTTCCCAGGCAGATGCTTAAAAAATGTCTGTAAAATCCTGATCCCTTCTACTTGTGGTTTATGTGAGCTGTCAGAGGAAAGAGTAGGAGGTCATGCATAAAAGTATCTGTGAATCCTGTCAAATACATTATGAATGCCAGCTCGGCAAGAAGTGACATGAACTAAGATCTTTCTCAAGCTGGCAACAGGTTTTCAGAAGGGAAACCTGATTATTGCTGATGTTTTCCGTTAATGAGTCTGGTGTGCTGGCAGAGTCACGGATGGTATATAACTTCTTGGAGTGGGCAGGAGTATCTTAACAGAAAGTTTTCTGTCACGTAACAACTCCCAGCAGTGATAGATGCCGCACTGCAACTATTTCCTTCCTAACAACATAGGCATATTCGCAAAAAGTCTGGATTCTTAAGTTTTCTTATGAAACTCTTTGACACTGAGTTTCCTGGGCACAATTCCAAGACTTATCTCAAAGTGCAGGAAAGTGGTACCTCTGCGCCCTTTGCTTTGGTGAGAATACATTTAGCCAAATCTCTAAGGACGCTCCACCGCTGACTTGTACAATCCTATTTATTATTGAATAAGACGGGACCTGTTTATTCACCCCAGTAGGGATCTGTATGTCCACTTTGGAGCTACAGTAGAAAATAAATGGTGCAGTCTGACCTGTACAGAAGGTTGGTGAGGGAGAGGAAAAGTTGCAAAAACTTCTGGATGGCATTTATTCGTTCCATCTGCACCTGCTGGCAGTTTCCAGCCCTTCCTTTCAAGTCAAAGAACCTGTGGGCAGTCAGGAAGCTTTGCCTGAAGCTCTTAGTGAATTTGCTAAGCTAGGTAATTTTGTGGAAAAACAGTGCGTTTCCTCTGGGATATCAGCAACAACAGATGGTTTCCCAGGTGTTCAGTAGAACTGCCTTGTTCCCGTGTAGATGTCGCATTTTGTGTCTGATGCTTCCTTGAGATTTCACTTACAAGAACTAATGCGAAAATCCTAAATCTATAGTAGCTGTTGTATTGCCAGATAGCACGTTAGCAAAGTTTGATGATACAAATGTGTTCATGAATACTTTGCTGTTACTGTTCATCAGTGGTGGTTGGAGTTTTTTTAGTGTTTTTTTAAAAAAATATTTTAAAATTCAGCTATTTTGTCAAGGTAAAAATTTAGCCTTTCCTTGTATTTCGTAGATTTTCTGAGCCTTATACATTAAATTGTCTTATTACAGCTGTACAAAACTAAACTATATGACAAAGGAAACAGATCTTCTTATGACTTCTATTTCAGGTAAAGCATATGTGAGGGATGACATTTATAGTAGCTACGATGAAGCTCAGATGTGAGTTTCCCCATTTATCTTCTAAGAGCTAAACTGCCCGGTAAGGACGGATTTTGTGGGAGGTTGTTTTAAATACAGTTTTTGAGTGAGTCTAGCGTTTCTTAGAGCTCCTGGAGGTGAGAAGTACATTTAGACATGATCTAAAGAGGTGCTGTCAGCTCACATGGACAAAACTGAAATATTCATCCTGCAGCCGCGAACTTCAGCGTTAACCAGCCCTGGCGAAGGGCCGCTCTGCCGCGGGAGCTGCGCAGACCCCGCGGAGGAGTAACGGACCCGCGTCCCTTCCTGGGGTGCTGCGTGCCCCCCTGCGCGGTGCCAGCTGTCGGCGGCAGGCACAGGGCTGCCATCCCACGCCTCCCGCCCGGCACGGCTGCGCTCCGGGGGGCAGGGGCTCAGCTCCGGTTTGGGAACCAGCCCCGTGCTGCGGGGGAGAGCAGCCGTGTCCTGCTGATCCCTTCCACCCGCCACGCGCTCGCCTTCTGGCAACTGCACCTGGTCCTGCCTCCCTTCACTCGGTTTTACTGTTATTCTCACTAAGAGTCGTTTCAGCTGCGACTACGTAGGCAATTCAGAAATACACACACCTCAGGTAGAGAATTGAGTAGCTGCCGTCTGCTGCACGTGTCAACGCAAAGCGTTTCTGCTCGGAGCTTACATGTAAACAGAGGCCAGTCAGAGCAGTGGTTATTCTGTACAAACTTCTGGAGAGTTTGCTATTTTTTTGCCTGTCCTGACTCGCAGTTAGGTAATTTAAGGCGTATAGCTTTACCGGTCACTACAAATAACACAGTGGCCGTTCAAGGAATTGTCCTTGAACACAAAGCGATGTGTGACAGAACCGTCCGCAGTCCTGACACAGCGGACTTAACTCCAGTGCAAAACCTGTCTTCGTCTTCAGGGACCGGCTGGAATTTTGGTTTGGGTGGGAACCTGGGAATTAATACACTGTAAGAAAGGAGCTAAAAATAGCCAATGTTTTCTCTTTTTGAAGTGCTGTGAATCATGTCACAGCCTAGATCATATGTCTATATCTATGTATATCTTCCTTTTTTCCTGATTATTCAGCCATAGGTATGGAAGCTTTTTCCTCTCCAGAAAAAGGCTGAAATGTTGAAATACATAGTGTATGAGGTAAAAGTGACTCAGAGAGTCAAAGAACATACACAGCTTCTGTGCTATTCAGAATAAGGCAGAATGTGTAGTACTTTCCCTACTGCCTCCTTCTCTGTTTGGATTCACTGCATCAGCAGGTTGTGATTTATTTTTTTTTTTTATTATTTACTTTTTATTCCCTATGGGCACATCTGGACAAGATGTGAGCATTGATAGTACAACAGCAATCTGCTGCCAGGATCATGGTAGATAGATTTTTAAAATATAGTGTCTGAGCACCTGTGGTATGAAGCAAAAAAAGCAGTTGTTGCTGGTACAGCACTGGGGCTTGTTTCTGTCATTCTGTTCTGCAGTTCTTCTCGGTTCCAGGCTCAGCAGTTTGCCAATGCTATGAAACAAACCAAGTACGATATTTTATAGCCAATCTAAGCACCATGGTGTAGGACTTCATGGCTCTGGCCATCTGGAGACACCCATTTCTCCCCAGATGTGTCTGGGGCAGAAAGCAGTCCTAAATCTGCCGGAGGATGCTCACTTGGGTTTGACTCTCGCTTGCAGAACTTGCTAAGAGCTCTGCATTAGTCACAATATAAGTCAGTTTGGACCATTTCTTCCCTTTATTTATGGCTTTCTCACCATCTTTCTTTTCTTTTCTCCTTTCCCTTTCCTCCCCTCTCCCTGTCACTGTTGCCTTCTCTCCCCCTGTAGAGCTCTCCGTCAGCCTCCTTGCAGTGATAGTTATTGTCTGTGGCCTGGCCCTGGTGGCAGTTTTTCTGTTTCTCTTTTGGAAGCTGTGCTGGGTTCCCTGGAGGAACAAGGCCATTTCTTCTAACCTGGCCGTCTTGCAGAGCGAGGCAGACTGCAATAAGGAGAACATGGCAGACAAGCTCAAGGACACGGGTGCCATAAGTTTCCTGGAGGCAGCGGTGAAGATCAGCCACACCTCGCCAGACATCCCCGCAGAGGTCCAGATGTCCATGAAAGACCACATCATGCGGCGCACACGGATCCAGAGGCAAACAACGGAGCCTGCGTCTTCCACCAGGTGAGCAGCACGCAGTGCCTTGCAGGGATGCGGCGCCTCGGTGCAGCCGGCAGGGCGGGAGAAGCCTCTGATGGAACCTGAGGTTCGGGTATGTTCAGGGGGGCTAAAGAAAGCACTCCCACCCACATGCTCGATTACTTTCCAAACGTTGGTCATTAACCAATTAATGTGTGAAGACTGGCTTACCGTGGGCCCTTTAAAAAAATTAAGGATTCAGGCCCTGTTACTGTGACTTGACCTCATTGTGTCAAGCCGTCAGTATGCTTTGGCCACTTTAATTTTGTTCCAACATGAGAGGCAGGCTGAAGTATCAATGATGGTATGCTGTCAGACAGAATTAGACCTTTTTGCTCTCTCTTGTTGTTGTGGCTCATAGCAGAAACAATTAGGTAAGCAGAACTGACATATTGCTCACTGCACAAGCTTAGAACCAGCTGCGCTCAGTGCGTGTGCTCAGTGCATGGCTCTGCCTCAGCCAGGGACAGAGATGTTGACATCCCACTCGGTAAATCAGGATAAGGCTGTGTGAACCTTGGGACACCTTCTCGGCAGGAATACTGAGCAATACGGTACCCCTTCCTTGACACAGAAGGCCGTGAAACTAGGACAGGAACGGTGATCGCGGGGTCCTGGCCATGCCCCAGCACTTCTGCTCGCTCTGTTGGCCGTGCCCACGGCGTGCGCGAGAGCGCAACTGCGAAAACAGACATTGCTCAGAAATTGGCTGCAGTACTGCAGAATTATTAAGGCACCGCTCACAGCCTTCTGTTTGAAGAAGACGGCATTAAAACCAACATGGTGCCACCTGCAATTGTGCCACATACTCATTTATTTAACTGTACCGCTTTTTGAACAGCTGATGGCCTTTCTGTTATGCACACACTCATTCTGCTTTTATTACACCTTTCCAGTGGAGGAGGAAAGCTCAGCCTGTCTGAATTAGGACAAACAAAGTGGGACTTGGTGATATATGGGAAGGTTTCAAACCCACTTTCTCAAGTGAAGGAGAGCAGCATGAACCCGGGGCAGGCAGCCAGACCGGGGACGCTGGGGAACCACCTCAGCAGTGTGGGGTCTCTCACGCACAGCCCAACCTAGCCCAGGCCAAAATGCCTTTGAGGAACCTGCCACAGAGAAGTGAGGGCTCCGAGCACCACGTGTCACCGAAAGCTAATGCTCTGGCTGTACAAGTTCTTTCTATGGTCAAATAACTCCATATACTGCTCTTGTAAACACCAGATAATCTGAAATAATGCTGTGAGTTCACAAAAAGCTTTTATGCTTTGCTTAGATAAAGCTTTGCTTACATAGTTTCCCTTGTGCTGAAGGGGAGCTCAAGGCAAGAGACAGCTTCCAGATGAGGCTATGCATTCCTCCCCGTCAAGAATTATCTATCAGTTTCTGATGAGAGTCTGTTGTAGAAGTTTGGAAGCAGCAATACCCAGAACCAAACCTAACTTTCTGACCCAGTTGTGGTTCTCTCGCTTTAAAAGTTTTTTTGCCTGAGGGAAACTTAGTGCCCATATCTTGGAATTGTAAAGTCTGAGGGTGGGAAAGAGTCTCCACACTGGGTTGTCTATGGCTTGGTTAAGGAGTTGTTGGGTTTCACGTATTTAGCTGTGTAAGAAGTGAAAAAATGCAGCTTGCTGCAAATACTCTGAAACTTAGGAAATGTTCCGGATCGGTTCCTTTCACCACAGGAGCTGTTCCCTTCAGTGTTCACTTCCATAGCGTATGTGGTTTCTGTACAGAGGTCAGGAGCACCCGTTGCCCTCATTCTTGTGCTCTCTCTGCTTTCCTAGTGTTAGTAGTCCAGGGGAGAAAAAGGAGAGAAATGCCCTTGGAAAACCATACAGGTGTCATGTCTTCCTTCTGCAGGCACATCTCCTTCAAAAGGCACCTTCCTCGGCAAATGCACGTATCCAGCATGGACTACGGCATGGACCCACCAGCTGTGGCCGAGCAGACGACCAGCATCGGTCGCATTAAGCCCGAACTCTATAAGCAAAAATCTGTTGACTCTGAGGACCCCAAAAAAGAGGCAGCAAAGACCTGTGGGAAAATTAACTTCACTCTCAAGTACGACTACGAGAATGAGACGCTGACTGTCCGAATTCTCAGGGCTTTTGACTTGCCAGCCAAAGACTTCTGCGGCAGCTCAGATCCCTATGTGAAGATCTACCTCCTGCCTGACAGAAAGCGCAAGTTCCAGACACGAGTCCACAGGAAGACTCTGAATCCCACCTTTGATGAGTCCTTCCACTTCCCGGTGCCTCATGAGGAGCTGGCGAGCAGGAAGCTCCACCTGAGCGTCTTTGACTTTGACAGGTTCTCCAGACATGACATGATAGGAGAAGTTATCTTGGAGAACCTGTTTGAGGCCTCAGACCTTTCCCGAGAGACTTCCATCTGGAAGGACATTCAGTACGCGACAACAGTGAGTATCTGCTTTGGAGGGTCATCCCTGCCCTAGCAGCGTTTGCAGCGCAGCACCGCAGCGTGGTGTGTGGTACCTGTGCGTGTGGAGGACAGGTACAGAGTGTGTGGTGAGCGGCCCAGGGTAGGATAGGTTGGGATTCTCTTTTTGGCTGGACTGCCTAAAGCGGTAAGTCCTGCACAACTGCCGGCTGGTGGATTATTGTCTCCCTGTGGGTGGTACCGTCAGCCCTGGGGACCTACAGCCATCGCACGCAGGGGTGGTGAAGGCTGTTGTACTCAGAAGCCTGTCAGCTTTACCAGAACCCCGGGTTACTGGAATTTCCTCCCCTTACTTAGTGACATGCTGTTATCTCACCCACAGTGAGTTTCACTCATACCAGGTTTGCTAAAAAACAAGTAGGGGAACTGAGACGTTCCCTGTCTGTTTTCCTGTCGACATGTGAAGGGTCTCAGTTTCTGGTTGTCTGCTGTGGCCACATGCACATGATAACAGTAAGGAATAGCTCCGGAGGGCCACTACCAACCCATCAGAGGTACCGGGCTTTACTGTACTGAGAGCGTTGTCTGATGCGTTGCTGGCAATTCTTCCAGAGCTTAGTGTGGGTTTTTAAGTAGTTCTGTTGAATTCCCTCTGAAAGTGAAGCCAAGCATCAGAGAAGGAAAAGTCCCAGCCACTTTCAGTGTTGCAGGGAGCTGGCAGGAGAAGCCACCTTCTCACATTGATCGCAGAGTGCAGAAGCAATGACATTAACCTCTACATAATAGCTGTCTGCTCCGCCGCTGTCCTCCCAGGAGGACCCGGCTTGTTCTGAGGGCAAACAAATGATTGAACTGCTTTGCAGTTGGACACCAAGTCAGTCGTCATCTTTGTCATTTCATGTTGTTATTTCTGAAACTGGAATACGAGATGTCCTCACCCCTGTGGCTGAAAGCACGGGCCCTGTCAAATCTTTTCTAGTGATTGGCATAACTCCGTGACTTGCAAAAATCTGTCCTGCAACTTCCATCGTAGCTCATCTCATGGCTCTCTCACTTTCTGTATTGGGGAATGAACTGTCAAATATAAATATTTATTGCGTTGTGGTCAGCAGTATCAAAAGACATTTGCTTTGTAACCCTGCCGATTTTTCCTCAGTAGCATGTTCCTCACCAGCTGTACCCCTTGGTCACTGCTATTAGTGCTTGTTCTCTCATTGTTGTGTGTTCGTAAGTGCCTAAGACGGCTGTGAGGTCCGACACGCCTGCACAGCACTGCATCCTCTGCTGTTGTGCTGCAGCTGGGACTCGGTGCGGGAGCTCAGCGCCCGGGCACCGCGGGGAATACGCTGTTCGCGCAGCGTGTTGGCCCTGGTAGGCAGCTCTCAGGCTGGCAGCTGCCCTGGTGGGGCGCAGAGAGCGGCTGTCATGCTTCTGTGGCAGTACAGCTTTTGCCACGCCTGTCTAAGGATGCTGAGATACCTGCGACGCCTGCCGGGTACCCCGGGGCACGGCTGGGAGCGTGCTATGGGCTGCAGCTCTGTTGCCTTTTGAGCATCTTGCCTGCAAGCGAGGTGGGAGACAGACACAGGACCAGCCTCAAGGAATGTCAGTGGCCTTAGTTAGCGGGGTGTTTACAGCTCTTGGCTTTCAATCCACAAATAGCCATGTATGTTATGATTAATGGGTGGTAATGAAGGGAAAAACGCCGGCAAAGAGGCAAGCAGGCATCAGGCACATCTGTTTGCCTGGCAAAGGGTTGCTAGGAGAGGAACAAGGTGCACCACATGTGTGGATGCCTCTTGGAGGCATCTACCCGTTTGCGTCTGCTCTGCCTCTGAGGCTCAGCTTGCTGTCAGCTCTGCGGGGCTGGACGTGATGTGTTGAATCCTGGGGTGAAGTCACTTGTGGTGGCAGGGAGTTTCCCTTTCCGTGCTCTATGATCAGCATACAAAGACTGTGGTAATCCTGAAGAGTTCGGAGGGAAAAGACCTGTGGGCAGGAGTGAAACTGGGAAGAGGTAACAGTTGGTCTCACTAGAGGAAAAGCAAATAAAACACAAAGCTGCAGGAGACGTTTATCGAATTTTTAACCTGTGTATGTTCTGTGTTTTGCTGGGATGGTTCTGCAAGAAATAGTGGATGTTTTCCTAGCTAAGTAAACTAATTTAATGGGACCCTGCCCAAAAGAAAAACCCAGGTGGAGAGACACTAACACAAGGGTTGTTGAGGTAAAAGCCTCCAAAGAAGGTGTGAGCGGAGCAGAGCCAACATCATGCCCAAGACACATTGTGTAGCAGCCTTGCAGAGCTGCCACAGAAACATCGAGTGCGCATTTGGCTCCATCCCCTCACTCTCTCTGTGCCATTCTTTGGGAATGGGCCAATATTGGTACATCTCAGCCAGTTGTAACACACCCAAGGACATTTCTGTTTAATCAAAAATGAGAAGGGTAAATACAGTTTTCATAATACCCAAGGAAAGCTCTGGGTGACTAATAATACATTAGATCAATCGTGTGGGTAAGAAGATAGGAACGCACTTAAGCAATGATATAAGCTATTCAAATAGCTAGCACTCAACTATTTAATTAATGATTGTACAGCTTGTGAATCAGTGAAACATTTTCGGTTTCAAGTCTGCAAAGGTTATTGATTCAGAGCTTCCATTTTTTTCCTAAGAGGTACTGATATGAATTTTGGAAATGTCCCAATTTCTATAATCTGCAAGAAAATAATGTACCCACAGGACATGTTTTACTCTCCTGTATTTATGGTTGCAAAGAAAAATCTCTTGACCTAATACAATGAGGTCAAAGAACAATTTATGTTAGTTTTATACCCTGAACAGGTTCTCTCAGTGCAAGGGGAGGAATAGAAGATGAGATGATGCCCACAGAGTGCTCTCACCATCTCATATAGGGCCTCTCTATACTGACATCTGTGTCCCAGGTTTCCTGCCCTCGACCCTCCCAAACCAACACAGACCAAAGAGCTTTTGAAAGAACAGACCCAGCCCAGTGTGTCATCTGGATGCCGATGGTTGTTGCGCTGCGCGGCCGACGCGGCAGCCAGCACACAGTGAGATTCAGGTGCTCATTTCTTTGGGAAGAGAACAAACATTTCTAATCATAATTTCAGGATATTTATTTTAAATTCGTTCCTATTTTCAGTGGAGTCTATAGCGAAGACTGGTAGATGCAGTGTCTGACTGGAGCTGGAGGCACTTAAGTGAAAAGGTTCAATCCCAGCCCTCAAGCTTAGCTCTGATGCAGTGGCAGTGTTTGCAACAGGTTCCAGACACTCCTTACGAGGTGCCTCCTCAGTGCAGAGTTATGTATTCAGGCTCTTTGTCATGTGAAGCAATTAATCTTAAAAGGGGAAAAATACCTCTAAAGGTAAAAAGAAGTGCCATGTTTTAAAAAGCAAACTGTAATTTTGGGCACACAATTTTTGAGCGGTCATTTAAAGACACTGTAGATGTATGAGGCTCTGTAACATACTGAGCTCCCTGACCTCTGAAAATTGGCCGCAGTGGAGTCAGGCAGCAAGAACCGCAGCTCAGCTCTCAGGGTGCAGGCAGCACCAGAGGTAAAACTGCCGAATGTTTTGGAGCGCTCGGTGTTGTTCGTTGCTGCTCTACCTCCAAGGCAGCAGACTGACTCAGGGGCACCCGTTATGTTCAAGGTGCTGTAGCTGAAATGCGGTCAAGAGTCAGAAGCTGCAGGGGCTCTAAAAGCTCTTCCGCACATGATTAAAATGATCCTGGTACCTTAATGAGGTACCTCGAGTAGTATTTTGTCAGGCAAGAAATTTAACTCCCAGTAGACACATCAAGAGGTACTAAAAGTAGAGGAATAATAACTCAATAAGTGTTTCCACATCTTTCGTTACTGGTCACTGACAACGAGTCTGTGACTCGGACCATTCTGTCGCATTAGAAGGAAAGTTGTTTAGGATGCCTTTGGTTCATTAAGGCAAGCAAGAGATCAGAGTGGGAACTCTGAGGGGGTGAGAGTATTAAACTCATATTTACCAGCAAATAGCACCTTCTGAGACAACATTTATTGAGATACTTACAAGTCTAGTCATACATTGTTCTGTCCACAAAACATTTGGCTGCCACTGTTTCTTTTGTAAACTCTATGCTCCAGAAGATTTTCAATTTATTTGCTAGTCAAGTAAAGTCTTGTCAAGAATCAAGACTTTTATATAACGTTCATTAGTATTCTGCACGTCTAAGTGGAATAAATATCTAATCTTTGCCTTACCAGAGAATGAGAAGGAAATCATTTGGCAAAAATCTCATCCATCAACAAGATCTATTCTCCTAACACTTAGCAAAGCTTTAAGTGCCTAATGCATTTACTTGTCTTTCTAGTTCCATCACTCTACTACTAACAGCTACAATTTCTTTTCAGCAGATCATTATATCACATTGAAATGAATCAAACACTCTGTTTCCAAAAATAAATGGGTTGTTTGCTCTACAGATGTGGGATCTGTATGTACAAAATAAGGTGTTTTTTTTTTTTTTAAATCGATTTTTGGAGGGTGTTTGGAAATACTACTGCTGACTTCAGATGATAATGCTTTCTAGTTTAAATAATACTTTTGGTCTGTCTGGTTTTTTTTTGCTGAATTCCCATGAGCAAGGCAATGATGGAATGGGCTTCTAGGAGGTGTAGTAGATAAGGCTGCATGTACAAGAAGTGCAAAGAGTGATGTATAACAGTTGTTTTATGGGGCACTAAAAGAGTAAATTGTATTGGCCTCTGCGTAATCCAGACGCTACCAAACGTTTCTGAGTGCCATCTGCTGGTTAATTCACTATTTATACACATATACATGCCCCATACTGCGTTTGTGAGCTCTTTGAAGGCATCTCAAATGGGGTGGTGGTCCAAACTGTAGTAAGCCTTTCACAGCCTAAAAGCGCAATTGCTACTAAATGGGGCCCTTCATGGTTCTCTTCGGTTTTAAAGCTATGACCTCCCCCAGTCTGTAACTGCCTAGTAATTCATGCACAACTTCAGAGAAAATCACCGTGTTACTCAGATACGTCTGCATTCTATCCCAAAATGTTAAGCACCAACAAAGTTCATAAACCTCTATCACTGAACTGCTGGCACCGGGTGTACTGGAAAATCACTCGTTGAATTTGTTGCAGTGTACAATCAGAGAGTCATGGCACCACCGCGTGTTAAGGTCTCGCCTTTCTGTGATCTCACTCTGTGTTTGTATTACATTCCTCCGTTTGAGGAAATAGATGTTAGTGTCACACACTTGACGCTAGAAGATATATACTTTACATTCAAGCAAAACTTGATACTAATATAATTTTCTTAATGGCCTTCATTTGGTGTTAGATATCACTTCACTTCTGCATAAGCAATGGAGCAGAAAAAGAGGAGCGCATTAGCTGTGATGATGCAATAGAAAGCACATACTCCACTGAGGCAGCAGCAGATTATCCTTAACTATGATTTGAAGCTGTAACATTTGGACACACATTTTTTTTCCCTGTTCCCTATATTCCTTTTTAGCCAAATAATGTTGGGACACACTGGAAACACTGTCATATAGTAAAGTATCATTTACCTGAAAATAACAGAATAGAGAAAAGCCTGTTTCAGTGTGAGCGCTGCACGAATCCTGCACGAAGCATTGTGGTGGAGGGTGGAGACAGCCTAGCTGGTTCTTGCACATTTCCAATATAATGTGTTCTCTGTTTTGTTAAAGGAAAGCGTGGACCTGGGAGAGATCATGTTTTCCCTTTGTTATTTGCCAACTGCAGGTCGCCTCACCTTAACAGTCATCAAATGCAGGAATCTCAAAGCTATGGATATCACTGGCTACTCAGGTAGGTGCTCAATGGCTGAGAAGGACACCGGGGCACCCATGCTTCTTCCTCGTCCCTCAAGGCAGCCTCAATGGATAGTGGCTTATGGATGCCATCACAGAAACACCTGACAAAGCTTTGTCCATGTTTTAAGTATGAACAAAATTTTAAAAGTAGAATTACCAGGGAAGGTGATTATATACATGAATGTACTATTCAAGGAGACTGCCAGCAGTTTCCCATCCCTACTGAAGGGTTTGCAGGGTCAAAGCTCTGATCCATCTCTTGGGTTGGACACTTCAAATCAGTTCCAGATACTGACCCTAGCAGTTTTATGAGTGGAAGTTTTCCATCAGATAACCCACTATAGCCAGAATCAATCGTTTCACCCCAAGATTAGGAAAGGATCATGGGCCACCTGGATAAATCCCAGGTGAATGTGCATTCCTCTGTAGTGCAGCCAGTACTCAAACATTAAGATCAAAGTCACCTAAAGACCGTATGCATTCCCAGTTCCAAAGAGTTGGCTTGCAAATTCAGCGTGCATAAATTCTGGATTTCAACATAAAAAGCAGTTTCTTTTCCAGAGCTCAACATCAGACTATTTGAATTTCGTTGATGACTCGTAAAAAAGGCAGTAACAAAACAGTAAAAGATCTTTGCAGAAAACATTTCTACTCAGTTGGAGCTTGATGCCATGTGAAATATCTGAGAATTCAGACTTCAGATGAAGCCAGCTCAGCATTTCTGTAATAATACATTGTATGTTTACTGTTACTTGGAAATGCATTGAAATTGCCTGGGCAGCCATTATGGCAAACAGGCGCTGTTTGTAACTTGAGGGCATTCTGCCATGATCAGACAGTGGAAAGCATGTGAGGCAGAGCTGCTCTAATACCTTTTCTTTCTGCTGCTGTCTGACATGGGGAAAACGTGTTTTGAAATTCCCCTACTCACTGTAACTCTGCTACATAATGTTAGCATTTGGATAGTTTTGGTAGCAGTGCAGGAAAGGGTCCCTGTAAAATAACCTCCTCTGCCTGTTTGGACTGTCAAAATGCTGCATTACATTTTGCTTTTCTAGGCAAATTTTGAAAAAGTTACAGTTTTGCTTCAGAGAAAGCACTGGGTTTGCTGTCTGTGACCATGTAATTAACGCAAGCAAGAACGCCTGAGTGCCCAGTGCTTATTATCATCTTCAGATGAATATTGGCTCTTGGTTTGAGATGGGGCCTTCTTACACTTGCAACCGCTTAGCACAGATAAGCTGATGGAAACGGCTGATTTTTCCTTCCAAAAAGGCTGCAGTGCTGGTTCTCCAGTGCCTGAACCTCATGTCAGCGCTCACACCAGTACGAGAAATGGTGGATTCAACTGGTACACAGACACCCCTTTTTTTAAAAGTACATTTGAGGAGTGTCTTTGGCTCACGGTAACTTACGGTGCATCCTTTGATAATGCTGTTTCTATCTTGTGATGGTAGCAAAATAAACCTGCAAAAACAGAAGGCCTTTTCCTGTCTCTTCCTCTCCAGATCCATATGTCAAAGTGTCTTTGCTCTGTGATGGGCGAAGACTGAAAAAGAAGAAAACCACCATAAAGAAAAACACACTTAATCCCACTTACAATGAAGCAATAATCTTTGACATTCCCCCAGAGAACATGGATCAAGTCAGTCTGCTTATCTCCGTCATGGATTACGATCGGTAGGTGGGAGGCTCTGGAGAGCTGGAGGGGAAAACATCCCTTTGGGTGCAGGTTTTCCGGCTCAATAGCCATTTTCCTTAGTATCAGGACCTTAACCGCACAGCTCTGTGGCATCAATCTGTCTCTAGTGATTTATTGTTAAAGTGTCATTGATATTTATGGTTATGGAAAATTACCTGCTAGAATAGTAAGTACGGTGAAGCTGGTCCTTTGCTGTACGGCATTTTCTTGAGCGAGTACTGTGTTCCCCTTCACTATTTGCTTGTCCTGCAAAACATCATCCCGTTTTAGAAAGCAAATGGTCTCATGCTGAGCAGCAGTTGGTGTATGAATTATCCATTATTGAACTTGTACTTATTCTTGCTGTACACCACAACATCACACATCCTTCCAGATTCTGTGTCTGGACTGATCTACAGTTCAAATAATTTTAAAGTTGTTATAATTATTTCTGGCGATGTCAGTGCCGCACTGTGGTGGGGGCTGTGTGTGCTGACAGTAGCAGAGAAGATCTGACAGTGGTGGTGCAGACACGACAGCCCATGTTCGCTACCAACCGTGCCTCGTGGCACTCCGGTAAAATGGGGTCAGAAGTCTCGGTTAGACAATGTATGGGCAGTCTGAGCGAGAGATAATCGTGTTGCTTGTCTATTGTTCTTCAGAGTGGGTCACAACGAGATTATTGGGGTTTGCCGTGTGGGGGTCAATGCTGAAGGACTGGGCAGAGACCACTGGAATGAGATGCTGGCATACCCACGCAAGCCCATCGCGCACTGGCATCCATTAGTGGAGGTAAAGAAGTCTTTCAAAGAGGTGTGTGGAGTTATTCTTTCCTTTTAATGCATGAGCTGTGCATGAGTGAGCTGGTTCAAGGCTTTCAGAGAGCTTCTACTCTCACTTGGGATTTTCTGGCGTGAGCTGAGGGAATTTTCTCACCAGAAATGAACTGTAGAAAACAAGCATCTCTGTATTGTCTCGAAATAGCTCCTTGAGCTTGCAAGCAAGAATGAGAGGGACTGTGTTTACAGATGTGACTGTTACTGTATTGGTGTTTTTCTTTTTTTTTTTTTTTTTTTTTTAAATTAGAGATTGAGAGCAGTAAGGAAAGAGAATGCTGTTCTGATTGCAGAACAAATTGTCCAGGGATATCGCCTATTTCAAGTTTCAATTTTTTCATCCTAAAAGATTTTTCTGTTGACTCATCTCTAGGTCTTTGAGGGAGAATAAATAGAACAAATGTAATTGCTCTAAGCATCTCCAGAGAAAGAGATTCACTTGATGCAGCCCCAGATGATAAAATAGGGCTGAAATGCCTGGGTACCATATTGACCATCTCTAGCATTTTCTTCCTCCTTGCACTCCTTTTTCTCACGCTCCTATAGACCTTTTTGGGTTTTGCCTGATTTAGGTCATAAATTCTGGAGGAGAGAGATGTGGAAAATGGTACGCAGGCTATTGACTCTTCAGGTATGAAAAGAAAGCCAGCATTTGTGGCCAGTGACAGTGTAATAAAGGCAATAAAACCTCCCACTATATCTGGGGCTAAGGCAGCATTTTCCCTCAAAGCCACAGACTAAGTGCATAACAAAAAGCATCTTATTTTCCCCTTGAAGTTCAGATGCTGAGCTCACTGGAAGGCTTGGTGATCCTGCACTGTAGCCTGAATTAGTATGCATCAAACCCTATGTTTCTTTGAAATCTGCTCTTTCCTCTAACAAGAGTGCAACTTATGCTCACTGCTCCCTATCCCAGCTCACATTCATCAGGCTGGTTTCTGAAATTCAGAGGTGGCCATCACAGAGGCAGATCTGCTTCTTCTGCAGGTTTCTTTACTTTCTAAGCATTTGCAAGCAGCCGCCCGAGCAGAGCTCTGCCGCGATTTTCATTACTGCCGCGTCCCTTGGTGGGCGTTTCTCGACCACAGATGAAACGTGGCCATAGGGCCCTGTCCAGAGCTGGGGTTTGTCAGGGAATATCCTCACTGCCTGGAGCCAGATCGAGTACACCCAGTGGGAAAACCTGGCAATTAATATTTTAATTTAAGACACAGTGGAGATTCATATATCAGATAACAGAAATCTGAAAATTCACACTCACTTGTATGAGGCATTTCGTGAACTCATATTGCACCACCATAACTCGGGAATAACCACCCAGGTCAGCTGTGCAGAACACTATAAATCTAAACAGAGTTAAACCGATGTGCAATTTGTGTATAATGGTAATATTGCCTTTGGGTGGTGAGCAGTACCTGGCTTTGGCTGTCATTAGCCTTTCTGTGTTAAAACTCTGGCACGGTACACAGGAGCCATAGCTGTTTGGGCAGGCAACATATGCCATCTCACACTGCCTCGGAGAGCTGGGACCAGCGACCGCTGAGTCTCTGCACAAATGCTTAGCGATGTGTCGTTTGACCGGTTCAATGTCTGTATCATCCGTAGCACCTCACAGCGTGATACCAGCTGCCACGTCTGACCCAGGGGCAGGAGTTTCTTCTCCAGTTTGTAATTTATATGACTTTACTATGCTATTTTTCAGATGTAGGTGGGAGGTTGAAAGAAAGACTCCTGTAAAGTTGTTGATAATCAATAAAAAAAAAGACATAATTATTGTGACGAAACTCAGGGAAACAAAGGAAGGCATGTAAGATGACTCACCTTCTAAAATATACTTTGAAAACCACTGCTGAGCCCCCAAGACTTTGGAAAAAAAAATCCTGAGTGAATCATTTCACCCCCCAGTGCATGGGTCAGGAGCTCTGCTTAAAAGAAAAGAACAAAAAGCCTCTGATCATCTGTTCTTGTATTTCTGCCACAAGCTGGTGCACAGAGCCAGCAAACAAATGGTCCCTGTATTTATTTGCCCTTTTAAGTTTTAGCACTGCTGTCTGCAAATCCCTTGTGCAGCTTGGGGAAAAAAACCCAAAACCAAACAAACAGAAAAGGCACAGGCTTCTGGAGAGAAATTAATGGGAAATGGTATTCGTTGGTTACAGGTAATCACATCATCTTTTCCATATGTGTTTGTGCATTTTTTTAAAAGCAATTTGGGCTTTGTATCCTGTGTCATCAGCTCCGGGTCCCTGTGAACATGGAGGCCGTCTCGGCCAGGGGGTTGCACTAGGCAGGGGCCGAGGGTGGTGGCCAGCTCTGTCGGTGTGGGTGCCGTGGGCTGCCAGCTCCCTGGTCCATCTGCCCTTGGACGCAGATGCTGGGGGAGAAGCTGCTGACCCTCCATCCCTCTTTCACCCTTGTGTCTTCATGGGGGTGAGCTGAGGCTGTGCTGGCATCCTGAGCATTCATCTTCATCTTCATCTTTTTCATATTCATCTTCATCTTTTTCATCTTCATCTTCTTCATCTTCAAGAGCGTTTGCTGCCAGGCACCAGCAAACGGAGCGTTTGCTTTCTAGTTGATCCTCACGATCGTCTCTGTTTGCTCTAGCGATTAGTAATGGCCTCTGCTGCACATCAGTGTCCTTCCTGATTGAGTGCTTGATCTTAAACTGAAAGCAAGAAAGTGAAGATTGAATTGTCTTTTTGAATGTATAAATTGAGCAACGGATGGCTGGAGCTGTTAACCCGGGCGCACAGAGCTGCTCAGTGCCTGCGGCCGTCTGCCCCGCACCGCTGCGGAGTTGGATGTCCTGGCCCGCTCCCCTCGCCACGCAGCTCGGGGCAGGGTGGGCAATCCGGAATTCCTTTACTGGCCTACGTGCGTACGGCCCTGCCTGGTATGCCTTGAAAAGACTCTGGCCAAAAAAAGGGGCTTCCACCATATTTTGACTACAGCTCAGAATCACAGGTTCTGCTGATGTTACTAGGAAAACCGTCACCAGAGGCATGTTGCACCAGGAGGATGGTCCGGCCCTGGCCCTGGCTCCCTGCCACAGTGGTGCAGGACAGACGGATGGACGCTGGTGCCCTTGGGGAGGCCATTGGCCTCCTACTGCCTCGTGGGCTCGGTTCCTTGACTGCCCAACACGGGGACGCTGGGCAGCACTGGGCCTGCTCCACCACCCGCACTGCTGTGCTAACACAGCCCAAACCCCCATTGCAGGGTCGGCAGTGTTATTCGGGCCCTTCCTCCATGTGCCAGTGTTGCTCTTTCTCCTCTTTCATTGCTGGAGCCTTTAAGGAAACTGGCTTCTCTTACATTTCATGTCTTTGGTCGCTCCACATTTATCAACAGTGAGTAACAAACTGTAATGATGGCACTTCTTTAATGACCATCATCATTAGAAAGAGAACATGTGCAAATGAATCATTAATTACAGGCTTCTAAGTACAATCCTCTTCACACAGCCGTTTAGAAGGAGAGTTTGTGAGCAGAATACAAGAATCCCACTTGCTATTGCATTTTGAAGGTGTTCTGACAATGAACTCTTGTCCTGAGCACGATTCTGTCCCCATTTTTCAGCCCCTGCCACAGTGGCCTCAGCCTCCCGGGTGTGATTCAGCCTTGCCACCCGTGGCCATTTCCTCAACATCAATCAGCCAGGCTAAGTGATGTGTCTATAAGAAGAAATATAAAATTACATCTTTCCAGACTTTGAAGGGGACTTCTGTAAATTGGAAATTTCTCTGTTATCTGTGAAAGACAAACTCAGTCTGATACTGTAGAGTAGCATCATCAGTGCAATGCGAAATGGGTCTTTGATGTTGCCAAGTCCCTCTGACTTTCAGCTTGGGAGCATTTGTTTAACACATTTCTCCAAATAAAATGGATAACTTTGCTGAGAGCTAAGTCATGCCCATAATGAAGAACAACCATTTATCTTTAAAGATATGCAAAACCAGCCTCTTCCAGACTTTTGGGCATGTTTGACTTTCATTGAACTGTTCCTCGTTTCTGACTGTTAATTACACAATTGATGGTTCAGCTTTTCTAGTTAAATGAAGGAAAAATATCTCCAGGTTCCTCACGGCACACTGGTCACTTGAACCTACTCTCGAAAGAGTTTTCATCACATTTTTGGAGTAACAAACATTGTCACTGTACCTGCAGGCAGAACAGTGCAAGGAGCATGCTGAGGACTCTGCCAAAAGCCCATTTCTATTGTAATTCCTGCTTATCTGATGTTTTATTGGTAATTCTCATGGGGAGGTTGTATTATCAATTCCTCAGGGATTTTAGCAAATACTTTTGACACGAGAAACAGAAGAAACTGTTTTCTTACCTTAAGCTAGCCTGTTTGGAAGGACAAGCCTTCCAGCTTCTTCATTCATTAATTTCTTCTCATCCCTGCTGAAATATAGTCCGTATAATGCAAACCCGCGCGATGCGTTACTTTATACTGACTGGTCTCTTCGGGGAAGGAGATTGGCTGAATTCTTGACCCTATCTCTGCCCCTACTTTGTAACCATCAAAACACACACTTGTGATGTGAATGGTAAAACTGAGCCTTTGCCAGCTGGCGGAACGTGCCAGGAACATGGTCTGTGTTCTGTGCGGGCAGACCCGACCTGGAAAGGGCCAGTGCTGGTGAGCAGCCACCCTGTGGACCACAGATCTGTGAGTGTGTCACCGACCATCACTGAGGGGTCCCTGTGGGGCTGCGCCCTGGAGCAGGACACACGGCCCAGGCCCCAGGCGCTTTGTTATTGCTGACACCGACAGCACCATGCAGCCATCCTGACCTCTCAGGTTCAGTTGCGTTTCACGTGAAATGCCTTTGCCAAGGGAAGGGTGAAGTTTGATTTGCCAAGAGTTTTCACCCACCGAAGTGAAATTCATACATGCTAGAGCATTAACGTTAGCCAGCAAAGAGTTTCTGCTTATGTAGGAGAGGAGGGAATTGATCTGGGGGAGGACGAAGCAGTGGAAGTACTATGCCTCCTGTTGTCTCTGGGAGATGTCTATCATTTGTCATTTGAATTTAATAAAACAAGATGGTGAGATGGGCAAGTACTCAAAAGCTTGAGGAGTAATGGTTTTGAATTACAATAATGGCCCCCAAGGCAGATGACTAATAATTTATGATCCCATAAGTATGGCAAAAAAATGTTTGCTATATCCACTGACTCTCTGATCTGATTTTCACTTTGAGAAATGTCTCTGGCACTGTGGACACTGCTACCGTGGAGTGAAATTATTGGACTGGAAAGACTCAAGTAATTTTGCAATTAGGCAGTATTTCTGAAAGAGAAAGGCAGCAGCACTAAACCAGGAAACAACAGAAAGCTAAACTGAGAGCAAACTTTGTCTTCATAGCATATACAGATTCTGTTTATTTTTTCTTCTTCAGGAGCAGCCCTCACAATTGGGAACTGATTTACAAAGCAATAAAGTAAATTGTTCAGTAATTCTTCCTGAGTGGTTAAACGCAGAGCGTTCGATAAGTTGAAACATGCTGCAGAGCAGATAAGAATATTGCAGAACAGGAGACAGGCAGCGCGGTAAAGGACGTGAAGAATTTCAAATAATCTCTCTGGTTTGCTTAGACTTGCTTTCTTTTTTCTCCCACCAGTGGCAAGGCCGGGCAGCAAGTTTTGACAGCCAGGGTTCCTGTCCCTCGCCTAAACCACCACCCACCCCGTGATACAGAGAGCGGCGAGTCAAATGGGACTAAACCAAGTTATTTTTGCACTTGGCCTACAGTCTCAGTAAGTTGTTGCTGAGTGGCAGCAGCAGCAGCGAGACTTGCCAGTCTAGTTGTTCCCGCGTAAGTAAAGGCAGAAACCCGTTTTGTGGTCAAATATGTCTTTGTCTAATATGTCTCCCAAGGTGATTTTTTTTTGTGGCTTTTACTGTATGGAACTGTTTCTGGAGGAAGAAAGTGGACTGAGACATGAGCTGGAAGTTTGGTCTGTAAAATAACATGTAAAATAGTTTTTAGTGTGTACGAAGGCTGGAAAAGTGCAAAGATGCTCTGAGTGTCTACAGGCAGCACAGGTGGCCAGGAGAGGGGACATCTGGACCGGCCCTGCTGCGCTGCCTGTGCCCGCTTGGAAGAGCAGCAGCGAAAGACGTGAGAGACTTCTTCTGATGTGCGAGCAGCTCTTTGCTCTTGTGGTCAGCCCAAACCCAGCAGCGCGGTCACAGGTTTCCCGTTCATGTAGAGGTGTTCATGAGCTGTTAGAAGTTTGTGCAGTGTGTATCCCAAATTCCTTTTGTTATATATAAAAAATGCCGTTGATTCCTCAGGGGGGAAAACCTGTTTTTTCCCTGTATTTGAAGCCTCCCTAGAGCTACTTGCATGAACAGTTTCTTAAGACCCCTCATTCCGCCCGTACATCACCACGTTATCTGGAGCGGAGTGGAGGGAACTGCGTTGCCACAAGTGGGGTTCAGACATAAAGGGGGAAAGAAGTTACAGAAATAGGTGACATCCTTGCATGAACACTAGAACTGTATTTCTTGTATCACCCTAGTTAATAAAGGGTGAACTAAAGGGTAAAGGGAAATACAGAAACACAACCAATACTAAAAAAACCTTCCAAACTTTTTTCTTGAACTATCAGCACTTCCTTAATGAGAAATGTTTCTAAGGCCCAAACCCTGGAGGAAGATCAGGTTTTGAAAAAAATGGAACTTTGCTGGTTCCTTGGCTGCAGAGGTCAAAAGGGAAGTTATAACATCCCAAGTATGAGCTTTGCAAACGCAGCTAAATCAGCCGATCTTTATCAGACAGCTGTGGATTTTGGACACTTTCTCATCGTGGATTTTTCTCTGAGTTAGTAAGTATATTAGTGCTGTTTGTTCCACTGTAATTAAATTAAGTAAATGCAAATATTTTGATTTCAAGTTAAGACAAAATTTGCTAGCAAGGCAGCCATTTCTCCTCACATCAGGTTAGCAGAATTGTGTACATCGGCCACTATCTTCAGATCAACTTCAGTTTCCATTTTCCTAAATGTCACGGCATCAGCCTTCACTGAACATCATGACTAGCAGAGAAGCGTATTTGTTTGCATTGTTTTCTGGGTAAGATGAATCCTTTGTTCACTGAAGGACAAATACATAATTTCTCATCACGCCTTGTGTCTTAATTCTCTTTATGTGCCACATGCTATAGAAGCAGAAACTCAATAAAATTATTTTATTTCTAAGTCTTGCCTTGTCTGGCGAAATACTTCCTCTTGTGAAAGCAGTAATTGTGTGTTATGTGATTTTAGATGGTTACAGTAATCACAGCAGATGCTGTAAAATGTGGTAATAACAGACCCTTGGTATGAGGCACTGCAAGGGCAGACTGCGTGACTTGAAGCAGACGCTCGTTAGGCCATAAACTCTGTGGTTCTTGGTTGTCCTGGGACAGTCAACGCACATCCCTTGGGGAATTGCTGAGCACCAGTCACAGAGGAAAAAAAATATTTCAAGCACTTACAGTTCATTGAAACAAAAAGGTGATAGAACTGCATTAGCTTTCCAGCATAAAGAGTCCTGTAGACTTCTACCGAGGGACATGGCCAAGGAGGCCCCTTTTGGAGACAACCCATCCTTTCTGGGAGCATTCCAGGTCTTATTGTGGGAAAGAGTTTCTAACCATTCAAAATAACTCACTCACAGCGGTGGATGGTTCAAAAACAGACCGCAAGCCCCCTGAACCTTGACCTGGGCTGACCTGAGCCTGGGGCGTTCAGCACCACGAACTGGAGGTGCCTCGTGCAGGTTTGCAGATCAAAGCACCTGTAACGCAGGACGTACCCAGAAGAAGTCACAGCAGTCCCAGCTGGATGCAAGGACGGCACTTGACAATCATTAATTGCTCTAACCCACTCAGATACTTTTCTTCTTTAATCCTGGCTTCTTGGTTTTTGGTGTTCTCTG
Organism: Pluvialis apricaria; assembly: GCA_017639485.1. Taxonomy (NCBI): domain Eukaryota; kingdom Metazoa; phylum Chordata; class Aves; order Charadriiformes; family Charadriidae; genus Pluvialis; species Pluvialis apricaria. Next base: position 5,268,760 of record CM030029.1, on the reverse strand, counting down.
TATAATCTCTGTCTTTTATCCGTTCTTCTTGTTATCTAGGATTTAGTCAAAACATACGTGGGGTTTGACACAAAGCTTCTATTTTTAATCCCTGCTTCACACAGATAATCAATTTCCACTCAATACTGGCTGTCACTTGCATTACTGGAAAACTGGATCTCACGCTAGTGAATAACACCCACGCCTTGATGGCTCAACCCCCCCACGCTTATATTTTAAACGTTGAGATTTTGCCACGTCCCTCGGTGAGGGGATAATCAAACCATTGTGTGTTTGTCATCGCCTCAGCGCAGCCACTCGAGAAGATTGGTCACACTAATGGAAACGAGATATACCGTACAAGTGCAAATATTTCCCTTTCATCTAGAGAGGGATTATAACTCTGAAAAGGAGCTGAGCCTCGCACAAGCGCCATCCCAGGATTAGTTAAGTTGCTTTCTTGCTCCTTCTCACTTTCTGTGCTACTCTTAACCACATAACAGTAACTCACAGTGAAGTTTGAATTATTACCAAGCAAAATAAGGAGCAGCAACAGGGCCATGTCCCATGGAAGAGTTTGCCATCGTGGGGCTCGTGCCCCTTTGAAGCCACTGCAAGGGTGAATTTCACTCGCCAGGGAGGATCCCGCTGCCGTCGGCCCCGCTCAAGGCCGGTGGCTGCTCAAGGGCCAGCCGAGCCATGCCGGGCTGCCGGCGGTGTGCCGTGCCGGGGAGAGCAGTGCTGTGCAGCCAGAGGTACCTCCGGGTGTGCAGCTCCTGGGAGACGCTCACAAAACAAGTGCTGGCTACTGGTCATTTTGCAAAGTCCACAAACAGCCGCAAATGAATAGTCTATTTTATTTTGGGTACTGCAAGCAAAATAAACACAGCATTCCCAGACTGTCCTTTTTTTTTTCCCCTTTCTTTTTAGTTTTAGTCTCACAGTCTCCAATTTGCTAGAACAAGGACAGACTGCAGGAAGAGTAAGAGACACTGAAGTGAGGGCTGCCACTTAATTACTGCTAGTTTAATGATGGGGACAGAGGGAGAAGTGAAACTCCAGGGCTCCATTGCACTCTTCATTACGAGGGGTCAGAGGGCTGAGGAACTGTCCCAGCCAAGGGCCCTCCCACCGAGCAGAGACCAAAATAACTTGGTATGTGAGAAAAAAAGTGAAAAACACCCAACAGGAAGCGAGTTTCAGCTACAGTAAAGCTCTGCTCTGGCGCAGTGCAGGGAGTGGGGATGGCGATGGCCGCAGCGCCTGAGCAGGAAGCGCCTTATCCCGGGGCCGGCGGGGGGCTCCGAGCGCAGCCTTTGCCGGGGCAGCATCTGCTCCCCAGTGCACCCGAAAACTCAGCCCACATAGCGGCGTGTCCCGTCTGCAGCGGCCCTGCTGTGCCTGAAGCTTTTGTGGAACTGTTGCTGTTAAAACCGAGCACTGCGTGCCGGTGCCGGGACCGGTGCTCACCGCTGTCGAAGGTCCATAATGAATCCTCTCTCCGATGCCCCTCTTTGAACAGTCCCACGGCCTCCAAACACTCTCTCCAAACACTCTCGGTACCAGGCAGTCAGATGCTGGACAAGGTGCCCTGAGGTGATGCTGTTGGGAATGTCAGTAACAGCTCCTGGCCTCTTGGAAAAGCCTTCACCTTCTCTGCTCTTGGCACAGAGCTGCCTTTTCAAGCAAATTAGGAGCGTTGTCCCCGACAAAGTTATTGCTGGGATGAAATGGGATGAAATTCTAACTATGGAATGCTACTCCCAGGTAGGCAAATCACACACACACACACAAAAAGCCAGTGAGGATGAAACTGGGGTTTTATAGGGTTTTAAGAAAGAAATAAATGTGCTCTATATTTATTTTAAGAAAAAAAACCAACCCTAAGAAATAAATTTAAACTCAATACTGATGTTGAACATATGTGTGTGTCACAGCTGCCATATTAAGATCGGCTCTGTGTCACTGCCTTTTACAGCTGTGTATCACTTATTCCATAGGAAGATTTTGTGCAAATTTGAACAAAACTCACACATGCTACATGGATGCCGGGAGCCAGAGCGGGGGGGCCTGACAGACTGGGGTATTTGGACTCCAGGTCACAAATCACTTCACTCCCTGCAGCCTCACTGAAGCCATTAGGATGCTGGAACCGGCAGACAGGGCAGGCGCAGGGGCACACGGGATATTCGGTATTCCTGGATCACTCGGTGGTCGCCTCCAATGGTGACAGCATCGGCAGTTCCAAAGGGTGACTCAGCGGCGACAGACACGAGCTTCTGGGCACGTGGGTGACGAGCTGACCTGTGCCCACTGTGGGCTCAGCAGAAACTCTGCAGCAGGAGCAGCTTTGTGTGCTTTGTTTTAAATTTTATTCTATTTCTTTTAAAACCTTTTATTTACGCATAATCCTTAAGTAGCCTATAAAGAGTATGTAATCACATATACCCAATCCCATACACATGCCAAACCTGCTTCAGTCTTTAGTCCAAGTATACTCAGTCCAGATACTTTTGTCTTCACTTATATCGTAAGGTAATAAATTAGACAGCAAATTATAGCTCATTTGAGAAAAGTATAGCCCTGTTCCTTAAGATCCTTATCTCAGTTCTCTATTTGTTCTTCATTTTTTCTACTTTTGTTATTTGCCCTCTTAATCATCTCTGTAATCTAGCAGTCCTAGGCTTCTCTTTCTCATTTTGCTAGAGGTTTTCTCCCCCAGGGCCCTGATCATTCTTCCTGCCATTAAGATTATATATGTCAGTACAGTTGTGCGCTTATTTAAATGCCAGGTCAGGGATCTAATTTCTAGTTATAATGCATCATGCGAGGATGACCTCCCTGGAACTGGAAACTCTGTTTGTCATTTATATGGAGTCACAGCTCCTAGATGCACAAAACCAGTCGCTGTACTCTCTTTGATCCCTGCTTACACAGATGCTGCCGGGGTGTATGGGGCCGGGGTGCACGGCCCGGGCAGCAGCCATCGGGTCCGGTGACCTCCAGCACACCTTGCCCAGGGAACTGGGATTGTATCAGCTTCAGCGTGGTGGGATCCCGCGGAGGGCACGCTGTCGGGTGCTGCCTGTCCTCTCTGCGGGAGCAGCACCCGGCGCTGCCAGCGCTGCCCATTGCTCCTCTGCCCTCCGCAGTCCCGAGACGCTTCGTCTTGGACCAACGATCTCATGGTGAATGCGAATACACTCAGCACTCGGGCACTTGGGAAGAGTTTTTTTTTTTTTTTCCCTTCACACTGGTGGGTTTTTTAATATGTCTCCACAGCAAAAAAAAAATAATCTAGCCTTAATTTTGGAAAAAAATTAAAATAACGTAGCCTCCTTTTTTGCCAGGGTGAGCATCACCTCAAAATCAGGGTTGTCAAGAGGCCAGTGCTGCAGGTGAGCCTGGGAGAAGTGGAGTTTGGCTCTTCTTTGCAGATGCACAGGCTTAGAAAATGTGGATCTTTGTCCATGTGCCAGAGGCACCCCAGGAGCTCTGCTTGGCTTACAAACCTCTGCAGTCAGCCTTCAGTGGTAATGCTACTTGAATGTTCAATAAATGTTAGGGGTTTTTTTTCCCCAGGACTTTTCTCAAAGATAATTTGTAATTATATTTTACAGCTTTATATATATATATATATATATTTTAAGACAGTGTGTTAGTCATGCAAATATAATTATGTATCTTATGTTCCCATGTAATTTGTAATTAAAAACATGGAATTTAAAGCCCATGTATTTAAAAAATCCAGTGTAGGCTTCTATTAAAAATGCAGTTCATTAAAGCTAATAAAGTACCTTAGAACGGGTCAAGGCAAATCCACAGGATGTTCCGTTGCCGTGGGAACAGCCGGCACCAAAGCCAAGTGCAGACGCGGTAACCTGCAGCATCAGAAATAACCGGCAAAATATGATTAGGAGAGAAACCCCCCCAATCCCAGAGCGGCAGATTCCCCTCTCCTCCCCACCGGCGGGTGCCAGGCACACCGAGACCCCCACGGTCCTTCCCGGGGCTGGAGGAGCCGTCGGGATCCTGGCCTCACCATGGGCTCGGGGCAGGGAGGGGGTTACGGTGCTGCACCCCCCGGCAGGCGTCCCGTGGGGACCGGGGTGCGTGGCAGCCAGGAGGGGCTGCGAGCGTGGGACATCGTCTGTTTGCCGGGGCAGCGGCGCCGGAGGCACTGCCGGACCTCAGGCAGGCACAGAAACGTCCCATAGCAAATCGGTGTCTGGGAAATGTGACCCAGTCATCAAATTCACATATGTAAATACTTCCTGGATTGGTAATTACTTCCAAAGTGGAAGACTTTCTCCTAATCTCCCGTTAGCAACTGCACGCCCCTCTCCATTTCAAATTACTTTCGAAGATGAGGGTTTCTTCGCTGCCATGAGGGACAGAGCGGAAGAGCAGTAATTTTTTAATTAAGTCAGTTTGCTGGGGTTACTCTTGGCTAGCTTACAGAAATGAGGGAGGATTTTGCTCATTGCACTGCTGATTTCCTGTGATGCTCGAGACCACCCTGCCTGCCCCTCCAGCCCCTCGGCCCCAGGCCACGGTCGCCCCACCAGGTCTCCCCCTCCCAGCCCCGGCAACCCCGCTCTCTGCGCCGGCCCGACGGGGGCTTTGGTCCCTCAGGACTGGCCCCATTTCACAGGACCCCCGGCCGGCCGCACGCTGCACAGCACCACACGGTGCAAACCCCCTTCAGCACGTCTGCTCCGAAGGCTGCGCTGCAATCCGGGTACGGCCCCTGCCTGCTGGCGATGAATTAATGCAGTTTTTCCAGGACATAATAGTTACAGAAACCAGGAGGACCTTTCTGCCTGTTGTGTAACCTCGCCTTTATCTAATGAACCTCTAATTGCTGCATGCTGTGCGCCTTCCGCAGGGCTGCTGAGCCGCTCTGCCCAACCCCCTGCGATGGCGCTGGTCCCTCCGCGGGAATGCATCACCCTGGCCCCCGTGCCCGGAGCGCAGAGGGAGCTTCCCCCTCCGTCCTGGTGCCAGCGGGGTCCCGCACCAGGGCCCAGCCGCCGCTCCGGGGCGGCGGAGGTGGAGGAGACCCCTCCTGGGGCTGGGCTGCGAGGCCGGAGCATCCACAGCCCCTTGGGATGGGCCAAACGTTGTCCTGGGAGCGGGGACAACGCTGCCTCAGGCTCCCATGGGCACACACAGCTGCTCCCACGCATGGCACCCGGCGCCTCAGTGCGCTTCGCAAACCCATTGGGGGATGAACCAGCAGAAACCGCACATCTCTATGGACTTGTATGTGAAATGGTTTGTGGATCCACGCTGTGCCCTGCCCGGCCCCAGGGGAAGGGCAGTGCTTCCCCCTCCTGCAGCCTCAACAGGGAAACCTCACGGAGCCCCTCAATGGCACCCTGCGAGCAGGGGCCGAGGTCGTTTCCATTCCAGATAAATGGCTGGTGGTGGCGCGGGAGAGGACCCTTCCAAGCTCACCCCTCCAAGGCGATGCCACCAGCAAGGGCTGTGCCACCCCTGGGGTTGTTGGGTGCTGCTGCACTAAGGGAGCGGCTCACATCCTTCTGCCGAGCGCTGGGTATTCAAGAGCCTCCACAGCAACATCTCCTGCCCCGCAGCGCTCACGGCCACCCCGGCAAGTCACGAAATGCCTTAACTCAGAGCTGTCCCACAGCCACCACTGCGTGACACCGGCTGTGCCAGATGGGAACAGCGGTTCAGCAGTTTCGTTGGATTCCTCGCTCCCAAACAAAGGATGGCTTAGGATGTTGATGGTGCGGATGAGCTGTCTCTGGCTCGCTGCGGAGGGCGATGGTGCTGGGGGCTGCGAGGAGGTGAGGCTGGCACTGCCGGCCCTGCACACCCCGACCCACTGAGCAGGCGAACAGCTCCCGGCTGTGCCCCACGCTGGACTTCTTCTCATGACCGAGCAAAGATGTCAAAAATGCCAAAGGAGGTCTTCATTATTTTCTGTCATAAATTCACAGTGCTTAAAAATCAAGCTCCTTTCTGAAACCTGGTATTTGTCTGACGTGCGCAAATGATGAGCAAAAAATAAGATGTTTTCCACAGCAAAGACAGTCCCAGCAGAAACAGGTAATTGTGCTGCCAGAAGCTGGATCATCAGATACGTCAGCAGCAAACATCCTTCAGGGCGAACCACAGTTGGCTAGGGATTGGATTTAAAAAGGATTTCTTTAGCCAGAGGAAGAATTAAAATGTGAGAATTAAAATCTGAAATGCCCTCTTTCCCACCCCGAACGACGTCTCCTCTGCCCGGTGAAGGTGCGGGGACAGCGCTCCGGGCAGAAAAGCCCACGCTGAGACGTTGGGCCCTGGAGAGCACAAGGAGCTCTTGGCTGCATCTCTGCCCCGCGGCAAGCGGAGGGGCCGGGGGTGCAGCACCAAGCCGGGCAGGGTCCCCTGTGCCCCGGCAGCGCTCGCCTCTGCATCCAGGTCCGATGCCGAAAGCCCCTGCAGATTTGATTTGTTTGGCCCAAAGTAAGAGTTCCCAGCAGCAGGAATGGAGTTGATGATGCAATGAAACTAATTATTTCCTAAAATTGCGTGTTTCTCGAAGCCTATGAAAGCAGCTCTTGCAATGAAGGGAAAAACAGAAGAGCGGGCGATGCAAATCAGATGCCTGGTGTGCCCTCACGCAGCTGAACATCACATGGGGATACTGCACAGTCAACACACGGCGTGATGACACCACACCCCAGCTGTGCAAAATTTCATGGGATTTATCGGTACTGGTATCTCTTGATTAAATTATATTTCTTTCTTCATTTATTCTATAACAAGCTGAACATTTCAATTTCTGAGGCAAGCTTGGATCGGGAATGGAAGGAAGCGGGAGATGGCAGATGACCCTGACATAGGAGGTGGCTCAGTTGGGGAAAACCGCTCTTCATTTAAAACCCTGCTTCCCTGAAAAACTGCATTCAAGGAAGAATTGACAGTTCTGAACAAAGCTGTGAGGAGCAATCTTCTGCAGGAGCCAGTTATAAAGCACAGCTCTGGCCTGTGGCCTGTGTGTTTGGCTGTTAGAGTCCTCCAGGTTGCAAAGCGTGAAGCAATTTTAGGTTAAAAGGGAATGAAAACTAAAAGACGAGAAGGACTGCAGGTCACAGGCTGGACTCCAACGCTTGGGAAGAAGCAGCTACCTGGAACTCAGCGACTGGTTTTCCATTGCTAATTAATCGATGCTTTAACATTTGTTTCTTTGTTCTCATTTTCCTCTTAGTTGCATGGTCTAATTACATATTAAAGACCTCACGTTCCCACTCAGAGCTCACCTGTCTGCCCCACAGCTACCGCCCCGTCCCTGCAGGAGCCCACCCAGCGTGTCGCTGGCCCATGGGCTGCTGCTGCCATCACCGCCGCTGCCGAGCGGGGGGATCGGTCCCGCTGCGGCCAAGGGGGTGCCCCTGCCCTGCCCCTCCACGGTGCGCCCCAAGCCCCCGCCGCAGAGCTCTCCCCTCGCAGCTGCACTTTGTCTCAGCTCGCTCAGAGCCCTGGTCCTCCTCTGCCAGCCTGGGGCCAGGTAATCTGAAAAGCGCCGCTGCTCTAAATCAACGCTAAAATGTCTCTGCAGCCACACAAAGTTTATAGCTGGAATTAAGAGCTATTAAGCCTCTGGGCACTGCTTCTTGGCAAGGGAGGAAGAACGAAGCAGGCTGCTTTGGGTGACTGGCAAATCAACGGGACAACCGAGTGCCCTCTGGCAGCAGAGACGGGGACGCACCAGGGACACGCGTGTCCGCGGGCTCGCGCAGGCGGGTCTGGGGAAGGACCCTGCCGCATCACCGGCACCGCGCACCCACCCGCACCGCGGTGGGTGCCCCAGTGCAACACCTCAGCCCAAAATCCACCCCTGTGGCACGAGGGGTGGCTGCCCCTCAGCTCGCTGCACCCCTGCGGCAGACGTCTGCGCTCCTCGGACAGACGGCCCTGCGGTGGCTTCGTCGTGTGTATTTAATCAGACTTTTCATTTCTCCTTTCCTGAGCAATTCCACGGAAGTGCTAATCTTTGCATCATTTTCATTTACAAGGGTTAGTAGGTAATTTTGGAGACATCCATTTAACTGAGCAATTAGTGAGTCAATAATACACTTCTGTATTTTATTAGAAACAGAAAAATTGGTAATTTCTGTTTGTTTTGACCCTACCTGTGTAGTAATGGCAGCAATTTTCCGTAATAATCAGTTACCATGGTTATATCTCCCTCCACGTTGTCAGACACCTGCAGCAGAGAGACACGGTCTCTGCATGAGCACAGACAGGGGTGCTGTGCTGGGGGGGGCAGCGGCTCCGGACCCCACGGTGCCCCGCACCCCTGTGCCACCCCGGCACCGGTGCAGGCGTGTGTGCTGGCTGTGCCGGGAGCCCCCGGGCAGAACAGGGCACCTGCCCCTGCCCGCACCGCTCGTCCTGACTGGGGAGAGGGAGCGGAGGGCAAAGAGACAAACAAAACTTTGTCTCGTGTTTCTTGGAGCTGGCACATGATGCCCGAGGCGCAGCCAGTGCCGGGCCAAAGCTCCGGGGAGGGAAACCCAAGCCCTCCTTTGCACAGGGAGAATCACTGCATCCCTCAGCATTTTTGCCTCCGGAGGATGTATAAAGTAGAAAATTCGGATCTATTCCAGAAAGGCTCTGGGGAGCTGATTTTCAGAGAGGAAAGAAATTAAAGAACTGCTTAGCTGAATAGCTGAGCTAGTATTTTTCTGTCCTCAGGAAACATCTTTCATAATAATAGCATTAGTAATAATAACACCCCAAAGAAAATCCTAGTGAAATCATGTAGACTACAGGATGCGTGAAATCCCTGGGATGGTGTGAGCTGCCTGCGTGGGTCTCCCTTGTGTCAGCGATATCCTCGTTGGCTGCAGACAGATGTTACCACAAACGGGAGCAGTGCACGAAGAGTAATCCATCTTGATCAAAGCACTGAAATAACTGCAAATTCTGTTAGTAAATGAAACTGTCCAGAAAATAATGAAACTTTGTGTGTGTCACAAACCACAGCTCCTCTGACAGGGTTGTGAGCTCCGAATTTGAAGACTTTATTTTCAGTCTTCCTGTCAGGAGGAAAGGCAGGAGGGGACACCCCAGCACCGGAGAGGATGAGAGGAGAGTGAGCACCTCCGACAGCCGGGCTGGCCGGGCCAGGTGGGAAGCCAGCTCTGCAGGGACCCCGTAATTCCACAGAGTCCACCTTTTTAAAAGGAATTTCAGTTTCCGTCCCTTCCTTTGAGCTGCAGCACACCTCCACCAAGGCAGCACATGAGTCGATGCGAGTGCAGAGGGGGTGTGAGTGTGGTGGAGGGTTTGGGGGCGCTGGCAGAGGGGGTGGGAGGGAGAAGGGGCAGCTCTGCGCCGCAGAGGGTACGGCAGGAGCCCGCTTTGGTGTTTGGGGAGGAAAAGTGGGGCTGGGGGAGGTGGGGACAAGCTGAACACAGGCAAACACAGCTGTGGCCCGATGTGCTCACCCTCAAATCTCTCATCATCATCATCATCATGTGCCCCAGGCAGAAATGGCTATGGACGAGAGGACCCGCAGGGACAGCCCCCCCGCCAGGCTGAGCACCCCTGGTTGGAGCAGTGAGCGCAGGGCTTTGCAGCACAGCAGGCGAGGGCCATCCCTGCGGATGGACAAGCATCCCAGGAAAGCCTCCCGCAGCCTCTCGTGGTTCCCATCCCTGCAGACCCCCCCCCCACTGCGCCCACACTCCCGGGCCCTCCCATCCCCATAAAACCGCCCTGCACATCCCCGAGCTCACTGACGATGGGAAAATCAGAAACAGCATGGAGCTGTGATTAAGCACACATCTTTAAATCCCTGTTATTAACCAGAAGATCCCACTTTCAGAGGAAGGAGACCATCTCTGTTTCAGAAGGCAACAGCGGGCTGACCCCAGTCTCAGCACATCTGGCCAGATGCCAGTAGTGCTCCACAGAGGTGGATTTAGCTCCAGCTCAGCCCACACTGACAGGAAGGCTGGAGCTCTCCCTCTCTGCAGCAAAGCTCCAAGCAAACATCTCCGGTGAATTTGGTTTTAGCTTGTTCTCTGTTTTCATTAGAAAGTGCAAAGGACCATAAGAAAGCTGCTGCCACTCTGTGTCCTTCTTAGCACTTCCGAGATCGTCTCAAGCTCCAGTGTCCTACTTCTGCTGCCAAGTCCTGGGGAGAGTGCTTTGTTTCCTCCCAATTCATGTGTGATGAGTTAGACCTCAACCAGATGTTACGTGGGCAGAAATACCTATTTGAAGCTAAAAGCCTATGATTATACTTGCCAACCAGCCATTAAGAAAGTGTTAAATGGAGAAATTATCCCCCCCTTCCTGTTTCAATACAATAGCATCTTTATAATACACTTGTTTAAGTTGCCTACTTTTAATTTTAGTTCCCTTGTTTCTAATACTACATGCAGAACCATTTCACTTTATCAATAGCTACAGTGTGCTGGAAAAGTCAGGGAGGAAAGAAAAAGCCAATATCCTTGAGAATTAGACAAAGGGGAAAAAATTAGCCAGAAGATCTTGCTTTCTCTTTCCTACTGTTAGCATAACTTCTCAATTTACTTTATCAGATTGCCTTCCAAAGAGAAGTATTTTTCACAAGGAGCAGAGATGAAAGGGATTATTACTTACAGAGACTCTTCTTTAAAGAGATAAAATATTTGGCAATTAAAGCCCAAGGAGCTGCAGACTCACAAGGAAAGCGGAGACTTCACTGGAGCCGCCACATTAGCATATTTTCCACTAACCCCTCATTAGAGGAAGAGATAACACCGCTGCGAAGCGCAGGCGATGCGCAGGGGCTCTCCTGCCCACTGCCCGGGGCCGGGGCACACAGGGCCACGAGCCATTTCGTGCTGCAGCCCACGGCCCTGGGGCGGGGGGGACACGGGAAAGGGACAGCCCTGGTCCCAGAGCCACCTCCATCAGGTGGCTGAACGCGACCAGGCGCTTGGCAAGAGGCGTTTTAACAACCTTGTGTGGTGGGGAGGGTCTGGCTATCCATACCGGCCGCAGGCAACCTGTCCTGGGCTAAACTGGAACACGGTGGAGTCTCTGCCACCGGTGACCACGAAGTCAAGGCTGAACTTTTCTGGAAAGCTGTTAGTTGTGAGGGAACGGCGGGAGGGCAGAGAGCTGGGCAGCCCTGGGACTGGGGCCGCACAGAGGAGCCGCGAGCAGCCACAAAAGCGACAAAACCCCCATTTCCACAGGGGTCAGAGGGGCAAGCGGCAGCCGCGCCGGGGTCCCTTGCACCCGGGGGGGGGGGGGACCCGGCCATCCCACAGGGCCAGGTGGGGCTGGCGGGGGCAATTAACACCTATTAGGGCACTCAGGGCCCTGACAAGCCCACCAGCTGTGGCACAACCTTTGCTTTCTCCTAATGGGGTTGATAAATATTTAAACAAGGAAGAAAGAAATCGGTAAGCCGTAGCAGGAGATGAACTGTGTGCTTGCGGGCAGCAAAGCCTGCGTGGTGCCTGGCGGGGGCGGCCAGGGGCATCGGGGCAGGAGCCTGCGGCAGACCGGGGAACGGGTGCACGTTTCCACCCCACAGTAAATACGAACGCCTGTCCCCAAATCTCTGCTGCTTCCATGACTCACCCTCTCTTCCGTGGGTTGTTAGGCAGCAGAGCCGCTCAGATAGGCTTCCTCTGAGGTCTCTGACTCCGCACAGCCCTCTGTTAAGCTGGGTGATGACAGAGACTCATCTCCAGCAGGACGAGAAGGTGACGAGCGGGGCTGACTCCATCCCGGAGGCAGCGCGGGGATGAGCCATGGGGACAACGTGTGCCCGCGGTCCTCCCACCGCACCCCTGAGGGCAGTGGCTGTGCGGGAACTGGGGGCTCACTGGGGTCTGCTCGGCCGCTCTTCGCCCACGCTGCCTTCAGCCAGCTCAGAGTTGAACCACATTTAATGATCAAACGTTGGGTTTTTGTCTAAGTGTTTGTCACCAAATGAAGATAATGGTGTTCTGCTTTACGGGGGTTATTCCAAGGATTAATTAGTTGATGTTTCTTGAAGTACTTTGAAGATGTGGAGTGCTAGATAAGTGCTGCGCTCTGTAAGCCGATCAGGCACTGCAGTTATTTTTCCATTTCGCTTCTCATTCCTGAAGTGTTTGTACAAAACAAATTCCACATGAGCATGTGGTTACCGGAGGATCTTGTCACGTTGGGGTTTTGCAGGGCGGCAGCAGATGCCACTGCCCACCCTCCCACCTGCGATTCCCCGTGTTAGTAAACACGTCCCAAAGGAGAAAAGCCGGTTCCTCCCGGTGCTCGCAGGGGTCCCGCCGCACCCCCGCTTCCCCACCCTGGTCCACATGTCCCCACTGGCACAGGTGGCAGCAGTCACCCCGCGCAGGCGGCAGCATTTTGGGGTGCAGCAAGAGACTGTCTGTTTTCCCCCCGTTCCATGAGCAGTTTTCTGGCAGTGAGTGAATCGCAGAGTCTCAGCCCTCATAGAAGGAATGTGCGTGTCATTTTGGACAGGCTGAGCTTCGCGTCTGCTCCTGGCTGTCCCCAGCAGCCGGGGCTCCCGGGGGACCCTGAGTGGCACAGGCCAGCCGCCCGGCTACGCGGGCTTTGTGCCCCTCTGGCCACGGCAAGACGAAGCCTAATGAGCCAGGTTTTCTAAAGAGATTAAAATACTTGAACACGTGATGCTCAGCACAAGCAGGACTCTGGCAAGTGCTGCCAGCGGCTGTACCCCTGTCCCGCTCACGCCCAGGTGAGCACTGGTGTCTCGGGGGAGCAAGTGTCAGATTTTGCAGGACTTGTTTCAGGTTAGAAGACGGTTTCTGGTGCAGAATCATTACTGCCCCATCAATTTTAATTCAAGCTAGAGAAATCATTGGCATAATTATTTACAACTGTGCAATTTCTGAAAATTATATTTCTGTACCGTAGTTATTGATCTTGAAAAGGGCTATAAATTAACTTGACAGTTCACATAGTCCTTCACACTTGGATAATTTCTCTGCTTGACTTGCACTGTGTGTTGAACTTTCAGCACCATCCAATTACAGTCATTCAAAGTGTGTATTTAAACATTTTTCTTATGCAACCGAAAGATATTTTAATTATAATACAGAAGAACTTGAAGCAAATACCAAGTCACCTCCACATCACAAGACAGCTTGCCTTGAGGTGGGCATGGAGGGATGCCGAATGGCTTTCTGGCAACGTGGGGGTGGCATGGCCATGCCACAGCTCCGGGGGACAGTTGGCCCTGGGAGCCCCCTGGGAGCCCCGGGGCCTCTCGCCCAGAGCGGGGCGCTGAGCCGGCACCCGCAGGATGCGACCCTCGCCTGGCCAGACCAGCTCACGGCTTCATGTGCTCAGCGTTTGTCTCCAGAATTGGTCTCTGATGGGAAAAAAGGATGCTTAATGACACATAATTGCCTTGTAATTCATCCTCTGTGCTCGCAGGACACTGTGACAGGAAGAAATCACAGCAAATTTGGGTTTCTGGGGGGCTCACAGCATCTCTGGCCAGAAATGGGCCAAATCCTGCACCTTCCGGGGATGTGGTGCAAGTGGCAGCATGTGGGACGGTCACCGCTGGGTGACGCGGCAGGGACTGAAAGGAGACGGACGTGGCACGGTGGCCATGTGGGGCTGTGCCCATGCCCAGCAGGCGCCTGCTGCCACCGCGGCCTCCGCCTTGAGCCGTGGCGGTGCCGGAGCTGCCGCCCTGAGGGGCTCCCACACCTGCCCTGTCCTGACCCATCTCTGGGGAGCTGCCGCCGTGGGGCCGTGCAGGGACTCGGTGCCGGTGAAACAGGGCCGGGAAGGGGCTCGGGGGACCCAGGGCCTTACGTAAAGGGTTTGTGGCAATCCTGCGGCTGCAGGGGGAAGGCGGCTGTGCTTCATTAGAAGTGAACTCAGAAAATCAGCAACATCTGGTGCCTGCTGGCTAGGACGCCTCCCCAGCATGCGAGGAAAATCTCCAGTTGTCCTCTCAGATTAAGGGATTTTGCTATTTGCTCACAGTTTTGTACATGCAAAACAGGCTGGCCCTGGCCAAGCTCAGAGGTCCCCTCGCTGCAGCAGGAGCCTGCCCGAAGGCTCAGCTTAAATCCCTGCCCAAAGCCCCTGCCCAAAGCCCAGCCCAATCCTCTACCCCAGCCCCTGTCCCCAGACCCCCAGCCCTGCGTGGACACCCCACCCCTGGGAAGTGTCTTTTGGGGTGACTCTGGGGCATTGTGGAGCTCACGGCTCTGACAGCCCGGCCCCGGTGCCCCATGCTCCCCACAAGCAGGTGGCCGCAGCTCGCTGCGTAGTATTTATTCATTATATCACAGAGAAGAAAAATTTGTTAAATTAGTCCAGGTTTCTGCAGGGTGGTCGTGGGCAGGGGCGCCTGGCGCTGGTGGGTGGAGGGTGGCTGGGGGCGGGGGTCCAGCACTTCATCATTTCACAGTGATGGGAGACGGAGCAGAGGTGCTGTCCCATGCCGGGGCCAGATGTGCCCCGTGTGGTGGGAAGGGCAGAGCCACGCTTGCCTGGGTGAAGTGGCCAGACGTGCGGGGACGCCCTGCTGTGGCCCCTCAGACCTCCAGCTTCTTCTTCATCTCCATGCGGTAGATGATCTGGTAGCCATCGTCCCAGGCGTAGATCTGCCTCTCCCGGGGGCTGTACTTCATGCCGGAGTGGGAGCCGTAGCGCTTGGGGAAGTAGACGAGGGAGGCGTCCTCTGGGGCCAGTGTGCCACTGACATCGAAGACGCACTGCACGCGGGAGCGGCTGGGCAGGCGGGTGTTGTAGACCACATGCAGTGCCCCACACACCACGAAGGCGCCCTCGGCGTTCTCCCTTGGGCACGGCGTATCCCACATCTGCTCGATGTCCAGCGAGGTGGGGTCCAGTTTAGCCAGGCATATGTTCTTCTCGTCCTCCTTGGTGGCGTAGATGGCCCAGAGCCCTTCCTCGTCTGCTGCCACTTCGATGTAAGTGAAGGGGGAGAGCCCGAAGACGGGGATCTGCTCCTCAGCCGGGAACACCGAGCTGTCCACCACCGTCTTGTTGGCCAGGTTGAACTTGATCACCTGGAAGGGGCCCTGCTGGCGGATGTAGTAGAGGTGCCCATCGTAGACGAGGTGCCCGGTGCCCACCCAGGGGTAGGGCAGCTTGATGCGGGCAGCCTTGCGGGTGGCAGAAAAGAGGGTGAACTCCCGCATGCGGGGGAAGACGTAAACAGTGTCATTTGCAGTGCCATCGAAGACGTAGATCTTCTCGGAGTTCCCTGCAGCATCCTTGGTCCAGAGCCCCGAGGTACTGCCAAAACGCTTCAGGATCTTCATGGCTCTGATGCTCGCGATGGTGTCACTGCAGTCTGCAAGAGTGGGGCAGCTGTGAGAGGCTGAAAGCCACCCGGCCGTGCAGCGGTGACTACTCCCACCCTGTGCTGGAGTCACAAAGGTCCTGCTGTGTCCCACCCCAGCCCTCAGGCAACTGCCCTGCAAACTCACTGAAGAGTTGCAGTGCCATCCCTGGTGGCATCGAGAGGTCCCCTTGCGCACCCGTGCCATTGGCAGGGGAGGTCACTCTCACCCCAGCCCTGCCCCAAGGGCTTGGGAGAAGCCGAAGGCTCTGGCCTGGGGCTTGGATGAGGCTCCCAGGCAGCCGTGGAGACGCAGGATTTTGAGCCAGAGACACCCGAGAGCTGCCCTGATGGGATGTAATGCCACAGCATGCGGCCAGGGGAGGCTCGGACCAGGGTGGGCTGGGAAGGCCCAGGGTAACCCCGCACTCGGGACCATCTCCCCAGGGAGCCACGGCAGCCCCTCACCTGTCAGCTTGGTGTACTTCTCGTTCTTCCTCTGCTTGGCTGTGGCCACCTGCTTCTCCATCAGTGTCTCATCCACCTCCATGCAGGGCGGTGCAGGGTTCTGTGTCTCCAGGTAGTCCACCTCGCGCTCCAGGCGGTCCACACGCACCGCTGCGCTCTCTGCCTCCGACCGCATTGCCTCCCGCTCCTTCTCTGCTGTCTCAAGCATCCCCAGCACCTGGTTCTTGAAGTCCCGCAGCTCCGTGGAATAACGGCTACTCTGGTCATGCCACTGCGAGATCCTTTCCTGGGGTGGCCAAGGGAACACTGAGGTCTCTGCACTTCACAGCCCATCCGTGGCAGCTGTCCCACTGCCTGTGTGTGGTTGTGGGAGCCCCCGGAGCCACACAGCACCGCAACCCTTGTGCTCATGCCTCTGGGTCCCGTCCTGTCACGCTCCTGCACCCACAACGCTCCCAGCCCTGCCATGCTCCTGTGATGCTGCCAGGCCCGCGATGCCCCCACTCCCACGATCCTCCTCTCCCACAGTGCTCCCATTCCCATCACGCTCCCGTGCCTGTGATGCTCATGCTGGGCTGTGCAGGGCCCTGGCAGGAGGGGGCCAGGGCACCCCATGCCTGATCCGCTCTGTCCCTGTCCCCATCCCCATCCCTGTCCCCATCCCTGTCCCTGCTCCTCCTTGCCCCAGGCCTGCTCCCGGCCCCAGGGAGGAAGGGCCTGGGACCCCCGCAGCGGGGGCAAAGTGGGGCAAAGTGGGGCCCTACCTCCAGGAGGGTGAGGCGCCGCTCCACGTACTCCATGAACTGCTGCTGCTGGGCGCGGAGGGCCATGGCGAAGAGCGGCAGGAGGAGCAGGCAGCGCCAGGGCCCCATGTTCGTTGGAGAGTGCAGCCTCCACCTCAGTGCTCAGGAATGCTCCGGCCTCTGGAAGCCCTTATTGAATCCAGATGTGGAGAGGGGAGGAGAGGCTACTCCTTCCCCACAGACCAGCCCCAGGCGCCTTAACTCCTTCACGTCCTGCACGGTGCCCGCTCCGGCCCCACAAGGTGCCGGCCAGCTCTGGGGCCGGGGCAGCAGCCTGGGGACGCACCGCTGCTGTTGGTGTGTGCGGGGAGCGGGGAGTGCTGCAGCAGCCCCGTGCAGCACGGGAAGGACGCGTCCTCTGGCGCTGGGGACAGCACGAGTCGCAGTGTGGGGACAGCCCAGGGGACAGCGTGGGGCCAAGCTGGGTGTGAAACCGCGGGCACAGCCGCAGCCCTGGCTCCCAGCATGGCAGCCTGCAGAGATGCCCAAGGCAGATAGCCAACCTGAGCTTGCCTCAGCCACGCACCGGGTCTGGTGGAGTTAAAGCTGGGCCAGCACCATGGCCACCAGTCCCCCAAGACTGTGGCAACCCCTGTCCTGGCTGCTGAGCCAGGAGCTCCTGCCGGCCCTTGCCTCACACTGGGGTCCTGCGGGCTCCCCCCGGCAGAGCCGCTATGGCCCAGCAGCTTGGCCGACCGCCCAGCAGTCAGCCAAGGGGCTGCCTGCCATTTTGGGGCCGTTTGCTCAGCGCCTGCTCCCGAGGCTGCCCGAGTGCCAGCGTGGAGCCGCGCAGCAGCTCCTGCACCCGGGTGATGGCCGAGGGACGGGGCAGGGCCCAGGTGCAGCGGGACGGACGGAGGCTGCAGCGCTGTGCTCAGGATGCAGCGCCGTGCCCAGGACGCAGCCAGGCCTGTGGCAGTGCCTGTAACCCACCCAGGCCCGGCGGTGCTGCCGGAGCAGCCACGGCCCGTGGTTTTCCCGGACTCCACCGTTGCAGATGTGCAGGGGGTTGAGGGTTGGCCGCATCCGTGCTCAGGGCTGCGGTGCTGCGCCGTGGGGCGAGTGTGCCATCTAGTGCTCCCGCATCCTGCATCCCGCCAGACTGCGCAGCGCGGGGCGCTGGACGAAGCTGCCGCGCTGGCAGGGTTTGGCCTCGGCCCCCAGCCCCTCTCTGCTGCGTTTCAGATGAGGCTCACAGAGGGACAGCCGGGGTGCCAGCAAAACACAACTCGCCCACGGGCCAGGGCGCATCTCCGCCTGCCCGGGTCAGTGACGCTGAGCACAGCAGCACTCGGCCCTTCACAGCTTTTGGGGCGGTTGACTGAGCCCGTTCCAGGCACCAGCGCTGGAGCAGTTTCAGGCTGACACTGGTCCCTCACGCCTCTCGCCCCGCTCCCGCAGGACGCGCTCTGCAGGCTGTGTCGGACGCGCTCCAGACACCCCTCTGGGCAAACCCAGGGACCCTTCATCCAGTGCACACAGGCTGCCGTGTCCAGCGAGGGCCTGGGCTGCCGTGGGGGGCACAGAGTGCCCCTGCACCCGGGGTCTCGCACCAGAGAGGGGCCTCTGGCAGCCATTTCCCACCACAACTGCCCCTGCGAGGACAGGACATCTGAGAAGGACCCTTCTTCACTGGTGGGCTCCCCCCACCATCCCACCCAGAGGCTTTCAAAGTGCTCCCTGGGGAAGCCCAAACCACAAACGCTGAGCCTCTGTCCTATCCTCTGCACTGCCCAGGCTCACCGGTGTGGCACGGGTGTTTGGGGAAGGCAAGAGGCTCACCCCTCGCCTCCTTCTGAAGTCATCCTGGACATCCAAGTGTCTGGCAAGCTCAGAAGGGAGAGATTATTCTCAGCACCTTCCAGCAGCACCCAACCCAAGGGGGGTTCAGACCAGAATGGGCGGCTACACAGCAGTACAGCCGCTTTCAGCAGTGCTCAGAGCACCTCAGCCCGATATGCAAACTCAAATGCATTTATGAACATAACCCAAGATGATGGGAAAGCTTTTTTTACACTTGGGATAGTCCTGATCCCAGTTTACTCCCCATGATCACCACTGCGAGCTGCAGAGCCTGAGGGATCCCCGAGCCGAGGTCTAGCAGCTCGCCAGGGCTGGTCCTACCGCGGCTCTGCTCCTGGCACGATGCGACACACGCCACGTTCACTCCGAAACGAGCCTCCGAGGACCTCGCACCGCACACGGCCCCTGCATGTACGGTTGCACCACGCTATCAGCAGCAAACGATGAACAGTTAGTGCTCACATTTCATCCTGGATATGCCAAAACCCCTTTTCCATCCCCTTTAATAGATCGAGTGACCAAATGAATAGAGTACAGAAAATTAACCCTTTTTATTGATGCATTGCAATTGTTCTACATTTTTACCATATTATGTAGAAAATACTTAAAATACAAGCTACTTTGTAAAACCAAAGACAAACATTGAATCCAAAGATAAACTATGTTTTCACAATGGACCCTTTTCCCATATAGTTAGTATTAAATTTTTAAATATCTATTTCTTTTGTTAAAATGATTTTTACATACCCCCTAAGTACATCAGCAATACAAACATAGATCAGTAATTGTCAGAAACTACCTGTATCTAGCGGCTTGTAAAAAGGAAGAGCACAACCATAAAAGAAAGTTAAATTTTACACAGTAACTAGCATATCAAATACATTTAATAAAGTAGGAATTCCATTGCAATATCAAGGATCCAAGCAGAAATACTAACATTACATATAATGTACTGCTACATGTAGTGAGAGAGATATATTTCAAGCTGAATCTGAAATCACACATTATATAAAGTTTAGCAACGAACAACCATGTGGACATGCGGCACCATTCAGAAGTTTAAATAAAAAAGAAAGCAGGGCTGTGCCAATCCTGTCATTTAGAAGCAATTTAGTTTCATGTACTAAAAGAAATTGCTGAGTCAGAGGTAAATTACTGCATCCCATCAACTAGGTGCTAAGCAGGAAAGCCTCAGAAGTTGCCTCTGCGGTGGCTATCACACAGAATCACACAGACGAGTCTAGATGGGACCACGGTTATCAAATATTCAAGAGGTGAATCCCAAACTAGTTTTTAAAAAAATGAGAGGACTCCAATTTCTATCCAGAGATAGCACATTTCTTTACAAAATATGTGTAGCGGCTCTGACAATGAGGAGAGTCAATTCTCTAACCTAATTTGAAGGCTGGATACGCACGGGAAGAAGGGATGTATCTCCTTAGAGCAGACTATGATATACTTAAATTGGGCAACGCGTACTGGGGCCAGACTGGGATCCACCACGCGCGTGAAGCCAGCGCCGATGGGAATTCGGCCCTGCTGGGGTGGGGGCTTTGTTTACGTGGTTTATGCCGTGTATCGCAGAGGAATTTCAGGGTAATCGACAGCTTGTTTGAAACGGAGTACGTTTTGGTTCACCTATGTCATCTCCCTCTCGTCCTCCTCATTCCAATACTTTTGGAAACTCGGACAGTGGAAGAGGTGACACCATGCTCTGTGAATACATTTGGGTTTAGTTATGTAATAGAGGTTCTAAAGATAAATGGTCATTTTAATCTGCTTGGGGATGGGGGGGGAGCGGACAATTTCTTCTCAAAATTATTAGCAGATTT